>VDFB02058242.1:433557485-433610193 GCA_007258455.2 Sequoia sempervirens | reverse complement strand
TCTAAAATATTATTGATATAGGTTCCATCATTGTTGCTTCTATTGATGTACCCTTCTCTTCTTCACATGGTATGAGACATTGAGGTTTACCTTTTTCTAGTTCATTTGACATTCTAAATAGTCTTATTCATTTTTATACCATCCCTGTTATGACATAAGAGATTACCTCTATTGTAATATTGAGACCCCCTCTATTACAACATTGATCTTACCTATGTCGTCACATTGAGATTAAATTTAACATTTTGATTACTAATGTATGATATTAAAATAACCTCAATATTACTCTCTTATAATTTTTAGTGTTTTATAATGTGGGCTTTAGCTCATTGTTCATCTATTGTGTTATTACCCACTATATAACATGTGTGTTTTATCAGATTATGGTAGGCACAATTTCAAATGCTATCATAATCTATCTTCTTTAGTAACAACACAATCATCTCCATATTTATTGTCCTCACCTACATTATAGGTGGAATGGAAAAATTATCTAAGGATCACACATCCTCCCTAAGGATCTCTTTCTTCCCCCCCTACACATTACCTAAAAACCAATTGCACACACTTCTTTATGTGATTATTTTAATGGGAGGCATATATTCTAATTACATGTGCAAAAACACATATACATATACCCATACATAACATGCATGTTGTTAATGTTCTTTCCAAATTAAAAAATGCATGGAAATTGATCAACAAGGTGTGTTTAATTCACCATTATATATACTAGATGAACTGGCAATAAAGAACACTAGTCCAAGTGGTCTCACATTTTAACAAACATTTGAATCCTACATTTAATAAAACATCTAAATCACCTAGAAAAAGAGCACATTCGTATAAGTGATTCATTGATTCTCGTGATTTTTAGTGACAAAGTAAGCTAGACCTTGACTCTTCTCATGATTCCTAGTGATAGAACAAACTAGACCTTGACTTATCCATTTTCTTTTATATCAATTATCTTTCTTACCATCTATATTCTTGTGTTTGATTGTAGGTATATGTATACATGAGGAACACAAAATTTCGTTATTATTTTGTTTGTATCTACCCTCCTTATATATGTCATCTCTTCTATTTTAATTGCATTTTAGAGATGAAAATTATTGAGACAACTTTCACATCTAGGTATTTTTCATGTTGACCCATTTTTTGTTGTTTTTTATTTACCATGTCCTTTCTTTCTTTGTGTGTGTTGTTCATGTATTATATTTTTCTTTTCTAGAATTTATGATGCAATTTTATGTATTTTTAATGTGTTTGTTTTGCAGATTTCATGTTTTCTTAACATCTTTATGTTATAGGTTTTCTTTTTCTAATATGTGGTTTTGTAGATTCTTAGCTTGGGAGCATGGGTCCTTCACTTTAAGAGCTATTGCACATCCTTTTATTATGTTATTTACTTTCAAAATTTTATTTTTATACTTTAGTGTAGCTTATCATTTAGTGCTATAAGCTTGGTAAAGTGGGGGAAAATATAATATAAAAATCATGTCCTGGAATTATCATGATACATTTTGGGCTTATTTTTGTGTCAGTATCCCAATTTTTTCCTTTTACCCACTCTTGGTGCTAGCATACTGTTTTTTAATATGCTCAACCCTATTTCATATGTTTCTATGTGTCGCCTATGTTTTTGTTATCTAATATTATTAAGTTTCTAAGTTTATTGTACTTGGACACTAGCATGATATGGCAACATCCTTTGACTTTAAAATTGTACATCCATTTTTGACCTGTCATTGCCTCTTTCACTTCTATTATTTTTTATAATTGTTGGATGCCAAAATTTTGGGAGTCCAATAGTCTCCTTTGAATATTTGAAGGTATATTTTGGCTTCTCTCTCATTCTTCCAAGATTGGATCTTCATGCCTTAGGCATGTTTTGAGCTCTCCAAGATAATTTATAACATAAATCAAAGTGGTTGAACTCAAGATTTGGTTAACTTGACAATCATTTGATGATTTAGTTTTTTCATATTTAGTCATCTCTATAACCAAGAATTATTGCTCTGTTGTACTTATATATTGCAACCACGTCGATTGGTGTATGAGATTTGCTTAATATTAACACTATATTGATATATTAACAATAGAGAGTTTTGTAGATAATGTGAAACCCAAAATATCAAATGACCTATAAGATTAAATTACCAAATCCTTCATTTTAATAGAACCTAAACATGAAAAAAACCAAAAATAATGATGTGCTAGAAAAAAGATTTATCCACTTGAATAGAGACTCCCAACACAAAATTTAATAATCAACAACCTTAAAAAAAAGCACGAATATAATACTGTAAAAAGTATTTTGTCATTCATAAACAAAACAAAGACAAAAGAAGTATTGAAATGATAACCACGATTTCCATATTACACATTACATAGATCTTAAATGAAGCTAGACACATCAACTTAAAAGTGAAAAATGAAGGAAAAAACAATGAACAGACAAAACTATGTACCCTTGATTGTACGGCGCAGGCCTTTTGTTCTTTCCAAGGAAGTTGTCTTGCTTTGACATCTACAGTGACCGGCTGACTGACAGATGCGGCGAAATTTTACTTGTGTTTTGATATTAGCAAAGCCTCGATCAGAGCATATAACCCCATGCTTTCTTTTTGTGACCTATGAAGCTCCACCAATGCTTAAGGTCATGGGAAGTGGCTTCCTTTAGAACACGTGCACAAAGGGCCTAAGATGCCCATATCTGCATATGGACCTAAAATATGATGAAAATAAATACAAATTCTTATCAAACGAAACCCCATTGTATCATGATAAGGTGGTTGTGCTCAAGTTGATGGTATGTGGATGTCTTCACTATAATATAAGGTCGCATTTCAAGTAGTGATGATAATGGCTTGGGGGTAGTTTCAACTTATTTATTTTGGACTATGGAATTGGATGGCTAAGATTAAACAAAAAGATCAAGGGTTCAAATTAATTGAGATCTTTGGAAGGATGAGAGGAGAACAAGTGTCATTTCACATATAGTTGGTCGATAGAGAGAGGGTTAAGATTGAACAAGAATCTATGGTGGAGAATCCCTTTGAAAAAGGTGGATGGTCAAGACGAAAAAGATACTTAGGCGTATCATTGAGGGATGTGCAAGTACTGTGATCCATGTGCTTTGTACAAAAGCCCATGTCACATGTACAAGGTGTACTCTTATGTAAGTTCCATACTCTTGTGTACAAAGAACCCATCGTTGAGGATGTGGGAGATTTGAGGGATTAAGGGGTTAATTGATTTTAGCTCATTTAATAGAAATTGGAAGAAAATAAGCAATTGAATAAACAAGACATTTATTTAATTTTTGGGATGAAGATGGAGGGATGACATAAATAAATATTCATATTTGTTTATTTATGGTGGACATTTAGAAAAAAATAATTAAATGATTTAGGCTAACAATGGGGTGTAGGTGAATAGTGATGAATAGTGGATGTAGAGTGACTTTATTAATTAAATAATAAAATATTATTTGATTAAGGGGATGGAAATTAGATAATTAATTTGATAAATAGGGATTAATTATAGAAGAAATGGTCAACTTATTAGGTAATTGATGATGTGTCAATTTTAGGTGTCTACATGTGTGATCTAGATCTAATTAGATAGAGTTTCTACTTTGGTATTAAATTCTTCAAATTGCTTTCATATAATTGTGTAACTTCTCTATTTATGAACACAAAATCATTCTAAACTATATATTTAAGAGAAACTTTAGTTGATCATTTGAAAATGTATTATCTTCATCACACCAACTTGAATGCAAACTCCCTTAATAAAATTGAATGGAGAGGACATTTTTGGCTACTTCTAGCACTTTGTGATCTTGTTGTAGGAATTTTCAGATGGAAAGTTCATCAGGGAGAATAGAGGTGGATAAATTTTTTGGAAATAATTTTAAAATGTGGAAGCTAAAGATGGAGGATCTCTTGATAGATCGAGATCGGTGGGATGTTGAAGATGAGAATGTTTCAAGGCCTATAGATCCTACTCAAGTTGCTCAATATGATGTTATGGACCATAAAGCCAAGGGTCTAATTAGATTGTGCTTGGTAGACCCTATTTTAATCAATGTCCATGAAGAGACCTTCGCACAAAAACTATGAATCTTGGTGAGATGTATCAAGCCAAATCTTTAGTGAACACGGTTTTCTTGATGAAGAAATTGTATTCCTTGAGAATGGAAGAGGTTGGACGAATTACAAAACACCTGGAAGCATTCAATATGTTGGTGGCTTAATTGGCATCAGTTGGTGTCAAAATGTATGAGGAAGAGAAATGCCATATCTTGCTTTGTTCTTTGCCCGATTCGTGGGATTCTCTTGTTATGGCTATTGGGAGTAGTTATGTTATATTGAAGACTGAAGATGTGGTGGGTTCTTTTCTTTCTGAAGAGATGGGGAGGAAGGTATCCATTAGTGCCAAGGAGGCCCTGAATGTTCATGGAACACCTAAGGAAAAAGGAAAGAAGAATGAGAAGAGTGACAAATCCAAGTCCAAGGGGAGATCTAAGTATCTTGGAAAGTCTAAAGTTATTTATTGGAACTGCGGTAAGCCTGGACATGTTCATAAGGACTAAAAAGAAGAAAAGAAGAAGAAAAAGAAGAAATTTGATTTTGATTTTGAGTCTGAGAAGGAAGATGGTGACACGTTCATTGCAGCTTTGGAAACTCGTGTAGGTAATGTTGCATGGTTAATTGACTCGGGTGCATCTTTTCATATGACCTTTAATAGAGATTGTTTTTTTGAATATGAAGAATTTGATGGAGGTAAGGTGTACTTGGGTGATGATTCTCATTTAGACATTGTTGGCCATGGTAAAGTTAAAATCAAGTTTCCTAATGGTAGAATAAAAAGGATTAATGGTGTGTTACATATCCCTGGTTTAGCATAAAATTTGTTAGCTATGAGAAAACTAATCGATGCAGGTGTGTAGGTAGTATTTTATGATGCAGGATGCAAGATGGTCAAAGGTGCTATGGTGATTGCTAGAGGTGTTAGATCTGGCACATTGTATAAGCTTGATGCATGCACTGTTGAGTGCAATAGTACTTCTATGAAAACAAGTCTGTGGAAGAAGTGAGGTTTCACCTTCAGTAGATGGCCATGGCTTTTGGGTACCCAAGGGTGCTCTTTCTTCTGAATCAAAGTTACCTGTAGAGAAAACTATGTTATGGCACCAAAGACATGGCCACATTAGAGAAAAGGGTCTAAGGACCTTAAAAAATAAAAACCTCGTTGAAGTTTTGTCTGATTGTAATCTTGAATTTGATTTCTATGAGCATTGCACATTTATGGAAAATAAAACCGTGTTCAATTTTACTTGAGTTCTCATAAATCTTGTGGTATATTGGATCATATTAATTCTAATGTGTTTGGTCCTGTAGATGTTCTTTCAATTGGTAAATCTATATATTATGTTTCATATATTGATGATTATAGTCGAAGGACATGGGCATACTTTCTAAAGAGTAAATCTAAAGTTTGTCAATTGATTTAAAGAATTTAAAGCAATGGTTGAGTTGCAGACTGGAAAGAAAATAAAATGTTTAAGGATTGATAATAGCGGTGAATTTTGCTCTAATGATTTTGATAGATTTTTTAAAGCTTTTGGTATTCATAGACAAAATACAACTCTATATTCTCCACAACATAATAGAGTTGCAGAAAGAATGAACAGGACATTGATGGAGAAGGCTAGGAGTATGTTGAATGGTGTTGGTCTAGAACAAAGTTTTTGGGCTAAAGTTGTTGCCACTACTTGTTACCTGATCAACAAGTCTCCTACATTAGCTCTTGTTGATAAGACACCTATAGAGGCATGGTTGAGTCATGAGCCTTCATTAAGACATCTTAGAGTTTTTGGTTGTGAGGCATATGCACATGTGCCAAAGGAGAAGTGAACAAATTTGGAGAACAAGGCTATGAAATGTATCTTCATCAGATACAATTAAGGTGTGAAAGGATACAAGCTTTGGTATCCTATTGCATAGAAGGTAATACATAGTAGAAGTATTATTTTTAGAGAAACTAAGCCTTCTTTTGTTACATTGCAGCCAAAACAAAGTAAATAGGAATATGTGATTCAATTTATTTCTACACCTGAGAAAGTTGAATTGAGGCCCATCGATGGACAAGAAGTTGAGGAGAGCTCATATAGCTCTAAATCTTTAGAAGAGGAGGAAGAACCTCCAGCTCAACTTGTTCATAGGTCAACAAGGCATAGACAACCACCTGAAAGGTATTCACTTGATGATTGTAGATGTATTTTTGCTTTGAATACTAACATGGATGAACCTACATTAGTATAAGAGGCATTAGCTATGAATGATGTTGAATCCTAGAAGATTTCTATGGATGAAGAAATGGAAACTTTAAAAAAGAATGATACATAGGATCTTTTATCATTCCCTGAAGGAAAAAAACCTTTTGGTTACAAATGGTTGTTCAAGAAAAAGATTGGTTCAAATGGAAGTATCGAGAAATACAAAGAAAGGTTGGTTGCAAAAGGTTACTCTCAAGTTGAGGGTGTTGATTATGGTGAGATATTTTCTCCTGTTGCAAAAATAACATCCATTAGATTTTTTCTTTCTATTATTGTTGCTTATGATTTAGAGGTTTAGAAAATGGATGTGAAAACTTCTTTCCTTCATGGTGACTTGGAGGGGGGTATTTATATTACATAGCCAAAACACTAAGTGGTGAAAGGTAAAAGTAAATTGGTTTGCAAATTGAAGAAATCTTTGTATGGTTTAAAATAGAGCCCTAGGATGTGGTACTAGAAATTTGATACATATGTGTTGAGTTGGGGATTTGAGCATTCTAAATCATATCATTGTGTTTATTATAAAATTGATGGTGATCATTTCCTATTTATTGCCTTATATGTTGATGATATGTTATTCATTGGTAAAGGGAAAGGTATGATTTCAAAATTGAAATCTCAACTTGCTACTAAATTTGAAATGAAAGATCTTGGTGCAACTAAACACATTCTTGGCATGGAAATTAGAAGAGATAGAGTGAACAAAAAGCAATGTCTTGGCCAAAGTAAGTATGTCAATTCAATTTTACAGAGGTTTGATATGCAAGATTATAGAATATTGTGTGTTCCTGTTATAGCTGGAACAAAGTTATCTATTTTAGATTGTCCAACATCCCCATTAGAGACAGAAGACATGATTAAAGTGCCTTACTAGAGTGTAGTTGGAAGTTTGATGTATGCTATATTTTGTACTAGACCAAACATTTCCCAAGCAGTGGGAGTTCTTTCCAAATATATGTATAATCCTGGTAGAGTTCATTGGGATGTAGTTAAAAGAGTCTTCAAATATTTGTGTGGTACCTTAGATTATTCCTTATGTTATCACAGTAATATGACTGAAGACGAGATTTACCTTGATATTCATTGTTATGTGGATTTAGACTAGGCAAGTGATGTTGATAGCAGAAGATCCACCAGTGCTTATGTGTTTACTTTATTTGGTGATGCAATTAGTTGGATGAGTAAGTGATAGGATGTGGTTGCTTTGTCCACTACTGAAGTAGAGTATATGGTAGCTACTCATGCTTGTAAAGAATTCATTTGGCTTAAGAGAATGTGTTCAGATATTGGAATAAAACAAGGTGCAGTGACAATTTATTGTGACAGTCAGAGTGCGATATGTCTAGCTAAGAACCTAACATTTCATGCCAGGACCAATCACGTTGATGTACAATATCATTTTGTTAGAGATATGGTTGAAGATGGCAAGGTGAAGTTGGTTAAGGTAGAGACTTTTATGAATGTTGTTGATTCTTTAACTAAGCTCGTGAGCACAAAGAAGTTCATATGGTGTTTAGAGACTATGGGCCTTTTAGCCCCTAGCAATTAATAGATGATGATGACTCCCTTTCGTTGTCCTTGCAAGGTGTTCGAAAAGTGGAATTTTTTGAGAAAATGTGTCTCAACCTTGCAATTACATAAGGTACTATTGATACATAAGGTGACATTCAACCGATGACAAGGGGGAGGTGGGGGGGATCCCCCCCACGAGGGGTCCAGGGGATTATCCCCTTGGTTGAGGACCAGGGGCAACATGCCCTGGTGGGGGTTTGAGGGCAATGCCCTCGAAAGAATTTTTTTTATATTTTTTTATTATAAATCTGGACTGTTCATCATTATGTTTCATATCCGACAGTCGATATTTTATTAGCTTGACTTTCCCTAGAAGGAAACCCTATTTTATGAGGGAATTGCATTATGACTGTGTATTATGATGTATTCTAAGAGTCTGATAGCAGCTCTGTTGTCTTTGGATCTTTGAGTGGTGATACTCCTATGAGAAGCTTGTTCTACAAGTATATTGTAATCTTTGTGATTTCTAAATAAATATATTGTGTGACTTTTGGAGTGTGGGGTTTTTCTCCTGAAAGGGTTTTCCCCATGTAAATCATTATGTTGTGGTATGCATGATATTTGTGTTTAAGTTTCTGTAACTGTTAAAGATCTATAAAAGTTTGCATATTCTCCTCTCAAGATTAGTGTAGGAAGTTGTTCTGTAACCTTAGCTTCCTTACAAAAATCATGTCCAAAATATAATTTGTTCCTTCCAAATGACATTATCATTGATATTACTATAGGACATGAGATGTAATATCTTATGGATGGATTTTTAGGATATAATCATATTCATATTAATGTTGAATATCAACATAAAACATCTTTTACACCCCTTAGTGAACCTTTTGTTACCAAGTTATGTTGTTTGGGATTTAAAATGTAGGGATCACTTATCAAATAGTTATGACAATCATCTTCCATCTTATGCTTCATCACATCTTGAAATAGTATGTATACAATCTATTGGCTAAGTCAGAAACATGAGCGGATCACCCATATATCCTTAACCATATATTTGAATGTCTAAGAGAATATAAGCTTTTCCTAAATTCTAAGAAGTGTGTATTTGGCATCATATTTGGGAAACTTCTTGGCTTCATTATTTATTGATGAGGCATAAAATTTGACCTTGCCAAAGTCACTATTATCTTAGAGATGCCACCTGTAGACACATAAAATTGTCCTAGGCTTGCAACTCTTAGATTATTCAACATTGCCCCTTTCATTCTTAATAATTAAATAATTTTTAATTATTTAATTATTTTCTAAAGTCATAATTCTTCTATTAATTAAATAATTTTAATTATTTAATTAATTCATTTTTATCTTTATTCTCCTTGATTAATTAAATAAATTTTATTTATTTAATTACGTCACTAATTAAGTCCCCTTCTTTCTAAAATTAAATAAATTCTAATTTATTTAATTTTTGTCCACTATCCACTATAATTAAATAATTATTTTAATTATTTAATTATTCATTAGCCTCTTCTCTCATAAATTAAATAAATTTTATTTATTTAATTTGGTCCACTCTCTTGAATTTTGAATTAAATCATTATTTAATTTAAAATAATTACTTTTGTCATATTCTTCTATAATTAAATAATTATTTTAATTGTTTAATTATTCATTGGTCACCTAAATTAAATAATTTTTATTATTTAATTTCTCCAGCAACCTCTTTATCTATGCCAATCTTATCTTCCAAATCAAATCTTATCTCTTGACATCTCATTTAATTTCATCCCTTGATTGAATTATCTTATAATTCAATCTTAGCCATTCATTTCTTGTCATTGCCCTAATTTTGACCTAACCCTAGTCCATACTACAACATTCAATCTTGACCATTGATTCTAGGGTATTTGTCATCTTCTCATCCTAGCCACACATTCAAAATTGCAATTTCTATAAAATGGCAATTTTGTTCTTATTTCATATCTCATGCTCATTCTGTCAACTTAGGTTATTATTATTGTCATTTGCAGTCATTGTCATTTTAGTCTATTGTGAGGTCATTTCTTTTATATAAATCCTTCAACCTTTGCATAGGGCTTTGACATTAGTCTAGGTGCTCATTGGAAATTTGAGGGCCTCATTCGATTTGCTGCAAACTAGAAGGTGTAACAAAGGTGAAGCATGGAAGATGAAGATTTATGGTAACATTGTTCCTTTTATTTTTCATATTGATTTCCTTTGTGCTTTGTTACTTCAATGGATTTTAATGTTATTGTGCTAACCCTTTAACAAATCTGATTTTCCCTTGATTACATTGGTGAACCCGACGTATTTTAACACATTTTGAGAAATCTTGGAGTTGGATTCTTTTGTTGCAGGTTTTGTTAGCTTTTTGTTGCAAGTTTGGCATCATTTTTGGACAAAACCCTAGTTTCCAAAGATTCAACCATAACTTTCAAACGGCTGCATATTTTTTCACAATTTTTTTTTTGAAAATTGGAGACAACGTCTAAAGCTTCCATTCCAAAAAAAATATTTTCCAGGGCTGGTTTGAATTTTGTATAATTTTTTTTTTTTCTGTTTTTCATGAAAATTTGATTTTGAGAGCAAATTATCGAATTTTTTGGATATTTTTATATTTCTAGAATTCTCTCTAAATTTTAATAGGGGTCTGTTCTTTATCTTTCAAATTTGGACACACAATTATTAGTCAAATAATAGATCTTTTAAAATTAGGGTTTCACACATATTTACCTATATCTCACAAACGGTTGCAGATATGATCACAATTTTTTTTTTTCAGATTTAAAATGATATAATACGACTTTAGTCAAAAAATAAAAATTTTTGGAGCTGTTTTGTATTTTTTATAATTTTTTTATGATTTTTCATAAAAAAATAATATTGGGCGCAAAATAGGGAATTTTTCTGACTTCTTTACATTTCTGGAAAGCTCTCCGAAAAATAATATCAGTCTCTTCTTTTATTTTGTATTTTTCAGATCAATAATGTCTTCAAATAATCGAATCTAATTCGGCTATGTTAAAAATATGTATCTGAAATTGCAATTTTCTAATGAGTTTTTTTTTTTTTTCATGGCTGCATTATGATATTATTTCTTTTGATTTTTTAGGTGATCATAAGGAGTTTTAGTGGCAGAAATATCATTCATACACAACAAATTGGAAAGCGAATAATTAGGTGCACATATTCCATCTTCCATTTCTTAATCTTGTTTGTCACACATTTGGATTTGGGCTCTTAAAATGAATTTTGTCTTCAATCACATATCAAAATTGGGTCTAAAATTAACCATTGTCTTCCTACACATTTGAATTGGGGTTAAAAAGAACAAGTGCTTCTATTTTTTGCATACAAACATTTCATTTCTAAGGGAAATTAATCACTGCGAGTGTGAATCAAGTGTGTGTGTCCTCCAGAACACCTCACTTGCTTTGCTTTTGTCATACCCTTTTTAGGAGGCCTGCTTGGAGCACTCACCCCTCCAAGGGACGACCTCAATTGAGTGTGAATCTAAAGAAATGCTCATTTGGGAGTTGAAATCTTGTCACTCTAAGCTAAGCCCCAAAGAACTTTATACCTTTGGGAAGTGAAGGTGAAGGGTGGGTTACCCCTTTCTCCCGGCTTATTGGAAAGATTTTTCTTTCAAATTCTTCCTTAGTCAACCTTTTGCAATCTAGCTTGAGACCTAATTGGCCATACCCCACTTGACTAGTCATAGGGCTTGTTGTTGTGTATTCAGGTGTTTGATTAATCATAACATTTAATCTTGGAAGACAAACTTATCATTGTGCTTGGTGTGTGTGCTTATGCATTTACATGTAAAATCTTGTGTTTGATATTGCCCAAGTCAAACTTCCAATAAAATTTTTCCACATCATCCAATTCATCCAACCTTGTCATTCCACATCACATCCTAATCATCATCATCTCTTTAATCTAATCAACATCATTTTACACCATGACAACATTTGAAGACATAGCACTAGAGCTTATTCACATGCTTCATAAAGCTCAAACAAATCAAACACCTTTAGACCAACAAATCATTCAAAGCGCCCATAACATTATCCAAAAACTTCAAACCAACCAATCACCACAAATGCAACAACTCATAGCACAAATCCAATACCTCATGGCCAATTTTCAAGTCCAACAAGCGCATTATCAAGTCCAATCACCACATCAACACATTTCACATCAACCCTATGTATCACCTATATCATCATATCAACCTCATCCATCCACATATCAACTTTCCCCTTCGTCAACCTATCACAACTCTTCTAATTTCAACTCTTATCCACATCAATCAACCTTTCAACAGTCATTATCCTATTCAACCCCTCCATCATCATCACAACAACAAATCATATCACAAGTCCAAACACCATTCCAACCGCAAGACATTCAACCACAATCCTATGTGTCACCTTCATCATCATGCCCACAAAACCCATTTACCTTCCATGTCAATGCCACATCGACATGTCCACCCATATCACAACAACAACGTAGCTTCCCAAGTCCACCTTGGCAACAACATCAAGAGCCTTTAAGTCTTAATGCCACATTTGACAAGGGGAACACCAATCTAGTCCATGCACCCTTACCACCATCCAATCAAATGAATATCCCTAATCCACCATGTCCTAGTCCTAATCCATTGGCCTCTCCACCTTCTCACCCATCAAACTCTTCATTACCCCCACCATCATCTAATCCTTCATCAAATCAATGCCTTACATTTAGATATTTAAAACATAAATTGATGGCATTATCTAAATCCACCAATTCACCTACAAAGGATGTGACCCAAGGGCTACAAGAAAGGAATCAATTGCCACCATGTCATTCAACTCATATACTTTAACATACAAAAGAGTCCTCAAACATCATGCCAAGTCCTTCAAGTCAACCATGTCATCCTCAACCCCTTGGGCCAAGTCAACCTCCATCATGCTCCTATGTTGTTGACCATCTAGAACATGTCAAGTCTCTCCAAGAGTCATCCCCTTCTACTTCCATTCAAGCAACTCAAGATGTATGTCAAGAGCCTAATCCTAAGCATGTGGAAACATCAATCCCTAGTCCTAATCAAGATCAAATCATTGTCATCCAACCTATCCATAATCTATATCTCTTTTATGATCAAGATGATATCCATAATGATGAAGAGCCTATCCATGAGCAAGATATTCCAAATTCACCTCCACCTAGCACCATCCATGACCTTCAAACATCCACTTCCCTTGATGAGACACTTGCCTCCCAAGCTAGTATAGAAGATCAAACAAATACCTTGGATCTAAGTGAACACAATGCTAATCAAGATCCTAATGATCCCCCATCACCCATTATCGACCCCATTGCAAGTCCTCCATCATATCCACTTGGTCTTTCCAATAAGGAACTCGTGTCTAGTGTTCCACCTACACCTAGTTCCATTGTCCATTGCATACCCCAAGGACACCAATCTCAAGATGTTGGTATTTCCTCCATGCATTCTAAGTCCACTTTCCATCATAAAACCTATCATATGCCTAAAGCATATGTGGCCATCCCCTCTCCATCATCCTACAAGTGTCAAAAGCATGTGACCATACACCTTCCACCATCCACTCTACCACCATTGCTTCCAACTCCTAATACCCCTCCATCCACTTTGCCACCATTACTTCCAACACCTACTATTCCAATCATTCATAAATACCCTAAATATCCTAGTCATGACCAACAAATGCACACATTGTCTAAACATAAAGCTTCCACTCATTCCACCAAACCCAAGGGATTCCAAAATACAAATTTGGATGCCTCTATACATAAAGTCAAAAATTCTAATGGTCCTAATGCCTTAGCCTACAATTTCAAAAAGTCAAATACAAGTACATATAAAAAGCTATATAAGCCCATACCTTCAAAAGAAAAGTCTAAAAACAAAATGGTTTGGGTACCTAAGCAAAAAGAAATCAAGTCGAATGAGGCATCCATGTCACAAAAATCCCAACCATCCTCTCCCATCCAAAATACACATTCCATTCAAAAATTACAAAAATCCCACAAGACAAATAAAAGTCATAAAAATACTAAGTCTATGTGGGTACCTAAAGCACTTCATCCACCATCTCCTAAGCAAACATCTCCATTGCTTCCTACACCTCGTCCACATCAAAAGCTTCAACGTTTATCACAATGTGTGCAACCACTGGTCATGGTTCCCTTCCATTTTACAACAAGCCCTTATACCTCCATCTCGTCACCCCCCATCCAATATCCTACATATCTTCCCCATCACATCCCTATGGTCCATGCTTTTGGCTAAGCCTCCCCATTCATCTTTTGCATAAGTCCTACATAATCCACCATTTTCCTCCATAATACACATCATAATCCATCATCTACCTACTCTATCTCCATTTCATGTCATCCCTTACCAACATCTATGGGCATAATGGCATTTGACATGGTCCATGCAATGACATCTATCTCTAGTGGGACTATCACCTTTCATGAAACTAGACACTTGAGTTCCTCTTATCCATATTCTCCTTTTCCTATCCAAAAAGTCAAAAAAAAAAATGAGTCAAAAAAAAAAAAGTAAAGAGAAATCCTTTCGTCCAACAGTGAAAACCTGGTAAACAGGCACCCTGGATAAGTACCATGATGAAAACCCGGCAAACAGGCGTCATGTGTAGTTTGATCTTCTATATCACTTACACTTGGGGGCACAATGTCTTATCTATCCAACCTATCATTTTTATGTCATATCATTTCCATATTACCTACCATCTTAGCCATCATGCCTACATATCATATGGGGTCCACTTATCCACCCTTCTCCTTTTGATCTTGATGAAGACATAGGGGAAAAATGTTGACACATGTTTTTTGGATATCTCTTGACATACCTCATCCCTTCCAAACAGGCAGATCATTATCTTATTGTCATAAGCTTTGTCATGAAAAATCCTAAGTCTTGTACCTAGAATGGGGCATGTCATTCCTATGCGACATAGTCTTTGGAGATCACATCCTTTACATCCATCCATTTCATCCATTAATCCTATCACCCACCCTTGCACCTAGACTTGGTTTTCCCCTTGTCATTGGTATCTAGCACAAAGGCTACCCAAATTTTAAACACCTCAAAATATTTCAAAAAAATCATAAAATTTCAAAATAAATTCCCAAAAAAAATCATAAAATGTCAAAAATCCAAAAAAAAAATCCAAAAATGTCAAAAATCCAAAACAAACATAAAATGTTAAAAATCCAAAATAAAATAAATTATAAAATGTCAAGCAATAATCCAAATGCAAGTCAATCCTTAGTCCATACCAATCAAGTCAATCAATCTTGTCAAATTATCCAATCACATCCTTTGGTCTTGATCCTAATCTTGTCGTAAACCCAATCAATCAAATTCAATCAGTCAAATAGTCAGTCATCCTTGTGTTGATCTAGGGATATGTCTTTCCCCACAATGACAACACTATCATTTTTAGTCATCATCATCAGTCAATTAATTACTCATCATTTTGCAACTTGACAGGGGCAATACCTTGTTTGTTTTTGTGTCATTTGTGCATGCATGCTTGCTTGCTTGTGTGTGTTATCATTTTTGTCTTGCATTTGCATCGAATCTGACTTATTCTAGCTAATATTCATATCTTGTATCTAGACAAGGTTGTATTAGGCTGGGGCACGAGACACATCGTCACCTTGGTCCTTATACCTTGGTGCATCATGTCTAGTGTTACATCAAACATCATGGTTGCTCACTTTCTTGTAGCATAACGTGTCATTCATCTTCTCCCTCCTTATCATTTCATTTCGAGAGCATACCCGTGTTTGTCCAACTCGCCTATCCTCTCAAGGGGGCATCATCATCCCATTTTTCTTTTCATCATCCTATTTTTCTATTATCATCCATTTTTCTCTATCTATACCTTAGCTTCTTTGAAATGATGTTACTCGACACAAAGCTCATCGTCTCAAACATCATCTCAAAGAGGGGCAAAATGTAGACACATAAAATTGTCCTAGGCTTGCAACTCTTAGATTATTCAACATTGCCCCTTTCATTCTTAATAATTAAATAATTTTTAATTATTTAATTATTTTCTAAAGTCATAATTCTTCTATTAATTAAATAATTTTAATTATTTAATTAATTCATTTTATCTTTATTCCTCCTTGATTAATTAAATAAATTTTATTTATTTAATTCGTCATAATTAAGTCCCTTCTAAAAATTAAATAGATTCTAATTTATTTTTTTGTCCACTATCCACTATAATTAAATAATTATTTTTAATTATTTAATTATTCATTAGCTCTTTCTCTCATAAATTAAATAAATTTTATTTATTTAATTTGGTCCACTCTCTTGAATTTTGAATTAATCATTATTTAATTTAAAATAATTTACTTTGTCATATTCTTCTATAATTAAATAATTATTTTAATTGTTTAATTATTCATTGGTCACCTAAATTAAATAATTTTTATTATTTAATTTCTCCAGCAACCTCTTTATCTATGCCAATCTTATCTTCCAAATCAAATCTTATCTCTTGACATCTCATTTAATTTCATCCCTTGATTGAATTATCTTATAATTCAATCTTAGCCATTCATTTCTTGTCATTGCCCTAATTTTGACCTAACCCTAGTCCATACTACAAATTTCAATTTTGGCCATTGATTTAGACATCTTATTGACATTCAATCTCAATCGTCAATCCAAATCAGGCATTTCCTATAAATAAACTCTCTCATAAGCCATTTGGGGGGTTGATTCTTCAAGTGTCCTTATGCTGTCAAAATCATTCTTCAGTCTTTCATCCATTTCTATCTATTTTCATTCATCTATCATCCCTATGTCAATGTTATGCTGCTGAATTGAGCAACCAACATTCATCCAACAATCAACCTTCAAAATCTTGCTTTCTTATGCAGGTGGAGAAGAGCTATGGAGGTCAATCAAGTCTAGTTTGAAATATTGGTTTGCATTTCCTTTGTTTATTTGCATTTTCATTCTAGTTTGTGCTTCATGGTGCTTGATAGGGTTTAGTTAATTTGTTGTTTTCAATAACATTAAATCTGAATTTTTCCCTATTTACACCACCTTGATAAACTCTCAAGTAGTAGTATATTCTTCAAGAAAAACATCAAGCTATCAGGAGGTTCATTGCATAGCTTACATACATGTTTCAACCATTTTGCCATCTTCTAAATAAAAAATTTCATTTGGATGGATCTCATCAAGTGTTCAATGAAATAAAATAATATCTTGCATCACCACAAATGATCATGCCATGAATATGAGGAAAACATTTTTATTTTTTATCTCTGCAACATTAGTTTCTTGGGGGAACTCTTAGCACAACATGATTCATAGGGTCATGAAATGGCTATCTACTACCTTAGTTAGACATTAGTGTGTTATAAGATTAACTATACACCAATATAATGTGAAAGTTTAGCTATCATTTTTAGTTCTAAAAATATATAATACTACATGCTTAGTCATAAGATCCAACTCATTTCTTAGATTGACCCACTCAAATATTTTTCAAAAATATCTCTCACAAGTCGTATGGAAAATGGATCATATTGCTTAGTGAATTTGGTATAGAATATGTTGAAATAAAGGAAGCTAAAGGATAATTCATGTAAGATAAACTTGTGAATGCACCTCTTATAGATAACCATCCTCTAATTGTGGATTTTAATAATGAGTCTATCTTTATCCTGAATGATGTCAAATCCTACAAGTTATATTTTTATGGTTCATATAAACACAAAGGATCAAGTGCAAGGATAATTTTTATCACTCCTTAAAGTGATTTCATTCCTAAATATTTTAGACTAGATTTTCCATGCACAAACAATACCACATAATATGAGGCCCTTATCAACTACTTGAACATAGAAATCCAATGGAATATCAAATATCTAGTTTATGGGGATTCACAACTTTGACTATAATCATAACATAAGCTAAATACACTAGATCCAATAGATTCTAAGCATACTTAACTAGTTAAGCTATAATCCCAATGAAATGTTTAAAAAGATAGAATGAAGAAGCTATTTAAAAAAAATCTATTAAGAAATACATAAAGGAACCTAGTTAAATGCTTCAAACCTCATCCCATTGGGGGATTGGTACTGTATTGATGTGGAATGATAACCCTTTCCCAATCTCTTTGATAAAATGAGTATCTAAACGAAATCCATTGATGAAAACTAAGCTAAAGATGAATGAAAAGCTAAAATGGATGCAAAATGAATGAAGATGAGTGTGTAAACGTGCAACATAACTTTGCTAAAATGGAAGTGGATCCCTTTCTCATAGAAGTGAGGTGTATTTATAGGAGAAAATGGTGAATCAATGGCTAAGATTGATTTGATCAATTAGGGATAAGAAGCCATGAGAGATGAAGGCATGGATCAAGGATTCTTATCAATGGATGAGAATGCAAGTTCACATGGATCAAAGAGTTAATCAATGGCTCACAATGATTCAAATAAGCACACTTCCAAAGTTGTTAGGAAGTTTGTTAGGAAGTAGTTACAAAATAATATTCCACTTTTGAGTTCAAATGGAGGAATATTCTAGGGGAATATTCCCTTACAAGTAGGAGGGTGAGGGAAAATAGGAATTAGATAATTAAAAAAAAGTTTTAATTGTGCAAGTTGAGTGAAATTAGGATGTTCATTAAATAATTGATTTATTTAATGAAAGGGGATCAAATGACATTTAATTCAATAATTAAGATTATTTAATTAAATGAGAGGGCATAAGGTGCTTAATTTAAATAGTTCACATTATCCATTTAAACAAGATGAAAATTAGTGTGAAAGGGAGTAGTGAATTAGTCAAATAATAATGATCATTTGATTAATAGGATAAATTGATATATTTAATTAAACAACTAGGATCATTCAATTAAACAATTGAAAAGAAGGTGAATTTAAAATGAGACGATGTTAGTAATCAGATTCAAGTGTGCAATATCAATCAGGACAATTTTAAGTGTCTACATTTTTCCCTTCTTTGAAGTGAGGTACATGTTACATTGGTTCAAAGACTGACACTTTTCAGATCAATGTTGCTGCTCAAATAAAAAAATTAAAAATTCCTAATTTTTCGGATGCCAACTATTGCCCCAACAAAAGAAATTAAGTTGGTACCTTGCCCCCTCAAGAGATCGGGAGGAAATTTTAATTTGTGGGTTGAGATCACGAAAAATATTGAACATAGGTTTAGCTCAAAGAAAATGAAAGATGCTTCTTTAGAAAGATCATATATTTAATGTAGACAAATTTTAAGATGTATAGACAATCATCGACCATGGGTAGCCTCATGTACATTTTGATATATATCAAACCGATTTGATACCTAGATAGAACTATTAGTAAAGATAGAAGAATAAGCAGAATATGATGGATAGAAGTAGAAGAATGAGATGGACATTGGTTAACCATTGTTTTGAGATTGATTCATAAATCCAACAAGCCTATGATCATTTGAGACTTTATTAGATATGGTGATGAGAGTGATGAGTTGCATGTTTCAGGGATTGGGATACTTCATCATTTCATTCCTTATTTTTGATATAACACGTAGACACAATGCATCAAGGTATTGATAACCAGGATGTTGTTGTATCTATGCAATGGACTTTGACTTTGCAAATAGATAGGATAATCCTTGCTCACACCTTGACATACAAAAACCTCATTGGAATGTAGTTTAGAAGTTTAGAACATTTCAGACCAAAACATATGCAATAGTCAACAATCTATTCAAAACGACCTCCCTACACACAACTAAGCAAGTATTCACCAAGATTATTTTACAAGAACATCCCACAAGAATAACAAATAAAATATAATGATTGATGCCCCATTCCTCTCTCTCTAAATAATTCAAACGTTATAGAGAGGTCCTTGGAATGGGTCAACAAGATAAACCATAAGAAAGGATAAAAAACAAACAATCAATGTTATCTATATCTCTTGCCAAAGCAACATAGCTAAGGTGATTTCTGACGATGATATCCATTGTAGGAAGGATGCATCATAGGACATGTTTATCAGATGTTTTGACTAAGACTAATTATTTGATAGGTTGTTTCAATACAAATATTATCGACTCGTTTACTCATGATCTAGACTTTAGATTTTGACGTTTAGGTTCACACTTCACAAATTGTCATACTTGTTTCCACTTGTTTTACCAAAGGTTGATGATGACAATTGATTTATTATGGATGGAATTTTATTGTGAGTGAAAGTGAAATGGGATGGGTGGTTTTGGATTTTCTTGAATATTTCAATGTTTTTGAGGTTGTTTTTGATCTTTTGGGTATATGTGTTTGTTTAAGTTTCTAGGTTATGTGAGTTTGTTTAGGATTTTTGAATGTTTTCCAATGTTTTTGGTTTTCAAGTTTTCCAAATGTTTTTGTGTTTTTTGAGTTTCTACCAAGACCTAAGAGGGATTGACCTAGGGCCTTGAGAGTTTATCAAATATTATCATTTCTTACATTATACACGTAGAGACCACATAATTCGATCGACTTTAACTAGTAATTGTTTATTGATGAAATATGAACACTTGATGGACTATCAGTTTATTGTGACAAAATCCTAAAGATTGACCTAATGCGTGTCGAGGGTGCATCGATGATGGGGTTTCCTACATTCAAGCTTAGAGACAACGTAGTTCAACAAGGTTTTTTTTTTTTTTTTGATGTTTTGACCTATTTAGGGATTTTGATGTGTTTTGGATGTTTTGGATTTTTTGGGATTTTACAAGTGTTTTTAGATTTTGATGAGGTTTTCAAATGTTTAGGATTTTTTGAGAGATTTCAGGAATAACCTTAAGATATACAAGATCCCAATCTAGTGCAAGCATAACAAATTTCCCCCAATGTGATGTGATAGACCACCTCGATATAGGCAAGACAAACTGACCTTAGGAATGTGCCAAGTAGTACGAAAGGGGAATATGATATGTAGCATCCAACTATGATACAAATGCAGATGGGTGATGGAATAAATAAGATTAGTGGATATGATAGATGGATGTGATAGATGGTGAAGGAAGATAAGTTGAAGAGCCACTGATGGATGGAGAGTGCTTATTTATGCAAGGTGCGTATTTGCTAGGTTTTCACCAAGGTACTTTCCCAAAGCACCACTAAAGTGGTTTTCACTAGAGGACAATTTTTTGTTTATTGTTTTCAATCCTTGTTATTAATATTTTTGGATTTTTGTAATTTTATTTATTTTTTTGGATTTTTTGGATTTACACCCTTCAAGCCTAGGCATAATTTTTTTTGAGATGTAAACTATTGATGGGCTCCTGCAAGGGTTCTCCTTTAGGTGTTTATATATAATAGCTCCTAATTTGTAGCTTGTTGTGACAACAAATGGTCCTAACCAATTAGGCTCGAACTTTCCTTTACTATCATGATTTGGCATGTTCTTCTAATTCTGCTTGAGGACAAGATCTCCTACTTGGAAAAACTGAATCTTGATTTTCTTGTTGTAGCTTTGTTTTAGTTGGTTTTGGTATGCCTGCAAATGATTCAAGGCATCAAGACAACGCCCATCCAAGAACTCTAACTCGTTCAACTCAGACACCCTGTATTCTTAATCAATAATTATATTTTGTAGTGACACTTTCTTGTAATGGGGACTTGACCTCATAGGAAAGATTACCCCCACCTCGTTTAATGGTCACAAATTCATCATCACAACCACTGAGTACTTTACAAAGTGGGTGGAAGCTATCCCTATGACTTACATCATGGGGGAAAAAATCTCCAAATTCATCTTGAACTACCTTATTTGTTGCTACAATGTTCCACAAGCCCTTATCTTAGATAACATAACACCTTTTAAAAATCATAATGTAAGAGAGTTATGCTAATGATTCAACATCCAACATCAGTTCTCTACTCCATATTACCCCTGAGCTAATGGTCAAGCTGAGGCATCAGAAAAAACCATTCTAAAAATCCTCAAGAAGACAGTCAATGAAGTTGTCTGTGATTGGCATTTGTAACTAAATCCTGACTTATGGGCCTATAGAACCAATATCCGCACACGTATAGGTGAAACCCCCTTAACTATAATCATAACATAAGCTAAATACACCACATCCAATAGATTCTAAGCAAAACTTAACTAGTTAAGATATAATCCTAATAAAATATTTAAAAACATAGAACAAAAAGTCATTTAAACAAAATCTATTAAGAAATGTATAAAGAAACCTAGTTAAATGCTTCAAACCTCATCCCATTGTGGGATTGGTGTTGTATTGATATAGAATGGTAGCGCTTTCCCAATCCCTTTGATAAAATGAGTATCTAAACGAACTCCATTGATGAAAACTAAGCTAAAGATGAATGAAAAGCTAAAATGGATGCAAGATGAATGAAGATGAGTGTGAAAATGTGCAACATAACTTTGCTAAATGGAAGTGGATCCCTTTCTCATAGAAGTGAGGTGTATTTATAGGAGAAAATGGTGAATCAATGGCTAAATTTGATTCGATTAATCAAGGGATGAGAATCCATGAGAGATGAAGGCATGGATCAAGGATTCTCATCAATGGATGAGAATGCAAGTTCACAAGGATCAAAGAGTTAATCAATGGCTCACAATGATTCAAAGAAGCACACTTCCAAAGTTGTTAGGAAGATTGTTAGGAAGTAGTTACAAAAGAATAGTCTATTTTTTAGTTCAAATAGAGGAATATTCCAAAAGTGGGAGGGTGAGGGAAAATAGGAATTAGATAATTAAAACAAAGTTTTAATTGTGCAAGTTGAGTGAAATTAGGATGCTCATTAAATAATTGATTTATTTAATGAAAGGGGTTCAAATGACATTTAATTCAATAATTAAGATTATTTAATTAAATGAGAGGACTAAGGTGTTTAATTTAAATAATTCGCATTATCTAATTAAAAAAGATGAAAATTAGTGTGAAAGGAGGTGAATTAGCCAAATAATAATGATCATTTGATTAATACGAAAAATTAATGCATTTAATTAAAGAACTAGGATCATTCAATTAAACAATGGAAAATAAGGTGAATTTAGGATGAAACAATGTTAGTAATCAGATTCAAGTGTGCAATATCAGTTGAGACAATTTTAAGTGTCTACAACAACAAATCATAAGTCAAGCCAACAATGAATTTTATAAAAAAATTGAGAAGATAATCCCTTATAAAATGATGGTTGGCACTTTCAAGGAATACTTCACCTTCATCCAATTTGAGTAGGTACCTGGACTTAACAACAAAGAGTAGAACCACCAATCATGGAACTATTGGTTTAGGATATGGTGCTTTTTATGAGCATTCTAATGCGCTTATAGATTTTCTTGATAATTATAGGCACACTTCTTTTTATCTTGATGATAGAGAAGTAAGAGTCAATAATAGTCCTTTCAAAGAGCTTGTTTCCACAAACCTATTCCATGGTAATGTCATCCTTACCATCCACCTCAACCTAGCATACCCAAAATTCATTGAATGGGACCAATATTATCCTCCTAATTTGGACACATTTCAGAATGATGATGCCATTTTAGTGATAATGCAATCCCATAGTCATATTTTTCCAAGAGATCATAAGCACATTCTTCAGATCCTATTGATTTCATACTCATACTTTGGAGAATAAGAAGGTTTTTTAGAGGAAATATTAGAATCTACAAAGAAATTATTTGCTAGTGATCTACACCTTCTATTGGCTCCTACTCCACTTCAAGATGGGTCAGCACTCCTTATTGAGGAAGCTATAGATATAAACTTGGGTATCAAAGAGACACCTAAGCTATTAGCATATATTATAGTTGCTTTAGATCTTGAGTTAAATACAAATATCTTTATGATTATTATATATTATCTACATATGTTTGCTTGGTACTATGCTGAAACTCCTAGATTGGATCCATCTTTGGTTGTCAATTACCTTGTGGTAAACCTTGTTGCTAAACCAATTCATCAAAATTTAAGAAATATGCATCCTAAGGTGGCCCTTTTAGTCAAAGAAATTAAGATGCTACTAGATGTTGGATTCATTTGGCCTATTGACTATCTAAAGTGGGTTTCTAATATAGTACTTGTAAGCAATCCAACCAAGGGAATAAGAGTATTTACAAATTTTAGAGACATCAACAAGTATTTCCCCAATTATTATTTTCCACTTCTGAATATTGATATGACTGTAGATTTAATAGTTATTCATGAGATGTTGTCCCTTATGGATAGATTTTAAAGATATAACCAAATTTAGATAACACTGGAATACCAACATAAGACAAATTTTATCACCCCATGAGGAACATTATGTTATATTTAGTCACTGCATTTGGTCCAAAAAGTATTGGCGCTACATATGAAAAGGCCATGAATGTCATATTCCACGATATGCTACATGATATTGTTGAAGATTATGTGGATAACATCCTTGGAAAGTAAAAATACAAAGAAGATCACCCATTCATCTTATGTAATATCTTTCAAAGGCTTAGGGAGTATAAAGTCCTATTAAATCCCAAAAAATGTGTTTTTGGAGTTACATCAAGAAAGCTCCTAAGATTCATTTTTTTCTAGACATGGCATAGAAGTAAATCCAACCAAAGTAAAAGTAATAACAAAAATGTCACCTCCTAGGAACCTCACATAGCTACACAACCTATAGGGGAAAATCCAAGCTATCAGATGATTCATTTCCAAATTAGTAGATAAGTGTTATTCATTTTCACATCTAATTCAAAATAATGCCAGCTTTGAGTGGGATGATTCATGCCAAAAATAATTTGATCAAATCAAGGAATACATGTCTAGTCCTCTAGTTTTAGTTGAACCCACTTCAACTAGGCCTTTATTGTTATACATCTTAGTTACACAACTGTAGAGGAGGGGGACTGACTGCTCAGGACCCCAGGTCATCAGAGGGTTTAGAACGACTAGTTGCCATGATCTACCTCATGCTAAGGATTGTTTAAGATAAGTTTAATGTTTTAGAAGGATGAAAAGGAAGGGAAATTGGCCTGCCACTATCATTTTTTCAACTTGAGAGGTTTAGGAAATCAGGTGAGTGAATTCTCGAGTTTGGACTATAGCCTAGGTAGCTCTCTGCTAGGGGACTCCGGTGTAGAAGATGGACGATAGCACGGCATGATAGGGTCTCGATCAAGCACTTGCATCTGTACAGACAAAAGGTATAAAGGATAGTCAAGACTTGCAAAAAAATCACTAACCTACCTAATAAATTGAGTTTTATATAGTGAAAAAAACATAAAAGAACTAAACTACTGAAATGACAAGAATAACACTTTAACTTAAGAAGATAGAAGTTGGTGAGAATAAAGGTGGTAGAAACTAAACTTATGGTTGGTCCAGCCTCCTACAAGCTCCACACGATTGAGAGTACCTACACATAGTAGAACGAGGAAAAATGTTGGGGTTGTTTCAGGGCTTGCCACAATCAAACCCCCATTTCAGTGTTCCCACCTCCATAAATAGCTAAGATAGCCACAAAAGAGAAATAATGTGATGAATAAAGTATGGAAAGAAGGAAACACCAAGAAATGGTACAACACTATAATACAAAATCAAATAGTGATGCTAAATGGAACAAATATCACCTCCCAAACAATATACCCTCAAGCACATGAAGGGAGATGCGAGCTCACAAGTTGGTGAGTGTCACCATTGTCACAACACCTTGAGAAGAAAAACCAATAGAGTATCATCTTGGAGCTTCAATAATGGAGAATGTTGTGAAAAATGAAGTGTGTAGAGGCAAGTGAAGTTCAAGAAACATGTAGAAGATTGAATGAATGGAGAAGATAGTTTTTTTAGGATGAATAGAAGCCCAAAAGAGTCATTTAAGGTCGATCAAGGGCGTAGGGGCATTATGCTTCATTGCTAATGGAGAAGTGTAATGCCTCTATAAATTCCAGAGGCAGGAATCTTATCAGGATAGCATCATGCCGCATAGACGTCTACGCGCCATGCTAGTGTCCCCAACAAAAATTCCCCCATTGACACTACAGACAACTTCCAAGTGGGTGGAAAGTAGATGGATGAGGTGGAATAGCATCTTCAAGTTTTATTTTTCTAAGGTAAGGGGTGTAAATGGGGAATTTTCAAGGGGTGCAAATTCACTCCATTACATTTTCCCCCACTTTAGTGAGCATATGTGCTACCAGATGTGAGGTAAAGTAGATTGAAAGAGTTCAAGGAAAGTATACCTAAACTGTTGAGGAAGTAGACCGCAATCTGACCCACCTGAAAGCATAGTAAGAGGAGATGGCTCCACGTATCCTCCGACCCAAGGAGAGTAGAACAAAATGCACCACAGATCCGTAGACCTACAAAAGGTGAACAAAGAATATTTGTAGGTACTCAATCCTACAAAGTTGAACAAAGAGATCTTGCAGGATGTAAGCACTTCACAAATCCTTAGACTTTCAAAGGAGGCACTCCCAAGTGCTTGGTCTAAAGGAAGCCAGATGTGAGAGGCTCTACAGAGTTTGATGGGGCCTTATAGGTACTTGATCCTACAAGGTTGATTTGAAAAGCAGTTTCACATGCGCACCTACAAAGCAACATGTTAATCCGTAGAAAAAATATATTAGATATCAAAAAGAATCCACACAGGTAGACAAGAAGACAGTCACACAAATAGTCAACAATTGAAGGGAGATCTTTCAAAGGGGTCCCTCGGGAACCCTTCAAAAGAAAAGGGGTCCAATCAAGGGATGCTAAGATCAAAAGTGATAACATTTTTTAAAAGAGAGAATTTTTCGCCAATGATTCTAGCATCAAGGAATCCTTATGAAAGATTCATTTCATTAAGGAATCTGAAAGAAAGAATGCTCCCTCACAAGGGCAAGTCAAGATTCTATCTTACGAATCTATGATGAAATAAAAATTTGTATAGGAATCCACGTTGAAGAATGTGATTATTGAAAAATATTTTGAAAAATTAAAGATTTTCAAGAAGGGATTCGTTGGCCACCGAATACATCTTTTGAAAGTCGAAGTAGTATGATAGCCCCCCCTTAGGATGGTGTGTGCTAAGCACAGAGGCATGTGACATCCTAAGGAGAGAAAATTAAGAATTAAAGTTATGTTGTGGCTCGTGGGACATGATGAGATGTAACCAAGGTAATGTTGTTGCACACGTGAGGGACAACACATAGGCACCACAACATCATGAAGCAAGAAATGAAGAGAGAGAGATGAAAAGAAAGGATAAACCATGACATAATAAACAAGAGACAAGGGGATTTGATATTTTAGGGTCAGAGCTACTCATAAATATAGATAGATAGATATAATAATATATAAATGAACTTTCATCAACCCCCTACTATATCAAACCATATGAAGAAAGGCACATGAAAATGAAATGAAAATAAAAATTGGGTCAACATGGAAGGGAGGCCTACATGCCCCTAACACTTTGCATCATCCCCAATTGTCGAAAATCAAGGCACAACAAAGAGAAGAATGATGTGACAAATAGAATAGATTTTATGACAAAAAAACACTCTTGTATCCAAGCACCTACGAGGGTGATAAGGGTCTTCCAGGAACACATAAAACAAGCATGGGGGAACACGAAACACACACATAATCTGATCTATAGATAAAGAAGAGGTGGCCACATAGTCCTCATCAACCAAGAGGTCATCATTCTCAATCTAGATCACAGTAAGGGGAGGGAGGACAAGCCTGCAAGGGCAAGATAACAAGGGGGATACCCTTTGACTCTCTTGCAACAAGAGCCAAGGAAGAAGGCCCCTTAAAGTCTTCTCCACTTAGTTCTTGTGAGGTAAATTTCAATGATATCACAAAGATTTCTGATAGAGTTGAGACATCGTCTACATAGTTGAACATGCACTTTACAAGAGTTCCATGTGTCAACTCATCAAGCGATGGAGGAGGTGCTCGAGATTCACTACTAGCCTCATCGAAAGACTTGGGAGTAGTGAAAAACTCTGAGGACGTTGGGGCTACCTCCATCATTAGGATGATAGAAGCCAACATAGAACCAACCTTTGAAGAAGGAAAACCCTTCATCTAACCCCTATTGCAAGAAGGGTTGTGCTCCATATTTCACTTCATCGAAGGATGTGAGATCCCCACAAATGAAATAGATGGTGAGGAGGAAGAGGATAAAATCACGATGAACACCACTGAGGTGTTCGACATGTCCACAGGTTTTGAAAAAGGTGGGATGTATGGAAAAGACATCAAAAGAGGAGGCTCAACCGAAGGAGCAATGAACACTTGCACCCTCTTGGGGTGAGGATTATTCATGCTCGTAGGGGGAACTGAAAGAAAGATTGAGGCAGAGGGAATAGAAGTAGAAGGGGAGGGAGGGGAGGACACAACAGAAGATGCTAAAGCGGGAGCTGCTGGCTTCCCTTCCTTCTTCTACAAGGCAACTTGCTCAACATCTAGAGCCTTCTTCCAACACTTGCACTCATGCACAAGGAAGTTTTTATGGCTTCGGGAGCTAGAGGTTGCAGCCTGAGAAGGGATGAAAGACTCATGTTTAGCCATCAAAGTATCTGTCATAGGCATTTCTGATGGAGGGAGTGACTCCTATATGATAACATGAGGAAGATATGGAGAGGAAAATGCAACAATAGAAGGGGGATAAAACCTGAGTACCTCAGTGACGGGCCTCTTCCCATTCACTACCTTAGAGGTAGGGACAGTAGGAGGCCACAAAGGTGGAGACACAAAATTTGCTCCATTGGGACCCTTCCCCTTACCATACAAGATAGGCCGAGGCACCATGGGTAAGATAGGAAGTTTAAATTTCTGATGCTTGGCCTTTCACCAAGTGGGAACCATCAAACTCCCCAACAGACACATAGGGGTGGAAGTTGAAGGTGTCATAGTTGGACAAGAGGTAGAGGTAGGTGGAACAACATAAGAAGAGGAAGAAGAACCCTAAGCAGACTTCTCCTCCTCCTTTTTTTTGAGTGGCAAAGGTAGCCTTATGTTGCACTATCATGGAAGCTTTAATTGAGATAGTATATGGAGAAGGGGGATAGGTCACCTTTGGTGCGATGCCCACATTCTTGTATTTCACATAAGTTTGATACAACAGGTTCATCCTAGGAGGGAGTGGACCAACAGGGGCAGGCTAGAAGTGATCAAGTGAGTATCCTCCACAAGCTACCATTGGTGTGTAACAGATGTCGTGGACTACATGCACATAACCCTTATGAGAAAACTTCAAGCACTTATGGATTACTGAGGGGACCACATTCATGGAAACCAACTAGGGAATTCCTAGTTTCACTTTAAACAATTTAGACCTTGAGATAATATCAAAGAGTGCATTCAAAGTCTTAGGACCAACTAGGATTGATAAGGTGATAGAACCGATGGGAGGGATGGAAAGCCCATCATGTGTATGTATAGTGCTTTTAGACTCATCATATCCATCCTTATGTAAATATTTTATCAACATGATCTTCTTTGTGATAATATTGACCCAACATGTAGGGTCAATGAGAACACTAGTTATGGTATTCCCATTGATACATGCAGGAATGTACAAAGGAGATGGTTCTCTAATCCCTTTTGACTTTGGATAATGTTTGAGAAGAGGATTTGAAATATGGTTGACCCTTCATCATTCTACACAATAATGATATTTCAGATGATGTGTCTAAATAATGGGAACTACCAAAACTATATTCCTGATCAGTTATTCCATTTTCAAGGCATTCTTCTTCTTTTGTATTAGAGAGGGGAATGCCATCATTGTGGCTTGGATAGTCATCAATGAATTCATATTTTGATTCGTTTTGAATGCCTAATTCTCTGTCTGCTCAAACTTTAGATTTTGATGCAGAGAAAAGGTAAAAATGACAAAAAAACCTTAGACAACCACTTACAAGTGCCTTTGTTCATCAAACTATGGGTTTTCCTTCACAAACCCACATTCTTGCTTGTAGCCTTTCAAAAAGGCCTTTTGGACATATATTTTGACCCAAACCTGGTATATAGAAAAGGAGACCCATTTAGAATACCCATTTGGCCATTCTTACACATATCCAAAAATAAGGTAGGGTTTCTTTGTACAGATGGGCTCAAAATTTGACTGTCCTAGTTCTAAAAGGGTTTTTTTGGACTGTTTCTCTACAAAATTAGAAATTTCTGGTGAAGAGATTTTTCCCACTTGAATGAAATGATCCCAAAAATTTCAGAGATTTAGATGATGACAAGACAGAATTTTTCACCAATTTATAGCATTTTCCTATGGAGGAAACTCAAGTTATGACAATTTTTGCAAGTTTGAAACCCTAGGCAGGGTTCATAACAGTTTTCACAAAAATGCTCATATCTCTCTCAAAAATTTATGAATCTTGCTCAAACAAAAACAAAAATAAATATAAGACCCTCCTATGCAACATACAACCACCATTTCATATGTACAATGCACCCATAATTTGTACAATGTGACAAAATTTGAAAGAAGCAGGGAAAACATAGAAAAATAAATGTGCAAAAAGAGATTTCATTCCCCAAACTTCATTCCAACCTCTCATTTTGAGATTAAAAGGATTATTTCAATGTTTACAACCATATTCTAACTATCCCCAACCATATTTGGTTTAGTTACATCAAATTACATTAGTTTGCAAAAAAATGCAAAGTTGTTTGACAACTGCTGAACAATGTTGACAACATTTGCATTTTCACTTAACCTTGCACCTAGAGACTCCATAATGGCTCAAAATGACTCCAACTAACATGAAATGGCCCCAAAGGACCTTATTACATGAAATCAACACTCACTTGAACAAAAACCAAAAATTCATTGCATAAACCCAAGGGTGCCCCTACACCATATTTTCCTTTCTTACTATCTCGTTCATGGAATTTGTTGGCATAATGTTCACCCTTGAAAATGTAGCAAGTGGGCTTCCAATTCTTTCCCCTTTAACGAAATTTCTTTTTTTGGAAGAAACCTTTCTTGTAGTTTCTTCAAAACTGCCTATCTTTTAAGAAGTGTCTTTTGGGAGTTTGCAAATTGCATTCAAAACACTTATGTTTCTTTTTGAATTTTTTCTTTTCTGGCTTATAGTCGTTACACCCAAAGTCAGAATTTAGTTGCATGCAAACATAAGCTAAAATTAGTGGTTTAATTTTTCTAGGCATCTGCCTATCGGAATAAGTTCAACAAGCATCTTCATTAATCTTCGTGATATAGTTACACAATTGTGGAAAGGAGATTTCTTTGAATTCTCATCTAGTGCAGACAAGAGTTTCCATTACCTTATTCAGGTAATAATCTTCAACTTTTCAAAAACTTTTCAAAAACTTATAATACATGACCTCAAAGTCCTGCTCATGGCCAGTGTAATAGAATTTGAAATATTGTTCTTTGAAATACTCATTTATTTGACCAATATCATAACATTGTTGGTAATAAATTTGTTATAGCACATTCTTTCTATGGCATATATGCATCCAACAAACATAATAATTGATTGATTACAAACAACATCAAGACCACTGTTTAGGAGGTCATCTCTATACTGAGCATCAAGACGATCCCAAGTTCATCATGCAAGACCAATCATGGCATTGCGTCATAACCAAATTTTATTACATATTTATTTAAATATGGAAAATTGAATTATTGATAAAATTTAATAATATATTAAATGGAGATTCTGGAATATTCAAAAATTGAATGAAAGGAGTTGACTAATGTTGACTATGTGAATCTTTGAAAAATATTTTATATGTCATCAAGAATTGGACGTTACTGATCAAATTACAAGTCCAAGTGTGTGTAGTTGTAGGGTGATAGGTTGAAGGACGAGAACACACAATTGAAGCAGGATTGTTTAGCCAGATCAAACGATAACCCAGTTGGAATCTGGGTGCACACACCACAAATGGATGTTGACTTGCATTTGATTAAATTTGCATATATATGAGAACCTAATTTCCTAACTTGAATTATGTTTGTGCTTATAAATGAATGGCTCATAGATTAAATTGCCTATTCAAACTTTGTGATATGAATAGAATGAAAACGAGCATTGAAAAGAAAATTCTACTCTTTAGTGTAGATACATATATATAAATATATAAAGATGCTCGAATTGGAAATTCAAGTTCTTTACTTTAAATGATAGTGTATGAAACCTATAAACCTTTCTGAAACAAAGAACCTATATATGAAATGCATATATAAGAATATATATATATGTGTCTATGTAAATCGAACACATGCATATATATATATATATATATATATGTATGTATGTATATATACATATATATATATATATGTATATATACATACATACATATATATATATGTATGTATGTATATATACATATATATATACATACATATATATACATATATATGTATATATATATACATACAATATTAGAATACAAGGTGAATGAGAATGAAATCTTTTAAATGCCAATAGATATTTATAAATATATATGTATATATATTATATATACATATATACATACATATAGATACCTACATATAAATATTTAAATTCAAATTGAATTCAAATGGATAACTAATTCATCATGAATTAAACTATGAAATAAATCAATGAAGAATATCATGGTGAATCCATGATGGACGTGGCCTGTTGGGCGTCATTAAGACAGTGTTCAAAATATACGCCGGCGGCATGGCCATAGCGCCATCGCCCCAACGAAACATGCAAACAAAGTAGTGTTGTTTCTATAATCGTTTGGTTGTTGACAAAGAACAGGGCGGAGGAAAAAGAGAGAATTGTGGGAATTCAAAAGCAAAAAGCAAGGGGATGAACTAAAGATTGGGAAAAATCTGAGGAAGGAACAACATTGTAGTCGATTGGGAGGTAACTCGATCCCATATATTTTTTGCATAGAATAAATTTATTGCTATTATAAATTGTTGCAAGAGGTTTTCTCTTCATTTTTATTCAAGTATTTTATGGCATCATAAGAAAAGAGGTCGTTGTTCTGTGTGTCGAACGACTTGAAGCCACATGTTTGAATAGTTAATATGTAACATTACCACCATATGTAGGTGCATGGCCTATGGCTGGCACAGTGGAGAAACCAATTTAGTTAAAGCCTTCGAGGCCATTAAACAGAGCCAAGCCAAGGCACGAGAGCCTTCAATGGCTCGGCCACCACCTTTTACTTTTTTAAAATATGCTAAAACTTATGTAGGTTAATTGGAAATTATTCCGATATGTTAGAAATTGAAATATGATCATCAAGAAGGATCGAATGCAAACCTATGATAAGGGTATGATTTCTTTGTGTTTCTTTTGTATTGCCAGTTTATTATTAATGAGTCGATGCTTGTAATAGGCATGAACAAGCTCTTAGAAATTTTCATTTAAATATATTTCCTTTAATGGGTAACCGACCCTATTCATTAAGAACGATGGAAAAGATTTTCTGTGATTGAAGAAACAACAGTCCATGCAGGGTTCGATCTTATTATCGATGGCTAACCATTGAATGTGTAAATTTTTCATGCATGGGATAAAATTGAAAGCCCTCATGGGTGATTTGATATATTTGTACTCTTGATGCTCAGGGAGAAGATACCCAACCAAAGAGATTGGTCGATCCTATGTTACTGGTGTTGTTTTGTTGCAATCTGCATAGGCATTAGAGATTGTTGAACTTAAAGCTTCTGTGCTATCTTTCACTAAGGATTTCCTCAAGAAATTCATCATCAAACATGTTGAACCTAGTTTCTCTATATCATTAAAATCACTCATGGTATTTCCAATGATGAAAGTGTTCAAGATCTGGATACTAGGCATTTTTTCCATATGATTAAAACTGGGCTATTCGATTTGTTTATTTTTAGTTCATAATGTAAAACCAATTTTGTATTAAGCAATGAACTTTTACTTGTAAAGTGATCATGTAGCATGTAAATATCTTGAGATTAGCGAATTGAGTAAACACCATTATTTGTCTTTATTTATAATCTATTTAGTTTGAAACAAAAATGTATTGAAGTAAATAATAGATATTCTTTTGCAAACAACTCTATTTTGTTGAAAAGATATCATTATAGTTGGAAACAATTTGCTTTATAACTATTTAGAAGGAAACAATACTTATTGGTTAAACAATAAATGTTCGTATGTAAACAGTTTGATTTGATGATTGTTTAGCATGTAAACAACTTACTTTATGACTATTTAGTAGGAAACAATACTTGCTTGTTTAAAATAATAAATGTTCATATGTAAACAACTTGATTTGATGACTGTTTAGCATGTAAATAGCTTACTTTATGACTGTTTAGTAGTGTGTGAGGGGGAAATCATAGATGTTTAAACAAGAAAAACGTGCTTGAAACGAGAATCTAAGCTAATATCAAACACATTAATCTAAGATCTAATCCTACACATACGAAATGAAACTAAGCTATTTTAACACACATTCATAAATCTATGATTACTAAATTGAATGTAAACAAAAACCACAGTGTTACCATCTTGTATTGGAGTTTATTCGCTTGATGTTGGATTGTTCTTATCACTGTGAAGCCTCCATAGTTTGTGAAAATCTTGATGAATGATGCTTGATGCTGGTTGACCAAAGGAATGATGAAGCTCTACCAATGGTTATCTTGACAACACTTCATTGCATAAGGTATGTTGATTCTCTTATCCTTTTTGTGAGGAAAGAGGTTTGTTAAATAGAAAATGAGATTTTGAATTGATGATCAGGATTCAACAATGTTGGATCAAGATCAATGGCTAAAAGGTGTTGAGAGGATTTAGACAAGAGAATATTGTGCAAAGTTGATTGGACAATTTTTGTGATTGAGAAATAGATTGGCTAGTCAAGAATTAGATTGATCAGTCAAGATTTGATTGATCAGTTAGGATTTGATGGATCAGACGGGATTTGATAGATCAATCAAGATTTGATGGTTTAGTTAGGAAATAGATTGATTAGTCTACAAATTAGATTGCTTAGTCAGTAAGCATAATTTTCTCAATCAGAAAGTGGGTGAGGAATTATGAATTAATTGAATTAATTAATTAATTCCTTTTTAGAGTTGAACATGCAAATCAAGTTTGAATTTTGCAAACAAAGTTGCATTAGTTTGAATTGATTTTTGATAAATGATTTGAATAATTTGATTTATTTATTCAAATTTTTCGAGGGAAAGTGTGTTAATTAAATTATTATGTTTTAATAATTCAATTAACTTAGGGGAATAAGGTGATTTAGCGATGTAATTAAATAATTGGCATTATTTAAACAATCAAGACAAAATAAGACTAGATTAGGACTTCATTAAATAAATGTAATTTATTTAATTAGTCGAAATGATGAAATAGTGAATTAATTAAATAATGTTGTTTTATTTAATTAATAGCAAAATTAGGGTTTTGAGGACTTTATTAAATAAATAAAATTTAATAGAGAAAATTAGGGTTTTGGATGTTGTTTGATGTTGTGTGATGTTCTAGGACATTGCAAGACGATTTCGAGATGTTTCAGGGTGTTGCGGGATGATTCTGAGATGTTTTGGGGTGGTGTGGGATAATTCTGAGATGTTTTGAGACATTTCGAGGTGATTTCAAGATGTTCTGAGACATTACTAGTTTATTTCGAGATGTTCTGAGACATTATGGGTGGATTTTGAGATGTTCTGAGACATTATGGGTTGATTCTGAGATGTTCTGAGAAATTACGAGTTGATTCTGAGATGTTCCAAGAAATTATGAAAAGTTATGGGATGTTCAATGTTTTTTTATTTTGTTTAGGGTGTATGATAGGTGTTAAGTCAATTTTACATGTCTACATTTTTTCCCTCTTTGATACAAAGTACTGGTTGCTTTGTTTCAAAGATTTTGTTTTTAAGATCAAGTTTTCTTGGAAAAAAAAATTATGCCCCACTGTGCCCCAATGTTCAATAAAATGACGATAGGACTTTGTGTTGCCCCCTCAAGAGGTTGGCTGAAAAAAGATTAGTTTTGAGGTTAAGGTCACGCCATTGTCTTGTTTTAGTTTCGATGTGTTGAGATTGAATAATTAGATCTATAGGTCCCTCGTTCTTCGTTTTGATGTTTCTATGAGCTTCTAATTTGAAAGTAGGAAGGTCCCCTAAGTAGAAATTAGAGTTTCCTAGGTGAAATTAGGGTTTCTTGAGGTTTAATATAGGCATTTAGTCTTCTAGTGAGCTCATTTGTGCTTTGATCCTATAGCTAATTCTTGTCTCTAGTTTTCCCATTCTATTAGTTGTTGAGCAGAAATGCTAAGATTTGAGTGTACCCCACATTGTTCTAAGTTTTTTCGAGAGTTTGGACGACCTTCAGGCATTGGTGGTCTAGTATGTACCTTCTTGCTTTTCACTTTTGTCATGTTTCATTCTCCTTATACGAGTACCAAGTTTCTTGAGTCAATAGCAAAGTTCTTGTGATTTCTAAGCATCTGCATCATTTTCCTCACCTTTTCTAGGTCAGAACCTTGTACTTGACATTGAAACCCTCACCCTTGACATAAAACCTCGCACTTGAATGAAACCTCACTTTTGTTTCATGCACTTGCTCTGAAAGCTCGCCTTTGACCTAAAACCTCACTTTTGCTTGCTTTGGAGCCTTAAACCTCTCCCTTGACCAATAACCTCGCACTTGACTAAGAACCTCACCCTTGACCTAAAAGCTTGCACTTGCCTAAGAACCTCGCTTTTGCTTAGTGTTTTCTGAGCATTTGTTCAAAAACCTTGCATTTGACTTCTCCTTCTGCATTTTCTTTTAGCATTTTCTCTAGACCCTGGCATGTGTTTGTTTGTCATCCTAAATGTCATTTTTCATCATGTTTTATGTCTTTTTTTGCTGCCTTACATGTTTAGAATGAAACCCTAACTTTGTGAGTTGAAATTGATTGTAGCTGGGCCTCAATGCACTGCAACCGAGGGAGAGATGTCGTCAACACCTGTTTGATCCGATTGCACATTTTGGTGTGTTGGAGCAAGAATTTCTTGATGTCGTTGGACTATGTTATATTTGCTACATGCATCCTATCTCACACAGCGATGATGACCGCACTTGTGGAGCAGCGACATTCTAAGACGTCCTCGTTTCATTTGCCTCTAGGAGAGATCAGTGTTACTCTTGAGGATGTTTGGAGGATACTTCGCCTTCCCATTCTTGGTGAGCTAGTTACATATCATGTTCGACGTGGTACCCACGCCATGCAACAGGAGTTAGGTGCTAAAAACTTGGAGGTGCCCTTGTTAGAGATTAATCTGTCTGAGTTTCATGGTAGTGTAGATCCTATTTCCCTTGTCCTATGTTGTTTGATGTTGTTCCCGATAGGAGAGGTCGACAGTTTCCCATGGGTTGGGGTGTATGTATCGAGAGTATGCTTGAGCATCGGATAAGGTATGCTTGGGGTATGTGTCTTCTCACTCACCTGTATAAATATATGCACGAGGTTGTGTATCAGGGTGAGAAATCTATTTCCATAGGTGTTTCGCTTTTGCATGTTTGGGTGTAGGAGCATATTGTCGTTGCTTGACCAGATGGGATATAGGATCATTCTCTTGATGATTCGTACACCTATCATTATGGGGATTTCATGCAGTATACCTTGGCTGGGGTTCTCCCTTATTGGTGTCGAGTTTTTGATGAGATGCCAGGTTTTGTGTGGAGACCTTATATGGGTTGTGAGGCTTGGCTAGAGGATTTAGATTATCTTTTTTATTGTCGACAGAACCATTGGTTGATTTGTCATTCTTATGATGTGCTAGAGCATTACTTATCAGACTGAGTATCTCACCAGTTTAGAGAGAGACAAAGCTGAGTTCCTGATGCTTATGAGGCTCATTTTGGTTGGACCAATAGGGAGGTTCGTGTATGGGGTCTCCAGCTAGATGTAGATACTACAGTTGTTGAGTTCAGAGCACTTGCTCTAGTTGGTTGGGGTTGGCTGGTTGGTTTAGAAAATATAGGTACTTCTCTTGATTATAATGAGTGGTGGGCATGACTTAAACCTTTGAGACTCATCAATCCTGGGGGTGATCCTATTGTGGGAAGATCAGGTATTACAGGTCATCTTGGGGAGTGACAATGCATTGAGGTCCTTACAGAGAATTTGGATAGGGCTCGATGTGATGGGGCACAGGGTGGTTAGGATGAGCACATGCCTCAAGTTTGGGGTCACAGAAAGGTTTCGGTTCCCCCTCCACCATTTGGGGATGGAGTTATACTATTAGCTCAGATGACTTCTCCTAGAGATGCAAAGATAGTACAGTGACAAACTATGGAGACTCGGGTAGATATTTTGAGGGATGAGCGAGATAGTGAGAGTGGTCACAACATGCTACAGAGGCTTAGGTACAGTTGCTTACAACGGAGAGAGATACTCTCAGGGCAGAGTGGGATAGTGTCAGAGCAGAGCGGGATCGATATCTATTGATTTCCACCTATTATCAGACTTTATATGATGCTACTATTCCTAGGACTACTTGACATCCATGGTTTGGAGAGCCTAGTGTTGTGAGTGATGGTAGTGGTGGTGGTGGGGCAGGTGATCAATCTATGAGACAACCAGATCCTTTCGATGGCCCACAACCTAGTTTATAGGGTTTTGTCTTCTCCTTGTCGAGGTCTTACTTTTTGTACTCGATCTTCACGTTGTTTTTTTCTTTAAGACATATTGTAGACATGTGTTTTGTATATATATTCATCGGCCTGGTCAAGGACATGTATACATGTTATGATTTTGTATTTACTCTATCACACTTGTTTCACTAGTGACGATGTACTCCCTTTTTTTTATGATGATATATATGAGATATACCTTATTCGATTCAGCTTCAATATGTTTTATGATGATGATGTATGATGATATATGCTATGTGTTGGATGTATGCCCCATTCATGATACATGATGTTTTTAATGGTTTATTATCATCATGATATGCATTGACGACTTTTGTGGATACAGTATGGATATGGTACTAATGATATTGTTATGTAGGGTGGATGTTTAGTTAGAATAAATATTATGACAATGGATAGAAACTTGATGTTGTTAGTAGTGATGAGTATTGCCTTCACTTTGCTTTTAGAGACTTCATAATTTTGAACAATCCTGTTTAATGTAGCAAATAAATACAATGCACAAGGTTATTAATAACCAAGGTGACTTTGTATCCATTACATGTACTTTGACTCAAAAAAGAGTGTTTTTTCTCATACTAGACATACAAAAACTTTGTTTAAAGTATAGGGTTGGGTTGTGTAAAAAACAATTCGGACCAGTCACACAGAGAGGTATAGAACACCTAACATGCAACTGCTTCACGAACTATTTTAATACAATTTTCATAGACTCAATAAAGCAAGTATTCACCATGGTAATATTACAAAAATATCTTACAAACAACAAATCAGAATGACGCTCAATTTCCCCCATTCTGGTGCAGGAGCACCCAAGCTCTTCAAGGAACTCTTCAGGAGACAGGAGAATGCAGGGGTCTTGAAGACCTATCAATCACCTCAAAGCATCAATTATGATATCTTGGAGCCTATAATGGCCTTTGGAATGGGTGAACACATTAAAGAGGTCAAAAGTCCTAAGGGTCCTAATAAGGATCGTAGGACCAAATTGCAATATAAAGGGAACAATCATGTTCTAGGAGATTAGGTAGGTTTATAATGCTTTAATGGTGTCAAATAAGGTTGAACAATAATAATGTAATGGTTTTTAATGTTTCTAGTTAGTGGGAAATAATAAAAATGTAAGTTTGGAAATTCAAATATTTGAATTCCAATTTGGGCAGGTAACTAGCTTTTATGAGTTTTAATCACTTTTATGCAACTTAATCAATCCCAAACGGTTGGATCAGTTGGGGAAAGGATATACAAAGCCAAAATAATCGTTTGTATGGAGGTTGGACATTTGGAGCAAGCATTGTATAGACTGTTTTATGGAAATAGTGAAAAACACAGTTTTTGGCACTTTTATGGTGTTCTTTTGTTAAATACTTGATCTCTATTGAATCTATGTCTATTAAGATGCTTTAGGAGTTTGTGTTTACATATTTTAACACCATTGAAGGCTCTGAAAGCAGTGATAATTAATTTCTTTGCATTTTATATTGACTGTCCTAAAAAAGAACACAAAATTTACACTAGTTTGAGGGTTTTTCATGGATAAATGATCCATTTCATGGGAGTTTATGACTGTATCTTGTGAAATGGATCTTATTTAACATGTACCATACTAGACTAACAATATAATGTGCAGGAGAGATGAATACTATGGTGTACACCAAGATTTGACTGTGAAAAGTGCTTGAAGATGGAGGCTAGGGTATAGCAGCAGAAGATCTACCTTAATGAGGGGCATGTTTTTGAGTTGGGATAGAATAAATATGTTTTCCTAATGGTGTAGATCCAATGAGAAAGTTTTGGAAGTGATTGGAAGGTTAGTTTTCAAGAAGCCCTAGTTTTTGAGGCAAGTTAAGGAGGGTTTTGTGTTTGAGCATGTTAGAGGTGTCATAGAGGCCTAAAAACTTGGAATCCTTGGTTTTGAGTCATTTTAAGGGACTTTTGAAATTTTCATGGTCAGGGGTTGAGTTTAAAGAGGGGTTGCTTTGAAAAAGAGGGCTAATTAGGCCTAAATTGGAGGAAACAACAGATTTTTGATTGGTGTGCTCCAAAACAAGTGCCATCAAGAATATAGTATGTTATGTATCATCACAAACCACATCTAGTTAAATCATTATTTTGGAGTTCCTTTGTAAATTTTGAGTGCAAAGTCAAAAATCCTTCGCTAGAGGCCTAGTTGGGCTAGTAGCCTAGTTAAGGTGAAAAATTGGTTTTGTGTTTAAGTCAAAGGTTTGGGCTTTAAAATAATTCAAAACAAGTTTTTTTGGGTCTCTTAAGAGTGTTCCTAGGGTTTGGGTCCTTAAGGAAGGCCAAATAAGTCATTTGGTGCATTGTGAGGTTTGTCTCCACATTAGAGTTCTGGAAGAGTGGTTGAGATTGTGTCCTGCAAACCTTGAGAACTTTGTGTTTCTTTCAAAGTCCCTGACCCTCTACATCAGAGTGGTATCAGAGCAGTGAGTAGGTCCTTTAGGGATTGGAGAAACAAAAATGGCACCAAAAAATCAATTAGCAAAGAGAGTTGGAAGAGTTAAGGGAAATATTGGAAAGAGGGAGAAGGGAAAGAAGAGAACAAGAAGTAGCAACAACAAGAGAAGAAAGGCAATGGAGAAGGGAGAGAGAGACCATGCAAGCAAAGGATAAATAACCTTGAGTGGAGTAGGAGGAGAGAAGAGCAAGAAGACCAAGAAAACAATGATGAAGAATAAGAGCATGTGAGGGTAAATCAGGAATAGCAAGCAGATGATACAGAGAACCCTGAGGAAAGGAGGTTACCGAGATTATTGAAGGTAGTACAAGGTCATGGATGGAAGAGTCACATAGACTTTCTTATCTACTCGAGGGGAAGAGATGGATAGTGAAGAGGTGTTGGGATGGCTTGATGCCTTAAAAGAAACTACTTTGAGTTTGAGGAGATGGATGAAGAGAAGGTTAAGTTTTCAAAAACCAAGTTGAGAGGCACATCATTGACATGGTGGACTAGTTTTCAAAATGATAGGATGGCTAGAGGATTGGGAAAAGTCTCTACATGGGCAAGGATGAAGAGTTTGGTCAAAGAGCAGTTCCTACCATCTGATTTTACCATTCATGTGAAAAGGATGAGGTAGAATTTAAGGCAAAAGGACATGGATGTGATGTCCTATCTTGAACAATTTCACAAGCAGTATTAGAGGAGGTTATGAAGAAGAGGATAAGAAAGTAGCCAGGTATATTAATGGTTTGAGGTATAATCTACAAGATGAGATTGGTTTGTAGATGCCCAGGACATTAGGAGAATGTTTTCAGTTGGCCATTAGAGTAGAAGAAAAGGTGAAGAGGAAGCAAGAAAGGTCAAACAATGGTGGAAGAGGAGGTAGTTCAAACATAGGAAGAGGTAATAGAGAGCAAGGACAAGGTAGCAATGATAAGAATAGCAATGACTAGGGAAAAGAGGTGGTTTCAGATCAAAGAGGAGGATACACTCCTAGAGGAGGAGGCATATTTGGACAAGGTAGAGGCCCATTCATAGGTAGGTGTTTCAATTGCAATGAACCAGGGCATCCTTCCTTCAAAATTAATGTCCTAAATGGGAACAAGGCGATAGGGGCATAGATGGGAGAGCTAACTTGGTACAAGAAGAAGAAGACAAGAAGGAGGAACCAAAAACATTCATGGCAGACCCTGTGACTGATGGTGAGTTTCTTATGATCAACCAAGGAGAAATACTTCATCAAGAACCAAAGGTAACTATTTTCAAAACAAATTGTCTCAGTCATGGTAAGATCTGCAGATTGCTCATAGATTCAGGGTCACATAGCAATTTAGTTTCACTTGATATGATAACCAAGCTAGGGATTGAAACATTTGATCATCTTACTCCCTACAAGGTCACTTGGGTAACTCAAGGACAACATGTAGAGATTTGTAAGAGGTCTTATGTAGTTTTCTCAATTGGATCATATCATGATAGGGTACTTTGTGATGTCATTCCAATGACTTGTGGTCATATCATCTTGGGAACACCATGGCAGTATGCTAGAAGGACATTGCATGATGGATTCCATAATACATATTTGGTGCATAAAGGAGATGTTAGATATAAATTAGTGCCTTTGCCTTTGGAGCAATCAAATGAAAGTTTTATGATCTGTTTTGAGAAACATTTGCAGGTGAATAAGCAGGGTACGATAGGTAAGACAAGGGAAGATACTGGTTGGAAGAGGAATGATGAGTTGCAGCAAATATATGAAGAGTACAGTCCTAAAAATCAGAATATTTGGGACTTAGACAGTATTAAGATTGGGAGTATTGAATGCCCTATTGTTGAGGGTAATAGTAGTGGTGTTCTTTCACAAGGAAATGAGTGGAATAAAGGCAGAAATAGGGTACAAGGACAGGCTGTTATCAAGCAGCAAAAAGGAAAAACAAAATAGATTTTTGACACTAACATGATGAATGACATGAGTGCAGATTGGAAGAAGAGGAAGACAGTGACTTTTGGAGATTACATGCCCTGTCATGTGAAGATGAAAACATACAGGAACAAGGAGTACTATGGCAGCAACAAGTTGGATGCTTCTTGGGGCAAGAACTCTTTCTTTCTTGGGGAGAATGGTGTAGGGGCACCCAAGCTCTTCAAGAAACTCTTCAGAAGACAGGAGAATGCAGGGGTCTTGAAGACCGATCAATCACCTCAAAGCATCAATTATGATATCTTGGAGCCTATAATGGCCTTTGGAATGGGTGAACACATTGAAGAGGTCAAAAGTGCCAAGGGTCCTAATAAGGATCCTAGGACCAAATTTCAATGTAAATGGAACAATCATGTTCTAGGGAGTGGAAGTAGGTTTATGAATGCTTGTGGTGTCGAAATAAAGGTTGAAAAATAATAAATTTAGCGGTTTTAATGTTTCTAGTTAGTGGGAAATAATAAAATGTAAGTTTGGAAATTCAAATATTTGAATTCAATTTAGGCTGAGTAACTAAGCTTTTATGAGTTTTAATCACTTTTATGCAACAATCAATCCCAAACAGTTGGATCAGTTGGGGAAAAGGATATACAAAGCCAAAATTTATCATTTTTATGGAGGTTGGACGTTTGGAGCAAGCATTGTACGGACTGTTTTCTGGAAATAGTGAAAAAACATAGTTTTTGGCACTTTTATGGTGTTCTTTTGTTAAAACCTTGATCTCTATTGAATCTATGTCTATTAGGATGCTTTATGAGTTTGTGTTTACATATTTTAACACCATTGAAGGCTTTGAAAGCAGTGATAATTAATTTCTTTGCATTTTATATTGACTGTCCTAAAAAAGAACACAAAATTTACACTAGTTTGAGGGATTTTCATGGATAAATGATCCATTTCATGGGATTTTATGACTGTATCTTGTGAAATGGATCATATTTAACATGTACCATACTGGAATAACAATATAATGTGCAGGGGAGATGAATACTATGGTGTACACCAAGATTTGACTGTGAAAAGTGCTTGAAGATGGAGGCTAGGGTATAGTAGCAGAATATTTGCCTTAATGAGGGGAATGTTTTTGAGTTTGGATAGACTAAATATGTTTTCCCTAATGAATTGTAGAAGGTGTCAAACAAGTTCTGGAAGTGATAGGAAGGTTAGTTTTCAAGAGCCCCTAATTTTTTGAGGCAAGTTAAGGAGGGAGGTTTGTGTTTGAAAGGCATGTTAGAGGTCTCATATAGGCCTAAAAACTTGGAATCCTTGGTTTTGAGTCATTTTAAAGGTACTTTTGAAAGTTTCATGAGTGGGGGGTTGAGTTTAAAGAGGGTTGCTTTGAAAAAGAGGGGCTGATGAGCCTAAATTGGGAGAGAAACAAGCAGTTTTTGTTGGTGTGCTACAAAACAAAGTGCCATCAAGAATCTAGCATGTTATGTATCATCTAAAACCACATATTTTTCAATCATTATTTTGGAGGTTCCTTTGGAAAGTTTGAGTGCAAAGTCAAAAATCCTTTGCTAGAGGCCTAGTTGGGCTAGTAGCCTAGTTAAGGTGAAAATTTGGTTTTGTGTCTATAAGTCAAAGGGTTGGGCTTTTAAATCATTCAAAATTAGTTTGTTTGGGTTTCTTAAGAGTGTTCCTAGGGTTTGGGTCCATAAGGAAGGCAAATAAGTCATTTGGTGCATTATTGAGGTTTGTCTCCATCAGAGTGCCTGGAAGAGTGGTTGAGATTGTGTCTTGCAAACCTTGAGAACTTTGTGCTTCTTTCAAAGTCCCAGACCCCACTTTGCATCCCACATTCCTTGTCCTCTCAATCCTTATGGACATCCTCGAGATCACAGGAATGAATCAATAAAATAAATCACAAAATAAGACTACTTAAAAGACAAAACAATGTTGTTATATCACTTTCATATTTGTTCACATTTGTTTTGTAATCGGAAATCTTTTGTGATTATTTTTTCTTGAAAGTTCCTAGCTTTTGATGTTTTTCCTCTTTTGTTTGTTTGTTTGTTTTTTTTGTCAACGGATGAGTATGATGATTTGTTTATTATGGATGAAATGTTTATTGTGGATTTTGATGATGGGATGGGACTTTTTAATTTTCTAAGTTTTATGATGCTTTTTTTTAATTTTTAGGGGAATAACCTAAGGCCTCAGGGGCTCATCAAAGATAAGACTTTCCTACGTTGTACACACAGAGGCTCGTAGCTCACTTGGTTTGATTTTTTTTTTACCTTTTTCTATTTTGTGGATGTTTTTGGATTTTGTATTTTTTTGACTATGTCGAAAAAGAATAATTAGGAAACCTTAGGGGGCTGACCTAGGGTCTCGGGGAGGCTAAGAATACTTGCCTATACCAAAGTACCACTTGAGGGAATACGCGTAGTTTGACCATTTGTCTCAAGAATAATTTTTTGAATAAACAAAATTGATAATGCAGTTGATATTCCCATACGTGTCTAGAGGATATGTTGTGGGAGATCGACTTGAACTAGTTGTGAGTTTCAAGAAAATGTTGATAATTTAGACTGTTTGAGTGAAGGAATAACCCAACGATGATTTTTTTATGATTTTAAAATGTTTTTGATTTTTGTTGTTTTGACCATGTTGGGATGTTCAAGGATCTAATCCATGACCAGTTTCGGGAAGTTTCCCCCAGTTGTATACAAGATTACTTTCCTTAATCAGTGACAAGCCATGGTTGGATACATTGTTTTTATTATGAAATGGATGGGTGGATGTTGTGGATAATATCGATAGGTAATGATAGATAATGATGCAAATTTTATTCAAACATAGCACATGTTTTCTAGGTTTTCACTATGGTACCTATTATGGGAGCGCCACAAAGTGGCTTTCACTCAAAGAACATTTTATTTATCTTTACTTTTTTTCTTGCTTTTTGTTTTTTTGGATTTTTACCCTTTTTCCTGGGGTGTGAGCTATTAACAACTTGGATTGATATTTCACTTTGTTTTTTCTAGAGGATATGTTGTGAAAAAGCTTACTTGAACTAGTTGTGGGGTTCAAGCAACTGTTGATATCTTAGAATTTTTGAGTGAAGGAATAATCCACGTTGTTGGTATCTTTGAAGGTTATTGTGGTAGTGCATTGGTGGTACACCTTGTTGTCAGGATGAACTGTTTCGAACACTACCCTGGTAGTGTGTTGGTGGTATACCTTGTTATTGGGACAATGTCTAGATCACATGGTGAGCTAGAAGACATAGATCAAGATTTATTCTGAAGCAAGATGTAAGTACTTTCCCCTAGTGTCTAGCAATGTAGGTGATAGGATAACATGTTTGGATAGAGTATGCCCCTTTTAGAAAATGCCTCATGGCTTAGATAATGCTGGATAGGATAGGATCAGTTAAAGTGACCCATGTCAAGATGTTTTCCATATGCAAGTGTAAAGTGTACACCAAACATTTTTCAAGATCAAGATAAGTTGGATTTTGGATAAAAATGGATGGGATTTATTATGGATCAGCTGAGATGCTTCCCCCTTGAAATGGTGCACGTAGATGCCCGATTCTTACACATGATGCCTATTTTCTAGGTTTTTCGTCATGGTACTTGTCCAAAGCGCCACCATAGTGGTTTTCGCTAGAGGATGATTTTTCTCTTGATTTTTTTTTTGATTTTTCTGATGTCACACAAGACGCCTGTTTACTAGGTTTTCATCATGGTGACAATTTTTTTCTCTTGTTGAACCACCAAGTGGTGCCGATGTAGATGTTGTTGGTGCTGATATGGTTATTGTTGTTGTCATGATGTGCCAACGATATCCTTCTTGGAGGATTTTTTTTCTAGGATATGGGTGCTTAAATGTAACCCCTGATAATTCTTATCTTCCTTGTCGATACCATAGTTAACTTTACCTTGGTGCACACATCATGGTAGAGTGTCGTTAGAATCCTTATGATAAAGAGTTGTTGCTAATGCATGGTTAATGTGAGATTTGGATATCTTAGATGGTGAAATGTGTTGAGGAGTATGATATTCAAATGGATTGGTTGTCAGTTTGGAACCTTTGACTCTCCAAACTTGGGATGATGAGCAATGATGGGTGGATATGGAGATTCAATTGGGACCAACATCTTGATATAAATTATAGGTCGCTCTTGAAGCTTTCTTTTGCATTGTTGGACTTTCTTGATGGATGAACTTCCCTTTTTGATTTTTCCCCATAGTTTCTTTGACCGATGGAGTTTGATAGGGGTTATTTTATTTTTCTTTTTTCCTTTTGTATCCATTTGAATCTTCCTTGTCCATTTTGTTTTACTGGTTCTTCTACTTCAATGACTTGTTTCATTCGTGGGTATAACTTTTCCTCTTGTTGCTGGTCTCAATCATAGGGTCGAAATATGCATGGATGACAATTCATGCTATGGCTAGTTGTAGCATTTGTAGCAATTTCATCATAAGCACTCTTCATGCTCTCTATGTTGATGTTTGCATTAGATAAAGTTTCCCCCAATATCATAGAGGTATCCCTAATATGTTTAGATTGCTTGATTATTGAATAACCAAGATTTTGATGCTTAGGATTTCCAATAATATGCACTAGTTCTAGGATAACTTGTTCATGTAGGTCCAATCCTCTATCTTGATAATGAATCTGTTGAATTTTTTATCTGTAATAGGATATGTCTTACCTTGGAAACAAGGTGCTAATCCTTCTCTGATCTGTTGCGGATCTTCAAATGTGATATCTTCTTCACTGATAGGATCCTTCATATATGGGATAACTTCCTAATTTATATCTTTGGCTTGATTTTGTGAAATATCCAATTTTGATGGCCCTTCAAAATATATTGGTGCTTCTTTGACTAGTGTATACCCAATGCTCTGCTGCTCAGGATTGTCCAGTATATTTGCTAATTTTAAGATATTGTGCTCTATATTTTCATGCTCGATGTCTTCAACCTGCTTGGAGGATGTTTATGATTTCAATGCTTATTCTTGATTAGTTTCTTATATGTCTATAGATTCTACCATGCTTTGATCATGTGTGAAGATGTTAAGAGTAGGTGACTCTTGTTCCTTGTTTATGATATCAAGAGTATGAAACTATTTTCTTGGATGAAGATCATCTACATGTCCACTAGGAGTAATCATCTCATGAGTAGATGTATGTTTTCTTGGCATATGGATGTGTTCTTTTGGAAAATCTTGGATGTCTTGGAAGATATCTACCAAGTCATTGTAGTATTTTGATGATAGGGATTCTTGATCTTGACTTTGTGTGATATTACCTTTGATATGATTCGGATCACATTCCTAACATGGATAAATTTCAAAGAAGGGATTGCTTGTAAAGGATCCTTGGATTTCCTTAAAATGTGGACATATGGGTGATAGCTCTTGGCTTAGATTTTCTACATTGGGTATAAGTTTTGAATTAAGAGTCTCTTGATCATTAATATGTACTGCCATGAGGTTGAATGATGTCAATATATCTTGGGATGAATCATTGCTAGACTTGGGTGATTGCTTTTGATCATGCTTGGGAATAACTTCTTGATTTATGTCCTCTTGTTGACTGGATGATGTAGAGACATTGTTAATTTGATTAGAGATAGATAGCTCTTGATTGTTGCTTTCAAATTTTGAGGTTGAGACACTGTCAATATTTTCATTGGTAGGTGGCCCTTGAACATTAATAGCTATTTCTCCTTGATCAATAAGGTCTTAGATGATATTTTTGAGTGTAGCACATCTATTCATTGTGCGACCCTTGATTTTGTGGAACTCACATTGTTCATACTTGTTATACCAAGGAAGTTTAAATTTTGGTTCACCATAAGTTGGATTGTCATTGATTTTGATAAGTTCCTATTGTAGTAGTTCATCCATGGTTACCTCTAAAGTCACTCCCAAAGGGGTGGATATCCTTCTTTTTTGGTAATTTTTCCTTTGTGGTTTTTCTTGATTGTTTTGATCTTGATTTTGCAAAACTCCTTGATATTGTGTTTGAGATATATTTTGATATTGCACTTGAGGTACACCTTGGTGTTGGGAAAATTCTTGATACTGCAAATATTGGAAGTGTTGTTGATGTGGATATTGAGGTGTTTGTGGAATAATGTCTATTGGTTGTGGATATGTAATGTTTTGACTTTGCGCATGGCATTGGCGATATGTTGGATTTTGATTTCATTTAATTTCCTCAAGATCTCTCTCAATTTTATTTAGGGTGATTTGATGTTCTGGACTTATTCCTTGATGGAGGATTTGAATCCCTTGATGTTTTGACCCTTGATAAGAGTGATTTGGGTAATAGATCAACATGTTTTGGGGATGTTTTGATACTCAATACCCTATCATAAGGTCACTTGGTTTATATCCTCATGGGTCCCTTCTGTCATTTGTGGTTTTTGCTAGTGGGATGTTGATGTTGTTCTTGATTGCTTCCATTCTCTTCCTATGTTGCAATCTTGTAGTTGTCATAAAAAACTTGGGTCCCTTGTGGGAGAGTTGTGAAAATTTGGAACTCTCTAGTTGACTTAAATCCTAAAGATCCAATGTTGTCCTAAATGAGAGGATAAATGTGGGTATGTAAACTTGTTTGGTTCCTCCTAGATCAAGCATAATAGTTTCTTAACAAGAGATTGCAATTGTGATAAATTATTATGGCCCACTTCCTACTAAACTTGGAATTACAAATCCTACGTTTGAGTTGGTGACATATAGATCTTCCCCTACGAATTTTGATTGTGTGATAAATCATTTAGGGGAGTTCAAGATCATGATTATGTAAGATATTGGAATTGTTGGAAAAGACTTGATTATAACAATAATAGAAGCAATACAAGTTTCGATTGTGCCTTGAAGCACGTTTGTAGAAGTTGTATACCAACCTAGTTTTGGTTTCATGAAGTGCCCAAAGATGTTTCTTGAGAGATTTTGGACTAAGATTCCTAAGTCAAAAATGACAATGTGTAGACTTTACTTTAGGCATCCTGACCTTGCGTGATATCGTGGATGAATAAGGCTATTTATTGCCATGCGGGTGGTGGTAACACGAGTCTTTGAGCTGATATGTATGCTTTCTCTTCCTCTTCATCTAAGATGATTGATTCAGTGAGAAACTGGTGGGGTGTTTCGTTCTTCTCAAATATGAAGGTTCTCAAATTGCTTATGATGTCAATTTGCTCACCTTGAATGTATGTGAGACTAGGTTGAAGGATTGGTGCTACAAGGTCTAGTTGTTGAACTCGAGCAGTTGGTCGCCAGATGGTCATAAAGTGTAATGGTGTTTTGAGATGGTTGCTATGAAGCTCAAGACCCTAAGGTTTGAATGTTATTTTGGAATGTGGTTACTTTTTGGAAATCAATATGTTGAAGGACTAGGGTCGATATTTCACTTCCTTGTCTAGAAGATATGTTGTGGGAAAGCTTGCTTGTACTATCTGAGTCCCAAGTAACTGTTGATATCATAGATGTCTAAGTGAAGGAATGATCCTACTGGTTTGTTTGATTTTGATCTCTAACAAGTAGGATGGAAATAATGGATGAGAGACTATGTGACCTATCTAGTTTTTCAATTGTTTTGTTCAAACAATGACCCTATAAACAACTTTGGTTTGTTTTCCCCAAGTGTCAGAAAAATGTTCAAGACTATGAGCTGGGATGGCAATTGTAACTTTCATATGTTTCTATCAAATGCTAGGACTGCTTAAGCAAAAGTGATATTATTTTGACAAATGCAAGGATCTTGGTAGCAAGTGCATAGTTTTCTCAAAAGAAAATGCAAGGAAATAAAAGCAAGTGCTCAGTTTCTATCACAACTAATTGATCTTTTTCAATGGATTTTTTGCGACAATAAGTGAATGCAATGAAATTTTGGCTACTACTCAGAAACTATGGCAACTACACTAGAATTTTGTGCAAATGCACTAGAAATGATGCAACTGCTCAAGTTTTGTGAAAAATGGTCTTTGTGTGTTTTGTTTCCTCTATGTTTTGGAGTATGGAAAATGATAGTGTGATGTTGGTGCTTTTATCCTAATCTAAGTATGCAAACTAACTAAACTAGAATGCAAAGAAAAACACAAGATTACCTCAAATGATTAGCCTAAGGAAGAAAACACAAAAGAAAGATAAAAAAAGATACTGATTATACCTTTCGTGTTGACTCCTTGGGTGGCCCTTGATGTTGTTGAAGATATGTGCTCCTTGGATGGTTGTGTAATGAATATGGGTGCAAGATGAACAATGTAGATGCAATGAGGATGATAATATGAGCTAATACAAGTGCTACAATGCAAGAGGATGGCTTGAAGACGTCTTGCAAATTCAAGAGCATAAGGGTGCAAAATAACTAAGTTATGCAAATGCATTAGAAGAGGGGATATTTATAGAAGAACTTGAATTCTCTACAGAATTCAACGGTCAAGATTGTGCCACCATGGCCAAGATGAAGGGCTATGGTGAGTTGAGGACTCACAAGCCCTCACATCTTGACATGTGGAGGGTAAAGTGGCCAAGGATGTGATGAGGTGTAAGTGAGGTGGAATAAGGACAAATGATGTGGAGGAAGGACAAGTACTTTGAAAGTACCTTGGGAGATGAGAAGATTTCCTCAAAAAGGAACTTCTTGTCCCCAAGTGAGAATGAAAGTGACACTTGAGGAATTTTAGAATTCCTCAAAAATCTCCATGGGGAATAGGAAAGTAGTTGGAGAAATAAATATGAATTAAAAATTCACATGATTGGAAGAATCCAGTGGATAAGACAAGGTTCCCAAAAAGGTAGGATTTTGACACATGTGGGTGATGTGATAGGTCAAAGGTTCTAGAAGACTTTAGCACATGTGAGTGATGTGACAAGTCAAATGTTCTAGAACTTGCATGGGAATAAGGAGCCTTGGAAGGATAAATGTGAATTAAAAATTCACATGGGGAAGAGAGGAGTCTTGGGTGAATAAATGTGAATTAAAAATTCACATTGGAAAGAGGTTCAATGCTAAATATGGAACATGTAAAGGTTGACCAAAAAGGTATGCTAAATGTGGTAAGTTGATTAGATTAAGGTTGTGCAAATACATGGTTAAGGAAATTAATAAGGGATTAGAAGCAAGTGGGAAAATTTGGAGGATGTGACATTAATCCCTGATTAAGGGTGTGCACATCCTAATCATGAATTAATTAAATTAATCCAGATTAGAAGAGGATTATGGAGGATGTGACAAGGAGAAAAATGAAGAACTGGGTCAAATGAATAAATTAAATAAATTGACATGTTTATTTAATTTAGAGAGAAAGGTGTAAAGGTAAAACATTTAATTGTTAAATTAAATACTTGAGAGACTTTTAAGAAAAAATATGAAATATTAATTAGAAATAATCATTTAACGAAATAGATGAATAAAGTAGATGAGTTTGACCATGTGGGAGTGGTCAACTTTGGATGTCTACATTTTTCCCCTCTTTGAAATATTGTTAGAATAACAGTGTTTCGAAGACAAGAAAATGCAAATGACTCTATAGAGGAAGCAACTAGAAAATGATGCCCTAGCATGGGAGGAGATGCGTGAGCTTCCCAAATGGAGGGGAATAAAGGGAGATTCCCCAATCTTGCGAGGGAACAATCATGATGGGGGAATGGGGAAAATGGTAGGGTATGCCCCCTTGAGAGGGCAATT
>VDFB02058242.1:433383035-433557465 GCA_007258455.2 Sequoia sempervirens | reverse complement strand
AAGCTTCTCAAAGCTTGTTAAAAAGGGGTTGGCTTGGGGTTACAGTATGAGAAAAAACGCGATTATTCGCGAGATTGTAATAGGTTTTGCACTGGATAATAAAAGTATTGGATGGCTGCGGTTTGGTGGATGTAGCCCAGATTGGGTGAACCACGTTAAATTCTCTGTGTTATGATTTATTCTGTGTATGTTTTAGTTTCTCTGTTTATTATTTAAATCTGCATTTAATTGTTAGATATCTGCCATCTCTAACCCTAACACGGGGTAGGGTAGGAAAATGGGGCGAGTCCACCCCGACCCTTGGCGAGTTCACCCCAGATAGGGGCGGGTCCACCTCGCACAAGGGCGAGTCCACCCTACGCAAGGGCTGGTCTGCCCCGGCTCAAGGCAGGTCTACCCCGCTCAAGGGTGGGGCCACCCTAGACAAGGGCAGGTCTGCCCTGCACCTGGGTGGTTCCACCCGCCGACCAGGGTGGGTCCACCTCGGAAAGGGGCGATTGCACCCAAAAACAAGGGGAGCCCAGGGGGGAGAGGGAAGAAATTAAGAGAAGAGAAAAAAGAGATTAGGAAAATGATGTCTCGGGGCTGGGAATGAAGTGGACTGACATGTGGATTATTATGGATGCAGAGTTTTGATTCACTGCGGACCCATGAGAGACACCAAGAGCTGATGGCAGTGAATATGGCAGCCATGAATGGAGCAGATCATCATGCACTAGCATAGGCTAGATTTCTTCACTTATTAGGCTATTTGAGGATCAGATTGTAGTGGGCTATGCTGACAACGCTCATAGAGCGGTGGAGTTCAGCGATATTGACATTCCATCTTCTGACGGGGGAGATGACAGTGACACTAGAGGATGTATGGCGTATTTTGAGGCTGCCCATAGCAGGGCGTCTAGTGAGTGAGGTGCTATCGACAGCGACTGAGCTGGATCACACCATAGGGGTACTATTTGGATTAGATGATCTGCCCATGCAGAAAGGGCAGTTGGATGTGGATCAATGTTTCTCACTGAGGGTGCCACCACTACCGCTTTTTCTGTGTGGACTGATCAATGGGATATTGTTGCCAGACCGGAGCAGGAACTTCTATAGTTTACGGTATATGAAGGTGATCCAACATATTGTCAAGGGGCGAGAGGGATAGTTTTTGTGGGGCACGTGTGTACTATCACATCTGTATAGAGATATGCATGTGATCTGCTACCAAGAGGCACTAATTGTGACACATGTGGCTTTATTATAGGTATGGGCCTGGGAGCATATTAGTATTGTCAGGCCATTAGTGGTGAGGAGAGGACGGGTGGAGGAGACATCGTCTGTAGCTTGGTGGTATGGGCAGGATGAGGGTTGGGTTTGGCATCATGAGATGCAAGGGGATATGGATGGATGCAGAAGAGTCTTTGATGACTTGCAGGAGGAGCACATAGTATGGTGTCCATACATGGTTCAGCGATTTATGAGATGGAGGGATGATGAGGTGAGACAGCGAGGCTACTTCACTTCTAGATGCTTCTTAGTTGGGAGTCAGCCTCACATAGTTGAGGTGCACAGGCCTGATAGAGTGACCTGACAGTTTGGGGTGGTACAGGATATTCCGGTGGGTCCTGACATGTTTCAAAGGATCAACCAAGAGTGGCCATGGGGGGAGCTGATCTCATCGAGGTTTGCCAGAGATCACTCGGAGACGTTATTTCTAGTGGCATATCCAGGGAGGGTTGTTGGGGAGGTAGATGCAGGGGTGACAGTGTGATACACCAAGTGGTTCTGCAACCGCTGGTGGGATAGGATTACACCAGAGTAGCGCATTGTGGGGGCCATAGGATTTGGATCAGGTGATGAGCAATGATTGGCTAGTGAGGGCAGAGAGAGGAGGGGACAACAGCGGAGAGGACAGGAGGCAGTCAGGGCTGCAGGGCAGTAGGAGGATGCAGGGGCTATAGGACAGCAGGGTGGAGGACAGGATGAGATTAGGGCCGCAGGACAGCCGGAGAGGATGAGGAGGGGGAGGAGATAGTGTTGGAGGCATAGAGAAAGGATGGATGCGAGGGAGGATATGGATGTAGCACAGCCAGGTGATGGGAGGGGGCCGAAGGATGCAACATGACAGGTAGAGGAGAGGGGGCCAAAGGTGGAGATGTTGGATATGCCTGAGGTGGAGGCGGGAGCGATGGGACAATAGATGGGCGTAGGGAGTAGAGTACAGTTGACGAGAGTGTGGGTGAGGAGCAGGGATGGGTAGGAGGATGTAGGGGCTTCAAGATAGTAGGATGGAGGACAGGGCAAGACTGGGGCTGGAGGACAGCTAGGTAGGGTGACGAGGAGGAGTAGATGATGGAGGGGGGGCCAGGTGGATATCGGAGCTAAGCAGGAGCCCCATAAGCCAGAGATGGAGATGAGTGAGGAGAGAGAGGAGCTTGAGGGGGAGGTGAGATTTGTAGGATGGTAGATGAGGGTTGGACGGAGAGGACAATCGAGGAGAGTTTGGGTGACTAGTAGGGTGAAGTAGGGGCATGATGAGATGGGGCCAGATGCTATGGATGTTGATGTTCACATGGTGGATCCATTGGCGGTGGTACCAGGTGCACCAACTAAGGATCCCATTGTATTGTTGAGGGTGGCCTAGGTGAGGCTACAAATGACAGAGCAAAGACTAAGGATTGTAGAGGCAGAGTTGCACAGAGTCCAGGTATAGGGATAGAGGGATTATGGTTTCATTGTTGATCACCTGACCTCACAAGTATAGGATGCAGAGAGGGAGAGGGATGAGCTACGAGTAGAGGTACAGGGAGTATGTGGTGAGCTGGACATAGTGACCTGGGAGTGGGACAAACTATAGGAAATGATGACTATAGCATAGACCAAAGGACAGCAGGAGCTCGAAGGGACAATAGATCAGGGTCTAGTAGAGGGGGTCTCAGCAGAGGATCGGTGGTAGGCCAAGAGGGAGATGGAGGAGATGAGGGTACAAGTGACATGACTGCGAAGGGATAGGACGAAGCTCCAGGATAGGGTGTCTATGACAGAGAAAACACTTGGGGATGCTAGGGCGAGTGTAGAGGCAATAGAGGCCCGATTAGAGACTGTGGAGAGAGAGAGGGACACAGTGAATACAAAGGTGTAGGCCCTCTGGGGTGAGAGAGATAGAGAACATAGAGAGGCATAGGTGATGTAGGAGGAGAGGGATAGGGCCATAGAGTAGGTGCAAAAATTATAGGGGGAGATGGATGCAGTAGTGGCTCAAGAAGAGAGCGCGAAGAGAGATATGGCACAGCGCTAGTCAAAGGCAGTACAGTGTGAGGGGGGAGATGGAGCTATAGGTGTAGAAATTGTAGGCACAGATATAGGCTATGCAAGCATAGATGGAGGAGGAGAGAGCCAAGACTACAGAGTAGGTGGCATGGCTGGGAGCAAAGAGAGATCAGCTTAGGTTGGCACAAGACACATGGACATAGCAGAGGAGCGTCATTAGCAGAGATCGAGACAGATACAGGCATGAGGGGAATGCCACCAGATATATGGCTGCAGAGAAGTCTGAGTACATGAGAGAGGTTACCTAGTAGATGTTCGCTTATCATCATATGGTTCTAGATCTAGCACAGTGCACATTTCAGTATGTCTGATAGGCTCCTCTGATGCCAGCACCATCTCAGACATTAGGGACACAGACCCGAGGATACAGTAAGTTGTAGGGGACCCTTCCTCATAGGGGGCCGGTGCCCAACTCTCCACAGAGGTCGGATGTGGGCAGCTTGTTTGGTAGATGAGGGGATACCAGATTTTGACAGGTGCAAGATGAACAACACAAAGTTTTTGATACATATTTTTTGATTATGATGTATACGATGGACATTATTATGGACTATGTGATGGATAGATGATTTTGATATTTATATGATATGTGATAGCCCTTATTAACACCATGTTATGTATATGATGGATGATGCATATGTGTATGTGTATGATTTTATGATGTGTGATCATGATTATTTGTACATTTTTATGATGTTATATGTTGATACCTTGTATGGATGCAACTAACGTGTGTAATGCAGGATGTGATGTATGTTTTCATGATTTTATGGATGATGCGTATGGACTTAACATTTTGTGATTTAGGTGGCGATGCATGTAATGTGTTAATGATATAATATGGAAATGTATGGAAATGAATCTAAGATGCTATAAAATAACTAATCACGATTAATTTAAACAACTTAAGATAATAATGCAATTAACCAAAAATGCAATATAAATGTCAATAAGGACTTGCATGAGAATGTGGGTGGATGGTGTGAAATTTGCACCTGTCAAAAACCATTGATGTCCTAAGAAGAATGGGAGAAAGAGAAGGTGAACATTTGCAAAACCAAAATAATAGGTTGATGGATAGGGATGAATGCAATGAAATTGATTTATGAAATGCAATCCTAATTCAAATTTTCCATCTCAGAGCACTAATTTTTTCTATATCATAAGACACCATGTGCCAAGGTATATATAAAGACCAAGGCAAGTTAGTATCTAATGCATAGAAAAAACACAACAAACAAGTTTATCCCAACGCCCCAAAGTGACAGAGACTTTGGTTGGGCCAGACATTGGAATAACCACAAGCACAAAGGGATGTCCTAGCATAACACAAGATCTTAGAGATCCTGGTGGGTACTATGTGGGATGACCTAGTAGACAACAACAATAAACAATCAAGATATGCTCCTATGTTAACCCATCAAAATACACCATAATATGATAGATCATGGTGACCTTGATTAGTTGGAATAGGGAGCTCAAATAATAAACAAAATCCAAAGCATTAAAAGATCATGGTCAAGTTCAAAGTCCTTTTCCATAGGATCAAGAGGATGGATGGGGTTGATGAGGTCTGTTAGGAAGGATGCATCCTGTTGCGACCAATGATGGATACTAAACAAAGATGACCCACACAATGCAATATTTTTGACACTAATCAGATCTTTTGATACTAGAGGATCATATTTGTGATGAACCGGCTAGATAAGGGCATACTTGACAACATAACACAAGAGACCAGATAGAAGACTGACACAGGACTGACACACCCTAATGACCTAGGGGCTCGGGGGCTAATCATAGATTAACCTTGCCTACGTGAAAGAACATAGCCCTCGTAGTTCAAGAAAAGACAATGGATAAAAACAGAAAGAGGACCAATGGAGATTGATGATGAAAGACATGACTGAAAAATGCCTCAGGGAAGGATCAAATGATCAACCTTGCCTACATGAAAGCGTAGGGGCAATGTAGTTCAGAAAAGAAAAATGATGACTGACTATGGATAAGAGCGCAAAGGGGATGATGGAGACAGATGATGGATGACCGAAATGAGATGGTCAAAATGCCCCGGGGGCAGATCAAATGTCAACCTTGCCTACGTGAAAGTGCAAGGGCAATGTAGTTTGACAAAGACCAAAGAGACCAACATGACCGAATGCGATCTAAGTGGAGACCAACACGATGATGAACCCTAGATGATGATAGACCGACAAGACAACCAGACGAATTACACAAGCTTAGATGAGGATAAAAGCTCAAGATGACTGATAGCGGATAATCGTCCAATGCTCAATAAAAAAATACCAAGTGGCCAAGGTCAAGATGTGGATGAAGTGATAGGATAGGATAGGATATGGAGACATGCAATAACTAGGACACAAGGTAGATAATGATTAATCTCTCTACAGATGACACTTGTTACTAGGTTTTCACCAACCGTACTTATCCTAGGTGCCACCAAGAGTGGTTTTCACCATAGGACGAACTTATTTCTCTTTACTATTTTTTGGATTTCTCTAATTTTTAATTTTTTTTGTATTTTTTAGATTATGGCAAGATAGGACCTAGCTAATTTAAGTGTAAAACCTCTTTAGGTGCATTATGTTGATAGGCTCTTCAAGGGGTTCCCCTTCAGGTTCGGCAAGGTGGTAAGCCCCTGATCCATATTTTGTTGTGATAACATAAGGACCCAACCAATTAGGTTCAAACTTTCCCTTCTTGTCTCAGTCCTGTTGGGTTCACTGATTCTCTTTAAGAACTAGTCTCCAATGTTAAATTGGTGGGGACAAAATTTCTTGTTATAACTCCTCTTGAGACGATTTTGATATGCCTAAAGGTGATTGTATGCTCTGGTCCTCTTTTCATCTAGGAGCTCCAATTGGGCAAGGTGAGCAGCCCGTGATTCTTCTTCGGTGATGAGATTCTTTAAAGATATTCTCAGAGATGGGAATTCAACTTCAATTGGCAAGATGGCTTCAGCACCATAGACTAGGGAAAATGGAGTGGCACCAGTGGGAGTGTGAATGGATGTGTGATAAGCCTAAAGGGCGGGGTGGATGTGGAGGTGCCAATCATGACCAATACTATTGACAAATTTTTTCAAGATTTTGATCAGAGTTTTGTTAGTGGCTTCCGCTTGTCCATTACCTTGGGGGTAGTAGGGCGTGGAACACCAGTGTTGGATATGAAAGGTGTTACAGAGCTCTTTTACAACCTACTTTTTGAATGGTTTATCATTTTCAGAGATGATGGTGGAGGGGATGTTGTATCTGCAGATGATATGGTAGAGGATCAACTTGGAGATCTAAGTACCCATTATCTAGGAGAGTGGTATGGATTCCACCCACTTAGTGAAGTACTCAGTGGCAGTGATAATGAAGGTGTGGCAATCAGAAGCTGGAGGATATATCTTGCCAACTAAATGAAAACCCCATTGAGAAAAGGGCCATGGTGCTACAATAGGTTGCAGATCTTGAGCAAGAGCATGTATTAGGTCTACATGTTGTTGGAAAGGTAAACATTTCTTCACAAAGTCACAAGATTCATGCTCCAATGTAGGCCAATAATAACCAGCCCTCAGAATCTTCTTTGCTAATGCCATGCCATTTGAGTGGGCTCCACAAACACCACTATGTACCTTTGTTAGTGCAGTGTAAGCTTTAGCCTCGTTCAGACACCGAAGAAGAGTTCAATCATATCCACGACAATAAAGAGTGTCACCTATGATGGTGTAATGGGATGTACATTGGATGAATGATTTGCATTGATTGCGGGTAAGGTCAGCGGGTAGGATGTTTTTGTGAAGATAAGCATAGATTTCATGATACCATGGGGATGCAGGACCTACAATTATGCACACCATCTTCCTCTCAGGTATATCATATGCAGGGATTAAAAGTTGTTCAATCAAGAATTCACATTTTGTCTGATCTTTAGGCATGTCAATCAAGGAACCAATTGTAGCCATTGCATCAGTAGCTTTGTTCTATATTCTGGGGATCTAGTCAAATTGAATAGAGGTGAAATATTTCTTAAAGTCATCAACCATACATTTATAAGGCAGCCACTTCTCATCCTTTGTTAAGAACTCATCATTGACCTGTTTGATGACTAATTGTGAATCGTTGAAGACTCTTAAGTGATATTCTATTTGATTGTGATTCTAAGGCCAGTTAGAAGAGCTTCATATTGTGTTATATTGTTGGTGCACGGAAAGGTGAGTCTGAATGACTTTGGAATATAATCACCTTGGGGGGTGACAAACAAGATACCTGCCCCCGATCCATTATGAGTATATGACCTGTCAAAATATAGTGTCCACATGGTGGCTTCTGCTACTGTAAATACTTCCTCATCAGGAAATTCCATCACCAAAAGATGTGCATCTAGCAAGGGAGCATTAGCTAACTGATCTGCTATCACCTGTCCCTTAATAGCTTTGTGGTCCACATATTCTATGTCAAACTCACTTAGCAACATAACCCATTTAGCCATTCAACCAGTCAAAGTTGTTATGGATAGTAAATACTTATGTGGGTCAAATTTTGATATTAATTTGACTGGATGGCTGAGCATATAATTCCTAAGCTTTTGTGAACATAAAACTATGACTAGGTAGACCTTCTCTATTGAAGAGTAGTTGAGCTCATAGCCAACTAAAGTTTGACTAATATAGTAGATTGCTCTTTCCCTGGATGACTCGTCATGTTGTGCTAGTAGTGCCCCCAGTGACACTGAAGTAGTTGAGATGTACAATAAGAGTGGCTTCCCTGGGATTGGAGGCATAAGGACTGGAGGATGAGCCAAGTATTCTTTAATTTTGTCAAAACCTTGCTGACACACATGATCCCACTTTAAGGATATATTCTTTTTTAGGAGGTGGGTGAATGGTTGACATTTGTCCGCTAACTGTGCTATGAATCTTTTGATGGACTATAGCTTACCCTGGAGACTCCTTAACTGTTTCATATTATAATGAGGTGGAGGCATATCCATAATTACTTTGACTTTGGCCGGATCCACTTCTATACCTCTCCTGGAGACAATGAAGCCCAATAGTTTTCCTGACGTAACCCCAAACAAACATTTCTTTGGATTTAGACGCAACTTGTAGTGCTCTAATCGTTCAAAGATCTTTCTTAGGACTACAGGGTGTTCTGCTCTAGTTCTTGATTTTCCTAAGAGATCATCAACATAGTCTTCCATGATGATGTGGATAAGATCATGAAAGATGATGGTCATTGCACGTTGATAAGTTGCCCCTGCGTTCTTAAGCCTGAAGGGCATAACATTATAACAGAATGTACCCTAGGGTGTGGTGAAGGCCATCTTGTGTTGATCTTCGGGCACAATCCTAATTTGATTATATCCATAAAAACCATCCATAATGGATAACATCTTGTGTCCTACAGTTAAATCAACCAGCATGTCTATGTTCGGCAAAGGAAAGTCATCTTTAGGACATGCCTTGTTGAGGTCTTGGAAGTCTATACATATTTTGACATCCCCATTGGGTTTGGCTATTGGCACGATGTTGGAGATCCATTCAGAGTAGTCAATGGGTCTTATAAATTTGGCTTCCAACAATTTCTCTAATTCTTTCTTGACCAATAGGGCAGCTTGTGGGTACATTTTGTGAAGTTTCTTCTTAACTGGTTTTGCATCAGGATGCACATCTAGATGGTGTACAACTAAGGCAGGGTATAATCCAAGCATGTCTAAATATTCCCATGCGAAATTGATCTTGGTTTCCTTGAGGATCGTGGAGATGGTGGAATATTCTTCTTCTGATAATGCTTTGGCTACATAAGTGATTTTGGGAACTTCTTCAGTTCCCAAATTGATTTCTTGTGTTTCTTCTATCAAGATGGATGATCGTTTAGACCATTGTGTTCCTACAAGGGGAAGATAACGTCCCCATCTTCCGGCACCTCACTAAGGTTTTCACTGTCAAATATGTCCTTTGTTTTGACTTTTTTTGGGTCAAGAAGTGCCTCAAGGAGGTTTTCACTAGTTGACCCTTTTGGATTTTTCTTTTTCTTATTTTTGTGACTAGGGTGTTCATCTTCCCCCAATCCCATGAGGTGCACATAGGTATCCATCGAGGTAAGTGAGCTGGTAGGTTTGTTGTCATGTTGGTCCCAATCGATGAGTTCAGGATGGCAAAGGGAAAGGCTAATGGTGCAAACAAATAGGCATTCAAACATGGAAGAAAGGTCTGCATGGTCTACATCATCGTACACGTGTATGATGCATTATTTTTCTGGTATAGCTTCCAAAATACCATCGCTTGCACTGACGTTGTTAGAGGTATTATTCAATGTTGCGGGACCCTTTTTCTTTTTGTCATAGCCTAAGCCTGATTTTTTTGGACCTACAAAAGTGTCGATTGGCTGCTTTCTTCCTAGCTCTTCTAGACCAAGACCTCCCCCCTAATAATTGTGCTTTTCAGCATACTTAGAGGGCCAAGGGTACATCTCTTGAAAATATTCCTTTAAAGGAGTAGGTTTAGGTTCTTCATGATATATCCATTGACTTATATCATCTTCAGGTGTATACTCTAGTAACTCAGAAGATACATAAGTGCTAGTGCCCACATTTCTGGAGCTCAAGGTAACTACCTTTTCTTCCTTCTTTGGTGCAGATTTGGAGGATTGACCATATGTGTGTGGTGAGGGTGGCATGGTTGCCACATTCAAAGCAGTACACATTTCATACTCACCACATCCCTTGTCAATGATTTGGACCTTGGTGATAGTGGAATGGGATGTAGAGGATGGGGTGGATGTGGTGACAGGTGATGAATTAGATGATGGATTGGATGAAGATGTCGGCGGTGGTCCCATTTCAACTCTTGGACAGTAATGGGAGTGGGGGAAAGAAGCTTCAAGTGAGCGACAGTATTCAAAAGGCTAAGGATCGGCTTGTATTGTAACTTCCATTCCATTAAATGGGAATTTCAAGCATTGATGATAGGTTGATAGGACAGCTTGCATGGCCTGGATCCATGGTCTTCCGAGAAGAAGATTGTAGGGGAGGTCCAGATTAAGGACATGACAGGTGGTGTATTGTATAACTAGACCAACTTGAATTGGAAGCTCAATAACCCCTTCAGAACCCCTTTCTTCATTATCATAAGCCTTGATGGTGATAATCTGATTACTTAAAATAGCGTGGGTATATCCTACCTGCTTTGTGAATTTTAATGTACATAGATTGAGAGCAGAGCCATTATCTATCAAGTCCCTCTTTACTTTATGTCGAGCGATGAGAACCTCTATATGAAGGGGTCTATTATGGTTGGCGTTGATGTTAGGCATGTCATTTTGACTGAAACCTAGTTGGTAGGTTGATGACAGATGTCCAACTAGGGATTGGAATTGTGTGGGGTCGATGTTATTAGGAACGTAGGCATCCTATAAAGCTTTTGTCAAGATTTCCTGGTATATAGGAGAAGACTTTAGCAAATCTAAGATAGATATTTGTGTTGCGGTCTTTCCTAGATGATCAAAGATGTTATAGTGAGAGCTCATAGGAGGTGATGGGGTTGGTGTTGAGGCTCCAGGGATAGTAATGCGGGTACGACGAGTGGTAACAACACATTGAGGATCTTTTCCTTTGACATGTATCATAGACACACACAGTTCTGCTTGTTTGATGTGTATGAGAGACCTTCATAGTTAAGTGGCACATTTTTGTAACTGATGTTGTCAGTGTTGTTATTCTGATTATTGTTATTGTTAGGTCTCGGGTTTGTGTTAGATGTGTTAGGATCTTGGTTATGCTTAGGGAAAGCATTTTGATATATTCGTAATTGAGCATTGGACGATGAAGTCTGGTTGGCATCCACATGAATATCTCCTCGATCTATAAGATCTTGGATGTATGTTTTCAGACTCTGACACTTATTTAGGGTATGCCCTTTAATCTTGTGAAACTCACAATATTCATTCTCTTTAAACCAAGTTGGTTTAGGCTTAGATTCATCAGGTGGCTTGGTCACAAGATATGTAATTGGGTAACTGACCTACAACAATCTGTGGAAGACGACACTCAAAGGTTCTCCTAATTGGGTGTATTGGCGTTTACTGTTCCCTTGATTGGATTGTTGGGGGGGTCGTGGTGCCCCCTATGGCATGAATATGGCATTGGGAATGGATGGTTGTTGCCTCTGGGAGGTATTGGCCACTTGAACATGTTTAGTGTCAATGACGCCATCATTGACTACATTCTTGTTTTTATTCCAGTAACGAGATTTGTCACCAGATGACTTGTCCTTATCCGAGTTATACAGTTTAATTTTCCCTTTTGCAACAAGTGCTCTCTCAATGATGGGGCCTTTTTTGATAACCTCTGCAAAGGTAGTAACACAATGAAGATTAAGAGCATGTGCTAGTTCAGGATGGGCATTAGCCACAAAAAGAGTGACCATTTCCTTCTCGTTGGGAAGGGACTTTATACGGCTAGTGACAACTCGCCATCTTTGTAGGTATTTAGCAAAAGTTTCTCTATCACATTGTTTCTCCTTCAAGAGGTCTAGAGTATCAATGTCTTTCTCCAAGTTAAAGGAGAACTATTTGAGAAACTGTTTAGAAATATCAATGAATGAAGAAACTGTCCCCTTCTTGAGACCCATGAACCAATCTAAGGCTGGTCCTCCTAAGCTTTTAGGGAACAGACGTAAGAGATAATTGTCATTATGCTGAACATTTTGACATTGTGCATAGAACTCTTGCAGATGGGCCTTTGGATCTTTGGTTCCCGTATACTTGTTGAAATTTGGTATCTCAAAGTGTTTTGGGAAGGGGATAAGCGAAATCGAGGAGTCAAACGGATATGGTAAAATTTCCTCAAATTTGAAGGATTTCTTGGATGTTCATGCTTGTAGATCTTTCAATGCAACTTTGAGCTCTTCTAGATCTTTATTGACAGGTGGGGTTGGATTGGACGGATTAAGTGGATATTGCTGATGCAACACATATGGATCATATGAGGATGAAGGTTGATACTGATTAGCGTAAGCAGGTTGGGGATTAATGTAGTGCTGATGGGATGATGATGGGTAAGAGGAAGAAGGTGCCTGTTGTTGAGATGGTTGCTAATGGTAGTATGAAGTGAACAGAGTATTATATGGAGCTTGGTAGTATGTGGAGGCCCCTTGTTGATAAGGTGGTTGTTGCTAATAATAAGAGGTAGCCTGAGCACCCTGTTGATGAGGCGATAGTTGTTGCACGTAGGACGTGGATGAGACACCTTGCTGATGTACAAGTTGTTGCTAAGCATAATAAGGATTGGCTTGGTAATTATATGCGACATTGGGTTGTTGTGTGACATGTGGAGGTGATTGTGGATTAGACTATTGTTGGTATGGATTGGTATGTGATTGTAATGGATTTATGTAAGGAGGTGGTTGCATCCACAGTGGATTCTGAGCAGTCACATGGATGTTTGGATTAGTATAGGCAGTGTATGTACTAGATGGATGGTAGAAATATTGCACAAGAGGATTATGTTGCATTTGTGGGGGGACATGTGTATGTGATTGTTGATGAGGTGGGCGAGATGGGATGTGTTGTTGTTGTGGGACTGCTATAGAAGTACCATGGAGTGGTTGTTGAGGGTGTGATGCAGCTTGTGTTGTATGATGAGGAGGTTGTATATGGGCGACAATATGTTGCTGTGGGTTTGGAACATTTTGTTGTGGCATGTTCTATTGTGGGGGTTGTTGATGATGTTGTTGTATGGGAACTAAAATGGTAGCGATATATGTGGTGGTGCTTGTGAGGAGATGGTTGCATGCTATGGCAATGCTTGAGAAGCAATGGATTGATCAGGAGTATTACCTTGAGGGGTCGATAGGGGATTGCCTATGGGAACATGTCCTAGTGGTGGCATTAATGTGAGAAAGGGGTTGCCCCCAATGTTAACGGATGGTTGACCCAAATACTGAGGTGGGAATGGTGGAGCGGATGAGATGCTTTGTGGCATGTCATAGGAATAGGGATCATAAGGATCAAACGGTATGGTAGGGGTAACAGATGGAATGGGAGGATAATTGGTAACTTGATGTATCACAAAATTCCCAAACTCAGGATGATACTAGTTATCTATGGGTGTACCCTCAGGAACATAGGAATTTCTGGGAACATTTTGTGAGTCTTGATGTACTAGTGGAGGATGGGTGTGGGTATACTGTGACATGTCAAATCCAGATGGAAGTTTCACTCCTTTCATGAGTAAAGTAGCGAGGATGTTATCCCCATATTCGTCAAGGAGGCAATCTATCATCTACACGTTAGTAGAATTGCTTAGGTACTCATCGACAATAACTTTAGGGTTGATTGATCATGTTTTTGTCACCAGGTAGTGACGTGTTTTGACCGTTGGTGTCAGATTGTGATGAAGTACCATTATGAGGGTCTTGGGGGATGTTCACACAGTTGTTAGGATCCTGAGAGGTGTTCACACCGTTAGTGGGATTTTGGGAAGTGTTTTCCCCATTCTTAGGGTCTTGAGGAATGTTCAACTGAGAATTTTGACCTTGTTGTTGTGCCATTTGCTTCTTGATTTGTGATCTAGTTTGAACGGGCATGCAAAAACTATGGGTGGACTAGGATGAGACTAGATTTAATACAAGGATAACCTAAATGACAGTTGAAAGATTGATTTGGAGTTGATAAGGATTGGTTGGTTGGATGATGGGATCAGATGATTGGATTGATTAGATAGTTGATTGATTGAGTGATTGGATAGGATTGAGATTAAAGGATTGGATAGGATTGAGATTGGATGATTGGATAGGATTGATTGATAAATGATTGACAAGATTAGGTGATGGATGATGTAAAGGATTCTAACCCCAATTCGGAAATCACCCTAGGTGATTTAAGGAATTGGTCAATTGGATTGAAGAATAGATAAAGGATAACGACACCGAATCCACCTTAAGATAGGAATGGATCGATTGGGCCGAAGATGATGACTTACAACGCTGGATCTGCCTCAAGATGGAAGCGGATTGATTGGGCTTAAGATAATGATTGATATGTAGGATAACGATAAGATTCAAACACCTTGGTCAATTAGGATAATAACCTCTAAAACAAGGTTTAGGGGATTTAGATTGAAAGAACGATGATGAACAATGCAACCTAAAGATGCTCTAAAGGTGCCTATATGATGCGGGTGATGATTAAGTGATCTTTTGAAAAGTGCAAATGGACTAAAGGATGAATTGTGAGTGGACGAAAGAGAATGAAAGTGCTTAGATCATAACAAATGACAAGGTTTTAGGTTCCCAACTAGTTTTTTTTTAAATCAGGCAAACGAGCCTAACAAATGGTGAAACGAGTTCACTAGAAAATGGAATAAGTATTTTGAATGGTGAAATGAGATCCCTAAGCAATGAAACGAGTTCCCCAAATGGTGAAATGGGGAATTGGAACGGGAAACAGATGTTTGGAATGAATGAACGAAAGTTTGGAAGGGATGAACAGATGTTCAGAATGAGTGGAAGGATTACCAAAATAGGTGAATGGATGCTTAAGACAGATGAACAGAGGGTCAGAATGAATGAACGGGGTGAAATTGACTGTTTGGGGGGAAGGTTCGCCCTTCTACAGGGCAGGTCCGCCCTTCTGTAGAAAATTGGAACTTGACTTGAATGGAAATGACTATGGAAAGGACTTAAAATATAACAAACAACAAGCAATAAGGCTGAATACTCAAAAAGTTTACTAGTTTTCCACAAGAAGACACTTCAAACAACACAATCCTATGATTAGTGTTAAGGGTATGGCCAACACAGTCCTTAATCTAGGATGCAGAAGGCTTTTAGGGAGTCCTCGATATACTCTCGGTATGTGAGGCACAACCGTGAACACCAGCCCATCATAAGCATGATTTGGGAACCCCAGCAAGATACTAAAGGGCTTAGACCAACTCTTCACGTCTATCTAGGTATCACCCTAGCTTCGACGCTCTGCTAGACACAACGTGACTGGATTGCGGTACAACTTTCACTCTCCCCCCTTTGTATACCCCATTCGTACGTGTGGTTGGGATCATCCCTAGGGGTGATGAAATCCCCAAGTAGGTCCCGCTAGAAAGAAGGCACTAATCATTTTCAGCTACTCCCCAGGTTCACACAAAGTGCAAGGGGAAAGTGTGAATGAAATAATGCCCCCTTGGGTGACACAAAAAGAGTTGCAGACACAACAAATAATAAATTTTACTCCCCCCTAGTTAAACTACGTGCCTAGATTAATCAACAAAAATAAGAAGGAAAATGTTGAACAACTAAATAAACGGATTGCCCTGCAAGAAAATGTTAGTTGTTTTGTCCTCCGTTCTTCGTCAATCATGAAATAAGTTGTATAAACGTTAAAAAACACAAATACACTCGCAAACAGATGATATTAGGGGGTTATAATATGAAAACGATAAAAAAATGAAGTAAAAATGAAGCTAAAATGACTATTTTACCTCCCAAAATGCTTTGTTTAGTGCAGGTTTGCCCCTCTGTAGCAGATAGTTAGCAAATAGACTCACATAAAACTTAGTTTTTGGGCAAGTTTTCCCTTCTGCAGGGGCAGGTTTTCCCTTCTATAGGGGCAAGTTTTCCCCACCTGGGCAAATTCACCCCTCTGCAGCAGACAGTTAGCAAACAAACTTATAGAAAACTCAGCTTTTTTGGGCAGGTTTTCCCTTCTACAACAAATAGCCAAAAAATAGATTAACATAAAACTCAGTTTTTGGGCAAGTTCGCCCTTCTGCAGAAAACAGTTAGAAAATAGATTAACAAAAAACTCAGCTTTTGGGCAGGTTCACCCCACCTGGGCAGGTTCGCCCCTCCTAGGCAAGTTTTCCCCTCTGCAACCTGAACCTGCAAACAACTTAAACAACAAGAAACATAAAAGGATGGAACCCGTTTGTGGGTCCCACCGGGCATGCCAAAAATGTGATGCTGGTGTTTTTATCCTACTCTAAGTATGCAAACTAACTAAACTAGAATGCAAAGAAAAACATAAGATCACCTCAAATGATTAGCCTAAGGAATAAAACAAAAAAGAAAGATAAAAAAAAAATACCGATTATACCTTTCATAGATTTGTATTGCTTATGGATTTGATTGTGTAAGAATTTTTTAGCATCAACATTTCAAATCACACTCTATGATCCATCATCAAGATGAAAGAGAGCAAGAGGAGAAAATGAATAATTGCAGACTTAGACTGGATAAAAAGGAAGGGGGGGAGGGAAGGATGCATGCAATTCAAGGACAATATTAAAGAAAAAGAAAAATAATGAACATAAAACAACTTAAATGGAACAACCACAATATAAATGAAAGGAGAAATAAAGAATAAAAATTAATAAGGGAAGGAAAAGAACAAAAAAAAATGCTCAAAAGGAAGAAGCAAAAAATATAATAATAAGAGAATAATTTAAAAAAGATAAAGTCAAAATATTGAATAAAATTAAACCGACTATAGAAAGAATAATAAGAAGAAAAAACACAATAACAAGGAGAAGAAATAAAAGGAAAGAAAAATATAAAATAGAAACAAAGATAAAGGAAAAACGAAAATATATATCAAAAATGATATATATATAAAACAAGAAGAGAACACAAGTAAAAGAAGAAACAAACAAAAGAAAAAATGAAATAAATATAAAAATGAAGATAAAGATACACCAATATAAGTATTAAAAATGGTATATATATATATAAATCATAAGATAAAAAGAATTTTAAAAGGGAGAACAAACCAAATAAAAGAAGAAAGAAAACACGAAAGTGACTTAAAAAAAAAAAAAAAAATAAATGAATATTTATTTAAATGTAACAAAATAAATATATATAACAGAAGAAATAACTAAAAGACAAGAATTAACTAAAGAGCTATAAAAATATATTTATTTAATTATAAAATAGCTATAAGACACTATATGTATATATATATATATATACAAAAGACAAAATGATAGAAGCAAGAAAATATATAAGTATATATGTATATATGAATATATATATATATATATATATATATATATATATATATATGAGTGTGAGTATATATATATATATATATATATATATATATATATAAGACAAGAAACAAAACGAAGACCAAAGGAAGGAAAGTCAAAAAGAAAAGCTCAAAGCAACAAAAAGATGACAAGAAGAACAACAAGGAAGAGGAAGGACGAAGGAGACAATTCACCACCAAGGAGAACACCAAAAAGGAAGCAAGAAAAGGAAGCAAAAAGGGGTGGAAGACAAAGAAAAAAGGGAGGGGGAAGGAGCACGACCATGCTAGGAAAGAACCTAGTAACGAAGGTTAGAAAGCAAGGGCTGCCACACAATACTGAGACTCCAACCCTCATCACGGTTAAGGTTAGAGGGGTGGTTGTTAATGTGGATGGCTTCCTTGAGCTTCCTCTTGAAGAAATTTTCCTCTTTGCATAAGATTTGAGTGTTTTCTAAGCATATGTGGTGCTTAGTTGAAAAGGAGTGGTATGCAAGTGTCAATTTGACAACCCGATCATGTCTAATGTCCAAACTGTGCTCCTTAATTCTTGTGCAAAAAGAACGACCCGTTTCTCCTATGTAAGGGATGCCACAAGAACAAACAACCTTGTATACCCTTGACTCAAGTAATATGTCTCTCGAGTCCTTCAGATAAGGGAGACGGTGTCTTATTGTAGAACACGGTTTGAAAGCACAATGAAGCCCTTTCTTAGAGAGAATCTTGGAGATTTTTTGGGAAATGCCTTCAATGTAGGGGAGAGAAGCAACATGGCAAAAATTTGGTTTGGGGGTAAAGGGATAAGAAAATAACCTCTCCCTAGCATGGCTGAAGGCTCTAGAGATCTGCTTGTTTTTGTATCCATTTAGGATGAATACTTTACGAAGATGGGCTAGCTCTTGATCTAAGTAATCTTCATCACAAATATGAAAGGCCCTCAATGTGAGGGTTTTAAGGATATGTGCTCCTTGGATGGCTGTGTAATGAAGATGGGTGCAAGATGAACAATGTGGATGCAATGAGGATGATAATATGAGCTAATACAAGTGCTACAATGCAAGAGGATGGTGAAGATGGCTTGCAAATTTGAGAGCATAAGGGTGCAAAATGATTAAGTTATGAAAATGCATTAGAAGAGGGGGTATTTATAGAAGAATTTGAATTCTCTAGAGAATTCAACCATCAATATTGTGTCACCATGGTCAAGATGAAGGGCTATGGTGAGTTGAGGACTCGCAAGCACTCACATCTTGACATGTGGAGGGTGAAGTGGCAAAGGATGTGATGAGGTGTAAGTGAGGTGGAATAAGTACAAATGATGTGGAGGAAGGACAAGTACTTTGAAAGTACCTTGGGAGATGAGAAGATTTCCTCAAAAAGGAACTTCTTGTCCCCAAGTGAGAATGAAAGTGACACTTGAGGAATTTTAGAATTCCTCAAAAATCTCCATGGGGAATAGGAAAGTAGTTGGAGAAATAAATATGAATTAAAAATTCACATGATTGGAAGAATCCAGTGGATAAGACAAGGTTCCCAAAAAGGTAGGATTTTGACACATGTGGGTGATGTGATAGGTCAAAGGTTCTAGAAGACTTTAGCACATGTGAGTGATGTGACAAGTCAAATGTTCTAGAACTTGCATGGGAATAAGGAGCCTTGGAAGGATAAATGTGAATTAAAAATTCACATGGGGAAGAGAGGAGTCTTGGGTGAATAAATGTGAATTAAAAATTCACATTGGAAAGAGGTTCAATGCTAAATATGGAACATGTAAAGGTTGACCAAAAAGGTATGCTAAATGTGGTAAGTTGATTAGATTAAGGTTGTGCAAATACATGGTTAAGGAAATTAATAAGGGATTAGAAGCAAGTGGGAAAAGTTGGAGGGTGTGACATTAATCCCTGATTAAGGGTATGCACATCCTAATCATGAATTAATTAAATTAATCCATATTAGAAGAGGATTATGGAGGATGTGACAAGGAGAGAGAAAAATGAAGAATTTAAAAAGGGGTCAAATGACTAAATTAAATAAATTGACATGTTTATTTAATTTAGAGAGGGAAAGGTGTAAGGTAAAGAATTTAATTGTTAAATTAAATACTTTAGAGACTTTAGGCAAAAAGATGAAATATTAATTAAATAATCATTTAATTAATATTCACGAAATAGATGAATAAAGTAGATGAGTTTGGCCATGTGGAAGTGGTCAAATTTGGATGTCTACAGATAGAACAACACTAAACTGACTCAAAAAGCATGGACATTGTGTGACCTGAATATCTATAGCTTAAGTTGTGAGATCACAACACCCAAGCCATAGTTACCAAATGTTTACTTTGGTCTAATGTAGCTTGGAACAAAAGCCTGAATATCCAAAAACCTTGAAGGAGATCCTCCAAGGAGTGCAAATAAGGGGCCTCTCTCAAAATCATAACTAAGTCAACGGGTTTATGATTTGACCATTGTGTTCATTGTTTGTTTGGATGTGTTATTTTTCTCTAAATCAAGCATAGAATTTGATGTCAAGATTGTTTTTGAATGTAATTGGCAAGTTTAACATAAACAAGAATTTACAACCCTAGGGGATATAAAATATTCTTTTAGGTGGCCTGGCCTCATGCTCCGAAGAGACGATTTTACATAACACTTATGGTGCGTGCATGTAGTCGTACTTGGAAAGTAACTTCTTGAAAGTAAATTCTGATGAACCACTTCAAAGAATGTTTTTGGATAATAGGGTAGATTCTAAAACAATTTGGCTTTTAGTCATAGTTGTGAATGTGCAAATATGACACTCACCCACTGGCCACTTAAGGCTCTTTAACTATTCCCATTCCACTTAAGGCAGCGATTAGGTGTAGTCTGTTGTTAGCATGGCTTGAAGCTACTTTCTTACGATTTCACAACCTTTGATATAGCCTTCCAGTAAACGTGCTTCAAGACCTTGCAATGAGTTCTCCGGCGTGGGATGTTTCTCAAAGCAAGCCCCCTCTTTAAGGTAAAATTTCAAAGTAAAATGCGAAGCTCAAAAATGTTTTTCGCTCACCCAAGATCGCCCAAAATGGTGTGAGGGGAGAAACAAAAACTTTAGCTTGCTAATCACTGAATACATAGAAAACACTTCATAGAAAATTGATTCTTTTTAAACACCTCAAATGATGTTATCCCTAAAAATGTTTGAATAAAGCATGACAAAGTTCTTTTTATTTGCACCAATATGAAGTATTCAGGATATCAGTCATTTAAGATAGTAGTGGTGCAAGGCAGAAAGAAACATTTGTTCATTTTTTAAGCCCAAATATGATTGTTTCTAAGAAATCAAGCCTGGTTCTAACTTGGTCAACAAAAAGTAAAATCGTTCGTGCATCAACAAAATGGAAATCGTTTTGCATTCTTTTTATGCACTAAAATTAAAGTTCCTAATTATGAAAAAATGAAATGTGTTCATTTTTAGAGGACCAAAATTGAAGTGTTTTTTTTCTTCTTTTTATGAGCACCAAAATAAGAGTTCCGAATGTAAGAAATCTCAAAAATGGTTCAATTTTCACACCAAAACCAAATGTGTGTTTGTGTTGTTCTTTTTAGACCATCAAAATAAAATTTTCCTAAGTTAACTAAAAATGTTTGTGGATCTAGAAATATTTGACCGATCATCTTCCCTACAAAAAATGAGTTAGAGTCATTTAAATCCTACATTCAAATCCATTAGTACCTATTACACATTCAAAAACAAGCAAACGTTAGCAAAGAAATACATTACAATAGTGCAAGATCTGTGCACTTGTTTGTTAGAAAAAATGCTTAGAAAAAAATGCAAAAGCGCCCTTGTCAGAGTCAAATGCTCAAATCTCAAAGTAGATGCAACCCCTGCAAGAATAAAATGCAAGGGTTTCAAAGCAGATGCATGGAAATTGGTTCAAGTGCATGGTTTCCGTGTGAGATGCTCAGTTTTTAGAGCAAATGCACAGTTTTTTTGACAGGCAAGTGCAAACTTTTTCTAGGCAGTGCATGAAACATCTTTTGAAAGCTCCCTAAACCCTGCAACTTGAATCTAACTCATGAAAACATTAGTAATGAGGACTTAGGTGCCACTGGGCGTGCTAGAATGTGTGAGGGGAGAAATCATAGATGTTTAAACAAGAAAAACATGCTTGAAACGAGAATCTAAGCTAAGATCAAGCACATTAATCTAAGATCTAATCCTACACATACAAAATGAAACTAAGCTATTTGAACACACATTAAGAAATCTATGATTACTAAATTGAATGAAAACAAAAATCACAGTGTTACCATCCTGTATTGGAGTGTATTCACCTGATGTTGGATTGTTCTTATCACCGTAAAGCCTCCATAGTTCGTGAAAAGCTTGATGAATGATGATTGATGTTGGTTGACCAAAGGAATGATGAAGCTCTATCAATGGTGATCTTGACAACACTTCATTGCATAAGTTACATTCATTCTCTGATCCTTTTTTGTGAGGAAAGAGGTTTGTTATATAGGTGTATACACCTAAAAATGGTCACATCACATAGTCTGGTAATTAATTAAATATTTTTAATATTTAATTAAATCTCTGAGTTCAATCTGCGTATAAATAAATTTAAATAATTTATTTATATTTGTTCATTCTTTCATTTCGATTAAATAAATAAGTTTATTTAATCACTTTTCTTATCCATTTCTTAATTAATTAAATAAAACATTACGATTTATTTATATTAATTATCATTTAATCTTAGCTTGGATATTTTATTCAAATAAAGATTAAATATTCCTCTTTTCTAATTAATTCCTCTAAAAATCCTTTCATAATTAAATATTCCAAAATATTTAATTAAATTCTTCTAATATCCATTCACAATTAAATATCTCAAAATATTTAATTAATTCTTCTAAAGTCACATCACAATTAAATATTCTAAAATATTTAATTAAAATCTTCTATAGTCCTAAAATTAAAAATCAAACTCACATAAATGAAATTAAATAAATTTATTTATTTAATTAATTTGGGAATTATCTGCAACAACCGTGAAAACAAACTTCCAAAACAAAAAAATTAATTTCTCTGTTCCTGTGCAAGCTTGTTCCCGTGGGTTGAAGACAAGGCTCCATTCTTCTCTCCAACCTCCCAACATTCTCCATCTTCCTCTCAACCTCTTCATCTCTCACCATTCAATTTTACCAGACAATCTCACAGCCATTGATCTTTGCCAGCCAGGATTTTTCCTGCAAAAAGCTATAAAAGGACTGCCGAGTCTTTGAAATCACAGAGAAGCTTTCAATAGGAAAACTATACCAAAATTGCAATAGCATAGTCTTCTAGTATTCACAGCATTCTAGTATCATAGCATAGCATAGAATCATTCCATACATGGCCTATTCACCTCGTATCATAGCATCCATAATCCACAGCCCCTGTGCATAATCTGCAGCCCCTGTGCATATCCGTATCAGCATTTTCACTCCACCAGCATATAGGATAGAGAAGCAATTTCCTTTGCACACTCGTTCTGCAGGTTGTCATTCAGAGAAGCCTTGCTTACACAATCTGAGAGCAACAGCTTCAAAAAAATCCCTGGAGATAGAGGAAGATGGAACAGCTCTGAAGAAGCTCTGTTTGTTTCATTTGAATTCAAATTATTTGCTTTTCTTTATTTTAATGTTTCATTTGTGTGTTTTTTATTGTTTTACTTTGATACTAACATATATACCACACATTTTTGGTGCCCACCGTGGGGCTCTTGCCCCTATTTTAACATCTTTTTGCAGGTTTTTCATGACAGGTTACGGCCAAAAATAGCGGATTAGTGCATAAAACACGCTTCAGCACAGTTTACAACCAGTTCAGCGCCCATAATCCATCCTGTAGCGCCCGTAATTCATCCTGTAGCACCCGTGATTCATCCTGCAACGCCCGTGATTCATCCTGCAGCACCCTTAATTAATCCTGTAGTGCCCATGATTCATCCTGCAGTGCTCATGATTCATCCTGCAGCGCCCATAATCCATCCTGCAGCGCCCGTGACACATCCTGCAGCGCCCATGAACTCTGTTTTAGCGCCCGTGATGTCTGTTATAGCACACTTCTAAAAACGCTGCAATTGTAATCTGTAATTTAATTTGACTGAATCCGACGCAACCGCGGACAGTAGGAACTTTAAAATTAAGCAATCCTAGGATAGTCACATACTTTAAAATTAAGCAATCCTAGGATAGGCACTTAAATGGAATGAAGCAATCCTAGGATAATCACTTCATTATTTCATTTTGGGACTAAAAAGAATTTCATGTTTTTGTGAAGCAACATCTTCACCTAGCATAGCAAATTGTCTATTTGGGCTTAAAATTGAACTATTGTTTGCTTTGCTTTAAACGGTGATAGGCCTATGCTCTCCCCTTAACTGGGTGATCAAAATGCCAAACTCATCTATTTTATTTTATGCAATTTTAAGTTTTTATAAAACCTTTTAGAGAGCCTGCTCTTATGGGAAAAAGTACTCACCCAAGAGGAACGACTCAAGTGGGTTCAAGCCAAAGCCAGGCTATTCCACCCCACTATAAAATTTAAAGCAAATTTGGGGAAACCCTCTTTTGATGGTAGTGTGCATTGATAACCATCCCCAGAGCCTTTGTTCTAAAGGTAGGGAGGTCTCTCGAGGGAGTATATCATTTTCTGCACCGAACGGAAACCCTTACTACGAGCTTAGTGTAGTATCCAACCGAAGTCAGTTTTCGAACGTCATAATAATCACAGTGCAGGGGAGGGAAGAATCTACCCCCAAGATACTGACCATATAACTGCCAAGGATTGTTTGCTCAGGGGATCCGGTATCCACTTCCATCACTCTGAGTATGCACCTGGAAAAGACAAAAACACGGGCGCCCTTTCGGGGGTGACACGGCTGTGTGAGTCGACGCAGTTCTAAGATGTGGGCTGTTGATTACTATGATGACCTACTTGAGAACTAAGAGTGAGTCTGTTTGATCTATCTGTCATGTGTAAAACCTGTTAAAACAATTTTTGAAAAAAGTTTTGATCATACACTTGATGTTTAGCATAATACTTACAACAACTATTCTACAAATTGCTTGATGTGTTTTCAATACATTAATTCAGTAAAGATCATCCAAAATTCACAATTACCTTAATTACTCTCATGTTAAGAGATTGAAAATCCACAACTTTTGTTAAGAAATCCATTCTCAAACGAATCAAAAAGCCAAAGAAACCCCTTAGCTACAAGAAACTATTGAAGAAAAGACGATTCTTGTACCAAAGTCGAAAGGTTTTACTTAAACATAGAACATTTATCCATCGATATCATGACTGTGTTAGAGGCTTCACTGATGATTATGCTATAGAACCTTTATACTCACAAGCTTTCTTTCAAAGAAGATCCCTTTCTCAAAGGCACAATCATAGTCAACGTATTCATTTTTGTTATATTCCCCAACCTGCAATTGAATATTCTACTCGTCCAAATCAATTTCTGCAATAGAGAACTCAATCACATTAGGCATTCCTCACAAAATCCATCTTTTTACAAAGCTAGGATCAAAACTTCATAAAGTGCAAAATCATCTTTTTCTTGATCTTTTGCTTAAATTCCTGCCAAGAGGATTTTCATCCTTTCAATTAGGGAACAACACAAGCTAAAGGTTAGAAATCTTTCAAGTCATAGAATTTTCATTCTATCCTGACTTTCATATCTATCACAAAATTGCACTATTTCATTCTTTTGATCAAAAGTGAGTAGAATTTGGAACAAAACTTATGCCTGTCTTCACGAGATCTCAAAAACACATGGAAAAAGACGAAAGAGAAACCACTACAAGCAAAATGGGTGACCATAATGAGAAAGAAGAGGATACATTTAATATTGACGAATTAACAGAAGAAAAGCTTCAAGAAGCAGAGCAAGATCCCCAATTCCATAGTCTTATGGAAAGGATTTTAGAACGAAACAAAGAAAGATATTTTCTTTCATTAGCTAATCAAGGAGCTAAGTTACCTCACAATTTCAATATAGAAGGGATTAAACATAATCCTGAAACTCCTCCTAATGACTTTAGTGCCCTTACTCAGTAGATAAAAGAATTACAAGGGCAAATAAAGGAGATGCAAGGGGGTGCAACAAAGAAATATGTTTTGGAAGACATATCTCCTTATCCATTCGATAGGAGTCTTCAAATGATCCATTTTCCAAAAAATTGCGAAATCCCTAAATTTGATAGGTACAATGGAAAAACTGATCCCATTGAACATGTGAGGGATTTCTGAAATATGAGTCTAGAATTTTCCTATGACGATACCTACTTAATGCATTTGTTTCCACGAAGTCTGGGTGCACAATCCATGGAGTGGCTTTCCAAGATCACTCCCCCCATCAAAACCTTTGAGGAGTTAATAAATCAATTTATATCACAATACTCCTACAACATCCAACACCAGATAACAATGCTTGATCTTTGTAAGGTGAAACAAAAAGTAGGAGAATCCTTCACTACGTTTTTGCAAAGGTGGAGAAGGTTGTTTGCGCGATATTCCCATCCTATCCCTGAAAAGGAAAAGATGGATATCTTCATCAATAGCCTAGATCAAGAATTAAGTTACAGGCTTAATCTTCATTGTCCTCATAACTTTGAAAAATTGATTGAAAACACAATCACCATTGAAGGGGCCTTGGTTAAACGAGGAGTGATAAAACTTGATAATCCAAGTACATCCAACCAAAACAACAACAATAAAACAAGGTTTTGGAACAGAAATAAAAATGTTGTCAATGATGGTATCGTAGATGCAAATAATCTACGAACAAGACCATCTGTCTTCAACCTATCAAGTGCTCCATGAAACAATCAACAAGTAAATATCAATCAACAAGGAAATACCAACCAACAAGGAAACAACAATCAACAAGGGCAAAACTCCAAGAAAGAAAGCATGACCAATCAAAACACCAAGGATAATCGTGGTAATTTCAATAACAATCTTGGCAATACCCAAACATCAAATCCGTCCAGACCTCCATTCTTTTCAAATCGACGGAGTTTTACCACTTTGGGTCAATCTCTTGAGTCTACTCTCAAGGAGCTTCTTGATAATAAGGTTATCACCTTACCACCACAAAGAGATTATGAGCCACAAGTCAAACCACCATCATGGAATGACTCGTATTATTACAATTATCATCAATGTAAAGGTCATAGAATGAATAATTGTCAAGCTTTGCGAAATCTAGTACAAGATTTAATTGACAATGGCACCATTACAATTGAAGGACATCATACCAATGACGATCATCAAGCATTCAAAGATCCTTTACTGAACTATCAAAAGGGGGAAACATCAGATACAAAAGCCAAAAGCATACATAATGTTGAAGACAATATAATCCGTCACATCTATGTAGATGATCAACGGGTTAATGTTATCAAAATCAAGGGAAAACAAGAATATCAACAGGTTAATGTAACTATGAGAGGACAAGCAAAAGTTGTTTTAAAAGGAAGTTCATCTAAGACAGCTATTCCTTCTCCAAATCATTATAATCTAGTTGATCAACTGAGAAAAACATCAGCGCAAATCTCCATCCTTGAACTTCTCAAAATATCCCCCATACATAAGAATATTTTAGAAGAAGCTCTTGTAAACACAACTGTTGATACTGATCTAGATGTAAACAAATTTCAAGCCATGGTGGGACATTTGTCTTCCCCCACTTGTCTTTCATTTTCCGAAAAAGATGATGCCTCCATGACACATCCACATAATTCATCGCTCTATCTTGAAGTCATGATCCATAAACACCGAATCAGACGTGTCTTAATAGATGGAGGAGCTGGTTTAAACATTTGTACCTTAAAGCTAATACATGCCTTGGGAATATCAGAAAATTCTATTGATCCATGAAGGAAAATAACTATCAAGGCATATGATGATGAAGAAAGGGCTTCTAAAGGACTAATAATGCTACCTATCATAGTGGGACCTGTTGTGAAAAACACATTTTGTTAGGTTCTAGATCGGGATCTTTCCTATAACATACTTTTGGGTCATCCATGGATTCATGATATGCAAGCAGTACCATCAACGTACCATCAATGCCTCAAGTTTCCATATGATGGACAAGAAATAACTATACAAGCTGATTACAATAGCACCCAAACTTGTTCAAATATTTGAGCAACTCAAGACGCCTTTGTGCCACATAATAGGGAGGCTCTTGCTATTTCTTCTTCCAATCTACAAGGTCAATTGCAAGAACTGACAAAGAATCTTGATACTAAGCTAAATTTTAAAGGCAAAGCGGTAGGTGAATATTCGCTATCTCTTTCTACCTTACCTCCTTCTCCGAGGTCACATGGTCAGCCAACCTTATCAAATCAAAAGATTGCAATAGCCTCTACATCCCAAGCTTCTGTGCCAATCACAAAGTTTGATGGAAAATTCATTAAAGCCAACACCACTGAGGAAGAAGCTGAAGATAGGGACATCCTAAGTTGGCTATACAAAGATGAAGATGAATCTCTCTTACACATTAACTTACCTACAAAACAATATGGTAAGGGGTACGCTATCATGCAGAAAATGGGCTATAAAGGAAATGGTCCTATAGGAAAAAGAAGAGAAGGAATCGTGGAACCAATTCAACCTATTTCAATACATCCAAATGATAAAACAGGATTGGGATATGGTAAGGATATAGAAGAGTCAGTTTTACAGCAAGCACAACAAACTCATGAAGGAGGATCAATTTTAGATAAACCCCATGAATCAGTTTTCCAATTGCAGAATGGTTCAGATACTGATTCTAATGAATATGAATGGGACACTATTTATAATGATGAATTTTGGAGAGACAAACAAGTTGATACCATACATAAATATGCACATGTTCTCATACAAGGAGAAGGTTCAAGGCCTCCACTTGATTATGTTTTACAAAGCGATCATGACTCAAGTGAGGATGAATCAGATTTTAACGAGATTGACAATCAACAGGAGAATACCATCATATACCTTGTCTACCATCAAGATGACAACCACATCATGAATTTGACAGCTCAAGACCTTACCCAACCTAATGATCCCATGCCTTTAGTTTATCCGGAACTTATTGATTGGGACAATGATGCACCTATCCACATCCCTACATTTCATGATGATGAGGACATTATAAATTTCCTTTGTTCCTCTAACGAAGAAAACAATTGTTTCATCCAAGAATTTCATACTCATGATTTTGATAGGGAGGGTGTCAAGTCTCTTAGCTGCAAAATAAATGAAATAACAAATGGATCTATCGGTGAAAACCAAAAAATGGCAGTGGTAGATCACAACAAGAGAAAAATAAAGAGCGAATCTGATAGTGAAAACCTTTCTGAGGCACTGAAGGATGAGAAACTTGACACTCTTCCCAAGCATTATCACGAAAGATCTTCTATTCTGATCGAACCAACAGAATCAATCAACATAAGTACAACAGAGTAGCCAAAAATCTTGCAACTTGCAGTGTCATTAACAGTCAAAGAAGTACTGAAATTTATGGAGTTCTTGAAGGAGAATCAAATCAACTTCGCTTGGTCATATGCTGATATGCCAGGGTTAGATCCTAATATGATAATGCATCATTTATCTATAAACGCAGGGGCAAAACCTGTGAAGCAAAAACTCAGAAAAATGCATCCACATGTTGCATTATTGGTCAAAGAGGAATTAAAAAAGCTTTTAGATGTTGGATTCATTCGGACTATTGACTATGTAGAATGGATTTCCAATATTGTACCTATTTCAAAGCCAGATGGAAGGATTAGAATTTTTACAGATTTTAGAGATTTGAACAAAGCTTGTCCCAAAGATGACTTCCCTTTGCCAAACATAGATATGATTGTTGATTTAACTACTGGCCATGCAATGTATTCATTAATGGATGGATTTTCAGGATACAACCAGATAAAGATTGCACCAGAGGATCAAGATAAAACATCGTTCACATGCCCTTGGGGTACCTATTGCTGGAACGTAATGCCATTTGGGTTAAAGAATGCCAGAGCTACTTATCAAAGAGCAATGACAACCATTTTTCATGACATGATCCACACATTCATGGAAGACTATGTGGATGACTTATTAGCCAAATCTCACACAAGAGAAGGACATTTAGAAATCTTGTCAAAAATATTTGTCAGAATGGAGAAGTTCAATGTTTGACTCAATCCAAAGAAATGTGTCTTCGACGTTACATCTGGAAAACTCCTAGGATACATTGTTTTAGAAAAGGGCATAGAGGTTGATCCAGAAAAGGTACAAGCTATAATGGACATGCTGCCACCATGAAATATCAATCAGCTTCGATCATTGCAAGGACGACTATAGTCCATCAAGAGGTTTATAGCTCAACTGGCAGACAAAAGCTTACCATTTACACACTTATTGCATAAAAATGTCCCATTCAAATGGGAAGACAAATGTGAAGCAGCATTCAATCAGATCAAGCAATATCTTATGAACCCACCAGTTTTAATTCCACCCGTTCCAAGAAAGCCACTCATACTTTATATTTCAGCAACAAAAGTATCCTTGGGAGCATTACTAGCACAAGAGGATTCTACAGGCAAAGAAAGGGCCATATACTATATCAGCAGAACTTTAACGAGTCATGAATTAAACTACACTTTCATTGAAAAAGTTTGCCTCATAGTGGTGTTTGCTTCTCAAAAGTTGCGACACTATATGTTGGCTCATACAGTTAAGCTGATAACCAAAATTGATCCACTAAAATACCTATTAAGCAGAGGTACTTTAACAGGAAGACTTGCAAAATGGGTAATGATCTTAAGTGAGTTTGACATTCACTATGTAGATCGAAAAGCTATTAAAGGACAGGTCATTGCAGATCAATTGGCCGAGGCACCTTTACAAGAAGAAAATCCAATGCACATTGAGTTTCCTGATGCAGACGTCTTCACAACAACAATTAAGAACTCATGGAAATTGTACTTTGATGGATCTTTTACACAACATGGCTCGAGGGCAGGGATTCTTTTTGTCACACCTGAAGGACATACAATTCCAAAATCATATCGGTTGATGTTTCCTTGCACAAATAACATAGCTAAATATGAGGCATTGCTCATAGGGATAAAGATAGCCTTGGAATGGCGGATTACAGAGTTGCAAGTCTATGGTGATTCACAACTTGTCATTAATCAAATCAATGATGATTATCAAACTAAAGATGATAAGCTGCTACCTTACAAAAACATGGTGGATGATTATAAGAAGTATTTTGTGTCAATCAAGTTTTCACAAATTCCAAGGATTGATAATAAAGCTGCAGATGCAATGGCTACAATTGCTTCCTTATTACAACTATCAGAAGATCAAACCAAGCATGAATTCTTGGTGGAACAATTGTTTTCTCCCACTTATGATAATCCTGAGACCCAAATCATATGTCATTTAACCGGTTTTGATTCACCTTTATATGGCAAGAATTATACCTATTTGAAAGATAACATCTTACCTCCGGATTTATCCCAAAACCAAAAAAGGAATTTCATACGCCAATCATCTCGTTATACTTTGATCGTTGATATCCTTTATAGACGTGGTCTTGATGGTACGCTCCTTCGATGTCTTGAATGTGACGAATCTGAAAAAACCTTACAAGAAGTTCATGGTTGTATTTGTGGAACTCATTCAAGTGGTTTAACCTTAGCCAAGAAACTTGTCAGAATGGGATATTATTGGCCTACCATGGAGAAAGAATCTTTTACTTTTGTTAAGAAATGTTCTAAATGTCAGATCCATGGGAATCTTATTCATGCACCTGCACAGGAACTGCAACCTTTCACTCTGACATGGCCTTTTTCTTAGTGGGGACTAGATCTTGTTGGAAAAATTCATCCTTCATCATCAAATGGGCATAAATTCATTATCACAGCTACGAAGTATTTTACAAAATGGATCGAAGTTGTTCCTTTGATGACCGTGACCGGTAAACAGATCTCTTCATTCATCCTGAATTACATCATCTGTCGATATGGAATTCCTAATTCTATCATTATTGATAATGGGAGGCCTTTCAAGAATCAGGATGTTGACGAACTTTGTGAAAGATTTCACATCTAACACAGGTTTTCTACACCTTATTATCCAATGGTCAAGCAGAAGCTTCCAACAAAACAATCTTGAAGATCTTGAAGAAGACAGTAAATGATGTCGGTCGTGATTGGCATGTCCAATTAAATCCAACTTTGTGGGCGTACAGAACCAGTATTCGCACACCAACAGGAGCTACACCATATGCCTTGGTCTATGGAGCAGAAGCGATCTTACCACTAGAGGTTGAAATACCTTCGCTTAAAGTATCACTCAAGGGATTGATAAATGATGAGAACTACAGAGTATCTTGTCTGCAAGAGCTAGAACTGTTAGATGAAAGACATCAACATGCAGCCGATCATTTGAAGGGTTATCAACAGATTATGTCCCGTAGCTACAATCACAGAGTTAAACCACAGACATTTCAAGTGGGTGACTTAGTCTTGAGAGAAAATCCATGTAATCAGCAAGACAGAGAAAAGAAAGGAAAATTTGAACCAAACTGGCTTGGTCCATTTGTCATCATTGTAGCATATGGTTCTGGTGCATATCAGTTATCTACATTAGAAGGGGACCTGTTTGAAGAGCCGATCAATAGCATTCATTTGAAGAAATTCTATGTTTGAATCATCAAATCTGGAAAAAATCATAAAAAACATATAAAGTCATGAAAAAATCCAAAAAATCATATAAAGTCCTAAAAAAAATCCAAAAAAATCAGAAAAGTCCTGAAAAAATCCACAAAAAAATTAGAAAAATCATGAAAAAGTGCAATAAAAACAAGTGGTGAAAACCTGGCAAACAGGCGCTACTTGTGATCAAAATAGGCTCCTCCATCTATTAGCTTATGTCTTGCATTCACTTTCGGCATCATCCATCCATATCTATCATCTATACATATCTTTCATATCCATATCATATGACAGGAATCCTTATGTTTCATCAGGGCTTGATGAAATTTGTACATATTCTTAATCTTTTTGTGTTTACACTGGGGGCAGCAATACAGACTAAAACAAGAGAGGGGCAACGAGCTTTTCGAACATCACAAACAGACACAAGACAGTTTGCTAAAATGCAACAAACATTGCTGTATCAAATCAACCACAACCTCCTTATTCAATGCCAATTGAAATCAAAAGAAAGTGATCCAAACAAACATCAAAACAAGAACATCAATGATGATAACCAATTTGGATGATCTTAATCTGAATAATGTTTGAAATATTTTTAGGCAAGATTTGAATGGTTGTTTCATTTTCTATCATATCTCTGGAGCAATTCAATGATGTACTGAACTAGAAAAGCAAGGAAGGAGTATGATTTTTCTTTGTCTGTTGTTTGTGAGCGAATCATTAGTACTATGCAAAATGGTCGCGAGACATGCTCTACTAAGTATCATTGATGACATTTCAGAATTTGCATGGGAAACGGGTTAACTCTTGTCTGTTTATGCAAGCAATACTCAGGTCATCTCGGTTCAATTATACCTAGATGCTTGTATTATCTTGCTATATCAAAACTCATGAAAGCAATACTCAGGTCATCACTGGTGCTAACATACCCTTTGATGCTTGTATTAACTTTCAACATTTCAATGCTCTATGATGATACAAAAAGCACAAATAAGCTCTCAGAATGGCAATATTGTACAAATATCCTGCATGGTTAGTATAGATTGCATTCATGTTAGAATATGCATTTTGCATTTATAGATTTTCCCAAAACGTTGGCAAAGTATCAAATGTGTCAATATCTTTTTGAATAAAATGACTAAGTATATTTTGACATTCAACAAAAACATCATTTCATACATTTTTCATACATTTTTGCATCGGAAAATCATAAAAACAAAGCATACATCATAATCAAAACATTTATAAGCATTCATAAATTGTTTCATTCATCATATTCATACAATCATTCATCAATAGATTTCACTCCTCTCCTAAATCATGCATACATATACATCATAAGCATAAAAATTGAGAAACCATCATATCATAAAACATCATGCATATATAGAACATTGAACCACTCATCATAAATCATCGCTGCATTTCATATATCTCAAAAATGAATGTCAAAATGTACAAAGATGTCAACTATACATGATATAACATCATCAAAAATGAGATCATCTCAGGGTGTATATAAATGTCTAAACAGAGTATCACTAAAACATCATGTACAATGCACTAGGCAGTGCTATCCTCTGATGGTGCTGGTCTGGGACCTGTCCCACCTGCACCTGATGGACCTGCTCCACCTGTCCTTGATGGCCCTCCTAGAGGTAATGGCTATGTCACACCCCTACTAGTAGTCCGAGAGCGGCTATGAGTCAACCGGGACCATGTATAACTCTCCCTCCGCTTAGGTGGCACCGCATCATGATACTTGGTCCTATAGAACTCGGCCTCTCGGGTGGCTCTAGTCACCTCTCTCATCATGTCACCAGGCAAGGTACCTGCTGCTACTCTCTGTAGACTATTAGTCAAAGCGATGGCCTGCTCACCCTACTGTCTGGCTGTATCCCTCTCAGCAATAACTGACGTCAACTGTCCTTGAAGCTGTGTAATCAAGGTCTGTGCCTATGCTAGCTGACTCTGTAAGCTCTGCACTGTACTCTGCAAAGAAGATATCTGACCTGACACCACTGGATCTACTGAAGATGATGGATTTGTATGTCTCATCCGCGGTCCACCTCTACCACCTCTCCTACCACCCCTACCACCACCTCCTCCACTCTCCTCATCATCACTATCTCCCTCTGAATCATCATCACTATCTCCACTCTCCTCATCATCATCATCTCCCTCTGAATCATCACCCTCTCAAGTTGTCTCTCTTCGTCATCTCTGACCGCCTCTCTATGGTCTCTGTACAACAACTAGGGCAATAGGCTCATCAGGATCAAACATACATGGTGTAGGATGCTCTAACACATACTAACTATACTCTGGCGTCGTCCCTGCATCAAGGACATCAACTCGGTAATCCCACATCACAACTCCTAAACTAGTGAACTCTGCTACTGCTGCCTCATAAGAAATCCGTGAACCCCACACTACAATCTCTGGCTGTCGTCGTGCATAAATAGAGGAACCCATAGGCATACCCTGAATCCGACCAAACTGCCGACATACTCATCCAACAAGAAATCTCTCAATAATCCATGAAGTACGGCCAATAAGGTATCTGGACGTACAGACATAGGGCATCTCCCTCGCATCCTCTAGCCATGCCTCACAATCTACATATGGTCGCCAGCATACTGTATCAAGATCATCTAAGAGACGCTGCCAATGATCTAGTTTGCCCAGTCTCGGCTGAGCAATAATATCGGCATATCCCCATCTGTATGATAGACCGACAGGTCATCGTCCACGAGTCAATAGTCGCATAATGGCAAAGTGCTCCCATGCCCATATCTGTAATAACGAAAAACCAACAGCAAAACTCCAGCCTCTATCGTATATAATATGATGTAACTCATCATACAAATGAGCAAGCATGCATGACCCCCATGCATACCGTGTACCCTGCATCACCATCCTCTCCAGAACCCGACCCCACCCGACTGCGAACCCCTTCGATCTATGGTTGAGGCACAAAACACCTCCAATGAAACCTGCAAGTACAAACGGTAAGGGTGCATATGAATCTGCCATCTCGCCCCATGGGATGAAGTATCCAGCAATCTCATCATCTCTGAATATCCGTCTCAAGGCATCCGTACCTCCAGCCTCTCGGCTATCAAAGACCACTATCTCTCCCATCACTGGGATCTTCAAGATATGGTACATGTCCTTTGGAGTCACGTTAATCTCTCTGATTGGTAAATGAAATGTGTTGGTATCACTATGCCACCACTCTGTGAGTGCTGTCAGTAAAGCTCTGTTGAGGTGCACCTCAGGCATGTCAAGCAACGAGGTCAATCCACATGCCTCGATCACATCCCGATCTGACTGTAACAGCTGTGGAATTAATCCCCATGTCCTCGGGAATGTCTCCCATGACTGCAAAACGCCTAATCTCTCCTGTTGACACATCATCATGACAAAGAAAAATCAATATCAAATCATCATGACTCATCAATCAAAATATGAATATCAAATCAACTATTTGTTTTTCATCATCATGGAATGCAAATATATCAAAATCATGTTTGTTTTTAACAACCTTCAAAGAAAACATATCAATCACACTATTTATTTTTCATCATCATGGAACGCAAATATATCAAAATCATGTTTGTTTTTAACAACTTTAGAAGAAAACATATCAATCAAACTCTTTGTTTTTCATTTTCATGAAAGGCAAATTTATCAACATCTTGTTTGTTTCTAACAACTTTAGAAACAAACTTATCAATCTTATTTGTTTTTAACAACTTTAAAAGCAAATTTATCAGTTATTATTTTTTTTCCAACAACTTTGGGAACAAATTTATCACTCCCATCAACATGCAATCATGGGCACTATGAAAATAGTCATGGGCGCTATGAGAATCATCAAGGGTGCTACAAAATCAATGGCGCTATGAAAATGGTCATGGGCGCTACAGAATTCTTCATGGGTGCTACAAGATCAAAGGCGCTACAGAAAGCCTCAAGGGCGCTACAGAATTCATCAAGAGCGCTATAGAATCATATGCGCTATGGAAATTATCATGGGCGCTATGCAAATTATTAAGGGTACTAAAACACACTATTTCACACTCAAAACATTGATAAACGTGTTCCAAACGAATTTTTTTCAAAAAGCAGAAGTTTAACGAGGTACGTACCGCGGGTCCATAGTGCGCTGGCTGCTGATGTCGTCAGATGCACTCGAAATGGTGCTAGTGAATCAGAAGTGCCATAATTATCCCTCCAGAGCTCAAAATTTACAATTTTTACTAGGTTAAAATGAGAAAATGACATGGAAAATGACATTTTTAACCTATTTAAAGGTAAAATTGGGGCATTTTAACACATTTTATCACAACAGGGGCAATTTTGATCATCCATTTTTCATTTCAAATTTTTCCGCGTCATTTTCTTCATATCATAATTTTCAAACGATGAATCAACATCTTCAAAATAAAAATAAATAAATTAAAAAAAAAAAAATCTAAAAATTCAAAAAAATTCACCAAAATCAAAATCTTATCGATTCATCGTTCGAGGGGGCATATACCTATCAACATTTGACAATCAGCATCTGGGGCAAATTTCAAAATTCTTTGAAGCAATGCGTAAAACACATCACTTCAAAGAGGGGCAAAATGTATACACCTAAAAATAGTCACATCACATAGTCTGGTAATTAATTAAATATTTTTAATATTTAATTAAATCTCGAAGTTCAATTTGCGTATAAATAAATTTAAATAATTTATTTATATTTGTTCATTCTTTCATTTCGATTAAATAAATAAGTTTATTTAATCACTTTTCTTATCCATTTCTTAATTAATTAAATAAAACATTACGATTTATTTATATTAATTATCATTTAATCTTAGCTTGGATATTTTATTCAAATAAAGATTAAATATTCCTCTTTTCTAATTAATTCCTCTAAAAATCCTTTCATAATTAAATATTCCAAAATATTTAATTAAATTCTTCTAATATCCATTCACAATTAAATATCTCAAAATATTTAATTAATTCTTCTAAAGTCACATCACAATTAAATATTCTAAAATATTTAATTAAAATCTTCTATAGTCCTAAAATTAAAAATCAAACTCACATAAATGAAATTAAATAAATTTATTTATTTAATTAATTTGGGAATTATCTGCAACAACCGTGAAAACAAACTTCCAAAACAAAAAAATTAATTTCTCTGTTCCTGTGCAAGCTTGTTCCCGTGGGTTGAAGACAAGGCTCCATTCTTCTCTCCAACCTCCCAACATTCTCCATCTTCCTCTCAACCTCTTCATCTCTCACCATTCAATTTTACTAGACAATCTCACAGCCATTGATCTTTGCCAGCCAGGATTTTTCCTGCAAAAAGCTATAAAAGGACTGCCGGGTCTTTGAAATCACAGAGAAGCTTTCAATAGGAAAACTATACCAAAATTGCAATAGCATAGTCTTCTAGTATTCATAGCATTCTAGTATCATAGCATAGCATAGAATCATTCCATATCATGGCCTATTCACCTCGTATCATAGCATCCATAATCCACAACCCCTGTGCATAATCTACAGCCCCTGTGCATATCCGTATCAGCATTTTCACTCCACTAGCATATAGGATAGAGAAGCAATTTCCTTTGCACACTCGTTTTGTAGGTTGTCATTCGGAGAAGCCTTGCTTACACAATCTGAGAGCAACAGCTTCAAACAAATCCCTGGAGATAGAGGAAGATGGAACGACTTTGAAGAAGCTCTGTTTGTTTCATTTGAATTCAAATTATTTGCTTTTCTTCAGTTTAATGTTTCATTTGTGTGTTTTTATTGTTTTACTTTGATACTAACATATATACCACACAATAGGAAATGATATTTCGAATCGACGATCAGGATTTAACAATGTTGGATCAAGATCAATGGTTGAAAAGTGTTGAGAGGATTTAAACATGAGAATATTGTGCAAAGTTGATTGCACAATTTGTGTGATTGAGGAATAGATTGGCTAGTCAGGAATCAGGAATTAGATTGATCAGTCAGGATTTGATTGATTGGTCAAGATTTGATGGTTTAGTTAGGAAATAGATTGATTAGTCAACAAATTAGATGCTTAGTCAGCAAGCATAATTTTCTCAATCAAAAAGTGGGTAAGGAATTATGAATTAATTGATTTAATTAATTAATTCCTTTTTGGAGTTGAACATGCAAAACAAGTTTGACTTTGGCAAACAAAGTTGCATTAGCTTGATTTGATTTTTGATAAATGATTTGAATAGTTTGATTTATTTATTCAAATTTTTGGAGGGAAAGTGTGTTAATTAAAATATTATGTTTTAATAATTCAATTAACTTAGGGGAATAAGATGATTTAGTGACGTAATTAAATAATTGGCATTATTTAATCAATCAGGATGAAATAAGACTAGATTAGGAATTCATTAAATAAATGTAATTTATTTAATTAATTAATCAAAATGATGAAAAATTGAATTAATTAAATAATGTCATTTTATTTAATTAATAGCAAAATTAGGGTTTTGAGGACTTTATTAAATAAATGAAATTTATTTAATTTTTTGAAAATGATGAAAAAGTGAATTAATTAAATAATGTTGTATTATTCAATTAATAGAGGAAATTAAGGTTTTAGATGTTGTTTGATGTTGTGTGATGTTTTGGGACATTGCCCGGGATGATTTTGAGATGTTTCAGGGTGTTGCGGGATGATTTTCAGATGTTTTAGGACATTGTGGGATGATTATAAGATGTTTTAGGGTGTTGTGGGATGATTCTGAGATGTTTCGGGGTGTTGTGTGATGGTTTTGAGATGTTTTAGGATGATTATGAGATGTTCTGAGACATTTCGGGGTGATTCTGAGATGTTTCGAGACATTATGGGTTGATTATGAGATGTTCTGAGACATTACGGGTTGATTTTGAGATGTTCTGAGACATTACGGGTTGATTTTGAGATGTTCCAAGACATTAGGGTTGATTTTGAGATGTTCCAAGATATTACAAAATGTTATGGGATGTTTTTCGATGTTGTTTAGGGTGTCTGGGAGGTGTTAAGTCAATTTTACATGTCTACAAGTAGGAAACAATACTTGTTTTGCTAAAACAATGAATGTTCTTATGGAAACAACAAGGTTAGAGTATAACAGTAAGTGATAAACTGTTCGCATAGACTTTCGTAGAATATTTATTTTGACAATGAAACGCCAATTAGAATACTATTTAAAGATTGCAAATCTGAATATTGGCTATTTCAGAGTGTATGCACAAACTTTAACATTAGTAGGCACATATATGTGTATGCACATAGACTTTGTTTATGTACATACACATGCTTGTGACATACCTTCTTTTGTTTTTTAGAAAATTTTAAAAGGGAAAATGCTTAAGATGTTAAGTAGAAAAGGATCATAAGAATGATATGACTGATTGTTGAAATACTCTATGAAACCTAGAATCGGATTTCTATTTAGAGTATATATTTGTATTATGTTTCTTCTTTTGAAGATATGTGTGAAAGAATATTTTAAACACTAGAACAGAACAATGATACCTTAGTCGACTAGAGCACCTATGGGTAGTTGTTGCTAGAAGTTAGATAGCCATTATATTAGAAAGTTACCTTCTGGGATGGGTGCCGAAATGGAGTTCAAAGAGTATAGGTTTGCTTTACCAGAACCTATTGTTTGTTGTTGTTGCAACAAACTTAGTATGCTTAGCCAAGCAATATGGTTCATTATGTATGTATGAATGAACTCTGTGATTTCACTCTTTGCCATTCCTAGCATAGATCTTGCACTTTCTTTTCTAATTTGAAGGTAGAAATTGCATGTTGATGTATGGGCACACACCAAATTCCCTAGGCATGTATGCTCTATTTTTACCACTTTCGTCCTAACATAATTATGACATTTAATTATGTCCTTGGTCCACATTCAACTATTAATTAAATAATACATTATTATTTAATTAATTCATGTCTCTTTTATTCTTCATGATTATTAAATAAATAAATTATATTTATTTATTCAATACTTCACTAATGGTCTATGATCTTATAATTACATAAATTTCTTATTTAATTTAATTACTTCTATTCATTTATTCTTCCTGATTATTAAATAAATGAATCTTATTTATTTATTTAATAGGTCACTAATCCTCATAATTAAATGAATTTATTAATTTTTTTAATTATTAATCATATCCTCTCAATTAAATAATTATCTTTAATTATTTAATTGCCAAATTTAACATTTATCTCATTTTAAATAAATTAATTATTTAAAACGATATCACATTTTTGACTGACAATTCATTTTAGTAAATAATTTGAAAATCGATTATTTATTATCTCACAAAATCCATATTTTGAATTAATGTAATTCAAAATGGTAACTTTCTTCTAAAAATCAAGTAATTGATCAAATTATTGATTTTCCAAATCTGATCTTCAGTTCAACTCTTATCTTCTTGATTTTTTGAATCTCACAAATCAGGCAGTCTTTATCTTCTTGATTTTCAAAAATCTTTATTTTTCTAATTAATTATCTCATCTATTCTCCATCGTCGATTTGATTTTCTCAAATGGCATCTCGACCACTCATTTAATGATTTTTCCCTAACCCTGATTAGGGATTATCACATTAAATCTTGTCCTCCAATTTTAGGTTTCTGTCAAAAGTCGATCTCGTTCATTCGTCCAAAATTGCATTTTCTATAAAATGCCAATTTTACTCACATTTTTGACTAGTCAAACTTATGCTCATTCTCAGATATTGCAACATTTTATTTTCGTATTGTGATTTCATCAAGTTTTAGACATTTCTTGGCATAGGCATTTTAGTCATTTCCTCATAGGCATAGACATATGTTTAAAATCCTTCAAAGCTTGTTTAGGACTTCAGCATAGTCATTGCTTGTACATTTGATTTGAGGGAAACACAGCAATCAGCAAGTTAGAAGGTGCTATGAAGGTAAATCAAGGAAGCTTCAATGATAGGTATAATCATTTTATTTAGTTTCCACTGTGCTTGATAGTTTTCTTTGGGTTTATATGCTTTATTGATTTGATAATCTAACCTGAAATTTACCCTTAGATACATTGGTGAACCCGATGTCTTGGTTTTTTGTTTTTCGTACATTTTTTCTTTGTTTTATGTTGTTTTTGTAGGTACAGGTATGGACGTGCCACATTTTATTTTTATTGTGCCACATCTGGTGCGTCGCGACTCACTCGAAGGCTAAAATGACGCAATCACTTTGAGGTGACGCATTAGAAGTACAGAACACCGTATTCGATAGAAATGTGACGCATTTGCCTGTCAGACTGCAACGCATTCGATCTACTGTGATGCATCTGCCTGGTGAACTTTTTTTCCTTCCCTTTGATTTCTGGTTTCTATCTTTTTTCTGTTTGCTTTCTATTTTCTATTTTTTTCTGTTCTAGCATAGGTGTTTCATGTTACTAATCCGGGTTTGTAGTATGTGGCATTGGAATTTTTCGTGGGTCAAATGCATATATTCAAACTACTGACATGTGATTTTGTAGCTACATGTGTCGAAGATTTATATCTCAAACCACTTGTTTGCAATTTTTAATTTAGGAACATTTCCTTTGGTGCTCTAAAATGAACTTTGTTTGCAAGTGTTTGATTGTGTTTGAACAAATGGTAGGTGATTATGCTCTCACCTTGTGAAAACTTGGTGATCAGAAAACCAGACCCATTTTATCTGTTATACACCCTTAAGACTTAGTAATCGAAGTATCCTCTCCCCTTGCGCTTTTGGGAGATCCTGGGTGTAAGAGAAACGGTTACTGACTCTAGAACTTGGGCCTGTTCTGGTGGGAAAAAGTACTCACCCCAGGATGACTCAGACTGGTAGCACCCTGAACCCGAGAGACTTCCAGCCGGTATATAAAAGTGGATTCTTGGGGAAAGCCCAAGAATCACGCGTATGGTTCCGATGAGATGGATCCGAAAGGGGACTCTCGCTGCATGGATCATGCCCTACGAACGGAATGCCCTTACTAAACACCTATTGTTTTAGAGGCCAACCATTTTTTAGCCGTTGCTTAGTATAGTGTAGGGTACAATATCATGCCCGAAGACACTCACTACTGATCCCCTTGAGTAGAGATAGAAATTCTTGGGAAGTGATGACCCAAGAATCTGAATTTGGTGTGCCCGTATAAGTGCGTGCAAAGAAGGGAGCCTATGCCACCAAACTTCTAAGCTATCTGCTCTCTAGAAGGAAAGGTGTTTAGCACCAATTTGCGGTATATCGGTGGGCTATATCAAGTTTACAAACCCTTGGACTATTGTCCTATTAGGATCATGCTTATCTCATGTACGTTTGCATACACCAAAACATCATGCTTTTCAAGTGTTTTTTGGTTACTTAAAAAAAAAAACAACACCCAAACATCAGGAAACAAATCATCAACATTTCAACAATTCGGGTTTTCAACCACAAACATAAAAAAATTTGACCTTTTAATATTTTGCACCGCATTTGAAAAAATGCAATCGCTCTGTCGCAACGCATTTGCCAAATGTTGCAACGCATTTGATCTCAAAAACACCGCAATTGATTGCATCGCGATGCATCTGAGTCTCATAGAACCACATTTGTCAAACCATGTCACATTTGTCAGTTCCAGAGCCGCATTTGCATAAACTGGAACACATTTGAAATACTGTATGCATATGAGGTCTCAAACGATGCATTTTCCTAACAGAAATAAAATATTCATACCAAGTCCAAACTGAGTCTAAACTTTGTCAATCTCTTGTCAGACACTGTTTCCAAGAGGATTCCATCACAAACCAACCTTGAAATTGCTCAATTTTTTTTTTATCATTTGACCATTAGTTCATAGTCTTGACCATAGGCTTAATCTTTCAAATGTCAGTTGCATACATTAGGCATTAGCTTGACCCTAGGTTTTCATCCTTGTATACTTTGGATTAGGTTAATCTCAGCACAACTTGCAACATCATTGTTTTCAAAACTAGGTTATCTTGGACTTAATCATCCTCTCTTTTTATCGGCCATTGCCCCTTTTGTGAGAGTTTCCAACTCAATAGTCTAGTTAGGAAACTTCACTAGTCATCTTGACCTTGTCATTTTGTTATTTTCAACAAGTCCTTTAGTAACCAAAATTAAAAAAAAGATTGAGCTTAGAAGTATTTAGGTATCCCGTTCTCCAAATTGCATTCTAGTTTATACCTTGCATTCTTTATTCCCAAAAATACAAAAATATTATTCATCCTAGTCATCATTTTGAACCTAGACATTGCATTTATCATATTAAGTCCTTAGTCAACATTATCATCTTAGTCCTCATTCGAAATTTTGGCTTTGACAACCTTGTCATCTTACATCAATCATTTCCTTAGACAAACATCATCATCACCTAGTCATCCTAGTTGGCATTTTCTTTAGAAAACACAGTCTTGCATTGCCATCCTTTATCGAAAATCCAAAAACAAAAAAAACATAGGCTAGCATCATCCTCGCATTTAGTTGTCATTCTCGTCATTTTCATTTGAGCAATCTCATTTTGTGGTGGAAACTAGACTCCAAAGATAGAAATGACAAATGGAAAATTTTGGACAAAACTCCACTTCCAATGTTAACAATCAGACGTATGACCCAAATTGGACATTTGACGACCCATTTGGAAACACGAATAATCAACCTCTCATGACCATACCATCCTCATCAAACAGTCCCTTTGAACCATTCTTACGTAAGGATGAATACGGACAAATACTTGAGGAAAACCTAGAGGTAGCAGCACAAGATCTAGAGGCATCCCAATTCGTCGAACAAATGGTCCTATATGATAGAGACATATATTTGGCCATACTCTTAAGTCAAGGAGCTAAGTTACCCCATGGATTTGACATTAACACGTTGAGATCAACATCTCTTGACCCTAATGTCAACAACGCCCATAACATGTCAAATAGTGGTCAACCTCCAAACACTATGAGCAATACCTTTTTTGATGCTACCTTGCAAAATGTCACAAAGACCATGAGTGCTACCTCCAAAATTCCAAACAACTCCAATTCAATAAACGCTACATCCATTGGAGGATCACAATCTGTCACAGTGCCCACAATATCCACAACACCATCACAATCGGCTAGAACCACCTTTGGCTCCTTGGTAGTATGGGGAAGTTATTCCAATCCTCTCTTTACCACTATGGTAAATGCCATGGGGGCATCATCAAGCCATGCAAATCCTCCATTGACAACTACATCTAGTACCATGAGTACATCATCATCATCATATCCTCTCATTGGTATCTCATGAAATCCTTTGGGTGGAGGCAAACAATGTATCTTTATTCAAGGACAACAACAAAATGTTAACACGTCAACACAGTCAAATGCCATCACCTCCCAAGGACAAAATACGACCATTCCCCTTGTCCAAACCCAAAAATTTGGACAAGGCAGTCAACACACACAACCTATGGCATCATTCACACATCAAAATGTTCATGGTCACCATATTCCCCAAATATCGACCCAAATGGATGGGGGACACATCCCAACATACTCATCCCATATTCATACCCACCAACATGCCCCCAATCCAAACTTTCAATACCAACAACATGCCAATCAAAACACATCACACATGTCACAACAATCCATCCCTCCACAATACACCAATATCCACACACAAAAAATGGGGACCTATGGAATACCAATCAATCCTATGTATGGGACCACAAATGACCCTATAATTGATGCCTTACAAGCAAAACTAATGGGTCTAGAGAAGACCATAGAAAAAATACAAATATCTAGCAAAAAATCAGAAGTGTCATATGATCTAAATGTATATCCCTTCGACATGAACTTATACATGCCACCATTTCCTTCAGGATATGTGTCACCTAATTTTACAAAATACAGAGGAAAGACAAACCCCATCAAACATTTCCGCGAATTTGCAACCAATTGTATGGACGTCGCCTATGAACAAACATACTTGATGAGACTTTTTTCTAAAAGTCTTGCAGGTCCTGCCCTTGAATGGTTCTCCACTCAAAAGGATATCCAAACATGGGATGAGCTTAAACACAAATTCATAAAAAATTACGCATACAACATTGACATGGACACCTCTATTACTAGCTTATGCAATCTCACACAAGAGGATGCTAGTGAAACATTCATCCCATTCTTTCAAAAATGGAGAAGTCTAGCTAGTCATTGCCACATTGACATACCCGAAAAGGAAAAGGTGGACATGTTCGTTCAAACACTTCTAGGACCCTTAAAATATACATTGCAAGTGCATTTTTGCACAACCTTCATGAACCTAGTTGAAAAAGGTGTCCAGATTGAGAAATCCCTCATTGCAAAGGGAGAGCTAAGATACGGTCCTAAAAACACAAATGCAAATCCTCCCACTGACAAAAATAAGTATTGGGTCAAAAAGAAACATGTTACCAATGACGGTGTTGTGGATGCCAAGGCTGCAAACACTATGGTTCTTGTACTAGCTCTAAAAGGGGTTCAACTACAAAACAAACCAACAATGATATTGACACCCCCTACCAATGTCCCCCCAAACAACCAAAGCAGCCAAAATAATCAAGGACAATACCGTCAGATGAGACAATTCCCTAGGGGTCGCACATACACTCCCTTGGGTGAGCCCATTGAGGAAGTCCTCAAGAAATTCCTTCAGAATGGTGTCATCACACTTCAAGAACCAAAACCATATGACCCAGGACAATTCAAACCAACATGGTGGGACGATAACGCATTTTGCGATTATCATCAGGAAAAAGGACATAAAACTTCTACCTGTCGACAACTGAAAAATATGGTACAAGACCTTATCGAGAATCATATCATTGAGGTAGGTGGACCACAATTTGCCTCTAATTCAGATCATACCATTCATAAGAACCCACTGTAAGACCATGGTTCTAATAATGCTTCCACGTTAGGTCCAAAGATAAACAATAATCAAGCCAATTTCGCCTACGCCAAGTATGACTATTCTGGTGGAACCACTATAAATAATATTTGAACTGATAATGAATGTGTCAATATCATCACAATCAAGAGAGCACCCCAATGCAATGCTACTACTCGAAGTGGCAAGGTCACCATAGCTGGTCTGCCTCCCGTTAGGCAACCTAAGATCACCATACCTAGTCCATCTCCTAGGAAGTCACAACCTGCCTCGACCACAAAGCAATGGCAACCCAAGAGTTAGTTTAACCTTATTGACCAACTTGGAAAAACTCTCGCACAAATTTCTATACTCGAGCTACTTCGCATCTCTCCCACGCATAAGGCTATACTAGATAAAACCCTGCAAGAGTTGTCAGTCGCTAAGGATATTGATGTCAACCAATTTGAGACCATGGTGGGATACCTCACTACACCTCACCATGTCACCTTTTCTAATCAAGACTACTCTTCACCCAAGACTAACCATAACGATACATTACACATCGAAACTTTCATCCATAAGCAAAAGGTCAAAAGAGTTTTAGTAGATGGTGGAGCAGGACTGAACATATGCTCCTTGAAATTGGTTAAGGCTCTAGGATTTTATGATGCATGTGTAGACCCTATAAAGAGTATAGTCATAAAAGCATATGATGACGAAGAATGCTCTTCATGAGGTGTTATTTCTCTTCCCATCAGAGTAGGACCAGTCATTGTGGATACAACTTGCCAGGTCCTAGATTTAGAATTACCTTACATCTTGCTCAGCCACCCATGGATTCACGCCTTAAAAGCCGTTCCATCCACATATCACCAATGCTTAAAATTCCCATTTGACGGCACAAAAATACCGTATATGGAGACCCCGGCCCTTTTCAATATTGCACCAACCTAAGGGGTATTTCTGCAAATCAAGTGCCCATCAACCGAGAAGCTCCTGACTCCTCTTCTTCTAAATACGTTGACCCATCCACACCCACATCATCTTCCACGTCCACATCTTCCACTACACCACCATCTTCCACACTTCCTAAGGATGAACCTAATGTCAAGATCCAAGACCTAGGCTGTGGAGAATTCAAACTACATACGGCATATAGCATCACAACAATACCCAAGTCTCCGAAGGTCTATGGTCAACCATGCTTTAGAATGGAACCCAAAGAAATTTTCAAAGTTCCACAAAAAACGGTTTTCATAAAATGGGGAGACATGAGTAACGAGGACCTAGCTAATTGTTACATATTTTTCGCCTCAGCTAAAATGGAGGAGTTGGTTGATTATTATTTGCCATAAAGTGGAATTGCAAATTGGATTTTAAATGTTGTTTCACATTATCATTATGCATTGAATATCAGTTATGCATTTTAGTGAAGTTATGGAGTTGTAGAGTGCCATTTAGATGTTGCAGATTTAAAAGAAATATAGAATTGAGTACATGTGCAAAATAGCATTTCAGATGCTTTTATTCATTTCAAAAAGAACTCATATTTTTACAAGGCTTCATTTGATTTCACAATCAGAATAGAATTACAACATTGCATAAATGCATTTTATTTTCAATTGAAAAGCAGAATTGAAATCAAAGATCCACACAAGCCGTGGATATAACTGTGACTGTAACAATGCATTTCTAACAGCACATTACACTATTGAAGATGCAAAAGGAAAACACATAAGCAACAACATAGTCATCATTTCCTGATTATCGACGCTTGTTGTTGAATGGTGCACCTCGTCGTCTCGAGCTTCGTCGACCTGTAAGAGGAAAAGAGGGGTGTCAGTGGCTCCGACTATGATGTAACCTATATGATGCACCAACAATAGTACAACATACTATTAACTATACATTAAAACAATCAGTCAAGTGCAGTATAAAGAAGTGAGTTGAAGGAGAAGTATCAATATCATAATCAACATGTTCCATTTTTTATGCTAACACTGTTTGTTTCCTTGTGCAGGTATAGGTAAAGTCGTGAAGAAGAACATTATTCGAAGACCAAGCATGCAGAGTAAAACGGGTTCCCACAAGGGTAGAGCCTGGCATGCTGCCCTATACATTAAATGGGTTGTTTTTGAAAGATATTTCATCATATACATCAGATAAAGTGAAATACAACTGGAAGAGTAAAGCAGAGTTATCCATCAAGTAACGAAACCAACTGTGCATTCATAACGATCATCATTTCTTTCTGAAGGCTACAGGTGAACAGTGAGTTTAGTTCACTTAAGGAATTTAACTAAGTGCATTTGCATTAGAAATTGCTGAATTACTTCATTTTCTGTGCTGATTATAGTCATATATCATGTGAGTTTCAATTCATCATTTCTCTTTTGGATAGTGAACAGGCATACATATGCCTTAACGATTTGTTCTAAATTTTAATCATCAAAGATAACAGTTTCTGAGAGCAGTTTTTGCAGTGAAATATAAAAATGTATGAAGAGTACCATGTTGCTCACGAGAACAAATACAGACAGTGCACTTGAGTGTTAGGTGAATTTCTAAGTTTGAGTTGACTGGTGAAGAAATACTGCATTATCAATGGTAATAATAAAGTGATCTTTTCAGAAAAATAACAGAGGAGCAAGTATTTTCTTTCCATAATGATTCTGAGTTACCAATTATACATTTGAATTGGTGTTTAAAAAGTGGTTCATACTGATGCAATGTTTCAATTCAAAAGAAAAATGGAAAAGCCTCTACAAAATTCAAATATAGAAAATGAAAACTGCTATGTTAGAGTTTAGTACTGGTTATTAGGAGGTACAACAAAAGCAGTGAACTCATTTTGATTGTGATGGTGTCTCAAACAAGATCGTGTGTCAATGATTAGTCAAGGACAGCAATCAAATGTGATGTTCTTTCATTTTGTTTTCTATGAGTTACAGGTGTCAGGTAAGATGTCACTCATAATTGGTCAAGCCATGAATTAAATATAACAAATATGCAGGATGTTGATCATTTCCAGATTACTCAGTCAAGGTCTAGACAGAACAGTGAGGTAGAGTTTTGTTATCTCTACAGGATGAACACAGAATGCAATAGGAGACCATAATGGAATTTCAGTTTCAAGCTTCATATGTATACGAGGTTCCAGAATGTGCATTCAAGATAGATCTTTCAGATTCTTAGTACCTGAAGAGTACTCTCAGAATATGAATGTTGGATGTTCTTTTTTAAGAAAATTTTACAGCTCTGTGTCAATGACATTTCCGTGAATTGAGCTTAGGTATTATTACTATCAAGAAGGTTACATAAATACAAAATTTCACTAGTTTTCTGAGTCAAAGTCCTGAAAGAAATGCAAGCAAGTATACAGTTTATCACCATTGCAAGCAAATAAAGGAGGTCGAGTTCTGTTAGAAATTAAGAAAATATGCTTTTGTTTTGAAAATCTCCAAACCCATGATAGTATTTTGTTTCAGAAGTTCAAGTTAAGATTCCGGTTCTAGGTAGAGTTTATAATCCATAAATGAATTTACAGTTTCTAATTTTAAATACCCACATGTGAATTATGTTTCAAAAGTGCAGAAAGAATAGTAATGAAGAGTTTTCGGCAAGACACAAGCTCTCAAACTAACGGTCGAGTTTCAGAAGGACATAAAACATGATAATCTACAATACCCATATGGGTTTTATTTAAAACAGCAGTACGACTACAAACAATGAAGATTTATGTGTTGAATCGAGTTCAGAGGAGAAGCAAATGTATTTTCTTTCAATAATTCAAAGATCCATTTCTAGTTTAGCATAAATATAGAAAATGGAGTTTCCCCTAAAAATTTCGAGTACCCATTTTCAAGGTTGGCTTCAAAATGCAAAAAGAATCAATTACAAAAATACCCATGTGAAATCTGCAGTAGAATGGCAAGAATATACAACAAATGTGAGCTCTTAGATTTTAGTCGAAATACAGAGAAGAGTGATGCAGAATTATTGAAATTTCTTTAATACCCATATGCAGAAATATCATTAAATTGACATAATGGAAAATTTTTGTTCTGGGTCGAGCCCAAAATTCTAAGGATTGCTTTCTACAGTTCTCTTTTGGCACGGCTTGAACGTGGCCAAAAGTTCATGAGATAAAGAAAGCCTTTTAGGGTTTCTACAGAGCAAAGAAATTACCAGTTTAAAATTCTGATAGAGTCTAAAGCTGGGGCCATAGCTTTCTCTTTAGTTTCCAAATGCAGGGGTTTGAGTTTCCAAGTGATGGCCGACCTCTCACTGGTGAATGGGGTGCAGCAATGAGCACGAGAAGCACACAGAAATGCAGAGTAAAGACATCAGAGTGAGTTTACCACGGCCTCAAGGCCAAAATTGAGGTTATAAAACCCATTAAACTTAGCTTACCTTTGCACAGTAAGGAAAAACCAGAACACAAGTCGAGCTTCCATGGAGTAGACTGTAGAAGTCGAGCTCGAACTCATAATGGCATGGAGAAGTCAAAGAAAGAATAGAAGATCAGAAAACAAACTCACACAGGCCGCACCCTTAGGGCTTTTTGATGCTGGAAATAATGAAGTGGAGAAGCTATTTCGCCATGAAAAGAAGCTTACCCACCGGAAATTCGGTCAACTAGAGAGCAAGGGAAGATTTTTGTGCACACGGGCTCGAATCCAACAACATCATGGTGGCAGTTTTCTCTCAGACAGAGTTTCCTTCTTCTCAAGTCACGAGTGAAATGAATGATAATTAGGGTTTGACCCTATTTCCTCATGCCTAATTCGAATCTCATCATCATCTAGATTGTTCGATTTTGAGCATATGTCGAAATTCAAAGAGGGGTCGAAATTTTAAATTTATGCCTTATGTTTTGAAGTCTAATGTTTTGGGGTGGTTGAAATCATGTGCCTAGGTCGATGGTTAGGTTTTGTTTATTCTTTTGCCTTAGTGGAAAGTGAAGACTTGGGTGTAAGTCATATTATTGTTTTATGAGAAGACAATGAGAATGTAATGGTGAATCCCTCCCTAGTAACCTAGAGTTAGGTTTTGATGATTACCTATTTTAGGGTTCTGATTTTAATTGATTTTGGAGAAATCAATGATGGAATTAAAAGGAAGATTATGTAATATGTTTTTTTTTATTTTTTGAGAAAATCAGAATGATATCTTGGAGAAATAAGCAGTTTATTTTTGCAAAAGATTTCCAATCTTTGAGTTGCAAAATTAGACAAAATTGAAAAAAATCTGCATCTTGTAAAGCAGAAGCATAAAAGCGATATTTTATAAATTGCTTTATGTTTTCTTGCTATTTTTAGCAGATCTTTGATTTTTCTTCTTGGTCGGATTCCAGACTTATCTTGGAGAGATAAGGTGTTTTTTGAACTTTTAAAGTAGGATTTGCCTATTTTTAGAGGCTTGACAGTGTAATCATAAAAGCTTTGTGCTTTTTTCTGCTTTAAAGTAGTTTTTGAGTTTGTTTGAGGCCTTTTTTCCTTGAGCTTTTTCTGAGCTCGGATTAGGGTTTCCTTGAGAGTTCTTTGGATGGATTTAGTCTTTGAACTCTCCATTCTCAGGAGTTGAGATCAGTTTCTTGCCCTTACTCATTTTGGGGAGCTTGTAAACCTTTTGATACTCAGTTTTGGACAGATCGACACTCTTCCAGTTTTAATAGAGCAGCAAATTTCTCCTTCTTATTTTCTTTCTCAAATTTTGTAATAGCAATCTGATGTATTTGTGTTTTCAAATTGAAATCCTTTTATTTCTTACTGTTATAGGTGGTGTTTCAGAATTACATGTTTCAGGTTGCATGTTGTATTTGTTTTCCAGATCTTCATGCGAATCACTGATGGGATGTGTGCCAATGAGATTGTGAGGATTACTGCAATAGAGAAGTTGTTATAAGTGGTTAGGTCTAGATTCTTATAATTTTGGTGAATCATCTTTTAGAAATAGGTTTTTATGTTCAGTTATTCTTCATCCCTTTCCTCAGAAGTTGTTTTAGAATAGAATTCATCATTCAGAGAACCAGCTCACTTTGTAGATTCCTCTTTCGCGTAGATCACCCACATCTGAAAGAGGTTTCCATGTTTCAGTAGTTTACTGAATATTGCATTCAGTAGGGTGCAAAACTATTGATAATAGTTTTTGGCATGCCCGGTGGGACATTAAAAGAAACTTTCAGAGAATATTTAATATTTCAATTTGCTGTTTGGTGTATGCAACAGATTTTTATAGCCTTTTGGAGGCTTTCAATATACCTGGCGACTCTGGTTCTATTTTCTACATGCTAGTACAGCCCACGCATGAGAAATATTCAAACAAGATCAAGTGCAAAACCTTTCAAGTATCAGGAGCTATCCCCATCACGAAGGAGAGGTAGGACAGCAAGAAGGCTTTTTGAAGCCCCTACAAGATCAAAGTCGACGCCTCCCAATTTTGGTGCTCTAGTTCTGTCACCTAGTGTACCAGTACCAATCTCGCAAGTACCACCAATGGAAGCACCACCGAGGCAACATCCGTTCGCACCCTTTAATGGAGGCAGTCCATTAGATATTGTCCAATATGATGATATTCCGGTTGCAGCCCTTCAAGGGTTACCATATTTCACCGGAGAAGACTACACCATGCCAGTTGAACACATCCGTGACGTAGCCACATTATGTTCAATACATAATATTACTCAAGAGAACGTTGCTCTAAGGTTGCTAGTTGCGTCACTCAAGGGGAAAGCTCTGCAATGGTTTAGAGGTCTCGCTGCAAATTCAATCAGAATGCGGGACGCTCTAGGTAGTGGTCTATATCAGCACTTTGCGGATAAATCTGACAACTTATCTTTGTTAGAACAGTTGAGTACCATTCAAAGGGCGCCGCATGAACACTTGGCGGATTTCAACTACAGATTCCAGAGGACTTGGGATAGAATCCCGGTAGCGGTAAAACCCTTACCAGCACATGCATTTCTATTTTATCTTAAAGCTTTGAATAGTAAGTTTGCTATCATGACTCAGTCCATGGGTGGTTTAACGCTTCCAAATGCTTACAATATTGCTATTAATGCTAAAAATTGCCTTATTCAAGTGGGAGACATAGCTCCTAGACCCCCCATGCCCTTGTTTCCAGAAATACAGCCGCCTATTCCTGTTGCTGTACCTCCCTTGGCTGATGTCCCGCCAGTTCCAGCAATAGGATATCATAGTACAGTCCAAGAAGTCGCTGCCCCAGCCCCAAATCCTGAAATGTAGGAGCTAAAAAACATATTAAAGACCGTCGGAAATGACCTTGTGACTATTAAGAAGCACGTTGGCCAAGAACATAAGCCTTATCAATCCCCATATCAGCAAAACCAGCAAAATAGGCCCGCTTTCCAAGGTGATTATCAAGCTCAAAGAAGGAATTTTAACCCTCGGCCATTCCAGCCATATAATCTGAACATAGCCAACACGTCAAAAGAGCTTGTGCCACAAAACAATGTCGCTCAAGATTGTGACTGGTGCTACCCATGCAATCAACCCCACAACCAATCGGCTTGCGCCAACAGGGTGAGAAACCAGGCTTTAATGGTGTAGAATATATATGTTGTTTCAGAAAATACTGCAGATCAGAATAAAGAATAGCAAGATAATGTAGAAGTCACCTTGCCAAACTGGCAGAGCTCTGAATTCTGTGGCGTGAATGGCCAAGATTGACAAAATTCCCCTATTTCAACCAATACTAGATCTAAAAAGCGAGCTATGGATTTAGGACAGCAAGTTGGGACTTCGCAACAGCAGCCACCAGTCAGCAAGCAGCCTGTTTCGTCAAAAATTAAAGCTGCCACTCAGCCTAAAGTGAAGATTCTGCAAAGGGGGCAGGAAACACCTAACAAGGAACTGTCAAAAATGCATTTTCAGCCTGCGCAGAAGCAAAATGAACCTGCTGTTACAAAAAACCAGCAGAAGGTAAATGTTTCATCCTTCAATATCATTGAGCATCTCAAGAAAACTATTGTCAATATGTCAATATTAGATGCTCTGCAGCTTCCAGGACAGAAAAGCTTACTACAGGATGCATTAGCTGAATTGTCTATTTCTGACAACACCAATCAAGGAGTTGAGAAGGTTGTGTTGGCTAATGACTTGGAGGAGAAAAGTGGGAAGAAGGAAAAAGAGGTAAAACCCCCTCCGTTTTACTTAAGTCTGATCATAGGTGATAAAATTATGCATAATTGTATGGTCAACTTTGGTGCTAGTAGTTCAGTCATGCCTAAAAGTTTAGCCGACAAATTAGGTTTTGTTTATGAGCCTAACCCTCACAAAGACATAGTGCAATTAGATGGGTCTGCTGTCAAGACTGCTGGCATAATAAGAAATTTAGCTCTTACCTTGCATGCATCCCCGAGTTTCGCTATTCATCAAGATATTCGTGTTATTGACCTATCGCCACACTTCGCCATTTGTTTATCACGGGATTTCACAGCCAAGTTGGGTGGGTTCTTGTCTTCTGATTGGTCTCATCTATTTTTTAGAACAAGGTACAGTACGAAAGTGACCATTAAGTCCGAGCCTCTTGCCAAAGACCATATCGAACCATACTCCCCAAGCCCTATAAACGCTAATCTCTACGCCACCTCTGTAATGGAGGAGCAAACCATGACCTCAAACTGTGGCACCCAAGGAGACTACATCAGTCTCGATGAATGGGCAGCCGAAGATCACGAGCTTGATCCGTTCCAGAACACAGATGAGGTAGGTTTAGGAGTTTATATGATTCGTGAGTCTGATTGCGATATACCTAATCTTTGCAAAGAGGATGAACCATCTACAGAAAAATATAATGAGTTGTGGAAACTTTATTTCGATGGTTCAAAGAGTAGTGTTGGTGCCGAAGGTGGAGCTATGCTGATATCGCCCGAAGGAGATAAGTATTATTCAGCCTGCATATTTGCTTTCAGCTGTTCAAATAACACAACTGAGTATGAAGCATTGGTACATGGCCTTGAGTGGGCCCACAAGCGAGGTATTAAATTCTTGCAAGTTTATGGTGATTTAGAGCTGATTGTGAATCAGGTCAAAAATTTAAATGCTGCAAAAAATGATTTACTTAAGAAATATAAGCATCGTGTATGGGATTTAATGGAAGATTTTGATGCTTTTAATATCATGTCGATTCCTCGAAATCAAAATAAGCATGCTGACAGACTCGCTGCCATAGGAGCTCAGTTTGACATTCTCAAAGAAATTCACAAAATAGAAGCACATCAGTACATGAAAATAGTGGTCAGACCTTCTGTACCTGACAATAATGTGAGCTGGCAGGTTTTTGACAACGATGAGCAAATAGTGAATTTTCTGATTGCTGAAGCTAAGTTCGCAGATGGAAATCAGAAAAAATGGTAGCAGCAGTATGAAGACCAGATTGTGCAATTAAAGACTAATAAGCTACCGAAAGGTGTGGTGACGTTAGAATATGTCTTTAATTCAGATGATCAAGTTTGGAAGGACAAGTGCAGCTTAACAGTTAAAGAGGAACATTATTCAGCTATTGAAATTTTCAAAGGCAAGCTTCTCAAGTTGGGTAAGTTGTGCAATCAAGAGGAGCAGTAAGCTTTCATTTTGTTATGTCAAAAATATAGTGATGTTTTTGCTTGGGAATACAAAGATTTAAGAGGTTTTAACCCTGATTTAGCACAACATACTATTGAGCTTGAACCTGGTGCAAAGTCGGTAAGACAGAAGCAAAGACCACTTAATCCTAAGTTGGAACACCTCATGAAGGTTGAACTGAACAAGCTAGTTGAAAGCGGTATCATTTTTCCTATCAAGCACACCTCTTGGGTGTCGAATTTAGTACCAGTCAGGAAGAAGAGTGGAGAAATCAGATTTTGTGTTGATTTCCGAGATCTAAATCGAGCGTCTTTGAAAGACCATTATCCGCTTCCTTCCATGGAGCAAATTTTACAAGTAGTTTCTGGTTCTAACAATTTTCTTTATTAGATGGCTACTCAGGTTATAACCAGATTTTGGTTAAACAGGAGGATCAGTTTAAGATAGCATTCACAACCAAGTGGGGCACGATGGCCTACAAGAAGATTCCTTTTGGCTTATCAAATGTTGGAGCAACGTTCCAGTGTGCTATGGATATGGCCTTTCACGGCCTTATGAACAAGTTTGTTCTGGTATATTTAGACGATATTACTGTTTTTTCCAGAAATGCTAATGAACACTTGGATCACTTGGAACAGATTTTTCAGAGATGCAGAGAGTTTAGAGTGTCTCTCAATCCAAAAAAGTGTATCTTTTTGGTGCATGAAGGCAAATTACTGGGACACATTGTCTCAAAGCAAGGTATTTCAATCGATCCTGAAAGAGTTTCTGCAATCCTTGAATTTCCATTACCAGCCCACAAGAAAGGCTTGCAAAGCTTTCTTGGGAGAATAAACTTCGTAAGGATGTTTATACCAAATATCGCAGCTTTGCTGCAACCTCTCACTTCTATGCTGAAGAAGAACATGCCATTCAGTTGGACCAAGGAAGGCAAGAGGAGCTTCGAGTAGATCAAAGAGGCGCTCGCAGCCGCTCCTACTCTCATTAATCCAAGCTTTGACAAAGATTTTATTCTGTATGCTTTCGGACGAGTGGATACAGTTTCAGCCATGCTATGCCAGCAAAACGAGGAAGGCTTAGAGCAGCCTGTTGCATTTTTTAGTCAAGTTCTGCATGATTACGAGGTAAAGTACTCTTTTGTGGAGAAACATGTTTTTGCTGTTGTGAGGAGCTTGAAGAAATTTAGACATATGATGTCCAACAGCAAAGTTCATTTGCTGGTAGCACATTCGACTGTTAAAGATTTTCTGCTTAACAAAGATATTAATGATAAGCGTGTTGGTTGGATCACTAAAGTGATGGAGTTTGATGTTGACATTAAAGTAACCAAGCTCATTAGAGGCAAGGGCTTGTGTGAGCAAATTGCTGGAAGTGAAAACAACAAGTTGAAAGAGGCTGCAAATACAGAAATGGTATTAAATAATGATGTCTTAAGTGTTGTTCAAACACCTCTTGCTACATGGTTGCACCAAATGATACATTATCTGCAAACTAGCGAATGCCCCGAAGGCTTGGACCGAGCAAAAAGAAGGTACTACAGATTACAAGCCATCCCTTATGTAGTTATTGATGGCGTTCTTTATAGAAGAGATTTCCAAGGTGTTTTATTACGTTGCATTCAGCCTGATCAAGTTGACAAGCTGCTGGCAGAGTTTCATGATGGACCTTCTGGAGGTCACTTTGCTGCAAGAACAACAGCTCTAAAAATTATGAGAGCTGGTTATTATTGGCCAGATCTGTTTAAAGATGCTATTGCATGGGTCAGAAAATGTGAAAAATGTGCATTATTTGCTGGTAAACAGAGGCTTGCACCGCTGCCCCTGCACCCGATTCAGGTAGAATAGCCCTTTACTAAGTGGGGCTTGGATTTTATTGGTCCTATAAACCCACCTTCGAGTGCAGGTCATAAGTGGATTCTTACTGCCATAGATTATTTTACAAAGTGGACCGAAGCTGTTGCTTTAAAGGAAGCAAACGAGACTTCAGTGCTTAATTTTTATCAAGATCTCATATTGAGATTTGGTGTTCCAGATTCAATCATTTCAGATAATGGTTTAGCTTTCATTGGATTAAAGATTTCAGATTGGTCTGTCAAAAATAACATCTATCTGAACACTTCATCAAATATTATCCACAAGGTAATGGCCAAGCGGAATCCACAAATAAGAATCTGATTCGGATAATCAAGAAGACTGTTGAAGATAACCAGAGAACATGGCATGAAAAGCTGAAGCTAGCCCTTTGGGCTGACAGAATAACTCCTAAAAGAGCCACTGGTTGTTCACCTTTTGTTTTGACTTATGGCAGAGAGGCTAAGTTGCCTATTTCAATTGAGTTACCAACATTGAGTTATGTTAAAGAACTGGAGTTGCTGAATGAACAACCTCTGGAAGTGAGGTTTGCACAGCTGGTCGAGCTTGAGGAAACCAGAAAAGAAGCTCTACGTCAGCTGGAGATACATCAAGCGCAAATGAAGAATACTTTTGACAAGAGGGCGAAGCCTCGTGATTTCATTGTCAGAGATCTAGTCTTCAAGTGGAATGAATTTAAAAGTAGACTTGGATGACATTCCAAGTTTGATGCAATATGGGATGGGCCTTATGTGATTATGCAATGCAAAGAACACAACACATTCCAACTTTCCAAGATGACTGGTGAGGTGCTATCTATCCCAGTAAATGGGATCCACCTCAACCACTGCCTTTGAGATAAGTTATCTCACTGTTAGTAGAGTATTTTTGCAAATAAGTGTGTTTCACACATTTCATTTCAAGTAGTTTTCTTTCTTTAAGTGCTGATGCGCATTGTTTTGTTGGCCACAAGGGCCTTTTAGTTTGCTTTCAGTTTTGTTTCATTTTCTTGCTATTGTTTGGAGTGTTGTTCAAAGTTTCTAAGTTTTCAAGAAGGGGGTAGAATTGACTCCGTGCCCAATGAATTGTTTAAAGGCCACTAATCTATGCTTAGCAGGAAAGCATATAGCGGAAATCACCAATATGTTACTATTTTTCGCCTCAGCTCAAATGGAGGAGCTGGCTAATTATTATTTGCCATAAAGTGGAATTGCAGATTGTATTTTAAATGTTGTTTCGCATTATCATTATGCATTGAATATCAGTTATGCATTTTAGTGAAGTTATGGAGTTGCAGAGTGCCATTCAGATGTTGCAAATTTAAAAGAAATACAGAATTGAGTACATGTGCAAAATAGCATTTCAGATGCTTTTATTCATTTCAAAAAGAACTCATATTTTTACAAGGCTTCATTTGATTTCACAATCAGAATAGTATTACAACATTGCATAAATGCATTTTCTTTTCAACTGAAAAGCAGAATTGAAATCAAAGATCCACACAAGCCGTGGATATAACTGTGACTGTGACAATGCATTTCTAACAGCACATTGCACTACTGAAGATGCAAAAGGAAAACACATAAGCAACAGCATAGTCATCATTGCCTGATTATCGACGCTTGTTATTGAATGGTGCACCTCGTTGTCTCGAGCTTCGTTGACCTGTAAGAGGAAAAGAGGGGTGTCAGTGGCTCCGACTATGATGTAACCTATATGATGCACCGACAATAATACAACATACTATTAACTATACATTAAAACAATCAGTCAAGTGCAGTATGAAGAAGTGAGCCGAAGGAGAAGTATCAATATCATAATCAACATGTTCCATTTTTTATGCTAACACTGTTTGTTTCCTTGTGTAGGTATAGGTAAAGTCGTGAAGCGAAACATTATTCGAAGACCAAGCATGTGGAGTAAAACGGGCTCCCACAAGGGTAGAGCCTGACATGCTGCCCTATACATTAAATGGGTTGTTTTTGAAAGATATTTCATCATATACGTCAGACAAAGTGAAATACAACTAGAAGAGTAAAGCAGAGTTATCCATCAAGTAACGAAACCAATTGTGCATTCATAACGATCATCATTTCTTTCTGAAGGCTACAGGTGAACAGTGAGTTTAGTTCACTTAAGGAATTTAACTAAGTGCATTTGCATCAGAAATTGCTGAATTACTTCATTTTCTGTGCTGATTATAGTCATATATCATGTGAGTTTCAATTCATCATTTCTCTTTTGGATAGTGAACAGGCATACATATGCCTTAACGATTTGTTCTAAATTTTAATCATCAAAGAGAACAGTTTCTGAGAGCAGTTTTTGTAGTGAAACATAAAAATGCATGAAGAGTACCATGTTGCTCACGAGAACAAATACAGACAGTGCACTTGAGTGTTAGGTGAATTTCTAAGTCTGAGTTGACTGGTGAAGAAATATTGCATTATCAATGGTAATAATAAAGTGATCTTTTTAGAAAAATAACAGAGGAGCAAGTATTTTCCTTCTAGAATGATTCTGAGTTACCAGTTATACATTTGAACTGGTGTTTAAAAAGTTGTTCATACTGATGCAATGTTTCAATTCAAAAGCAAAATGGAAAAGCCTCTACAGAATTCAAATATAGAAAATGAAAACTACTATGTTAGAGTTTAGTACTGGTTATTAGGAGGTACAGCAAAAGTAGTGAATTCATTTTGATTGTGATGGTGTCTCAAACAAGATCGTGTGTCAATGATTAGTCAAGGACAACAATCAAATCTGATGTTCTTTCATTTTGTTTTCTGTGAGTTACAGGTGTCAGGTAAGATGTCACTCGTAATTGGTCAAGCCATGAATTAAATATAACAAATATGCAGGATGTTGATCATTTCTAGATTACTCAGTCAAGGTCTGGACAGAACAGTGAGGTAGAGTTTTGTTGTCTCTACAGGATGAACACAGAATGTAATAGGAGACCATAATGGAATTTCAGTTTCAAGCTTCATATGTATACAAGGTTCCATAATGTGAATTCAAGATAGATCTTTTAGATTCTTAGTACCTGAAGAGTACTCTCAAAATATGAATGTTGGATGTTCTTTTTTAAGAAAAGTTTACAGCTCTATGTCAATGACATTTCCGTGAATTGAGCTTAGGTATTATTACTATCAAGAAGGTTACATAAATAGAAAATGTCACTGGTTTTATGAGTCAAAGTTTTGAAAGAAATGCAAGCAAGTATATAGTTTATCACCATTGCAAGCAAATAAAGGAGGTCGAGTTCTGTTAGAAATTAAGAAAATATGCTTTTGTTTTGAAAATCTCCAAACCCATGATAGTATTTTGTTTCAGAAGTTCAGGTTAAGATTCCGGTTCTGGGTAGAGTTTATAATCCATAAATGAATTTACAGTTTCTAATTTTAAATACCCACATGTGAATTCTATTTCAAAAGTGCAGAAAGAATAGTAATGAAGAGTTTTCGGCAAGACACAAGCTCTCAAACTGATGGTCGAGCTTCAGAAGGACAAAAAACATGATAATCTACAATACCCATATGGGTTTTATTTTAAACAGCAGTACGACTACAAACAATGAAGATTTCTGTGTTGAATCGAGTTCAGAGGAGAAGAAAATGTATTTTCTTTCAATAATTCAAAGACCCATTTCCAGTTTAGCATAAATACAGAAAATTGAGTTTCCCCTAAAAATTTCGAGTACCCATTTTCAGGGTTGGCTTCAAAATGCAAAAAGAATCAATTACAAAAATACCCATGTGAAATCTGGAGTAGAATGGCAAGAATATACAAAAAATACAAGCTCTCAGATTTTAGTCGAAATACAGAGAAGAGTGATGCAGAATTATTGAAATTTCTTTAATACCCATATGTAGAAATATCATTAAATTGACATAATGGAAAAATTTTGTTCTGGGTCGAGCCCAAAATTCTAAGGATTGCTTTCTACAGTTCTCTTTTGGCACGGCCTGAACGTGGCCAGAAGTTCATGAGATAAAGAAAGCCTTTTAGGGTTTCTACAGAGCAAAGAAATTACCAGTTTAAAATTCTAATAGAGTCTAAAGCCGCGGCCATAGCTTTCTCTTTAGTTTCCAAATGCAGGGGTTTGAGTTTCCAAGTGATGGTCGACCTCTCACTAGTGAATGGTGTGCAGCAATGAGCACGAGAAGCACACAGAAATGCAGAGTAAAGACATCAGAGTGAGTTTACCACGGCCTCAAGGCCAATATTGAGGTTATAAAAACCATTAAATTTAGCTTACCTTTGTACAGTAAGGAAAAACTAGAGCACAAGTCGAGCTTCCATGGAGTAGACTGTAGAAGTCGAGCTCGAACTCATAATGGCATGGAGAAGTCAAAGAAAGAATAGAAGATCAGAAAACAAAATCGCACAGGCCGTGCCCTTAGGGATTTTTGATGCTCGAAATAATGAAGTGGAGAAGCTATTTCACCATGAAAAGAAGCTTAACCCATTGGAAATTCGGTCAACTAGAGAGCAAGGGAAGATTTATGTGCACACGGGCTCGAATCCAACAACATCATGGCGACAGTTTTCTCTCAGACAGAGTTTCCTTCTTCTCAAGTCATGGGTGAAATGAATGATAATTAGGGTTTGACCCTATTTCCTCATGCCTAATTTGAATCTCATCATCATCTAGATTGTTTGATTTTGAGCATATGTCAAAATTCAAAGAGGGGTCAAAATTTTAAATTTATGCCTTATGTTTTGAAGTCTAATGTTTTGGGGTGGCCGAAATCATGTGCCTAGGTCAATGGTTAGGTTTTGTTTATTCTTTTGCCTTAGTGGAAAGTGAAGACTTGGGTGTAAGTCATATTATTGTTTTATGAGAAGACAATGAGAATGTAATGGTGAATCCCTCCCTAGTAACCTAGAGTTAGGTTTTGATGATTACCTATTTTTAGGGTTCTGATTTTAATTGATTTTGGAGAAATCAATGATGGAGTTAAAAGGAAGATTATGCAATATGTTTTTTTCACTTTTTTGAGAAAATCATAATGATATCTTGGAGAAATAAGCAGTTTTATTTTTGCAAAAGATTTCCAATCTTTGAGTTGCAAAAATAGACAAAATTGAAAAAAATTTGCATCTTGTAAAGCAGAAGCATAAAAGCGATATTTTATAAATTGCTTTATGTTTTCTTGCTATTTTTAGCAAATCTTTGATTGATTTTTCTTCTTGGTCAGATTCCAGACTTATCTTGGAGAGATAAGGTGTTTTTTGAACTTTTAAAGCAGGATTTGCCTATTTTTAGAGGCTTGACAGTGTAATCATAAAAGCTTTGTGCTTGTTTATGCTTTAAAGCAGTTTTTGAGTTTGTTTGAGGCCTTTTTTCCTTGAGCTTTTTCTGAGCTTGGATTAGGGTTTCCTTGAGAGTTCTTTGGATGGATTTAGTCTTTGAAATCTCCATTCTCAGGAGTTGAGATAAGTTTCTTGCCCTTACTCATTTTGGGGGGCTTGTAAACCTTTTGATACTCAGTTTTGGACAGATTGACACTCTTCCAGTTTTAATAGAGCAGCAAATTTCTCCTTCTTATTTTCTTTCTCAAATTTTGTAATAGCAATCTGATGTACTTGTGTTTTCAAATTGAAATCCTTTTATGTCTTGCTGTTATAGGTGGTGTTTCAGAATTACATGTTTCAGGTTGCATGTTGTATTTGTTTTCTAGATCTTCATACGAATCACTGATGGGATGTGTGCCAATGAGATTGTGAGGATTACTGCAATAGAGAAGTTGTTATGAGTGGTTAGGTCTAGATTCTTATAAGTTTGGTGAATCATCTTTTCGAAATAGGTTTTTATGTTCAGTTATTCTTCATCCCTTTCCTCAGAAGCTGTTTTAGAATAGAATTCATCATTCGGAGAACCAGCTCACTCTGGAGATTCCTCTTTCGCGTAGATCACCCACATCTGAAATAGGTTTCCATGTTTTAGTAGTTTGCTGAATACTGCATTTAGCAGGGTGCAAAACTATTGATAACACTAATATTATAGGATGGCTCTATAAAGATATGGCCGAACTACCCCCATTACCAGTTAAGAAATATGGCAAGGGATATGACATGATGAAGGCTAAAGGCTACGATGGAACTAGTGGCCTAGGCAGAAATAAAACTGAACGAAGAGAGCCCATAGAATCTTTCAAAAGACCAAAGTATCTTGAATTAGGGTATGGATTGCCCGACAATGACGACTGATGTACCATTGGGCTTTCGAGTGAGCACGTGCATGCTTCGGAATGTGTCGAGACCACTAAGGAAACCTTCACCAAAACTAACTCCCAAGAGTCAGAATTTGGCTCTCAAAGATCCTTAAGTGACTGTTGCCTCGATGATTTGTTTGTTGAAATGGGGGAGCTTACCTCTGAACAAAATTTTTGGCAAACATTTAAAATCAATCGGACACCAAATAGCCATAGTTCCATTTCCCTTCCCCATGACATACAAGACCCACCACCTGAATCTAAGTAGTTGAATCCATCTGAATTGCCAAACAATGCCGACAACCATGACTCTGAGTCTTTCACCCCTTACTTTGACAACGAATATGAAACAAGTGAAGGGGAATATTGGATAGAGTTTGATGTGGAATTGGATGATGATAATTTCATCTACAATATCTCTGAATCTGTTTGCGTGCTTTCCACATCCTCCCCTCAATTCACCAACACTAACGATGGAATTTCCTTAGTCTATCCACAATTAATCAATTGGGACCAACAAGTTCCGCCAGTCCTGGACACCTTTCAAAATGATGAGGCTATTACAGAATTTATGGGATTACGTGAGGGCATACCTAGTGGTGATCACAAGGTAGGATTCACAATTGACCTAGATTGTGTAGCCTACTTCGGCGAGACTGCTCCGTCCTCCAGTCGCAAAATTAAAAATAAAAGTAAAATAAAAAATGAAACGTCTTTAGGTGAAAACCAAAAGGCACCTTCTAACGACAAAAAAGTAAAAAAAAAGGATGTATATGTGGGTGAAAACCTCTCTGAAGCGCCCAAAGATGGAGGACTGGACTTTCTTCCTGTAACACAAGAGAAATCAGCTATGCTCATAGAGGACACCATAGAAGACAACATATCAATAGCTAAAGATCCCAAAATGGCCCTCTTTGCTGCATCCTTGACTGAAGAAGAGAAACCGGAATTTTACAAATTCTTTGCAGAACATAAAGTCAACTTCACATGGTCCTATGCTGACATGTCGAGATTAGACCTAGAACTGGTTCTGCACCATCTGCCACTATTGCCTAATGCCAAACTAGCTAAATAAAAGTTATGCAAAATGCATCGTCAGGTCACTCTATTGGTCAAAGCTGAGTTGAAAAAACTTCTAGACGCTGAGTTCATACAGTCTATTGATTATGCTGAATAAGGCATGCCCAAAAGATGACTTTCCTTTACCAAATATTGATATCATAGTTGACCTCACAGTAGGATATGAGATGTTGTCCCTCATGGATGGTTTCTCTAGCTATAATCAGATTCGTATTGCCCCTGAAGACCAGCATAAAACAACATTCACTTGCCCTTGGGGTACATACTGTTGGAATGTCATGCCATTTGGTCTTAAAAATGTAGGCGCCACATCCAAGGGCTATGACCACAATCTTTCATGACATGATTCATAAAATAATGGAAGATTATGTAGATGACCTTTTGGCTAAATCAGTAACAAGAAAGGATCATCTGAAGGTGTTAGACACAATCTTCAAGAGACTAGAAGAATACAAAGTATGATTGAATCCTAAGAAATGTGTCTTCAGTGTAACCTCAGGTAAACTCTTGGGATACATAGTTTCTCGAAGAGGCATTAAGGTTGATCCAGTAAAAGTAAAAGCCATCATAGACATGCCTTCGCCCAAAGGAATCAGTGAACTTAGAACCCTACAAGGTAGGTTGCAGTGAATTTAGCGCTTCATAGCCCAATTAGCCGATAAATGCCAACCTTTCCAATATCTTCTGCGCAAAGGTCTCCCCTTTGTGTGGTTAGATAAATGCCAAGAAGCCTTTTAGCAAATAAAAGATTACCTATTGTCATCACTAGTCCTTATGCCTCCCATTCAAGGAAAGCCTTTGATATTATACATCTCTGCCACTACTTCAACACTGGGGGCATTACTAGCGCAGAATGACCAAGAAGAAAAAGAAAGAGTTGTATATTGCATCAGTCAGACATTAGTCGGGTATGAACTGAACTACACATCAATTGAATGGGCTTGTCTAGTCATGGTTTTTGCAGCATGAAAGCTAAGACATTATATGTTAAGCCATCAGACACAACTAGTCGCAAAGATCGACCCCCTCAAATATTTGTTAAGTTAGGCAGCATTAACAGGACGTCTGGAAAAATGGGTCATGATTCTAAGCGAATATGATATTGAATATGTAGAAAGAAAGGCAATAAAAGGACAAGTCATTGCAGACCAGTTGGCGGATACACCTTTACAAAGTGATCACACGTTAGTGGCAGATTTTCCAGATGAGTCGATATTCCATACAAAACCTATCACCGTGGAGACTCTACTTTGACGGATCACATACTAATCATGGCTCAGGGGCAGGGATATTGTTTATCACCCCTCAAGGAGATTCCATTCCTAAGTCTTTCCACACAACTTTCCCATGCACAAATAATGTGGTGGAATACGAGGAACTGGTTACAGGACTTAGAATGGAAATAAAATGGAAAATCAGAACACTGCATGTCTATGGGGATTCTCAACTAGTCATCAACTAGGTTAATGATGACTACGACAAAAAGGATGAGAAACTCATGCCCTACAAATGAATGGTTACAATTTTTTAGATGTATTTTCATATGGTGAATTTTGAACAAGTTCCAAGAGCATAGAACAAAGCGGCAGATGCAATGGCTACAATAGGCTCTCTCCTCGACATTCCAAGCAATATGCCTCAACGGGAATTCCTAATAGAACAATTGTTGGTCCCCGCCTATGACATTTCGGAGTCAAAGATGGTCTACGAACTTGTTGGTCCTGACTCTCCTTGGTACATAGATATTTATGACTACCTTAAGTCCCAAACCCTTCCACCTAACCTGTCCAATAACTAGAGTAAGTCCTTTATCCGAAAAGCCACAAGATATGCCATCGTCAGTGGCACCCTTTACCGTCGTAGCTTTGATGACACCCTCCTTAGATGTCTCGACAATAATGAAGCACATACAACCTTACGTAAAGTACATGAAGGTATATGCGGGTCTCATTCGAGTGGTTCTACTCTGGCCAAGAAGATAACGAGACTTGGGTACTACTGGCCAACCATTGAAAAAGATGCACTAGAATATGTCAGGACTTGTCGCCAATGCCAAATTCACAGTGATTTGATCCACGCTCCAGGGCAGGAACTTCAACCGATCACTTCTCCTTGGCCCTTCGCTCAATGGGGACTCGACCTCGTGGGTAAGATCCATCCTACCTCGTCAAATGGCCAAAAATTCATCATCACCGCCACTGAGTATTTTACGAAGTGGATTGAAGCGATCCCTTTGACATACATAACCGGAAAATAAATATCCAAATTCATTCTTAACTACATCATTTGCCAGTATGGCCTTCCACAATCCATCATCACTGACAACGGATGTTTGTTTAAAAACCAAGACGTTCGTGAGTTATGTGAGCGATTTCACATCCAACACCATTTTTACTCTCCATATTACCCGCAAGGAAATGGTCAAGCTGAGGTGTCAAATAAAACCATTGTTAAAATCCTTAAAAACATTGTCAATGACCTTGGCCGTGATTAGCATATTCAACTCAACCCTGCTTTGTGGGCTTACCGCACCAACATTCGCACACCCACAAGAGCCACTCCATTTTCCCTAGTCTTTGGAGCTGAGGCCATCTTGCCCATCGAAGTTGAAATTCCTTCCCTACAAGTCTCCCTGAAGATTTTAACTGATGATGAGGAGTATAGATAGTCGTGCCTGCATGAGCTGGAGATGCTAGAGGAAAGAAGGAAAAACTTCCTGAACCATCTACAAGCGTATCAGAACCGTCATTGTCACAGCTACAATAAGAAATTCATGGTCAGGAAGTTTGACATTGGTGACTTAGTCCTCATGCAGAACCCTAAGAACCAGGCTGACAGGGAAAAGCCGGGCAAGTTTGAACCAAACTGGTTGGGTCCTTACGTCATCGTATCTTCTTTTGGTTCTGGAGCGTATCAACTAGCTACTCTAGATGGTTAACTACTGATAGAGCCTATCAATAGTCTACATCTACGAAAGTTCTATGCATAGCATCAGAAGATCGAGCTAAAAACTTTAAAATACAAAAAAAATGAAAAATGGTAAAAAAATGTTGCCTTGATGAAAACCTGGAAAACAGGCATCTTGGCGGCACCAAAAAAATAAGAAAACTGAAAAAAATAGTGAAGAAAAATAATTCTTCCAACAGTGAAAATCTGACAAACAGGCACTTTGGATAAATACCATGGTGAAAACCTGGCAAACAAGCACCATGTGTAGTCAATCATTGCTCGGCCATCTACTATTACTTTATCTGCCTAGGCCTCGGATGGAACACATTTCCCGTCTCTATCACGACAATTGCCATGACATCATACCCTTCCTCTCATGGTTGATAAACGGTTGACATCAAGTCCTCTATACTGTCCATTTGGTATCGCAGGCACATCCCTTTCACGTCCTTTAAAATTGGCTAAGTCTTGGACCTAACTAGGGGAAAATTTTGATCATGTGACGACAGTGGATATCGTACATAGCATGGAAATTGTATAAAGTCCTGAAAAAAGACAAAAACATCAGAAAACATCTTGAAAAAAGACAAAAACATAAGAAAACGTCCCCGAAAAAAAAGACAAAAACATAGCAAAATCTCCTCAAGAAAGACCAAAAACATCACAAAAAGTCCTAAAAAAAATAAAAAAAATAAAGACCAAAAAACATCGCAAAACATCCTGAAGAAAGACCTAAAAATTGAAAAATGACCTAAAGAAAACCACAACAAACGTCAAACTGCTCGAAGAACGCAAAACAAAGTCATATTTCTGCATGTCCATTGCACTAGTCAAGTCTTTGTCATTTGTTTGAACTACATTGTCTCTGCGCATTTGCTACGTAGGAAAGACTCATATTTGAGTCCCCGAGACATTAGGTTAGTCCTTTTAGGTTTGTCAAAATAAAATCATGGCACAATATTTGGTCATCAAGACAAAGTCATTGGTCGTGTCGAACTACGAGGTCTCTGAGTGTATGACTTAGGCAAGGCCATCTGTCGATGAGCCCTCGAGGCTGCACTAGGTCAGTCCATTACACTGGCACACATGTCAAAAGTCTTCAAGCCAAGACAAATCATTTTCCAAATGGGAAAACACCTAAAACAAAGTATGACAATCATTTATTCAAACATGACAATCACATCAGCATGTCAAAAAAATTGATATATGGTCAACACAAGACAAACTCGGTCAAAACAAGTCAAATGATCACAACCTGCCAAACTATCAACTCTTGGTTATCTTTCAAATGTGTCTTTTTGAAGAATAGCCTCTGTCATTCATGCCTTAGGATGTGTCCTTCCCAGGCATTGTCACTGTCATTCAACATTTTGAGGGATCCTTTTGACATCTAAGGATCACTCCTCTCGACATCAGTATTCTTCAAATGTGTCCTTCTGAAGAACAAACTCTGTCATTTATGCCTTAGGATGTGTCCTTCCTAGGCATCGTCACTGTCCTTGTCACTGTCATTTTGAGGGATCCCTTTTGACATTTAGGGATCAATCCTCTCGACATCAACATTATTCAGGATGTGTCCTTCCTGAATTTGGCAATCTTCGACATTCGTCATCTTGGCATCGTCAAAACCTTGACACCCTGGCATCTTAACATCATCAAACCTAACATCTTGACATTAAAACACTCGGCATTCAAACACACTTGACAAACACTTGGCACTTGTCTTTTGGCTTTTTATCATGTTACTAGTTTTTCAGCGAGATCCCAACAATAGGATTTAGAGAAGCAGCGATGTATCACGATGTTTGTCTTGACTTTTGACACGCATAATTACTAGTTTCTCAGTGAGATTTTGATTTTGGGATTTAGAAAAATGACGTATCATGATAATGGCTCTATTTTGTATTTTGGAAATCATGTTGCTAGTTTCTCAAGGATGTCCTAGAAACAGGATTTAGAGAAGCAACGATGTTTCATGAATTGTCTGTCTTTTTCTGCTTGCGGTTGATTATGACAAAAAGACTGGGGCAATTGCGCTATTCGTATGAGTCATGATCATCCTTGTCTATGAATTCTTTTCTTATGTGATGGTATGAACTTGTACACCTTGATCTATGTCATATCATGGTGTTTGTTGGCCATTACAATAGTCTTCCCAATGATGATTAAGAGCAGTAATAATTAAAGTCCTATGCTAAAGTTTTGAAGGATTTGGTCTAGGAACTAGCATGCATCTCCTTCAGTCTGGTCATCTTCTCTCATTCATCTCACAATGATATCCTATGACATACAAAAGCATAAGTGCATACATAATCATATAAACATTGCATTAGGTCCATACACACATCATCCATAGCATTAAATCATATAACATTTCATTGCATATCGCATTCACATTATCATAAACATGGCATCCATTCAAATAAATACATTATGCATACCATTATCATCATCATCACAAAATTGACATAACATATAAATAAACATTGCATCATGGCATCATATCATAAGTAAGCATCATAGGACATACATGACAAGACATAAATAGTACCATCATACATCATAAATCAACATCATACATAAAATATCACATTAAATATATCATAATGCATAAATCAGATAGCATTGCATAACACACATGTGGCCCACATCAAAACTGCATCATCATATAACATCATCTCACAAAAATATACAATGTCATAGGATAGAGTCAAGAGATATCCCAAAAATGGAGCTCGCAGGCTCAGTGGTCTATACATAATGTGTCATAACATAGAAGCAAATATAGAAAACATGCCCCTAGGAAAGGCTCTCATCATCCCCTCGTGGTGAAGAGTGTGGCAGCTGAGGATCTGTGACTGGAACTAAGATCATAGGTGGAACGGTAACGGCCTCTGTTTGTGAACCTGATGGAACTGACGCTGATGGCATCATCTCCATGGTAATAGGCACCTGTGATGACACTGCGGCCTGACTCTGTGATGCTGAAGGATCTATCACTGGTGGCTTCCCCTATGCTAACCTCTGCTCTGAACTGGTAGACCCATGACTACGGCTCGAATGATGACTCGAGGCATGCCTGTGAGAGTGGTGGGACTTGTGCCCTGATGTGTTCCCTGATGAGGTAGACCCTCCTACACTAGTATGACTCCTACTGCTGCTCCCACTCCCTGATCTATGACCACTGCCTCTCCTTGTCTGTGAGCATGACAGTGTAGGATCTCATTGCTTAGGAGGAACTCCCTGCTCATATAGGGTCCTATACTACCCAAACTGAGTGCTCACCCTGGCAAGCTCACAAGCCATATCCCCTGAAGGTCCTGAACATAAGGCTACAAAATCCACACACCACTGTGTCGACTCCTACTGGCCAATCACTTCCTGATCTCGCTCTACTTGAGCCACCTCTAGCTCTGCCTGCAGTGACCTGACCTCTGTCGCACTCTCATCTAGCCTCCTCTGAAGATCCGCCACCCTCTGGTCTATCATGGCGTCTTGGGGCAATGTCGAGGAAGAGGATATCTCCTCCTCTCCCTCCACCATCCTCCATCTTAGGAGTCTCTCAGCCTCATCCATGGCATCATCATCATCATCCTTTGCAACATCCTCTCCACCAAATCCCTCATCTCGAGGCACATCCACATCCTCCTCCTGTATGGCCTCCTCCTCGGCCACAAGCTCCTCCTGTCTCTCCTCCTCTTGTCTCTCCTCCTTGGCTGCTCCACATCCTATTGGAAATATGCGTCTCAAACAATACAGGCTGAAACCTCCATGAGAGCCAAGTCGGTGTGATAGCTTCAATGTCTGGCTGACAAGCAGTGTGTAACATTCTGGTTTGTATAGGTCGTTGTGGCCTTGCAAATGTCTTGCAAAAAGGTTGCACTGTGGAGTCTATTGTTATGACATAGTGTATTCGTTATGACCTCATAGCGCTCAGGAGACCTCTGGCCGATAGGCCATTCAATCATATTTCGGGGAGACTCTTGGCAACCATGGGCTTCGGGATAGCTAAGGGTTCTCAGTAAAAAGTCTCAGTGAAAGCTAGTGTATCGCCGACAGAAATACTACGGGTGTCTTCACCGTAACATATGGCTTGGTGAGAAGTCCTAGCGAACAGAGAAGGTCACGCCGATGAGGAAACATCCAAATGTTCTTTGGAGTAACTCAAAGCGATCAGAGAAACCTCTTAGTGATGGTGAATGTCTTACCGATAGCCGATGGCTATCAGGGTAACTCAAAGGTCTCGGGAAGAAGTCCTAGCGAAAGGTGTATGTCCTGGCGACTGCTGACGGTTTTGGTGAAACAAATGATCTCAGAGAAACCCCTCGGCGAAGGTGTTAAGTCTTGCCGACTAGTGATTGAAGCTTGGTATGACTTTCCTTGTTCAGTGTAACGTCTCAGCGACTGTGTTTGGACTTGTCGATAGTTGTATGCTTTCGGTGTAACCTAATGTTGCTCTATGAGACCTCTTGGCGATATCGGTATGTCTTGCCGACTATCTTTTGGAGCTCGATATGACTTGTGTCTTCGGTATACCTTTGGTGACTCGCTATGATCTCCTGGCGAATGCGATAGGTCTAGGCGACTGCTTGGTGACTCAGTGTAACTCATGGAGCTTGATAGAACGTCTTAGCGATAACAGAGTCTCTTGGCGAAATCGATATGAAGTCTATGTGGCATCGGCGAGACACTGTTAGTGTCTCACCGAGATGCCAATACATTGTGAATTCTGTTGACCGAGTAAGACCATCCTATGTGGAGTCTCGTGGATGAATAGGAGGAGCCGAATGGGAACAGTTGGAAGATAGTCAGTTGCGACGGTTCTGTGAGGAAGTTCTATAGACAGAGTTTGACATGGATATACTCTGAGATTGCAAATTGTGATTGTGTTGGATTGTTGGTTGAATTGATAGGTTGTTGAGTGATTGTATTAGTGGATGAATTCTGTGGTCTGTAACGTGAAGATTCCTGTACAAGAATGTTAATGGTGAATGTTGTTGTATAATGACACTAGAAAGATAAGTCTAGAATTTTGTATGTAATTTCATTACTGTAATACAAAGTGATTTCTCTTGGTGTGGTGGGTTTTTCTCCCGTAAGGGTTTTCCCACGTATATCTGGTGTTCATGTGTGATTGTCAAATACTATATTTCTGTTGTCTGTTTCATAGTGCATCTTAATTGGACTGTAATTGTAAATTTTAAAGTGTATCTACATTCTTTCCTGAGGTATTAACATTAGGAGAATTATTTTCCGCATCTAATTTTTCCTTACAAGTGGTATCAGAGCCTGGCTAGTTGTGTTATCCTTGGGGGTACATTGGGTTTTTTGAGTCAATTCTGTTCAGTAGGAGTCTTGTAGAAAATTGTTATTTCTAATTACAGGTTGAGATGGCTAGTACATCTGGAAAGTTTGAAATAGAGAAATTCAATGGCAGTAACTTTGAGTTGTGGAAACTCAAGATGGAGGATCTTCTAGTTGATCGTGATCTGTAGCTTGCAGTGTCTGGAACTAAACCTTCAGGCATGAAGCAAGAAGATTGGGACCTTACAGATAGGAAATCTAAGGAGCTAATAAGGCTTTGTTTGGTAGACTCAGTTCTTCTGAATGTGCATGAGGAGAACATTGCCTCTTCTTTGTGGAATAGACTAGCGTCTATTTATCAGGGGAAATCTTTGGTGAATAAACTGTTCCTGAGGAAGAAGCTGTACTCGTTGAGAATGTAGGAAGGAGGGTCTGTGGCTGATCATCTTAACATATTTAATATGTTGCTTGCTCAATTGACATATGTTGGTGTGAAGATTGAAGAAGAGGATCATTGTATGCTTCTATTTTGTTCTTTTCCAGACTCATGGGATCATCTGGTGATGGCGATTGGGAGTACAACATCTAGTTTCATGATGGAAAATGTTGTTGCATCTTTGTTGTAAGAAGAGATGAGAAGAAAATCTTTTGAGATGGAGAAGGAAGCTCTTGCTGTCAGAGGAAGACCGAAAGAGAAAGGCAAGAAGAATGATAAGAAGTCCAAATCGAAATCAGAGGGGAGATCAAAGTCTCCTGGCAAGAAGTCCAAGGTGAAGTGTTGGAACTGTGGGCAACCTGGTCATGTCCGAAAGGATTGTATAGAGGAGAAAAAGAAGAAGAAGGGCTCTTCTCATAGTGATGGTGACGCCTTCATTGTAGCCTTGGCTACACAGGCATTAGATGATGTATGACTGATTTATTCTGGAGCATCTTTCCACATGACATCTCATAGAGAGTGGTTCACAAAGTATGAAGAATACAATGGTGGAAAGGTGTACCTAGCAAGTGATTCAACTTTGAAAATTGTTGGCCGTAGAAGAGTCAGAATATAATTCCCTGATGGCAGAGTGAAGGGAATCAATAATATTATGCACATACCAGGTTTGGCTCGAAATCTATTGTTTGTTAGTATGTTAAATGATATTGGTGTACAAGTTATGTTCTCTGGAAATGGCTGCAAGATGACTAGAGGTTCAATGGTGTTGGCTAGAGGTGCTCGAATTGATACCCTGTACAAGCTGGATGCACAGGCTGTTCAATGTAACAGTATCTCTGTAAAATCATTGAAAGTTGCTCATGGAGGTAAAGAGGGAAATATCCCTAATTATGTAAACTCTATGGAAGTAAAACTTCCTGCAGAGAAGACTATGCTTTGGCATCATAGGTTAGGCCACATAGGAGAAAAAGGTTTAAAAACCTTGAAGAATAAAAACCTGGTAGAGGGGCTTGAAGATTGTAATCTTGAATTTGAATTCTGTGAACACTGTATATATGGAAAGCAGCACTGTGTTTCATTTTATTCTAGTCCTCATAAATCTTTTGGTTTGTTAGACTATATTCATTTGGATGTGTTTGGTCCAGTGGATGTTCCTTCTTTGTCTAATTCAAGATACTATGTGTCGTTCATTGATGATTATTCAAGAAGAGCATTCGTTTATTTTTTGAAGAAGTTAAGTAGAAAAATAAAAGCTTAAGGACTGATAATGGTGGTGAATTTTGTTCGATGAATTTGAAAGATCTGTAAAGACCATGGAATTAAAAGACACAAGACTACACCTTATACCCATAGCGGAGCTGAAAGGTTCAATAGGATGATGGAGAGAGCACGAAGCATGCGTGAGTGCTAGCTTGGAGGAGAAGTTTTGGGCTGAGGCTGTATCTACTGCATGTTATTTAATTAATTGCTCTCCAAATTTTGTTCTTGTTAAGAAAACACCCTTGGAAGCGTGGTCTGGTAAGAAGCCCTCTCTTAGACATATTCATGTTTTGGCTGTGAGGCATATGCTCATGTGCCGGATGTGAAAAGATCTAAATTGGAGAACAAGGCTGTCAAATGTATTTTTATTGGCTATAGTGTTGTCATAAAGGGATACAAGCTTTGGAATCTTGATACAGAGAAGGTTGTATATAGCAGAAGTGTAATCTTTCGTGAGCTGAAACCTTCCACTTTGGATCTGAGTCAGAGACAAAGTCGATAACAATAAGGATGTAGCATTAATTCCTCCTACACCGAGAAAGAGGAATTGGAAATTCAAAATGTACCTGAAACTGAGGAGAGCTCGAGCAGTTCTGAAAGTTCGAAGAAGAAGAACCTCAGCCTCAGCAAGTGAGGAGGTCAACCCGAGAAAGAAAACAACCAAATAGGTATGGGTTCTCTTTGATAGATTCTACTTGTGCCTATGCTTTGATTTCTAGTACTGATGAGCCTAGGACTATGAAAGAGGCATTTAAAATGTTTGATTTAGATTCTTGGTTGGAAGCCATGGAAGAAGAGATGGCATCATTAGATAAGAATGAAACCTGGAGTCTGGTGCCCTTGCCTAAAGGCAGAAAGGTTGTTGGCTACAAATGGGTATTTCAGAAAAAGATTGGTCTAGATGGCAATGTAGAAAAGTACAAGGTGAGACTGGTTGCAAAGGCTTATTCCCAGGTAGAGGGAATCGATTATGGGGAAATATTTTCTCCTATAGAAAAGCTGACATCTATCAGATTTCTATTGTCACTTGCAGCTGCGTATGACTTAGAGGTCGAATAGATGGATGTGAAGACAACATTTCTTCATGGTGATCTTGAAGAAGAAATCGATATGTCCCAGCCTGAGCACTTTGTTGAAAAAGGTAAAGAAAAACTAGTATGCAAATTAAAAAAGTCTTTGTATGGGTTAAAACAGTCACCTAGAATGTGGTACCAGAAATTTGATACATTTGTATTGTCTTTAGGATTTGTGAGATCAAAATTTGATCACTGTGTATATTATAAAGCTGAAAGTGATCAAGTATTAGTTATTGCTCTCTATGTTGATGATATGTTGTTCATAGGAAATAACAAGCTAATGATTTCTGATCTTAAGTCTCAGTTGTCTACTAAGTTTGAAATGAAGGATCTTGGTGCAACAAGGTATATTCTAGGGATGGAGATAACTAGGGACAGGAAGATTAGAAAGCTTTGGCTCAGTTAGAGTAAGTATGTCAGGACTATTCTTGAGAGATTTTGTATGAATGATTACAAACAGCTAGTGGTTCCAGTCATGCATGGAACGAAGCTATCTGTTGAGGACTGTCCAAAATATCCTACTGAGATGGAGGACATGACCAGTGTACCCTATGCTAGTGCAGTAGGTAGTCTTATGTATGCAATGGTCTGTACAAGGCCAGACATTTCCCAAGCAGTGGGATTCCTTAGTCAATTTATGGCTAATCTAGGAAGAACGCATTGGGATGTTGTGAAGAGAGTGTTTAGGTATTTGAAGGGAACTTTAGATTTTGCTTTGTGTTACCATGGGAATTCGGTTGAATCATAGAGGACTCTCAGCATTCATGGTTATGTAGATTCTGATTGGGCAGGGGACATTGACAGCAGGAGGTCCACCAGTGGATACATCTTCATGTTAAATGGTGGTGCAGTGAGTTGGATGAGCAAGCGGTAGGCTATAGTCGCTTTGTCCACTACAGAGGCTGAATACATGGCAGCTACTCATGCTTGTAAAGAAGTTGTATGGTTGAAACATTTATGTTCTAACATTGGCTTTGATGCAGGGGAAATAACTATTTTCTGTGACAGTGAGAGTGCAATTTGTCTGGCAAAGAACCCTACTTTCCATGCCAGGACCAAACATATTGATGTACAGTACCACTTTGTATGAGACATGGTGGAGGATGGAAAGGTCAGTTTGGAAAAGGTTGATACTCTAGAGAATGTTGCAGATTCATTGACGAAGCCAGTGAGCACAGACAAATTCAGGTGGTGTTCTAGTTCGATGGGCCTTAGTGCCCATGATGTTCAGTAAGTTATGTTGTGCTCTGGAGGTGCCTGTATGATCTTCGTCAAGTGGGAGATTATTGGAAATATGTGCCTCAAACAATACAAGCTAAAACCTCCATGAGAGCCAAGTTGGTGTGACAGATTCAATGTCTGGCCGACAAGCAGTGTGTATCATTCTGGTTTGTACAGGTCGTTGTGACCTTGCAAATGTCTTGCCGAAAGGTTGCACTATGGAGTCTATTGTTGTGACATAGTGTATTCGTTATGACCTCATAGCACTCAGGAGACCTCTGGCCGACAGGCCATTCAATCGTATTTTGAGGAGACTCTTGGTGACCATGGGCTTCGGGATAGCTAAGGGTTCTTGATAAGAAGTCTCAGTGAAAGCTAGTGTCTCGCCAACAGGAATACTGCTGGTGTCTTTGTCGTAACATATGGCTCGGTGAGAAGTCCTAGTGAATGGAGAAGGTCATGCCGACAGGGAAACATCCAAACGTTCTTTAGAGTAACTCAAAGCAATCAGAGAAACCTCTTAATTATGGTGAATGTCTTGTCGATAGCCGATGGCTATCGGGGTAACTCAAAGGTCTCGGGAAGAAGTCCTAGTGAAAGGTGTATGTCCTAGCGACTGCTGACAGTTTCGGTGAAACAAATGATCTCGGAGAAACCTCTCGGCGAAGGTGTTAAGTCTTGTCGACTAGTGATTGAAGCTCGATATTACTTGCCTTGTTCGGCGTAACGTCTCAGCGAGTGTGTTTGGACTTGTCGATAGTTGTATGCTTTCGGTGTAACCTAATGTTGCTTTATGAGACCTCTTGGAGATATTGGTATGTCTTGCCAACTATCTTTTGGAGCTTGATATGACTTGTGTCTTTGGTATACCTTTGGTGACTCGCTATGATCTCCTGGTAAATGCGATAGGTCTGGGCGACTGCTTGGTGACTCGGTGTAACTCATGGAGCTCGATAGAACGTCTTAGCGATAACAGAGTCTCTTGGCGACATCGATATGAAGTCTATGTGGCATCAGCGAGACACTGTTAGTGTCTCCCCGAGATGCCAATACATTGCGAATTATGTTGACCGAGTAAGACTGTCTTATGTGGAGTCTCGTGGACGAATAGGAGGAGCCGAATGGGAACAGTTGGAAGATAGTTAGTTGCGACGGTTCTGTGAGGAAGTTCTACAGACAGAGTTTGACATGGATATACTCTGAGATTGCAAATTGTGATTGTGTTGGATTGTTGGTTGAATCGACAGGTTGTTGAGTGGTTGTATCAATGGATGAATTTTGTGGTCTGTAACGTGAAGATTCCTGTACAAGAATGTTAATGGTGAATGTTGCTGTATAATGACACCAGAAAGATAAGTCTGGAATTTTGTATGTAATTTCATTACTATAATACAAAGTTATTTCTCTTGGTGTGGTGGGTTTTTCTCCCGTAAGGGCTTTCCCACGTATATCTGGTGTTCATGTGTGATTGTCAAATACTATGTTTCTGTTGTCTGTTTCATAGTGCATCTTAATTGGACTATAATTGTAAATTTTAAAGTGTATCTACATTCTTTCCTGAGGTATTGACATTAGGAGAATTATTTTCCGCATCTAATTTTTCCTTACACATCCATCTCAGGCTCCTGCTCCTGCCTCGGCTACTCCTCCTCCTCTCTCTCTCCCCTCCTTGGCCACCTCAGGAATAGCATCCAATGTGGCTCTGACCACATTCGGTCGCACCCTCTTGCCCTGTCTCTAGCCATCCCTCCTCCATCTCTGGCTGTCTCCTCCATGATCCCCATCATCTCCATCATCTCCATCCCGACCTTCATCCCTGCCCCCATCTCGCCCTCCACCCCTGGCTCCATCCCTCCCCCAGCCTCTACCTCTATCATCATCTCTGCCCCCTCGCCTAACTCTCGGCACACATGGTATAACTGACCTCCTATCCACAGGTACTAGCCCATCTGGATCTGTCAGTGGCACTGGTCGATGTGCCTGCCACCATAAATCGTAATCGGCTGTAGTCCCTAGATCTACCACCCCACCTCTCCATCCCCACTGTTGGGCTGCTAGCCCATCAATATATTGCTCAGAAAAAGCTACAGGAATTGTTGGCCCCCAACTTGACTCCCTGGAGTACCACACATACTCGGCTATGCTTGTAGGTACACCCTGCTGCTCTCCAAACTGTCTAAGGACACGTTGTGGCAGATACATCTCTATAATCAACTAGCTCTGCATTGTCCTCCCAATCAGGTAACCATACTATCTGCAAAGGCTGAGATGGTCGACGTCATCATCCCACTACTGGCAGTCTCTATATGGTCTCCAAATGAATGACACCATGCTATCAATCCGATGGCGCCAACAACCTGTCTCTCCCATCTGTGTCTGCTATAGAGCACCGACATAGTAATAGGCATAAAGCATCCCCTTGGCTAGTTGTGGTATCTGGATAGGCAGAAGAAATATCGCTATATGCTCCCATGCCCATATCATAAGAAGTGTGGTGCCACATGAAATGCTCTTTGCCCTCCTATACGCCACCTCATGAAGTTGATGGTAGAGTGTGCCTAACAAATAGGGCCCCCAGGCATACACTGTCCTATCCCGCCTCATCCCCACTATCACGTCTCCCCAACCAATGGAAAACCCATGCCTGCGTCGGTCAGCAATCAATATCCCATCGATCAATGTCGCCAAGAATGCATTGAACCGAGCATAATGCTCTGCAATAAACTCCCAGCAGATCTCATAGCCCTAGATATCGAGTCCTACTCCCTCATCCTGCTAGTACGCTGTGAAATTTTGATGGTCATGGCGAGGGTCATAAACGATCCGCTCTCCTCTGATCGGTAGGTTTAGAATATGGTAAATGTCTTCAAGTGTAACTATCACCTCTCCCGTCGGCAAGTGGACGGAGCATGTCTCTAAATGCCATCGCTTACATAATGCAATCAATAGTTCCCTATTTTCCCGAATAACAGGTATATAGGCAGCATAAAATAGACCTAGCCACATCAACCGTCGTTGCTCCCACGAAGTCAGCTGATCACCAAATTAGAATGTCGATGGTCTACTATCTTGTGTATATATGGGGGCAAGTTGTCTCTATACAAAGCCAAACAACATGTCAGTACCTTCTAGACAATTGTCATTATCATCATTGTAACTAAAAAGCATTTAAAATTTGAAAAGCATCAGAATTAGCCCTAGTCAAATTCAAAGTCAAATGCGTAGCATTGACTGCACTTGCGTCGTGGAACAATGGTTGCATCGTTTCGTACTTCACATGCATTGCGACATATTGATTATGTCATTTGGTCGCTCAATTGCATCGCATCAGAGCACTTGTGTCATGATATAGGACACATGCGTCACTTCATTTCAATGTGTCGCTCAAATAGGCGAATGCATCGCTCAAATAGGCGAATGCGTCGCAAAATGACAAATGTGACATTCTAACTATCGAATGCTGCCTGATATGATGAATGCGTCACACTTTTTGGAAAATTTGTTACACATCCTCGACCTCCCCTAAAATATCCTTACACTTGCATCAAGATGCATCATATGCGTCAAACACGAAGTCAAATGCGGCTTACGCGCACACATATGCGTCGCAACGCATTAGTTGTTCACCCTAAACCCCTAATTTTGGCACATAAAATGAAGAAATGACAAAGTGGGTTAGGGGTACATACCACTGGCTATGAGCCCTTTGGCCTCATGTATGTCCGCACGATCTCGCCGTGATGCTCAGTCATTGGAATCACCATCCTCGCAAAATTCCTCTTCGCTCTGAGCTCTCGAAATTGCTAAAGTAAATAGTGAAAATGAATTGACTTTTACCCCTTTGTTAACCTATTTATAAAGTCAAAATGACATTTGTCAATAGTACTGGAGGGTCTTTTGAATAACTTTGACCATCCTGTTGGCTGCCTTAAACATGTCAGAATCTGAAACTGTCTGCATCATTGTTTTTCTGGTCATCAAATTAACTTATCAGGACCCTTTCCAAATTTTTCCGTCGCCGGCCCAAAATTTGAGAAATTTCCCGAGGGGGCATTGATACTATGTACCTTCACTAGGGCATATTTTTTACTTATTTTCTTTGTCACAATGCGACATGCTACATTATGACAAAGAGGGGCAAAATGTAGACACATAAAAATGACCTAGGCCTGCAAGCTCTATTTTTACCACTTTTGTCCTAGCATAATTATGACATTTAATTATGTCCTTGGTCCACATTCAACTATTACTTAAATAATACATTATTATTTAATTAATTCATGTCTCTTTTATTCTTCATGATTATTAAATAAATAAATTATATTTATTTATTCAATACGTCACTAATGGTCTATTATCTTCTTACAATTAAATAAATTTCTTAATTTATTTAATTACTTCTATTCATTTATTCTTCCTGATTATTAAATAAATGAATCTTATTTATTTATTTAATAGGTCACTAATCCTCATAATTAAATGAATTTATTAATTTATTTAATTATTAATCATATCCTCTCAATTAAATAATTATCTTTAATTATTTAATTGCCAAATTTAACATTTCTCTCATTTTAAATAAATTAATTATTTAAAATGATATCACATTTTTGACTGACAGTTCATTTTAGTAAATAATTTGAAAATCGATTATTTATTATCTCACAAAATCCATATTTTGAATTAATGTAATTCAAAATGGTAACTTTCTTCTAAAAATCAAGTAATTGAGCAAATTATTGATTTTCCAAATCTAATCTTCAGTTCAACTCTTATCTTCTTGATTTTTTGAATCTCACAAATCAGGTAGTCTTTATCTTCTTGATTTTTGAAAATCTTTATTTTTCTAATTAATTATCTCATCTATTCTCCACCACCGATTTGATTTTCTCAAATGACATCTCGACCACTCATTTAATGATTTCTCCCTAACCCTGATTAGGGATTATCTCATTAAATCGTGTCCTCTAATTTTAGGTTTCTGTCAAAAGTCGATCTCGTTTGTCCGTCCAAAATTGCATTTTCTATAAAATGCCAATTTTGCTCACATTTTTGACTAGCCAGACTTACGCTCATTCTCAGATATTGCAGCATTTTATTTTCGTATTGTGATTTCATCAAGTTTTAGACATTTCTTGGCATAGGCATTTTAGTCATTTTCTCATAGGCATAGACATATGTTTAAAATCCTTCAAAGCTTGTTTAGGACTTCGGTATAGTCATTGTTCGTACATTTGATCTGAGGGAAACACAACAATCAACAAGTTAGAAGGTGCTATGAAGGTAAATCAAGGAAGCTTCGATGACAGGTATAATCATTTTATTTAGTTTCCATTGTGCTTGATAGTTTTCTTTGGGCTTATATGCTTTATTGATTTGATAATCTAACCTGAAATTTACCCTTAGATACAGAAAAGGGTCATAAGAATGATATGACTGATTGTTGAAATACTCTATGAAACCTAGAATCGGATTTCTATTTAGAGTATATATTTGTATTATGTTTCTTCTTTTGAAGATATGTGTGAAAGAATATTTTAAACACTAGAATAGAACAATGATACCTTAGTCGACTAGAGCACCTATGGGTAGTTGTTGCTAGAAGTTAGATAGTCGTTATATTAGAAAGTTACCTTCTGGGATGGGTGCCGAAATGGAGTTCAAAGAGTATAGGTTTGCTTTACCAGAACCTATTGTTTGTTGTTGTTGCAACAAGCTTATTATGCTTGGCCAAGCAATATGGTTCATTATGTATGTATGAATGAACTCTGTGATTTCACTCTTTTCCATTCCTAGCATAGATCTTGCACTTTCTTTTCTAATTTGATGGTAGAAATTGCATGTTGATGTATGGGCACACACCAAATTCCACCTTGCAGGTTGTTCTCTTGCTAAACTTTCCTTGCAGGGTTAGGCATTCTTCAAGTTGAAAGAATACCGGGGAATCGTAAACTTCATGGTTGGGCAGTAAAGCACTTAAACCATGTTCTCGTCCACCAGTGGAGGCGAGCAATGAAGAAGAACCTTAGTTATTCCTAGACTATTATAGTCTATGATGTATCTTGATGTTATTCATTCATGTACTTTATGAGAAATGTACTATGTAATGACAATGTGGCCTTATGTGCCAAGTAAATCTTGATATTGTAATTTGAATTTTGAAGTGAATATAAGAATCTTTGACTAATTTAAATGGACATGTCTAGCTATGACTGACTTTGGCCACTAGTTATATCTTTTTAATTTGGAGTATATTCATCTGTCAATTACAATAATAATAAAGTAATAATTTGGAATGGGTTATTACATTTGGTATTAGAGCTTAGGGTTCAGCTTTAGGCCTTTTGAGTCTACCATAGTTGACTAGTGTAGTTGACCCTTGACCCAAAATTTGGAAGTCCTGAGAATTGACCGAACCTAAATTGAATGCAGGAATGGGAAGGTCAAAGGCAGGATGAAACAAAGGGAAAACTGTTAGAACCCCACGAAATAATTACATAAAGAAATAAAACGCCAAGATGGAGGTTCCATAAGAAATTCCCAATGGTGAGGAAAATATAGTTCAAGCTCTTACACGACTAAGGCTAGAGAGAGAGGCTTGAAGATTGAGGAGAAGTGAGCACCTAAAATCAAAAAGCCCTCTGCAATTCAGGACTGGCCTCTAGGGTGTGGACCCAATGCACCCTTGTTGACCAAAGATAAAAAAGAGAGCCTATGTGCTCAACCATCCTCTTATGTAAAGTTTGATGTAAACTCAGATGATGACCCAGAGGAATGTCCTCTATCTAATACTGAGAAATCAGAGTAATGTAACAAAGAAGCCTATTGTAAATAATGGTCTATTGACTCACCCTAAATATAAAAAAAATTAAATGATATTTTGGTGTGTTCAATGAGATACTCTAAAATTTGTGTATCTTGAATAAATGTGTATGTATTATATGTTGAGGGATGTATGCATATGAAAATTATGTGATGCAGCATAAGAACTTTTATTCATAGAACCTTGTGTTGAGATGCGATAAACATGATTGTGTTGCAAGATAAGTGTGGGGCATCATGGTGACCACCAGGTAAGATGGGGGTGGTAGTGGTTTGAATAACGGACCAAAAAAGACATTGGAGCAAATTCTAGAGCTTTTGAATCGGTAAGAGTTTCGCATGGATCTTATAGAGAAAGAAGTCTGAGTGGCACACGAGGACTAGGACCGTAGGAATGCAGAAGGAAATCAAGGAGACGGTGGTCTAGGGGTAGGTCCATGAGGGAAAATTGAGGAAGAGCTTGGGAAAGACCTCAAAAGAGTAGCACCACCCAAGTTTGATGGAAAGGCTATCAGAATAGGAGTTGAGGCTTGGATTATAGAAATGGAAAAGTACTTTGGACTTTGTAACCTTTCTGAACAAACTAAGGTAGCATGGGCTACGTATCAACTCTACGGTGAAGCAGTGACTTGGTGGGATAATGAGAAGTTAGATCAAAACCTATAGCCTGCTAAGATCACTTGGGAACTCTTCCTCCAAGCTTTTAGGAAGAGATGGTTACCACAAATTTTCTTTGACAAGAAAGTAATAGAATTTCAAAACTTAACCTAGGGAAATATTAGTGTGATTCAATATTGAGAAAATTTCACTAACCTACTAAAGTATTTTCCTCAGTATTAGGGACATGAACGGTTCCATATCTAGAAATTTATAATGGGACTCAGACCCCACATAGGAGCTGAAGTGGATATGCATGAACCTGATACCATGAATGAAGTCTTTCAAAAAGCCACCAAACAGGAACAGAAGTTGCAACAGTTATCTAATCTTCACACCGAATCATGTTCTAAATCTCATTATGGGAAGAAGAAATTTCATAAGGGAGACAAGAGCCATTAGATCTGTAATCTCAAGAGGGGAAGTGAATCACAGGAGTAGGGTGAAGATGGTAATGGTGGAAAGAACAAGAAAGCAAACAAGGGTAAGGGCAAGGAAGACAATAAGCAGAAGGGATTTAGAGAGGACAAGCCGAGAGGTTGTAAAGGGCCTTGTGATGGATGTTATAGTTGTTGAGGAGACCATTATGCCTCAAATTTTCCTCAGCGGTCGAAGCCACGAAAGGAAGGAAGCTACTAACAGACTCACTAGATCCATGTTGTAGTGGACAATAGGTAGTCAAAGTATCAAGCTTCGCCAATTCAGCTAACAGGTAAGATTTATGGCCAATCTGTCTCTATCTTAATTGATACTAGAGCTATTGAATGTTCCATAGATCCTAGAGTAATAGCTAAGATACCCATTAGACCTAGATACATGGAAAACTCATGGACAATCCAGTATGTTAATTGAGCAGAGTGGAGGGTAGATATCTATCTCTTTTGCAGTGGGTTATAACTTCCAACCTTTCAAACTTAGGTGAACTTGTATGTGGCACCCTTAGGCTCATATGATGTGATTTTAGGAATAAATCGGCTAACTAAGCATAAAGCTTTAGTGATCTGTACGGATAAGGTGGTCAATTGTCTGGATGATTATGGAAACCCAGTTGAGGTTTGTGGAATGTAGAGACCCTTAGAGCTTAGACATATTTTTGCAATGTAGCTCAAGAAAGCTCGATGAAAGGGGTGTGTGATTTACATAGTGCATGTTAGTAATCCAGAAAACAAGGAGCCATATTTAGATGATTATCTTATTCTCAAGGAGTTCCAGGATGTATTCCTTGATGAACTTACGGAATTACCTCTGAAGTGGGAATTCAATTTTTCTATCGACCTAGTTCTAGGAGCTGAGCCTCAATCCAAGGTACCCTATCAGATGACTACCACAAAACTCTATGATTTGACGGCCTAGCTAATGGAATTATTGGATAAGGGACTCATAAGACCTAATGTGTCTCCTTGGGAGCATCAATTATTTTTGTGAAAAAGAAAGATGGAACTTTGCATCTGTGTATAGATTATTGGATGTTGAACAAGGTTACCATCAAGAACCTATATCCACTCTTGAGGATTGACAAATTATTTGACCAAATGAAGGGGGTGATGGTGTTCTCTAAGATAGATCTCAAGATAGGGTACCATCAATTGAGGATTAAGGAAGAAGATATTCCAAAAACTGCCTTTAGAACTCAATATGGACATTACGAGTTCACAATGGTACCTTTCAGTTTGACTAATGCATCAACAGCCTTTATGAAGCTTATGAATAGCATTTTTAAAGACTGCTTGGATGATTTTGTCCTAATTTTTATTGACAACATTCTAGTCTACTCAAGTATTGTCGAAGAACATGATAGACATTTGAGGATAGTTTTCCAACAGTTGAGAGAAAGGAAACTCTTGGGGAAGCTATCCAAGTGTTCATTCTATCAAGACAGAGTGCACTATTTGGGACATATCATTTTAGTGAAAGGAGTTTCATAAACCCAGAAAACATCAAGGCGATCATGGAATGGCTAGTGCCTCAGAATTTGTCAGAAGTTCATAGCTTCATGGGCCTCGTAGGATACTATAGGAAGTTTGTGCAAAGGTTCTCCCAGATTGCATATCCTATTACCTCACTCTAAAGGAAGGGAATGTGGTTTGAATGGACCGAGAAATGAGAGCAGGCATTCCAACTCCTAAAGGAGAGGCTCACTACAACACCAGTGTTGACTATCCCTAATCTTAATGCGAGATTCATAGTAATCATAGATGATTCATGAGAGGGATTGGGAGAAGTATTAATGCAGGACAAACAAGTGGTAGCATATGAATCGAGGAAACTCAAGCAACACGAAGTGAACTATGCGCCTCATGATTTGGAATTGGAAGCTATAGTTCATGCCTTACAGATGTGGAGGCATTACCTTTTGGGAAATTTGTTTGAACTCAAAATAGACCACTTGGGGTTGAGATACATATTTACCTAGCCAAACCTTAATGCACAACAGAGAAGGTGGCTAGAATTCCTTAGCGAGTATGACTTCAGAATTGAATACATAAAAGGGAAAGAGAATAGAGTGGTTGATGCTCCTAGTAGATGAAGACATATGACAACCATGATCTCAACAAGGTCTAACTTGAGACAACAAGTAATTCAAAATCTTCCATAGGATGAGCACTACGAGAGAGTGAAGAGCGCCCTAGAAAAAAATCCTTTGGATCATTAGTTCGATGGGTAAGAAATTGAACCAGATGGTATTTTGAGGTACCAAAGAAGAATGTATATTCCTGACTCTAGAGAGATGAGAAATTTGGTTTTAGAAGAAGTTCACAATGCACCTTATTCAGGACACCCTGGTGTATCTAAGATGATCGCGGATTTGAAGACTTTATATTATTTGCCTAAACTCAAGAAGGATGTAGTGGAGTACGTAGCCAGATGCTTGGAGTGCTAGCATGTCAAGGCTGAGAATGCACACCCAGCCGATTTATTGTATCCTCATGACATACCTAAGTATAAATGGCAGGTGATCAGTATGGATTTTGTATAGGGGTTGTTGTTTAGAAATAATAAGCATGATGTTATCTTGGTCGTGATTGATAAGTTGACCAAGGTTGTGCACTTCATTCTAGGAAACCTTAAGGATGGATCGTTAACCTTGGCTAAGAAATTTGTTCAAGAGATCTTTCGTTTGCATGGGGTGCCAAGGACTATCATTTCTGATAGGAACACATGGATGACCTCAAAGTTTTGGATAACCTTGAATGTAGCATTAAGGACTAAATTGAATTTCAACTTGGCTTATCATCCTCAGACTGATGGGATGATAGAGAGGGTGAATGAGGTAGTCAAAGACCTCCTCCAAATGTATTGTATGGACCAACAGTATAGGTGGGAAGAATATTTTACTTTGGTAGAGTTTGCTTACAACAACTCCTATCATACATCCTTAGGAATGGAACCTTTTGAATCTTTGTATGGGAGGAAGTGTCATACCCCCATCAATTGGAATAAACTGGAGAACATGATCATAATAGGACCTGAAATGCTTAAAGAAATGGAAGAGCAAATGTGGGTCATTAAGAGAATATTGAAAGAGGCGGCAGACCGACAGAAGAGTTATGCCAACAAGAACCAAACCCTTAGATAGTTCGCAATAGGGGACAAGGTTTTCTTGAGAGTTAAGCCTCATAAAAGTTCTATTGCATTTGGAAAGTCTTCCAAATTGGCCCCAAGATATGTGGGACCGTTTGATGTCTTGGAAGTGATTAACCCAATTTCTTATAGACTAGCTCTACCACCTACTCTAGCTCGACTTCATAATGTGTTTCATGTGTCTTTGCTTAAACCATATCATCCTAATGTGACTCATGTACTTGATTGGCAATCCTTGTAGGTACAAGATCCAAGAGTGGTGCTAGTGGAGCCCATTAGAATCCTAAATAGACGCAACATTAAGTTGTAGAGTAGAGATATTGCTTAGTATAAGGTCCAATGGGACCAATATTCAGAGGACAGTGCTACTTGGGAGGATGCAGAAGAAATAGAATGCTCATTTCCATACTTGCTTTCTTGAAAAGAAACTAAATAATTTTTCTTTTAAATTTTGGATTGAGAAACTATGATATTTCATGTGATGTTGAAATAGACATATATTTTGATGAGATGTTGAAACAGACATATATTTTAAAATGATTTTGAAATAGACATATAATTTGATGAGATGTTGAAACAAACATATATTTTGAAATAGACATATTTTGAAATGATGTTGAAATAAACATATTTGATGAGATGTTGAAATAGACAAAAATGCTCAGAATTTGATATGATGTTCTTTTATTCAACTTATTAGACATTGGGACGATGTCTCTTCCAAGAGTGGAAGGATGTCTACATATTTATTTAAATATGGAAAATTAAATTATTGATGAAATTTAATAATATATTAAATTGAGATTCTGGAATATTCAAAAATTGAATGAAAGGAGTTGACTGATGTTGACTTTGTGAATCTTTGAAAATTATTTTATGTCATCAAGAATTGAACATTACTAATCAAATTGCAAGTGCAAGTGTGTGCAATTGTAGGGTGATAGGTTGAAGGATGAGAACACAATTGAAGTAGGATTGTTTAGCCAGATTGAATGGTAAGCTAGTTGGAATCTGGGTGCACACACCACAAATGGATGTTGACTTGCATTTGATTAAATGGATGTTGAATTGCATTTGATTAAATTGATTGCTAACCCTTGAATGTGTAAAGTTTGCATGCATGGGATAAGATTGAAAGCCCTCATGGGTGATTTAATATATTTATACCCTTGATGCTTAGGGAGAAGATACCCAGCCAAAGAGATTGGTCGATCCTAAGTTACTGTTGTTGTTCTATTGTAGCCTGTATAGGCATTAGACATTATTGAACTTAAAGCTTTTGTGTTATCTTTCACTGAGGATTTCCTCAAGAAATTTATCATCAAACATTTTGAACCTAGTTTCTCTATATCATTTAAATCACTCATGGTATTTCCAGTGATGAAAGTGTTCAAGATCTAGATACTAGGAATTTGGTCCATATGATTGAAACTAGGCTATTTGAATTGTTTATTTTCAGTTCATAATGTAAAACCAGTTATGTATTAAGTAGTGAACTTTTACTTGTAAAGTGATCATGTAGCATGTAAACAGGTTGAGATCAACTAATTGAGTAAACGGTGTTATTTGTCTTTATTTACAATCTGTTTAGTTTAAAACAAAAATTTATTGAAGTAAACAATAGATATTCTTGTGCAAACAACTCTGTTTTGTTGAAAAGATATTATTATAGCTGGAAATAGCTTGCTTTATAACTGTTTAGAAGGAAACATTACTTATTGGTTAAAAAATAAGTGTTCGTATGTAAACAACTTGATTTGATGATTGTTTAGCATGTAAACAACTTTCTTTATGACTGTTTAGTAGGAAACCGTACTTGTTTTTTTAAAACAATAAATTTTCATATGTAAAAAACTTTATTTGATGACTTTTTAGCATGTAAATAGCTTACTTTATGACTATTTAGTAGGAAATAGTACTTGTTTTTCTAAAACAATGAATGTTCTTGTGGAAACAAGAAGGTTAGAGTATAACAGTAAGTGAGAAACTATTATCATAGATTTGCTAGGAATATTAATTTTGACAATGAAACATCAATTAGAACACTATTTAAAGATTGTAATCTGAATAATGGTTATTTTAGAATGTATGCACAAACTTTAACATTAGTAGGCACATATATGTGTATGCACATAGACTTCATCTATGTACATACACATACTTGTGACATACCTTCTTTTGTTTTTTAGTACATTTTAAAAGGGAAAATGCTTAAGATGTTAAGTAGAAAAAGGTCATAAGAATGATATGACTGATTGTTGAAATACTCTGTGAAACCTAGAATTGGATTTTTGTTTAGAGTATATATTTGTATTTTGTTTCTTCTTTTGAAGACATGTGTGAAAGAATATTTTAAACACTAGAACAAAACAATGATACCTTAGTTGACTAGAGCACCTCTGGGTAGTTTCTACTAGAAGGTAGATAGTTTTTATATTAGAAAGTTACCTTCCAAGACGGGTGCTGAAATGGAGTTCAAAGAGTATAGGTTTGATTTACCAGAACTATTGTTTGTTGTTGTTGCAACACACTTACTATGCTTGGCCAACAAATATGGTTCATTATGTATGTATGAATGAACGATGTGATTTCACTCTGCCATTCCTAGCATAGATTTTGCACTTTCTTTTGTAATTTGTAGATAGACATTGCATGTTGATTTATGGGAACGCACCAAATTCCACCTTGCATGTTGTTGTCTTCCAAACTTTCCATGCAAGGTTAGGCATTCTTCAAGTTGGAACAATATTGGGGAAGCGTAAGCTTCGTGGTTGGGCAGTAAAGTGTTTCAACCATGTTCTCATCCACTAGTGGAGGTGAGCAATGAAGAAGAACCTTAGTTTTTCCTAGACTATTATAGTCTATGATGTATCTTGATGTTATTCATTCATGTACTTTATGAGAAATGTACTATGTAATGACAATGTGGCCTTAGGTTCCAAGTAAATCTTGATATTGTAATTTGACTTTTGAAGTGAATATAAGAATCTTTGACTCATTTTAAATGGACAGGTGTAGCTATGATTGAATTTAGCCACTAATCATGTCTTTTTAATTTGGAGTATATTCATGTGTCAATTACAATAATAATAATAAAGTAATAATTTGGAATGGGTTATTACACATTGAGAGCTTGGAGGATTACATTCCTGGTCCATATTCTTTTACTGGTGTTGATATAATTCTGTACCTAGGCTCTAAGAGCCTCTATACTTTTCAAGTTTCCAATTGGATCAAATTCATCAAAATTCGACCATGGCGATGTTTTAGCATGAAAGGTTTGAAAATTGGGAAATAAAATGGATGATCTTGATGAATTTTCAAAGAGTCATAGGTTGTCATTGGCCATGTGGACCTTTGCTTTGTCCTGATGTATGATCTTGTTTACTCTATATTTTCCTAACATAGGATCCCATTCTTTGAAAGTTTCAGGTTCCTTCATTCTACGATCAAGAAAACCTTTAGTAGCAACTTGTATATTTTAAAAACTAGTACTACTTGAGGGAAAGTTAAGTACTTTAGTAGGTGGTTGTGAGGGAATAGAAGACTAAACATTACGAGATTCATTTAAAATAGTTTGATCAACACGATCAAGTTTCTGAACCATGATATCTTGATATGAATCCTATTTTTGTTGGATCTGTTAGAACTATAAAATTTTGAGGCTGTCTGTACCCATAAGCTTCCTAAGAAGCCCATACCATGAGTACAAAAATCCACTTTTCGTAACATTTTTCCCATGTTTTAGCTGGTTTTGGTCTTTTGGTCAAATAGAATTCATCTAACCATGAGTATTTCAATGTATAAATCATACCGACAAGAGATGATGAGGGTCTCCCCGATCCATAAAGCATTTTATACTAATGTATATCTTTTGCAATCTATCAACAAGAGGTCAGGAATGTCTTACCGATATGATTTCATCTAAGGATACACATCGGGAAGATGCAGTTCACAGTCACAGCGACAAAATGATTTTATCGACAAGATAATGTTCATCGGGTTGAGTCATATCGAGCACATATGTGTCTTACCAATCAAAGCACAAAGAACTATATCGGCCAGACTTGGGCCGTCGGAGTGAAGTCATGCAACATTCATCTAGTCTTTCTAATTATGTCATAAGTATAACATTATCGGGGTGAGTTCGAGGAAGTCTTTCTGACCCACCATGTCGCTATGATAGAATTACATCGGTAAAGGGACTTGGCGATATTCATGGTCTCACCGATAACGAAATTCATCAGCAAGACAAACTTCATCAGAGAGAGATAAGAAGGTCACACCGAGTGTTCTTCCATCAGAAAGAAAATCATTATGTCTCGGCGATCAGAATTGGAAAAAGAAATAGACTGAAGGAAAATTTTCGGCAAGACACGATGTAAGCGGAGGAGTGTCTACTTGACCCCCAATGTCACAGCGATAAGTTTGCATCGGTGAAAGTCATAGCGACATACTCAAGACTGAAGGGAAAGAACTGTCGAGGAGACTCAAAATGTCGGTGAAACTACAAGGCATCATAGCGGTATATGATCGGATAACAGTCGGAGAGACACATAACGTTGGGGAAACATTTAATGAACATTGGTAAAAGCCTGAGTAAATGGATTGCCTAGATTTGAATACGAAAGGACGCGTCCTTTCGTGCTGTTGATATATAAATACCAATTTTTGACAGCGAATGGAGGGGGATGAAATATAAAAAAATACAGAAAATTACAATGTTTAACAATTATGAGACTATGATGCATGTTTGAAACAATGGAGATTTCAATGGAAGTCATTTGATTTGGTGGTTGATTTCTGGTATCAATTGTTTGTTGTTTTAATTGAAAGTATTGCTGAAGTTGTCTCCAAGGTTGATGTTTTCTAATTATTTAAACTGATATATCAAAGATATTTTTTAGTTTATCAGTGCACACTTGTTGTATCTATATGGTTTGATTAATTGGTTCTTTCAAGGAAAGATTAAATCATTTTAGTCAATCATAGTAATTAGGGAATCTCATTTGGATCATTAAGAAGGGCTTGGTAATCATATTCTTGCATGTTTATACAAGTTATAAACTCAAATTTATATGCCAAACAATTAGAGTATCTGCCAGAAAGAAGTTACTTATTTCAGATCTTTCATTTGACTCCGCACACCTAATAAGGCACTAGTCTCTACCATTCTACTATTTAGTCTCATTCATTTTTACACATGAACATATTAGGTTTTAGCTTGATATTGCTATACAATCTATACCAAAATAAAATTTATTTATCCACTCCCATTTTCCATTGTGGATGAGTTATTTTAGGAAATAAACACAAGCCAAGTCTGCCTCATTCATATAGGTATACCCGCCTAAGTCTAGCAGCACCAAAAGAGAAGAAGGTTCAAATCATTTGGCCTTGTTTGTTACCCTGAAATGTATCAAGAGATTGGAAACCTCTTGAGGTATTCTTACCTGCATTTTTGAGAGCTAACAAGATCCGAGTAACTTGTTGGCTAATAGTGGTGGTTTGGGATTGAATAACAGATGTTCATCAAAAAATCCTATGAGGTAAATGTTATATTATGAGATTCGCTTGTAGGTTGCATAGATGGGATCATTACAACAAATCCCTATGATTTGCTCCGTTTTTTTATTCCACCCACTGTTTTAATGTAGTTTTTGCCAATTTTATGAAAACGTCGGTGCTATTTATCAGGATGGCACTATTTTTAGCGTTTATTTGCATCGACTAGGACAAGTCGACGCTAGTTTTGGCTCTATTTTTTTTTTAAATTAGCCCCGCTTTGAGCGCCGATATTAGCTTTGAGTGTGGCGCTGCCATTAGCACTGCCATTGGCTCCAAGTTTAGATTTGAGTTTAGCGCCACTTTTAGTTCCAACTTTAGCTTTGAGTTTAGCTTTGGGTTTAGCACCGGTTTAGACACCCCTATGTCGAAGAGACTTATTTATATGTCTCATCGATGATGTAAAATAGTGAAATGTCAACAAGATATGGGCATATCGAGGAAAGAATCACTTATGTCACATCGACAAGGTATATCTACAAGTGCTTGGTGAAACATAACTCTTGGATATAACAAAGTAATGTCGATGAGACATTGAGATATCGGTAAGACAAATGAGATTGTCTCATCGACACTCTTCAAGTAATGATCAAAAGCATACACTGCTAGATTTTCACGAAGGTGAGCAACATATGCGGTAGAGTGATATACACTGCAACCCCACAGCTAGAAGCCTTGAGCAAGGTGGTAGTGCAGTAAATAGCATAAGGGAAGGGAAAAACACCGCCATACCACAATGGGTATAATAAGAGACGATGGTAGTACGGTAATTGTGGCATCATTATAATTTACAACACTAAATGCAAAAAATCACGTCAGTCACAATCCATTTGAATAAATCATTTAAGGAATCAAGAATATAGGCCTCCAAAATACTCTAAAACTCTAATAAACATACTCTAAAAAATTTGTCAAAATCTTATTTTCAAGCATAACCTGCTAGAATGGAGTTTTCATTTTAATAAACATACAATAAAACCTTTGTTGAAACCTTATTTTCAGGTGTAGCCCGCCAAAATGGAGAAGTGTTTCAGTAAAGAATGACAGAGAATGGTAAGGAGATGTGTGGGATAGGAGGCATAGGATTCATTGTTGTTTATCTCATTCCTGCTCCAATCAACAAGGATTACAATGTTCGCGCTATTGTTTGTAATCCAGGTATTTAATTGACATATGTTTGCATAATCTCAAATTCCTTCAGATGCTTTTGAAGTATCAATGTATCCTATATAGGGTTTAGAATGACTTCTTTTAATTTTAAAAAATAAATCAGATGCTTTTGAAGTATCAATGTGTCCTATATAGGGTTTAGAATAATTTCTTTTAATTTTAAAAATAAATAAATGATGTATTTTTTTGTGATTAGATAATGTGATCTCCTAAATCTTCCCTAGCACACTGTCCTCTTTCGCATTGTGTTCATTACTCCAGCTACTAGGGTTTTGCATTTGACATATTTAATATCTTCATGATAGTGGCTTTTAAATAGATCTCAGTCTTTGCTTTAATCTTTATCATGGTAACCCTTGAGTTCCATAATCCACCTTCAATCTCTTCTAAGAAGGTTTTCTTATGCTAGATTGCATAGTATTCATATAAAGAAAGTCCTTCATACCTTCCATTGTTCCAAACCACCACTCACCGCCTTGCTTAAAATGTTGCCTCCATAAGCACAATAACATCTTTTAAAATCATGGTTGCCAGTGATTGACCATTAAGGTCACTACTTTCATCAGAATATAATGAGATTTTTGTCTTCAGACTTAAGGCATTATGCAAGATAACATTGTGATTTTTTTGTTGTGTACAATTTGATTTTCTTGTGCATTTACTGCTTTGCTAACTACCTTTAAGACTGGATATTGCACCATCAACTGCAATCTCAAACAACTCACACACTGTCACTTGAAGATTCATTTCATGAACATCCTTATATAAAATGAAACTATTCCCTATAGACTACCTACTTACTTACTAATATAGGGGACTCATTGTTTCATGGTATTTTGAGTTTTATTTAGAAGGGGTTAATATGTGGAATTTTTATGTGCAGGAATAATAGATTGTGATGCAACGTTTGGGTATGGATGGTTCAAGAAAAATTGGATTGCTATCGGTGTCATAACTAGGTTGGATTATACCTAAGCCAGTGTGAAACACTTCTGGGTGTTTTCGCTCCGAAGCAAAACTTGTGTGTAGGAATTTCCAAATATCTGACAGAGGAAGTTCCTACATTCTAAAGATAAAATCATAAATCTGCTTATCCAATTTTTGATCCAACCTGAGATCTTTAATATCTGATAGAGAAAGTTTGTACATTCTAAAGATAAAATCATAAATCTGCTTATCTAGCTTTTGATCTAATTTGAGGTTGTGAATATTGAACAAAGAATGTTCCTATATTCTAAAGATAAAATCATAAATTTTATTGGTCCAATTGGAGATCCAATTTCAGGTTGTGAAGCTCCGACAGAGAAAGTTCCTACATTCTAAAGATAAAATCATAAATCTGTTTGGTCCAATTGGAGGTCCAATTGTAAGGATTTGTCTTTTTAATTATACTTTCTGACATTTGTCTTGATACAAATTGTTTCTAGAATTGTGGTATTTATTTTCTTCTAATTTTTTCAACCCTCATTTCAGGGAAGAGCTCCGAAGATGGTTCCTTTAGATGGAGACTACACATTTCCACTATAGGTTCCATCTAGAAACACCAGAAGCTTAGGTATTGTCATACTCAGGTACAACAGAGTTTGAGGTTACCTTGTTCTCCTTGATACAAAATGTTGTCCTTCAATCCCTCTTATGCAACATTCACTATTATGGACTTCATCATTGTACCTTTCATGCATTCGATTTAATTTGTTATGTGGAAACATGTCTCTGTCTTTGCAAGTGATGACTATTGTGTAAGCTTTTAATCTACATGACTGTCCCTCATGTTCAATTCTTGTGACTTCTATGATGCTTGGGGTTGCTTACTTTTAACCAAACTGTTAATGAAAACTATCTTGGAATCCTTGATGATCAATTTTGTTAGAATCATGGCTATGTTGATAGTGGAATGTTCTTATTAATAAGGATAAATCTTTATCAATAAGGAGATTACCCCTTACCAACATACTCCACTATCCTTGCAAATATTGATCTTTAATGCTTCATGATGGTTTACTTGTGATTATCCTTCTCAAATGAAACAATAGGGCAGCAGGCTAGGCTCAACCCTTGTGGGAGCCACATTTCATCCCACATGTTGTAACCAGATAAACAAAACAGCCTAATTTTATCTATACCTGCACAATGAGAAAACATGTTAGATAAAACCGAGCATATGATAGATATGTTTGATAACTTTCTTGTTTTCCTAGAAATCCATTGTATGCAAGTTATTTGAATGCACATGATGATCAAACTATATGTTTATAGATGTATTCACATATTTTGACTGGAGATCCTTCATTTCTCTAACAACACTCTTCTCACTCAAATGCAGGGAACCTAGGAGTAGCAAGGAAGACATCAACTTGGAGGCTTAGACAAGTGGGAAGACTGAAGATGATGTAGAACAAAGAAACCGGGATTCGTCATTAAGACAATGACGGGTCCCCTTTCTCTTTATGTGCATTTTTCTCTTTTGTATCTATAAATGTATAGTTTTTCGATTATATGCATTCAAATAGTCAATTACATGGCTTGTGTGGAGCAACATACATTTACATTATCAATAAAGACTACATTTTTGAAAGGATTGTGCAATCTTTCCAATATTATATGCATCTGCATAAATGCAATCTAGTAATGTAATCTTCTTATTTTGTTTATGCACATGAATGTAATGTAGTAGAGATAAAAATGTACCTTACTCTTCATTTGAAAATCACAAAATCTCTACCTGATTGAGCTATTAACTTTTATGTCTTCACAAACATATGTTGATACAAAATGAATGGAAGAAGCATCCAAGTAATCCTAAATTTTTCTGCCAACAATTCATACCAAAGATTGAAAAGTTTAAGGATATTGCAATAGGTAATTTGTATCAACACAAATAATATTACTGAAGCATTTCAAATTTTAGGCCATAAGAATCATCCTTTTTTAAACATGGATTGTGTTGTAGCCAAAATTCCATCCTAATTATTTTTGCATACTTCCATTTTCACTCATCTCTTACATCCCCCATATGCATAAAATTCCTATCATAATAACTTAAATTTAATAAAATCCCTCACATGAGCTTCCAAATAAAACCCTTGATCACAACATCAAAGTGTATTCCTCCTTTGAAATACTCCTATGATAGCTCATAGCATATCTCCAAGACAACACCATGTTGATGAGAGTCCCTCCAAAGTCTCCCCGCCATTAGCACAAAGCACAAATCAAAAATGTAAATGAGACACCCCTATGTCAAAGAGACTTATTTATATGTCTCATCAACGATGTAAAACAGTGAAATGTCAAATAGCTACGGCCATATCAAGGAGAGAATCACTTATGTCACATCGACAAGGTATATCTACAAGTGCTCGGCGAAACACAACTCTTGGATATAACGAAGTAATTGTCAATGAGACAGTGGAATATCGGCAAGAGACATTAACTTGTCTCATTAACATTGGAAACCAACATTAGAGGAACATAAGATCTAATGTTGATGAGACATTGAGATATCGGTAAGACAAATAAGATCGTCTCATCGAAACTCTTCAAGTAATGATCAAAACCATACACCGCTATACCACTGGGAAGGTGAGCAACATATGTGGTAGAGCAGTATACACCGCAACCCCACAGCAAGAAGCCTTGAGCAAGGTGGTAGTGCGATAAATAGAAGAAGGTAAGGGAAAAACACCACCATACCGGCACATCAAAGAAACAATGAGCATTTTAATTAAAAGTCTCTTCGATACTTATGAAATGATGATTAGTTCGATTGATGTGACTAACTAAAATATCGATGAGACTACCGCTATTAATGAAGAACTTGATCATAAAGGTGGGGCGAGTGCCATTTATGAACCAGGGCTGGATGAAGTGTCTTGAAATTTGATAAATACGGCCTCAAAGAAGTTGAAATCACAATGAATTGTAATTGAAGGATTTGGAGAACCAAGTTGGACGATGGTAGGTAGCTAGAAATTTGCAACATTTATCCAAGTAAGTGGTTTAGACTCAACTCAAATTATTTTCTTAGTATGTAGATGAAAGCATTGCATGAGTAGGGTTGAGATGGAAAAAACCCCAAGCAAACATAAAGCAAAAAAACATAAAACTGAAGCTAGGCAATTGAATCAAGACTTAATCGATCAGTGTCCTGAGTCTGGGCCAAAATCTAGAAGAATAGCACAGCTTAAACCATCGTGTGTGATATTACAAGATAAATAGAAAAAATTGGGAGATGTATGGACTCCGTGTAGGGGTTACGACCTCTTTATTTATCATTATAGGAAGAAATTCTGGCATAGCCCAGTGTCAAACCCATGGAATTTGAATTTGGGTAAACTTGTAGTACCCAATGTCTTTGTGAACATAGAGTTAATCAAGGTGTTGGAAAAGAATTACAATCTGAAGACAAGAGCAATTCATTTTCCTGATGGGTCACACTTCATGGTCATAAAGCTAGATTATATTTCCATAATTTTTCAGCTAGACACTTCCCTGAAAACAAAATTACAAATTAGAGATTTGTTGGAGGAATACCGCACCATGGACACAAGTTACAAGAGGTGGAAATTACCTCTACATAGGGTTAAAGGTGTGGGTAACCAAACTATGAGGTTCTCTAGTGAAGATAAGCCCCCATTCTCTATGGCTTTGTTTGAAGAATACTTTCAATACACTTATTACTCAGCTGGTCAAGTACTAGGAATTGATGTTCCTGAGAACATGACAATTGCTCCCATGGTTTTAGCCACAGACATCCAGAGCCATAATGCCCAACCCTATGATTATACAGAGTATTTATTGGAGGCCATCAATAATGCCCTCAATATCATCAAGAATAACAGTGAAGCCATTAATTTCAAGCACTATTCTCTTTTCATGCACATGATATTATACGAAGGGCAGGTGATGGGGATATGGGGTGAGGAATTAAGAATAAAAGACTTAGATAATGATGGAAATTCAAAGCCTATACAAATGTGGACATCTGTGTGGGACAGTAGGTGTGGGAGGTCCCACTACCTATATTTTGAGGAATATTTTTTCAAACCACTATACAAGATGCTAGGCCACAAATGTGACTACAACCTCTCCCCAGACATCTTAAGATTTCTCTGACCAAAAGATATGGGTCATGAAGCAAGGATAAATCACAATTGGGGGGACTGGTACATGTTTAGGGATTGTACTATTATCAAGGTTTATGGATTTGAAGTTGCACCTTATTTGTTGCCTAAGACTGTGCCATAAAGAGTTGCTTATTTAGAGATCATAAGGCAATTGTCATTTTCAGCTTTCATGCATTTAAAGAGCTATGGGAGGCAGACTTTTATGCCTTCCACTTTATGCTTTGGTGATTTCACTATTATCTCTAATTCAGGCTATGGCTTGGTTAGTGGTAAACTAGATTATTATGGCTTTCCAGTTGGCAAAAAAAGGGAAAAGTTTGATCCTGAACATTTCATTTGTGATGCCAAAATTTTTCAGAAATTGAAAGGGTATGAGCATAGTTTCCTTTTAGAAGATGTCATCAAAAATTGTGAAGAAAAACAAAACATGATGAGAATGAATTCCTACATTAGGGTTATGATGGCTGAGGCTTGGAAGGTGAATAATAACCCAGGCTATGTAGGAGCTTTCCTTGAGGTACAGGATCCCATAGAAAGAATTGAACAGTTAATCCTCCATGAAGAACTAATAACAGATGTGCCACTTGTGGCATTTGAAGAAGAAGGGGCATCAGTCCTAGGAGGCAAGTAGAAAATATCACACCACTAGATCACTTATCACCTCAACCTACTCCTCAAGTGAGATTTTTAGTTGGTTCCCCATCCATGGAAGAAGATAACACTAAGGAGGAAGAAGAAGTATCACAATCTAATGCTCATGTTATACCCCAATATGAGATGTCATTGGAAAGAAGTGTGATCACCTTTGAAGCCTCTTATGAGCTATCAGATGATGTGAGGCATCGTGCAAGTCAGGAATTTGTTGCAGATGATACTTTTGTCCAGACCCCTAAATTTAAGTCCTTTATATATGAGTATAAAGGAAGACTAATAAGAGAAATGTTAAAGGACATTGACCCTGAGAAAGATTCTTATGCCTTGAAAGAGTTGCAACATGAAGTTGATAGGGAAATGCGAAACATGATTGCTGAGAGATGAAGAGCATTATTGCAAGAAGCTAGAGTTATGCTCCTTCTTGGGTGGGATATTAGTTCAGTCATTGTGTTTGATAGCTTTTTGAAGAGAAAGAATAAAACTTTGCAAATAATGGATGAAGCAGGTGACAAGGTCTATATAGGGTCAGGGTACAATCTTGATAATACCACATTGCAAATTTGGGCTCTTTACCCCCCAAGCAAGAAGCCTTCTCTCATTGACCATGATCAAATTTTTGGACATCTCCTAGTGCAAAGAGTAGGGGAGACAAATCCCTTGGAGACTGCTAACTTGAATGTGAATGTATCCAAATCCACCAAAGCCCGGATCCAAAAACTAGTAAGAGATAACCAATGGCTGATAGAGGAAAATGATAGGTTGAAACAAGAATTAACCAACTACAAAGATAGAACGTCTGCTTCTCCAAGGATTTACTCTCCTTTAATTGAACATGAAAGAAAAGTGTTAGAGGCCATGTTTGAGACTGCTCAATGGAAGCATAAATTTGAAAAGGCTCAAAAGGAACATGAAGAACTAAAAAGAAAATTGAAGGCTACTGCTTTTGAAGTAGCATCAGGGATAATTTGTATGAAATTCAAAGATATGTGCCAACATGCAGATGGTGTCTGGCGTGCTCAAAGTGGAACATACAAGGCCCTCATGGCACATGGAAGACTGCTTGATAGGATGAAGGAAATGGAATCCCATATCAAGGAAAAAGATGGAGATAATAATTCTTTGCTCCAAGAATGTCAAAGCCTCATGAATACACATGAAAACTTCCATAATATCTTGACACAAGAATTGAATGACTTCAACCAACCACTATGTATGGCCATGCCATATTTCTTTGAAGAAATAGATTTGAAGGATCAGGAAACTTGGAAAAATGAGATATCAAAATATTTTCCAGGCATCCTTGATGACATCAATGATGAGGATGAGGTACTCAGGAAAACGCATAAGCATCTCAGGAGGATTTTTGGATTGGAGAATGCAATGACAGACACTCTACAGAATGCAAACGCTTATGCCCAGGAGAAATACATTGATCACATGTCAAAGGTTAATTTGTTCCTTGTATGAGTTGTATGAGGAGGTAGTTAGATTTTGGTTGTTGTGGACGCATTAACATGGTGCTTGAGCCTTGAACATATCTTAGGTGGTCACGGGCGCTTGCTAATGATTAACAGACTGTGGTGCATCCAACAATAAACTCTTTTTAAGTTTCTATGTTATGTTAATTATGCTTTAGTTAAGAAATGATGTAACTTTTGTGAATGGACCTAAAGCTTGTTGCTTCCCATACAAATAGGGAAACCAAGGTCTGATTTTGATCATCATATCATCATCATTTCAATCCATTAGAATAGATACTAGACCATCTCATCCACTTATTCATATCAAAAGAACTCATGTTATGTATGTTTATATTTTGAGCAATATAATGGAGTAGATACATTATAACTCATAATCCATTTTTAGTGTTCAATTGTTGTGTCGATTTTCATGCTTATTTATTGCTTTGCTATCTCCAAAGTGGTCTTTTCAAGTTGTTTAAATCTGCAAGATTTATCAGGGCACATTTGTTGTTACTGTGTGGATGCTTTGATTGGTTTATGGTTAGATGTGAATTAAAGTCCTTTAAAATAATTTACTTTAATTGGTTTGTATTAAGGATTAAAGTCCTCTTAGAGATTGGCACCCTCTTATGGTCTAAAAACCTATATTTTTGAGACCCAACAGATTGCAAATAACTCTAAAAATTTAGAAGTCTATGAAATAGTGTATATATTCTTGTACTTGTAAATATTCTTGTACTTGTATATTCTATGAAACATTCCTTATTTTCTATGAAATGGTGTATATATTCTTGTACTTGTAAATATTCTTTTACTGTTATGTCTATTAAAGAAAATAGAGTTTGAATAAAAAATGCTTCAACCTTTTTTGTAAGTGAGTATGTGAATTATTGTTTAAGGAAAAATCTTACAGTTTTTACACTTTTAGTTTACTAGTTTCAAATCTTCATTTGCTATGTATATAAAATTGTATGTGCTCTTTATCTCTAATGACATAAAACAGTAATGTCATCAGAATCAGGGTTTTCAATTTCAGCACCATCATCGTCCAAACTTTTCAAATCCTATTCACTCTTAAGTACAATCATCAAAAATTTATTTTTTATTTCTTGTCCCAATTAATCTTGATTCCTTCAGAACAACATAGTAGGTTGCATGTTTAATTTCAAACATTTTCTTTGCATTTTTTTGTATATATTATTTTCTCAGTGCATCATTATGTAACAACAATTTCACTTCTGAGATATACAGTAAAAATAAATGAAAGCACGTGTTTTCTTTGTCAAGGGAAATGTATGGTGAATACCCTATGTCTTTTAGATAAGTGTGCAAGCGAAATAAGAAATAATTGATTGAATATGATTTTCTACTGTACAATTGTTTTTTTATGTGCTTTTTACTTTTTGCATGTGGATTACCCTCATAAAGAGACTACCTATATTTTCTTAAATGAATCCTTTACATTTCCTATCTACAAAAGGAATTTACTGCTTGACAACAGGTTTGTGAACTTCATACAAGTTAATATTGGTGTAAAAGGCCATCCCCACAAATGTTGTTTGGTCTAGAATTATAATGGAAAATAAAAAAGCTTGCTAGGAGAATAAAATAGATTTTCAATTGTCCAAGTACAACATAATATTACTAAAGCATTTCAAATTTTAGGCCATAAGAATCATCATTTTTAAAACATGGATTGCAAATAATTCTAAGAACTTAGAAGTCTTGGTCATTAACATTATTATCTGCTACAAAGTCATCCAGTGTATCATTGTCAATGTTCATATATTCTTTCAAGTATTTAATATTATCATCATCCTTGTCCTGACCTGCATCATCTTCATCATCATTGAAATTTGACTGTAGACCATCTATATTGTTACCAGATGTATTTGGATCATCATTTTCTATACCATCCATATTGTTGTCTTCCATAACATCATCTAACTCTGGATTTTTGTCTTCTTGTGCCTGAACATAACCATCTTCAACATCATCATGGATGTCAATTTCTTTGATGTTCTCTAATCCCTCTCTCTCATTTTGTTGGCCATCGTTGTTTTGCTCAGTATCCACTAATGCATCGTCAAATACATTCCTTAATCTTGGATCATAATGTATGAAAAGTATCCATCTCGGGTCCAAAATATCTTCATAGAAAAATACCTACACATGAACGACATGCATATATTAGACATATGTTATAACAATTTTATTAATTAATAAACACATGTATATATTTGCAATAAGCTATGAATTAATAGATTAATGATCACTACCACTTCTTGTTTGAGTTAAAGAAATACCTGCTCACAATGAATTGGTAGAACATAAGGCTCCTTATCCTTTGGTAGGAATGATCAGGAATATATAGAAAACAATCCACTATGCGTATCATGTCTTCGTCTCCTCTCAAATGCTTCAGACCATCTACACTTAAAAATACAACATTTAAAAGATTGGTAATCGAACTCAATAATTTCTTGTATTTTCCCAACATATTGTAGATTCTCTTCAATTATATTCTTATCTTTTGAGCTTGATCGACCGGATTGCTTGAAGTCAACCATGATGCCATAATTGAAGGATCGTCTCTTTACATCTACACTTTCTACACGATAATGTCGACCATATGCCTACATTGTTGGATATTTCCTCGCCTGTGAAAGACCATTTATTTCAGTGAAAACAAATATAATGACGAATATTAAAATAGTTAATATTGTCAAAACTGTAAGGAAACAACATTTTGTAAAATTCCAACTGTACCTTTCTTTCACATCCACTAGACATGTTGATTTCATCTTTTGTTATGTTTGAATCTATACCTGCATCTTCTATCTAATTTTGAATTTGTTCAGTAACCCATTCTAGTGTGCAATCTTTGCCCCATTCCCTAAGCAGATGAGTGGGAAGTGGAGTATTCCTTGGGTTCGATCTTTTAAACTGTCTCCTTGCTTCTAACACTTCTTCTCTTTTTTTATCATACATATCAATCCATTTGTTCATAAAGTCCATGTGGTACAGAATGAACTTGTCGAGTATAGATCTTTCATCTAGACCTATTACATGTCAACATGTTTATTTCAAACTCCAAATATCATGCTATTAATTTGACAAATAAATTATAGAGTAAATTAATGATTGCAAGAAAAACAACCACACTGATCATGAATTTACTTACTAATTTCTATTTCAACACCATTAGATTGTGGTTTTTCTCCATCAATAATATCTAATGCTCATTCTTCATCCCAAATGCATGGGCCATCTTCAAAATCCTTACCAAGGAATTCACATAGGAAGAAAAATGCTTCATTCAGTACATACCCTTCAGCCATGCAACCCTCTAGATGTGCCTTTTATCGTACGTATATTTTAAGATTTTTCATATACCTCTGAAAGAAAAACATCCACCTTGTTGATACAACACTCGCCAATTCAATGTCATTGACTAGGTGTATAATTAAATGGACGTGTAGGTCCATGAAACTTGTAGGGAGCTCCTTCTCAAATACACATACAATTTCTGCAATTTCCTTCTTCCACTTTGACACTTTAGATTCATGGATCTCCCTGGAGGTCACCCACTTGATATAAGATTAGTAAATTAGTATGAACCTTTAGTCATAAATTAAAATGCCATATAATATCTATATGTCTCTTACACATGAGCATTTCATATAACCACATACCTTGTAAATGCTGACAATCGACTTATGGCATTCCTTAAGTCAACTGTAAGATAGGAATCCCCCCTAATTTCCAATGGCATGATATGGTATCAAACACATTTATGAAAATTTCATTAGTAATTTTTTCTCACACAAAAAAATATCAAAATAAATTTAGTGCTTAATCAATGTTACTAGTAAATGTTAAATGTTGATATATAATACCTTCATTAAATTATGAAAATCATGTGTTTTAAATCATGTGATATGTCCATCAACTGTAAAAGCTTTATCCAATGATGACCCATAGCTAGTAGGTGTCCTTATTGAATGGATGACATTTTTTAGTTGGTCTAGCTCTTTTTTTTTCAAAATCCATGGAGCTTAGACTACATATGTTTCATTTTCCCTATTTGGCCACAAATGTTTTCTATCAAATTTGGTACGCGAGAAATATCTCTCCTCGAAGACAAGGTGTCCTCTTTTCCTGATATATGTCAAAATATAGAATCTGGGACATTTTTGAAGATGTGCATAGGATCTAATAGGTGAGATATTAATAGATCCTTCCAGTAAGGGAGATCATAAAATATGGATTTCCTTTTCATTCCTTCTAGCATATTAACTACAACTTGTTTTGGTTCTTCAATTGAATCACCCCGATAAAAAAAACCTCCCAAGCTTTCAATTCAGCATCTTCATACTTCTTAATCCAATTTCCTAGACCCATAATCATGGGAGGGCCTCTATTTTCAACTTTTCCATCAAATTAATTCTTCAGGCGATTTCTAAACCTATGATCTAGTGGTAGAAAAACCCTGTTGTTTGCATAAATAAATTTATGTCGATCTTTAGAATACCAGCCTTGAAATTGTTTTGCACATCTTGGACATGCAAATATCCCCTTCTTTTGAAGCCATGCAATTCAATAAGTAATGTTAATAACATAAAAAAAATAGTATAAAACTAAGTATGAAAGTTGGGATGAAAATAAATTATTAGTGTAAATACGTAAATATTTTATCTTACCAGAACAAACACCAAGTCCTGGGAAATCATGAATAGTCCAACATAGCACACCATACAACATGAAGGACGTATTTGATGGAGGATGTGATATGTCATACATTCTTATGCCTCCATAGCAATTGCATTTCATCAATAAAAGGCACAAGATAAACATCCATTTTTTTAACTTGATGTTTTCCTGGAACAATGAGAGTCAGCATAAGGTGCTCCTTTCTAACACTCATCCATGGGGGAATATTGTATACTATCAATCCGACTGGCCAAACACTATAATTTGAGCTTAGGAAAGAGAATGGTCACACTCCATCAATTGCAAGACCAAACCTGATACTACGGGGTTTATCTTTGAATTTTGTTGGTCATTTTTCCTCTATGTGTTTCATTGCTTTGGAGTCAGCCAGAATTTGCACAAATCCATCTTTACTCCTATTCTCTGCATGCCAATCCATCAATTGTGCTAGTGAATTGCAACAAAACATTTGTTGAAGTCTAGGTATAATTGGCATGTGACGTAAAACCTTCTTTGGAATTATAGGACCTTGTACATCTGTATGATATCTCTTCTCTTTGCATACAGGGCATTCTACCTTGTTTTGATATTTATCTCTGTATAAAATGCAATCATTTTTACATGAATGAATTTACTTATATTCAATCCCCAACTCAACCAACAACAAACGCGCCTCTCTGTAAGTTGATGGCAACACATTCTCTTCAGGGAATATATTTAGTTTTTAGTGCCTTGTAAGATTGCCACAAATTAAATCAATTGAATGTTTACAAATTATGTACACCAATTGATAATGCAAAGTAAGAAATAGATTTCAACTCACTTCAGTAGGGTAGTGAATCCTTTGTCTGACCAACCAAATAGTGACTTGATTTCTAATAATATTAATGTGCATGCCATTTTTGAGGTTCTACTTGCACCCGATTTGAACACGGGTGTCTTTGCTGCTTGCTTGATGGAGTCTTTGATGTTGTTATCATCAACATTATGTTGGTGGTAATTACCCCTACTATCATCATTATTGTCAACCATATCATTATTATTGTCATCATTGTTTCCATCCCCAAAGAAACCTGTAAGCATTTCATTCAATCCTTCTTCATGCACTGCATTTTCACTATCATGATCATCATCATTAAGGCTAGGTGGCATGTCATCAGTGTATACAACTCTCATTAGCTCTTCAAATTTCTTAGGTGATAGTGTTCTCTTCAATCTTGCTCTTCTCGCCCTAGTATGGTTTAAAGGATGGTTTGGATCATCTCGTCCAAATCTTAATAACCCAGTTGGATCTTGGGTATTAGTATAATGTGTTTCATCAAAATCTTCTACCTATCAACAAACACAGCATTATTTAATGTTTGGAAACAATTGGATAAATCATAAATGTATCAATTTCAAAGAAATATAATCAAATATGGCTTAAAAAATATAAATATAAATTATATGAACATATATACATCAATTGAATAATGGAACATTAATTTATAGACTACCTTTTTTATACAATAAAACACAATTTTGACAACATAGTTTATAAAACATCAGTCCACACTCATTTATTATTCTTTGGTTTTAATCGATTGTAGAAGGCATACTACCAACTAGAAGCTCATCATATATGTTATGTCTTTGTACAATCACTCGTTTGAATTGTTTCTTTCCACAACATACAGAACATCCACAAACAACAATTTTCTCAAAGTATTCATCCCATGTACTATAGTCCTGACCTACCTCTTCTTCAATGCAATCATTTGTTGTGTCATCATTATCCATTGTCATATCCTCTTCCACCCACTATCGTCTATGTGATTTAACAGTTTTAGGTCCACGTCCACGTACATATCTTCTTCTTTTGCTAGTTGAACGCTCAGGCTCTACATTTGCTCCAATCTCCATCTAAAATAATCAACAACATGCATTAATTTATGTCAAGATTGGATTATACATTATAAATTTCAATAATAATGTGAAAAAAGATGGACATATCACAAAATGCCATCAAATCATTTTTTCCTAAGTTAAGTCAAAATTTGAGTACCTAATTTGATATGACACGATTTGTTGCCATGGCCTCGTCTTGCACCTATAATACACAACATAGTAAATAATGTTTAGTACACCAATTATATCATTTCAATGAGTATGCTATCCAATACAAAACCTCAGTTTAGTCATATATTTGACATATTGATATCTCCTCTATGTTGTAGCATTTGTGAATTCATAAACACCTTCCTCCTTTGGTTGAGGTTGCTTTCTCTTCTTACCTCTATTGTATCTGCAGATTTTGTTGTCTCATCTATTTCCAACCACTTTCCTCTCAGCGATTTAGTATTTCTATGTCATCCACGTCCTCTCTCCATGGCCTCCTCTATGAATAAAAATGCTACCACAGAAGCTTTCACCACACTACCATTGAGAAGGAAGAAGCAACTTGCAGGACCACAGTAAAAACCGCTCTATTGCACCGAGTTGATGAAGGAGTCGCGGGACAGTGGTGGTCACCGCACTACCGCAAGCCAATGGTAGAAGACTTGCGAGAGTCACCGCAACACCGCTAGGAATAGAAGGAAGACTCACGTGCTACCACAGAAGCTTTCATCACACTATCACTGAGAAGGATGAAGCACCTTGCGGGACCGCAGTAAAAACCACTACCACACCGAGCTGATGAAGGATCCATGGGAGTTGGAATTATTTCCAACACTCTAGATCCTGTGATACACAACAATGAAAATAGTCACTATACAACAATGATAGGTTCCTAATTAGGTGCACTTGGCACCGCCTTAGGCGCCCCAAACAGATTACATTAATGGCCAAAATTCAGCACTAAAGTTGGTGTTAACTAACGCCAACTAAAGCGCTGACTACTGGATCAAAATAAAAATTTAATTTCCCGCATGAAGGAAGAAATCATATGACAAAAAAGGGAAAAACGTCACGCAAAGGAAGAGATCAAGGCACTACCAGCAACTAATGAGAAATTCAATTTAGTTTGTGACACCATAGGTAAGGTTACAAAAAAAAATTTCTTGGTTGAATTCGTGATTGTTTACTACTCTTTGTATTGCATTTGAATTCATGATTGTTTACTGGTTCATGGCCTAACCTGTCCAGGCAACCTCTAAATTGTCCCATCATTATAAATTTTAAAACCTTTGAGAAATGAACAAAAAAATTTACCCTACCCATTTGAGCTTTGGCTCAAAATATTATAGCACGAAGCCAGGATGCCTCCGTATTCTTTCCCTAACCTAGGTATCAAGGAAATAGTGAACTACTTGGAAAATCTAGGAATTGGGTTGGCCACTATTGAGCAACTACTAAAAATAAACGCAAAAACCGCTTGGTTTTGCCCAGTCGTGCCATAGTCACCGATGCCATGAAAATTTCATGCAAGATTGCATTATGAAAGAGTTTTCATGATAAGGTTATCAACACTAAGCAAACCCAACAAACATATTTTCCCTAGGTTATCAACACTAAGCAAACCCAATGAACATATTTTCCCACAAAACAAAACTTTCATACCACAAACTGGATGAAAACTTTCATACCTAACAGTGTGTACTTCATTTTCCTCCACAGACTGGATGAAAATAATTTTCCCTAGGTTGCCTCAAAATGTCAAGCAATAGAAGGAATGGAGCATTGTCAGCAGACTCTGGCCACAATGAGGTAATTCATTGTCAATTTATGGATTTGTAAATGTTCCCATTATTTCTTTGACTTTGACTTTTTAGTTTTTTATTTCTAAATTTAAAAGAAGAAATATAATTTAAAAATATATATATAGGGACATGAGAATGACAAAGATAAAGAGGAATTGGCTTCCATATTGGGGGTAGAGGCAGTGAACAAATTGGTTAATGTGGACTCGACAACACTTGCTAGATACATAGAAAAACAATTTGGTAACGCCCCTCAAACATTGCAAACAAATCAATTGTGTCAAAGGGAATCAATTGATTCCCCAACCAGTCCTGGATCAAGCAAAAGATCCAAGAGGAAATAAGTGATAGTAAACTCTAAAAATGTGGAATAGGGAGCAGAGATTTCCAATGTCCCAGCCACTCTTGGGACACAGACTTCTTCCACCACGCCATGTTATCAATCTTGCATTGGTAGCTACAATACGAAGATAGAATACAAGGTGGTTTCAGGGGAAGTCTAAATGACAGATGCTAGGAAAACGTTTGTGAATAGGTTTAAGGAATCATGCCTTTAACAGTTCAAAGACCATCTACATTTTCCATTCTCACAGATACCCATGCATCTGAAAAAAGTAGTTATCCATGACATGGAGACTGATTTTGGCATAGGTTGGTCTGTAAAGAAGATAAAGCTACGAATGTCTCAAAACTGCAAGAGATTTTGGTGCAACCAAACAAAGAAGATAAAAAAAATCCCTCCTAAGCTAAGGCAGAAAAGAAGGCCAATTGATGTAAGTGTGAAAGTATGGAAAGAGCTTGTAAAAGAATATGAGAAGTCTGAGGCATGGAGGAATTCTGGTGAGCAGAGTATGCAGGTATTTGAATTTTCTCATAAGATTATATCAAATTTATTAAATGATATTTAAATTTTATTTGTGCATAGTTAAATTGAATTAGTATATGTTTCAGGACAAGGCCTCCAAGGCTAGGCTTGAGAAACTTTGTGCCATGCATCGCAGTGGCCTTAAAGGTTTACATGCCTTGATCTATACATTTGTAAGTATATTTAATATGTTAAATGATATATATTTTTTATTTCCTTGGAAAAAGTAAATGATTGCATATTAATTAGTTTAACTAGTCCATGTGCCATATTTTGACAGGAGGAGAAATATGGCTGCCATCCAAATAAATTTGAAAAGAATATGTTACAAAACAAAAAGTGGAAAAATTTTGTAATTTGGATGGAGAACAAGGTATCAATAGTTGAGTTTCAATAAATTAGTTGGATATTGTTGTGTTAATATGTCAATTTGCATCTCTTGTGTTGCATTATTTATTGATGTGTAGGATGAGTAAATAGAGCTCAAATCTTATGATTACAAGATGATTGTTTATGTGCATGAATAAATAGTAGAAGGATGTACATGAACTCAATTCATCTGACTTTGTGCCTCTTGGCAGGCATTCCTCTTGAATCTCTAATATCAGATGCCTAAGACTTCCCTGTAGCTTTTACCTTTCATTTATGCCTTTCCTCTTCACTGTTAGACTCATCTCCTTTTTCCTTATCTACATTTTTGGCTTTGGCTTCTAATTCATCCCATGTTTTACCTTCCTCCTCTTCAGAATATTCTTCTTCTTCGTCCTCCTCTGACTCCACAAGAGATTCATCTTCTAAACCTTCCTCATCTGATTCTGATTCCTCTTCTACATCAAAGGGTTTGTATCCTTGATCTGACTCTTTTGAATTATTAGAATCAGAATCACTAGCTTCCATATTCAAAAATTCCCAACCACCATCTTCAATAAATTTATTTGGATCATCAGTAATACTCTTCAAAATTAGCCGCTAGTTCAAGTCCATTCTACTTTCATAATAATTTATATCCATGGAGTTCAGCCATTCCTTGATGCCATCAAGTGAAGATTGAGGAATGGTGTCAATGCAGAGTACATCCCGCTTGAAGTCTTTGAAAATAATAGCCATATAAAATTCCTTTTGCCCAAGTCCCACTCTCTCAAGGTTAACAATCTCAATCTCACTAATAGTGATTACTAAGAAAGGTAATTCCACCAAATCTACCAAACAATTTACTATAGGAATAATAAAAGCAAAGGCTTTGAAAGGAACTCCATGAAAACCAAGCTCTCTAAAAGGTATATCAAACTCTAGTTCAAAATATTTTAGATGAGGCTGCTCCCACAGCTCTCCTACTCGCTTGACAAATCCTTGAAACTCTGACTTCTTAACATTCAAAAGATAAATGGAATGTCCTCAACACCCAATAGAGCTATCCAAACAAGCTAACTAAAAACACAAACGTTCTCCCACACACAATGGCCTAATGGTTGGTTGTCATAGAAGTCAAACTACCGAAGTAACAACATTGATTGAGTTAACATATATGCATCATTTGCATAAATAGCTAAAATGTGTAACAAATGTTAATCAATACATTGAATTTTGAGATGCGTTGAAATAACAAAAAAAAAACATGTTTTGGGGAAAATATCAGCAACATGGGGGAAGAAAGCATTAACCCTAATAAAATCAATTTTTGTTGTTCTTGATACACCATCTGTAAGTTTTCCTTGGATGACAGTACTAAATTTCTATATGTTGTACCCCTTAAATGTCCTGCATGTTACAAATATGGAATAACAATGCACAACTTTGTATTGAGTCCAAAGGCCAAGGCATTTTGAATAAGGGTAGCCAAACTTAATAAGGATGTAGTCACTATTACACGTATTGAAAATCCAGAATAGTCATGTAAAGACAACTACCTGTGAAAACCATAATCAATCAAATTATGCACATTCAAATCTAAGTTTGTAAGCTTGCATTTCAGTCCATGCATCTAATTCCTTGTTGAAGATTGAGGGTGTCAACAAAAAAGCTATAATAGCTCTCCTTAAACCATAGCAGTTTTAAAGTGCAGTATTTCCAAATTCAAATCCACTTCTCGACTAAGGAAAGGAGGTAGGATTTTTAGGTGCTACCTCAAATAGAGAAGGCCATAGAAAACATTGAAATAGAAGATCCAATAAGTGAGACGACATAGCTATAGACCATAGATAATCAAAATTCTTGCAATGCACAGATGCTTGTGATACAAACAAAAGGTTCTTACACATTGGATAAATATATCCTCATCAAAATGACCAAAAAGAAATTTCAAATTTGTAAGTAAACTTTGACAGTCAAGAAAACCAGTCATAAAAATTGGAAGTAAACTTTGGCTGACATGTAGGTGAACTTAATTCATTTGACTTTATGCCTCTTGGCAGACATCGGGATCTCCCCTCCTAAAGTTTGGACCACATCCATTACCTCCACATAAAACTGGACATCCTTGGTCTTCTTGGTTCCCATGCCATGATATGGTTATGCAAATGAAAATGAAGCAAAGTAATCATCTCCTTCTCCATTGGCTGGAAGAATGCATGGTTAATTTTTTGATACATGATATCAACTCTCTCTTCTGCTCTCATGGTTGAATACTGAAATCCATTATGGTGGGCCTCCATAGTTCCAATCATCTTTCATCCTCTTCCACCAAATGTTAGCCTGATCCACATGTTTTCCAGCCTAATTGGCTTTGTTTTTGAAAGTTGAAGTTTATCCTGAGTCACCAGTGTAGCTCTCTTTTCCTTTTCAGAATCTTTCATTGCTATAGATCATCTCTAGGATTTAATCATTTGTACCACATGGTTGATGTGCTTTGAATCCTTGCATCTAAAGGAAATTTCCTTAACATAAATAGTGATAGGGAATTTCAATGTTTCCATTGTAGTTGGCATTAAAGCCGGTACCTGCAACATTGAAAATTATCCTTATATAAGAATTCCCTCCATCTTGTTGGCTTGTAACACTCTTGATGGTGGTTACATGAAATATGATTCTGATTCCTCTTCCACATCAGAGGGTTCATATCCTTGATCTAACTCTTCTGAAATATCAGAATCAGAATCACTAGCTTCCATATTCAAAAATTCCCAACCACCATCTTCAATAAATTTATCTGGATTATCAGTAATACTCTTCAAAATTAGCCACTAGTTCAAGTTCATTCTACTTTCATAATACTTTATATCCATGGAGTTCAGCCATTCCTTGATGCCATCAAGTGAAGATTGAGGAATGGCGTCAATGCGAAGTACATCCCACTTGAAGTCTTTGAAAAAAATAGCCATATCAAATTCCTTTTTCCCAAGTCCTACTCTCTCAAGGTTAACAATCTCAATCTCACTAATAGTGATTACTAAGAAAGGTAATTCCACCAACTCTACCAAACAGTTTACTATAGGAACAATAAAACAAAGGCTTTGAAAGGAACTCCATGAAAACCAAGCTCTCTAAAAGGTATATCAAACTCTAGTTCAAAATCTTTTAGATGAGGCTGCTCCCATAGCTCTCTTACTTGCTTGACAAATCCTTGAAACTCTATATTGATTTTATTTTTCTTGTCCCTCTCCTACTGTTCTTCCTCAATTTCATCAGGATCATACATTGACCTTCTTGCCCCTCCTAAAGTTTGACCACATCCATTACCTCCACATAAAACTGAACATCCTTGGTCTTCTTTGGTTCCCACGCCGTGATATGGTTATGCAAATGAAAATGAAGCAAAGTAATCATCTCCTTCTCTGCTAGCTGGAAGAATGCATGCTTAATGTTTTGATACATGATATCAACTCTCTCTTCGTATCTCATGGTTGAATACTGAAATCCATTATGGTGGTCCTCCAGAGTTCCTACTATCTTTCTTCCTCTTCCACCAAATGCTAGCCTTAATCCACAAGTCTGCTTAGCCTAATTGGCTTTGTTTTTGAAAGCTGAAGTTTCTCCCGACTCACCAAGATTAGCTATAACTTTTTTTTGAGATTTTATTATGGTATGTGCACTTTGATATGATGTAATATTAGATATATAACAGAAAAATAAATTTACGAGATAAATAATATATTTTTATTTTGTAGAACATGGTCTTCCTGTGAAGATCGCGATGATCCTCAACATGATATAGACTAATAAAAATATTTGGTTTTTCCAAAGATGCATCACATGGCAAAGCGATGATGATGACACGTATATGGAAGACAATCGGCGCTTCCATGACAACAGATGATGATTAATGACGACGACGACGACGCATCTAATACCCATCTAATTAATTTAATTTAATGAATACCCACTAATTTTACTCCACGGCACGGCATCTAACTACCACGCATGATGATGATGATGATGATGATGATGATGATGATGATGATGATGATGATGATGATGATGATGATGATCACGATGGTGATGATGATGATGAGATAGTTGGTAATAGTAACCAATGACATTCATGATCATATAGAGTACATCATGGATCATTGCTAATATATTGTTATGATGACTCTTTTCATGGTTACTATCATATGTATCATTTTCACGGCCTACAGTACTATATTGTTGAGTTGTATCATATTGACATTTATCATTTTCACTATATCATTTGGACATGTATCATCTTGACTTGTATCAATTTGAGTTACATAATTTATCAATTTTATTTATATCATTTGTACATGTATCATTTTCACTTATGTTGACTGTTGGACATGTATCATTTTGACATGTTTTTGATGTACTAGCATATTTTACTTTCACTTGTTTTAGTTATATATGATGATGATCTTATCAGTACTGACTTGTCAATTTATATATATTAAAAGTGTTCAATGATTTTTGGATGAATATTTATTAAGTATGATGATTTTAATTTACTGCTCAGGATGGATGTTGTCAAATTCAATTAAATTATAGATATTTGACTCACTTGTTTTAATTATAGATGATGATCATGTTACAATAATTATATTGTTGTTTAATCATATGAGTTAAATAATTAAATTACTTACTCTATAATCATATAAGTTATTTAAGAGGCACGATATATTTAACTAATTAAATTGAAATAAAACATATTAAATTAATAAATGGAAGCAAAACAAGAAGCATTTCTAGAAGCAAAAAAGGAAGCAACAATGGAAGCCAAACTAGAAGAAAACCAGAAGCAATCTTGGAAGTAAATTTGGAAGCAAACCTCAATGCAAACTTGGAAGAAAAATCAGAAGCAAAACTAGAAGCAAAACCAGAAGCAAAACCGAAAGAAAAACTAGAAGCAAAATTGGAAGAAAAACTAGAAGCAAAACCAGAAGCAAAACCGGAAGCAAACCTGGAAGCAAAATCGGAAGCAAAATTGGAAGCAAAATTGGAAGCAAACTTGGAAGAAAAACTAGAAGCAAAACAAAAGCAAAACTAGAAGTAAACTTGAAAGAAAAACCAGAAGCAAAACTGGAAGCAAAACCAGAAGCAAAACCAGAAGCAAAACTGGAAGCAAAACCAGAAGCAAAACTGGAAGCAAAACCGGAAGCAAAACCAAAAGCAAAAGTGAAGCAAAACTCGAAGCAAACCTGGAAGCAAAATTGGAAGAAAACTTGGAAGCAAAATTGGAAGCAAACTTGGAGGAAAAACTGGAAGCAAAACTAGACGTAAAATTGGAAGCAAAACTAGAAGCAAAAATGGTAGTAGACATGGAAGCAAAACCGGAAGCCATATTGGGTGCCAATTTCAGTGCAATTTTCGTCGTTACTTCCTGACGCTATTTTGGGTGCTAACGGAGGCGCTCTGATTTTCTGGTGCTAAATTGGGCACTAAATTCGGTGTCAATTCCAGCACAAATGTCAATGCAAAATATGACACCGAACTGACCATGCCTATTTGCGCCAAGTTTAGCGCCAACCAAATTGCTTAATTCATGTACTCAAAATACACTAAAATTCGGGGCAAAATTCGGCGCTAATTGCCTATTGTGTTGTTGTGGATGGGTATATGTAGGAAGGAATCCATCTGTTATGTACACTAGGCAGGACTTTCGTAGAAGCCCCCAAGGGTTTCACAGTTAAATAGTAACCTACTAAAGGTTTCATCTCACAACGCTTAGGGATCCTTCTAGATACACCACTAGGGCTCATAGGTTGGGTTGCAAGGCTAGGTTCCCTACAAGACACACACCCACAACACTCCTAGAACATGAGGGAAGAGTCTTTTAGCACTACTAAAAAGAACCAGAATCGTTCACATCAGGTTCACCAAAATGTAGAAGGGACCGACCACTTAGGACCCCAGGTCACAGGAGGGTCTAGAATGATCAGTTTCCTTGATCTACCTCATGCTAAGGACTATTTAAGGTAAGTTTAATGTTTTAGATGGGTGAAAAGGAAGGGAAATTGGCCTGCCACTATCCTTTTGTCAACCCGAGAGGTTTAGGGAATCAAGTGAGTGAATTATCAAGTCTAGACTGTAGCCTAGGTAGCTCTCTGCCAGGGGACTCCAATGTAGAAGATGGATGACAACATGGTGCATTGGCATCCCAATTGTGTTGGATCTTAGTTGTGATCATATGGTTTGTCCTTGATGAAAAAATCTCTTTTAGTTAGTTCTCTTTGATGATCAGTCTCAGTTTGGATCCTTATGATTTATAATGGCACTTCTTTGATGTCTCTTGGCTATTACAGAAAGTTATTTGTTATGTTTCATGGTGATAAGAATTTTGGTTCAAGTTATGAATGTTATTTCTTTGACTAACAAAGCTTGAAAGATGGTTTCTTTTTTAGGATCGTTCTCTTTGCATATCACAGGCTTACACACATCGACATGAGTATGGCAGGGTCTCCCCGATCCACTTTGAAATGTCTGAGTTTCCTATCGGCAAGACATTTCAGATGTCATAACGATTTGTTCTTACATACAGGCTGCTTTCGGCATGACATTCCCGTTGTCTTGGTGACCGGCACAAGAAAGGTTATTTTGGCAAGACTTATCTTTGGTTTCGGCGACAGAAAAGTGTTCTCTATCGGCATATGTAATGTCGTCGGGCTGAGGTCTTAGCGAAGACATATTGTCTCCTTGACTAGTGCAAGTGGAAGTCTATCAGCGAGAGTTGTGGCATCATCATATGGTCTTAGCGAACTCTTCTGGTCTCACTAACGAGCGCATTAAAAGATTCACTTTGGCCAGACTTGGAGTATTCGGTTTAATATCTCAGCAAACTCAAGTGTGTCTCACCGACCGTATGCATATGGAAACTTATCAGTAAAACTAATGGCTACCGATATAATGTCTTGGCGAATTTGATTTGTTACACCGACCGAAAAACATAAAGGTAGTCTCTTCGGTAAGAGCTAGGGTTTTCGGCGAGACGTCTCAACGAGTGACCTCTAGTCTCACGGATGGAACATAAAATAACTCTATTGGAATAGGATCTATCCTATCTTAGTGACTCTGAGTAAATGAAGACTTTCGGTATGACTCAAGCATTCTACGAGAGGTCTCCCCGATGACGGTATGCTATAGCGACACTCATGAGAATGAAGGTTACTTTTTGGTGAGAGAACTGTTGTGTCTTGCCGACCACTGATAATGAAATACATTTCGGTAAGACTCATGTGTTTCGATGTAGAGTCTCAGTGAACCCATCAAGTCTTGGCAACAAAGTCTAATGAACGACTTTCAGCGAAAGGTTGGTATTGTCTCAGCGACTCTCAGTGGATAAAGTCTTTCGGTATAACGAAGTTATCTATATGAGGTCTCCCCGAAATTGATATGTCATGGTGATAGGAATGATCATGTGAGCTTTCGGTAAGACACAGGATGCTCTACAAGATGTCACCCTAACTACACATTGTCTTGGCAAAGGCGGATGAAGGATACATCTCAGCAAGAGTGTGTTTTTGTCACAGCGACTCATAATGGATAAAGCCTTTCGGTGAAACTTAATGAAATCTACATAACGTCTCCCCGAAAGCAGAATGTCACAGTGACAAACAGAGGGATGACTAACAGTGATAAATTTTCCTTTGGCATAGGTATTGAATTGTCACGGCGACAAGGTTGATCATGGGGGCTCTCGGCAAAACAAAGACTTGTCTACAAGATGTCTCTCCGATTTCAAAAGATTACAGCGATAGTGAATGAAACGAAAAGGGAATCTTGGTGAGAAACTTGCTTATGTCTCAGCAATTGGAAAGAACATAACACATGGCTCTCAGCATAACTTAATGTATTCATTATGTCTTCTCCCCGACTCTAATGGGTCCTAGCGAAAGCGTTAACTAAGGGAATGAGTGGCGATTTAATTGCCTTCGGCAGAACTTTCTGGTTGTCTCAACAAATAGTTTACGAAGACTCAAAACACTGTGGTCGTCATCATGGATTGGCATCAAATCTCAGAACAGTTACATAACAGGATATTCATCGAGTTTCTTTTTGAGTTGTTGCATTTTTTGGATGATTTGCAGCTCTCTAGATAAGCGTTACTATTGATTTTTATCATCATCGACAGACTGTCATTATTCTGCCTCATATTCAAAAATCTGCAAGAGAATCTGAGAATCTTGTGAAACACATTCTTTGAAGATTTCTTCGTAACTGACATACTTGAAATGTATATATAAACCTGTGTTGAAAACAGTGAAGGTTGGTGATTGTAATTATGTGGTTGTAATCCTTAGGGTATTCTGTAGAGGAGAAAACAGATAAATATGAGCTTAACTAAAAATAGAGAGATCCTCTGATATTATGAGTGTAATTCTAAAATCTGAGTAAGGGGTTGGTGCTCCTTGAGATTGGTGTCTCTAAATGAGGGGTTGGTGCTCCTTGAGATTGGTGTCTCTAAATGAGGGTTTGGTGCTCCTTGAGTTGGTGCTTAGAAATTAGCCTATAAGGCATTGTTAAAAGTGGTTTTTGAAGTTTAAGCCAGTAAGGCAGTTTAGGAGTGGTTTTTCTACCCCAGGAGGGTTTTCCACTCGGAAAATCTTTTGTCTCTTTTTTCTTCTGTGTGCTCACTGCTTTTCTGTGTTGATTGTTGTTTCAGTTCATAGTTGGGTTTATTGTTGTTCTCAATTTTGTTTATGAATGATTACATTCAACTCATGACTGCATTAATCAGAGTAATATTGAGATCAAATCTATGCTATGTTTTGGCAACTGCAAGATATCTCACTCAAATCATATTTTCATAAGTTGTCAAATAGACTGAGTTAATGTTGTCATATCTTTGTGCTTTCAAAAGTGATTACTCTACTCTATTGTTGAAAGAAAAGGAAATCAGAATTAAACATCTTGGTCGAAGTTGAAATTTTTTTTGACACTGATTCACCCCCCCCTCTCAGTGTCTGCCCATATCTCCAACAATTGGTATCAGAGCGTAGGGTGCTCTGTTAGGTCTAAACCACCTAGGATTGTTCCTGGCTTCTTGGAGTACTTTGGTTAATATGAGAAAGAACATAAGGAATAAGGGAAAAAGATGTTCTCAGCAAAATGCTAGTCATCATGTTCAACCTAAATCTAGTATAAGGAATAACAAGGAAGAGTTCATAAACAGTAGCTCTGAAATAGTAGAGTTTCCTAGATTTGGAACTCCTCAGTTCGAAGAAACAAACTTTATTATATGGAAACATAGGATGGAAACATACTTACTTTCTTTAGGATCTGAAGTGTGGGCAATAGTAGAAAAGGGTTGTACTACATCTACAACATCTCCTTCCACTCTTGAGGAGAAGAAAGCACTTGAATCCAATACTAGAGCTATAAATGCTATTCTTAATAACTTGCCAAATAAACTCATTACAAAAGTCATTCATTACAGCAGTGCTAAGGAAGTTTGGGACAAGTTGACTGAAATGAATCAGAATAGTGAATTACAAGAAGAGATATCTTTAGATACTGAAATAAGTTGTGAAACATCTGAGAGTGAAGAAGGTGTAAACCTTCATAGTTATTAAAAGAAGTACAAGGAGATCAGTAATGAATATTTAAATGATCAAGAAACTTGTGTAAAAGTAGATCAATCTTTGGGTGAAGTTAACTCTGAATAGGAATATGACGAATCAGAAAGTGAGGTTGATTTGGATGGTGAACTCCTATGTGCCTTAGATACTATTAGGCAGCTTAAAAAAGAAAACCAGTTTTTAACAAGACAGCTTCAGCAAAAAGAGAGTTTGGAAGTCAAGTTAAAAGACAAGGATGAATTGTGTAATAAACTAGAAAATGAGATTGATTCTTTAAAGAAATGTTCAAATAATGATTCCTTGTTAAAAGAACTAACTCTTAAGGATGATATGATTATTAGTCAGAAAATTGAAATTGAAGAATATAAGAGGATTGCAGATGTTGTGAGTTCTGATTTGGAGATTAAAAAGATTGTTTGTCTAAAACTTGAAGAAGAAGTAGTTGCTTTAAGAAAAGAGCTTGAAAGTATCAATGCTCAATCTGGTAAAATTCAGAAATTTGATCATAGTACTAACATATTGAATGAGATGTTGGGTAGGCAAAAGCATTCTAAAGATCCTACAGGAGTGGGATATGAGGTTGGACAAAGCTCTGCAGACAAATCTAAACATGAAACAGTGTTTACTACTTCAGATGGAAAGAATTTTACAGCCAAGCAAACACCAAGAATGAAGGTTGATCTTGGTTACAGTATTGTTGCATCAAAGGATAAAACTGACACTAGAAGACAATCTAAAGGTATTCATAGAGAAAGGGAAAATGTCTTCAGATCTTCACATCCTTGGCATGATCATTCATTCAAGTATAATCATTCTTTCCAAGGATACTGTTATGTTTGTAATGAATATGGTCATAAGGCAATTGATTGTATAAGATGGTCAAACAAGAATCATTCTAATGTCCCTAGAAATGAGGATGTGGTGTGTTACAACTGTATTAATTTTGGTCACTTGAGAAGAGACTGTAGAATAAATACAAGTGACAATAATGTAGGGAACAATGCTGGAAAATTCTGTAGGAAGTCTTCTATTTCTCAGAACAATCACAAAGTCATTTGTTTCAGATGTAATAACATTGGACATAAAGTACAGCAATGCAGATTAAATAGAAAGACAGGTACTTTAAGCAAACAAGTGAAAAAGTCTTCATTGGTGTGGAGAAGGAAGAGAAATAAAGATGCTTCTGAGAAAACTCCTTGTGCACTCCTTGCACAAGAGTTGCCTTCCATGTCTTGAGAAGAAGCAAAGACTTAGGGGGAGTCTATTATGTAATATGTTTTACCCCTGTGGAGTCTAGAATGAGGTATGACATCTTGTATTTTCTTTTGGTGGTATAAGATGTTAAGGAATGTTTTTGCTTGGTCTAATGGTTGACAGTTTTAAGAAGTTTTTGAAATGACAGTGCACATTGTTTTTAAATGAACCTTTTGGATGCTTGGGTTTTGGAAATAATGTTATGTCCTTATGACATCTTTGAGTGGTGTGGAGACATATAGGTGAGTTCCTCAACATATTAAAGATAAGAAAGCCTTTGTTTTTTGAAGGGATGTCGATGGATTTATCTTTGGAGAACAGTGATTGAAAAACATGTTTGATGTTATGAATTATTTATGTCATGATATTATTCGGTGTTGCATGAAGAAGTTGAGTTAAGATTGTGTGCTGAATGAAGATAGTCACAATGTATTTTGCAAGTTGTTATGAAGGAATTGAGTGTTTTGGTCTTCTGAGTATGGTACAGTGATCTAAGTAGGTTGCTACAGCAGTCTTGAGAACTGTGTATGTTCATGGGATATGCTCTGATGTCTGTGTTTCGATGAAGGAAGGTGACTGGTAGTATTAACCTCATTGTGTATGGCTGGGACTTATTTTTGAACTTTGAAATTGAGTATTGTGTGTGAAAGTGAGTGCAAGTTATATATATGAAAGTTGCTTGAATTCATGTTTTGATAGAAACAAAAGGAGAGAGCTTTGGTGTGATGCCTTGAAGATAGATTATCTGCATGATGTTATTAGGTTTCTAATTTTGAAGTGGGAGTTATTGCACGGGCTGTTACTGCTGATTTCTCTGATAATTTCTGTGCATTTGAAGTGAGTGAAGTTGTGTTGTTACAATATGATGCTCTATCTTGTATTGGTGATTTAAAGTTATTCAATATGTCTGCTGCACTATTGCTCTATTTGCAGCCGGTTCTTATGGTATTTGGTTGGCTTCTCAGTTGTGTTTCCTGGCAATGCAAATTCTTCTCTTCTATTCTTTGTCATTTTGGCAAAAAGGGGGAGAGTCATTTGTGTTTTGCCATCAAGGACAAAGGGGGAGTTTGTTGGATCTTAGTTGTGATCATATGGTTTGTCCTTGATGACAAAATCTCTTTCAGTTAGTTCTCTTTGATGATCAGTCTCAGTTTGGATCCTTATGATTTATAATGGCACTTCTTTGATGTCTCTTGGCTATTACAGAAAGTTATTTGTTATGTTTCATGGTGATAAGAATTCTGGTTCAAGTTATGAATGCTATTTCTTTGACTGACAAAGCTTGAAAGATGGTTTCTTTGTCAGGATGGTTCTCTTTGCATATCACATGCTTACACACATTGGCATGAGTATGGAAGGGTCTCCCCGATCCACTTTGAAATGTCTGAGTTTCCTATCGGCAAGACATTTCAGATGTCATAACGATTTGTTCTTACATACAGGCTACTTTCGGCGTGACATTCCCGTTGTCTTCACGACCGACACAAGAAAGGTTATTTTGGCAAGACTTGTCTTTGGTTTCGACGATAGAAAAGTGTTCTCTATCGGCATATGTAATGCCGTCGGGCTGAGGTCTTAGCGAAGACATATTGTCTCCCCGACTAGTGCATGTGGAAGTCTATCGGCGAGAGTTGTGGCGTCGTCATATCATCTTAGCGAACTCTTCTGGTCTCACCGACGGGCGCATTAAAAGATTCACTTTGGCCAGACTTGGAGTATTCGATTTAATATCTCAGCGAACTCAAGTGTGTCTCACTGACCGTATGCATATGGAAACTTATCGGTAAAACTAATGGCTATCGATATAATGTCTTGGCGAATTTGATTTGTTACACCGACCGAAAAACATAAAGGTAGTCTCATCGGTAAGAGCTAGGGTTTTCGGCAAGAGGTCTCAGCGAGTGACCTCCGGTCTCGCTGATGGAACATAAAAGAACTCTATTAGCATAGGATCTATCTTGTCTCAGCGACTCTGAGTAAATGAAGACTTTTGGTATGACTCAAGCATTCTACGAGAGGTGTCCCCTATGACGGTATGCTATAGTGACACTCATAAGAATGAAGGTTACTTTTCGGTGAGAGAACTGTTGTGTCTTGCCGACCACTGAAATGAAATACATTTCGGTAAGACTCATGTGTTTCGATGTAGAGTCTCAGCGAACCCGTCAGTCTTAGCGAAAAAGTCTAATGAATGACTTTCGGCGAAAGGTTGGTATTGTCTCAACGACTCTCAGTGGATAAAGTCTTTCGGTATAACGAAGTTATCAATATGAGGTCTCCCCAAAAGCGATATGTCATGGCGACAGGAATGATCACGTGAGCTTTTAGTAAGACATAGGATGCTCTACAAGATGTCACCCCGACTACACATTGTCTTGGCGAAGGCGGATGCAGGATACATCTCGGCAAGAGTGTGTTTTTGTCACAGCGACTCATAATGGATAAAGCCTTTCGGTGAAACTTAATGAAATCTACATAACGTCTCCCCGACAGCAGAATGTCACAGCGACAAATAGAGGGATGACTGACGGTGATAAAGTTTCCTTCGGCATAGGTATTGAATTGTCACGGCGACAAGGTTGATCACGGGGGCTCTCGGAAAAACAAAGACTTGTCTACAAGATGTCTCTCCGATTTCAAAAGGCTACAGCGATAGTGAATGAAACGAAAAGGGCATCTCGGTGAGAAACTTGCTTATGTCTCAACGATTGGAAAGAACATAACACATGGCTCTCGGCGTAACTTAATGTATTCGTTATGTCTTCTCCCCGACTCTGATGGGTCTTGGCGAAAGCGTTAACTAAGGGAATGAGTGGTGATTTAATTGCCTTCGGCAGAACTTTCTGGTTGTCTCAACGAATAGTTTACGAAGACTCAAAACACTGTGGTCGTCATCATGGATTGGCATCAAATCTCAGAATGGTTACATAACAGGATATTCATCGAGTTTCTTTTTGAGCTATTGCATTTTTTGGATGATTTGCAGCTCTCTGGATAAGCGTTACTATTGATTTTTATCATCATCGATAGACTGTCATTATTCTGCCTCATATTCAAAAATCTGCAAGAGACTCTGAGAATCTTGTGAAACACATTCTTTGAAGATTTCTTCGTAACTGACATACTTGAAATGTATATATAAACCTGTATTGAAAACAGTGAAGGTTGGTGATTGTAATTATGTGGTTGTAATCCTTAGGGTATTTTGTAGAGGAGAAAACAGATAAATATGAGCTTAACTAAAAATAGAGAGATCCTCTGATATTATGAGTGTAATTCTGAAATCTGAGTAAGGGGTTGGTGCTCCTTGAGATTGGTGTCTCTAAACGAGGGGTTGGTGCTCCTTGAGATTGGTGTCTCTAAATGAGGGTTTGGTGCCCCTTGAGATTGGTGTCTCTAAATGAGGGTTTGGTGCCCCTTGAGTTGGTGCTCAGAAATTAGCCTATAAGGCATTGTTAAAAGTGGTTTTTGAAGTTTAAGCCAGTAAGGCAGTTTAGGAGTGGTTTTTCTACCCCAGGAGGGTTTTCCACTCGAAAAATATTTTGTCTCTTTTTTTTCTTCTGTGTGCTCACTACTTTTCTGTGTTGATTGTTGTTTCAGTTTATAGTTGGGTTTATTGATGTTCTCAATTCTGTTTATGAATGATTACATTCAACTCATGAATGCATTAGTCAGAGTAATATTGAGATCAAATCTGTGCTATGTTTTGGCAACTGCAAGATATCTCACTCAAATCATATTTTCATAAGTTGTCAAATAGACTGAGTTAATGTTGTCATATCTTTGTGCTTTCAAAAGTGATTACTCTACTCTATTGTTGAAAGAAAAGGAAATTAGAATTAAACATCTTGGTCGAAGTTGAAATTTTTTTTGACACTGATTCACCCCCCCCTCTCAATGTCTGCCCATATCTCCAAAAAATTCAGCACTGGTGTCTATACGAACATAAGGTATAAAGGAGAGTCAAGACTAGCAAAAAATTCACTAAACTACTTGATAAATGGAGTTTTATATAGTGACAAAAAACATAAAAGAGCTAAACTGTTGAAATGACAAGAATAACACTTTAACTTAAGAAGATATAAGTTGATGAGAATAAAGGCGGTAGAAACTAAACTTACGGTCAGTCTAGCCTCTCGCAAGCTCCACACGATTGAGAGTACTTATGGGCTGCTTCAGAGCTTGCTACAATCAAACCCTCGTTTCGATGTTACCACCTCCACAGATAGCCAAGATAGCCATAAAAGAGAAATAATGTGATGAAGAAATTATGGAAAGAAAGCAACGCCAAGAAATGGTAACAACATTATGCTACAAAATCAAATAACGATGTTAGATGGAATGGATATCACCTCCCAAACAATATGTCCTCAAGCATGTGAAGGGAGATGTGAGCTCACAAGCTTGTGAGTTCCATCATTGTCACAACAATGTGAGAAGAAAAACCAACAGAGTGTCGTCTTGGAGCTTCAATAATGGATAATGCTATGAAAAAGGAAGTGTGTAGAGGAAAGTGAAGTTCAAGAAACATGTAGAAGATCGAATGAATGGAGAAGATAGTCTTTTTAGGATGAATAGAAGCCCAAAAGAGACATTTGAGGTTGGTCAAGGGCATAGGGGTGTTACGCTTCATTGCCAATGGAGAAATGTAACACCTCTGTATATTCTAGAGGTGGGAATCCTATCAGGATGACAACGCACCGCACAAACATCTGTGTGTCATGTTAGAGTCCCCGATGAAAATTCCCCCACCAACACTACAAACAGTCACCAAGTGGGTGGAAAGCAAATGGATGAGGTGGAATAGCATCTTCGGGTTTGATTTTTTTAAGGTAAGGGGTGTAAATGGGGAATTTTCAAGGGGTGCAAATTCACTCCATTACAACAACATGCCTTAGGTGCCCTTTTAGCTCAACATAATAAAGGCAAATAAATTATTGTCTATTACCTTAGTTGAACATTAGTTGGATGTGAACTCAATTATTTATCCATGGAGAAAGCTTTCCTTGCTGTAGTGTTTTCCACACAAAAACATTGAAATTATATGATTAATGTTATGAGTCATTTGATTGCCAAAATTGACCCATTAAAATATTTTTTATCCAAAGCATCCCTTACTAGTCAAATGGCAAAGTGGGTCATGTTCCTTAGGGATTTTGATATTGACTATGTCAACCAAAAGGAGATCAAAGGTCAAGTTATAGTAGATCAATTAACAAAGGCTCCCATTCAGGGCTTTTGGCATTTAAACATATAATTTCTAGATGAATCCATACTTCACATTGGAGAATCCAAACCATAGATATTATACTTTTATGGATAATTCACATCACATGGATCATGTGCTAGAATCCTTTTATCAAATCCAAGGTGATTTCATTCCTCAAATAATTTCATATTACTTTTCCTTGTACAAATAACATAGAAAAATATGAGGCATTAATATTTGATCTAAAACTAGTGGTATAATGACATCAATATTTATGAGTGTTTGGAGATTCATAACTAGTAGTCAAACAGGTCAATGATTAGTTCCTTACTAAGGATGAAAAACTTGTTCTCTATAAACACATGGTTGACAATTTCAACAAGTATTTTTTGGATATATCTTTTGAGCAAGTTCCTCATATCAATAACAAAGCATTTGATGCAATGGCCACCATTGGGTCTCTTCTAGATATATCGAATGAATCTTATGAGTATCATTTCCTTGTAGAGCAACTCCTTATACTTTCTTATGATATGATAAGTGACATCGTTGGTCCCAAAAAACTGGGTACAATGATATATTTTCCTATCTCCACAACTAAACCATATCTCTTGAAATATCATCCACCAAAATGTAAATCCCTTACCTAACACACATCTTGTTATACCATCCTTGGTGGCACACTCTATTGTAGGGATTATGATGGCACTTTTCTTAGATGTCCTAACTCAAATGAGGCTAACCTCATACTTCAAGAAGTTCGTAGAGATATTTGTGGCGCTTATACAAACATCATGGTCCTACCCAAGAATCTCCTTCACACATGATACTATTGGCCTGCCATGGAATTTAATGCCTATCAATATGTAAAGAAATACCTTAATTTTCAAAAACATGGAGACCTTATTCATGCACCATTGCAAGCCCTCCAACCCAGTACCATTCCATGACCCTTCTCTATATGGGACCTCAATCTCATTGGTAATATTAATCCCAACTCCTCCAATGGTCAAAAGTTCATTATTATCACTATTGAATATTTTGCTAAGTGGGTCGAAGAAATTCCACTCACTTTCAATATTGAAATACAAACTTTCAAATCCATCCTTAGCCATCTCATTTGTTATTTTGGCATACCATCCACCATCATAATAGAAAATGATAAATACTTTAGAAACCCTAAAGTGCATTCCTTATGTGATAAATTCCATATTAAGCACAAATGGTCCACCCCTATTTCCCATAGGCCAATGGTCAAGTCAACATATCTAAAAAAACAATTATCAAAATCCTTAAGAAAATCATCAATTACACTGGCCATGATTAGCACCTTCACCTTAACCCAACCCTTTGGGCCTACCACACCTCCATTCACACTCCCACTAATGCCACTACATATTCACTTATCTATGGTACCAAAGCAATCTTGCCAATAGAGGTCAAGCTTCCCTCTTTGCAAGTTTCTTTATATAACCTCATCTTAGAAGAGGATTATCAAGCATCATGTTTACATGAGCTAGAACTATTTGATGAACATTGTCCAACTTCTCTCAATCACCTTAAATAATACCAACATAGGTTTCATTGTGGCTATAAACAAATCCTTCACACTAGAGATTTTTAGGATGGAGAACTTATCCTTAAGGAAAACCAAAAGAACACCACCCAAGATAGAGAGAAGAAAGGGAAATTTGAGCCAAACTAGTTGGGTCCATATGTCATTACTACCAAGTTTAGATTTAGAGCGTACAATTTAGCCACTCTTGAAGGCCATGAGATAAATGAGCCTATGAATATTATGTTGGAACATATTTTTTGTTGTGCCAAAAGTTTGACCTGTTAATGCCTGATACAAACATGGAAGATAAGAGGATCCATGGGAGGTAGTTAGTCCATGTTCTGAATCCAAAGGGAGATGCTAGCAATTATTCCAAAAATCCCCCCTCAATGTCAGCCGAGGGGATTTGAACCCATGACTTGGCTCTGATACCATTTGTTGGAACACATTTACCATTGTGCCAAAAGATTGACCTATTAACACCTGATACAAACACCAAAGGTAAGAAAATCCATGGGAGGAAGTTAGTCCATGTCCCGAATCCAAAGGGAGATGGTGGTGATTATTCCAACACTTTATCCATCTCAAGTGCTTCTAAGATTAATCCATTTAGCACCAATCTTCCTAAAATACAAAAAAAAAATCCAAAAAAAATTAAAAAATCCGTAAAATAGTAAAGAGATAAATTTTCCCATTGGTGAAAACCACTCCTTGTGGCATCTTGTACAAGTATCATAATAAAAAATTGGTAAATAGATAACTTGTAGTAAGCAAAAACTCTTGTATATAAGCATGCATCCTTCCATATTATTTCCCACCAGCATAATTTATTCATCCCATTATATCTATTACCTCAAATTGTTTTCTCAATTTGCTTACCCATCCATCATAATTCATGCATTTCCTATATAACCTTTGCATACATTACCTACTCATGTTATCGTCCTTCATTAGATTGCTCAAATACCAAAACTTCCCCTCATTTTCATCTCCCTACCCTCTCCCATCCATCCCTTCTCCTTCCCTAAATCCTTTCATTTCACTTTATTCCATATACATTCCATAACCTTTCCTTGATTTTATGCTTAATTGGTAGCATCCTCTGGCTAAAATTTCCTAGGGAATGGTTATGAGGTATATATCCACTAGGGAATGACCTTTTCAACACCATCTATCATCACATTTCTCCATGATTTAGTCCTTTTTTGGAATCTACCCATTGAACCTCCATCCCCCATCCATCCATCCCATCCATCCATGACTTCAAAATCTCATTAGATACCAACTCATGTTTTTGCATGCTTTTGATTAATTTCTTTGTCTTTGTCTAAATTATTTGCATCATTCTATGTCTATTGCTTCTCTGTTTTCATCTTTATTTTTTATTTTTTCTTGTTTGTAGCATCTAATCTTAGCGTTCCATATATCACATCGTCATGGTCACCCTCATCATTCGTATGTAGGTGTTCCTATGATATTGTGTTTCTTGGATCACTCTACTATTGGTGCAGGAGCACCTAGATGGATTGATGATCAACACCAACCAAAAATATTGTTGGTTTATTTTATTTTTAGTTTTTTTTTTAGCTCCAAGTTCATCATCGAGGGTTTGCAAGTTTGAATACATATTACTTCACCGAAATTAAAATATTTAAAATGCCAATATTTGTGTAATTTTTAGTTCATAAAATTACAAGAAAGTGATAAATAAATTTGAAAAGTTATTTGAGATGTTACATTAATAGTAATTATTCATATAGTTCACACATGACTTAATTCCTCTCCTTGGGACCGATTCATTTTCTGCCTTTTCAATTTCCATCATTCGTTAGGAATTTGAAAGGGTAAGATGGTTCCTAGAAGGGGGAATTATGAAGAGATGCATATATGAAAATAGTTAATCTACTTGCAACAAGTCGGGAGGGATAGAATGTTGTGCACGAGATAGTGGTTGGGGTTGCAAATGCAGAAGATACTCACACATGGGTCACTCTATGTAATAGGGCCATATACATAAAAAATGAAATGCAATCAAGGTTCCTGAAGTAGGAAGGCTGCAAGTGGGTTGAACAAAAGAGAAACAAATAAAAGTTGTATGTGTCATCAACCAAGAGAAAAGAAGCCCCATAGGGGAGAAAACCATCAAGGGGTGCACAAATTACATAATAGGAGTTGTGCAAGAAGAAAATACAATTTAAATTAAATTTAAAATCCCAAGCTAAGAGACAAAAAGGTTGCGCCTAGGAAAACTAGAGGAGATAGCGCTTGAAGGGAAGTGGAATACAAAATTTAAATTGAATAAAGATTGCAGGAAGAATAACAGGTCGTGTAGGAAGGAAGGAATAGCTTATGTGAATGAAATGACAAATGTAGGTAAAGTGGATGGTGTGGAGGATATAAGTCATGGAATAGAAATAAGTGGATTTTGTGGAGTGCAAAGATCAAAGGAAAAGATCATTGAAGGCTCTTTGGATCAAGAACTTTATATTGAAATGTAATTGTGTGACTGATTAATAAAAGAAATATTTTTTGTTGTAGAAATTATGGAGTATTGAAATTTGAATTTAAATTGGTTGGCTTGATAAATAATTTTTTTAAGGCAAATCAAATTTTGAATTGAAATGGGTGTGAGTTTATTTGGTCAGAGTTAGTCACTCTGCATCAAATGGTATCAAAGTAGGTGGTCTTAAGCATGTGGACAAAGCATCGGATATGAGGTAGTCTATGCCAAGACTTGTGGGTGAGGGATTTGAGAGGATTGTTGTGGAGAGCAGAGAAAAGTGTGAGGTTTGTTGAAGAAACTTCCAATATGCCACCTCAAAGAGGAATACCCAGGATAGAAGTATTGGAGTGATTTTGTGAGATGATAAGAGAGGATATCAAAAATGATATAAGAAATGAAGTTAGAATAGCTATTGGAAACACAAGAGACACCATGAGTGAAGAAGAAAGAAAATTGGAAAAGCAAGGAAGAGAGGATGAACAAAAAGATGTTGGAAAGGAAATATTTTTGAGAGCTCTTTCGAGAATTATGAAGAATAACAAGATGGATGTAAAAAACAAAATTGGAACATTAAATCTGAAAGAGCTAATCAATTGGATAGGAGAGTTGGAAGAGTACTTTGAATTGGGAGAAATTAGAGATCTACAAAGGGTAAAATTAGCTCAAACAAAATTAAAAGGGAATGTTGTGTTATGGTGGAGAGAATTGCAAAGAGAATGGGTAATGAATGGATACCCCAAAATAACAAGGTGGAATCAAATGGTGACCCGATTGAAGAACAAATTCATTCCTGGGGAATACAAAATGGAGCTATTCAAAAGGTTGTAGAATTTGAAGTAGAGAGACATGAGTGTAAAGGATTACATAGAAGAGTTCTACAAGCTAACCATACAATTGGGAAGACATTAAATTGATAGGGAGAAGATAGCCTAGTATATGAATAGTTTACAGTTTAATATTCAAGATGAAATGAGTATGTTGAAGATTGCGTCGGTGGAAGAAGCGTACCAATACGCATTGAAGGCCGAGGAAAAGCTAACGAGAAGGCAATTGAATAATTCTAGAAATAGTGGAAGGATTGTAGCAGAGAAAGGACAAGCAAGCAACAAAAAAGGCAAGAAGATTGAAGAGGATTCAAATCCCAAATGGAGTAAGGAAGTGGGACAAAGTACAAAAGAAAAGGAATTTATAGCAAAAGGATGTGGTGGCAGCAGCGGACAATTCCTCGGTAAATGTTTCCAATGCGAAGAAGTTGGTCATTGTGCTTATGAGTGTCCACAAATACAAGAAGGTAATAAGAGTGCAGTGAGAAATCACTTGACACAAGAGGATGAGGAAAGTGATGCATCCTTGAAAGGCCCCAAATAAGGTGAATCTCTCATGATGAGGAGAGTGTTGGTAAATTTGAAGGAGGTTGAGGAGGAATCATCCCAAAGAAGGTGTCTCTTTCGAACTGTGTGCAAAACTGGAGGTAAGTGTTGGAAATTTATAGTAGATATTGGTATTATGGATAACCTAGTTTTAGAGGAGATGGTAGAAAAGATAGGTTTGAAAAGGTGTAAGCACCTGAATTTGTATAAAGTTTATTTTCTACAAAAGGAATATGAGATGACTGTGAGTGAACAGTGTTTGATTAATTTTTAGATTGGGTCTTTTAGGGATGAAGTGTTGTGTGATGTGATGCCAATGAGTGCTTGTCATGTGTTGTTGGGAAGACCATGGAAATTTGACAAGGAGGCTATTTATGATGGAAGAAAGAATGTTTACACCATCTAGAAAGATGGATAAAAGTATGTGTTGAATTCTCTGAAGGAGAAGGAGAAACAAGTAAAATAATCAAACTCCATTGTTGGTTGTAGTGTTGGGAAGTAGCGTATACATCAAAAGGAAAAGGCCAACCATAGTGATTTGAAAGCATTCAAAGATAAAATTTCAAGAGGTAAAGTAAAATTGGATTCAAATTTATTATAGCAGTTCAATAGCAGCCCAAAAGAATGTGGTAGTCAAAGAGGTGGCCTATGTGAAGAACATAAGAGTGGAAGAGGAAAAGCTCCAATGGACAAGGAGAAAAAATGGAGAAGAAACAAACATAGAATTATCATTCCATGCATCTCCAAATGTTCCTGAGTATACCAACTCATGAAACATTTCACTTACCTAACATGTCTAGTGCAGAAGCACCCAAACAGACTGATGATTAGCACCAACCAAAAATATTGTTAGTTTGTTTTCCTCAATTTTGGTTTGTTTTGGTTTTGGTTTTTTTAGCTCCAAGTTCATCATCAAGGGTCTGCAAGTTTGAATACATATTACTTTTTCGAAATGTAACATCATAATTCAAAGATTCAAAATTTTGATATTTGTATATTTGTTAGTTCATAAAATTATAAGGAAGTGATAAAGAAAATTTAAAAGTTATTTGAGATGTTGCATTACTGATAACTATTCATATGGTTTGCACATGAATTAATTCCTCTCCTTGGGATCAATTCATTTTTTTCCTTTTCAATTTCCCTCATTCTTTAGGAATTTGAAAGGGTGAAATGGTGCCTAGAAGAGGGAATTATGAAGGGATGCATATATGAAAATAGTTAATTTACTTGCAACAGGTTGAGAGGGACAAAAGGTTGTGTGTAGGTAGTGGTTGGGGCTGCAAATGAAGAAGAGACTCACACATGGGTCACGCCATGTAATAGGGCCATATACATAAAAATTAAAATGCAATCAAGTTTCTTGAAGAAGTAGGAAGGCCACATGTGGGTTGAACAGTAACAGATAGTTTGTATGTGCCATCAACCAAGAGAAAAGAAGTCATGTAGGGGACAAAACCATAAAGGGGTACACAGATTACAGAACAAGGGTTGTGCAAGAAGCAAATACAATTTAAATTAAATTTAAAAATGCCAAGCTAAGAGACAAAAAGGTCATGTCAAAAAAAACTAGAGGAGATAGCGCTTGATGGGAAGTGGAATACATAATTTAAATTGAATAAAGATTGAAAGAAGAATAACAGATTGGATAGGAAAGAAGGGGTAGCTTATGCGAATGAAATGATAAATACAGGTAAAGTGGATGGTGTGTAGGATAGAAGTCATGGAATGAAAATAAGTGGATTGTGTGGAGTGCAAAGATCAAAGGAAAATATCATTGAAGGCTCTTTGGATCAAGAAATTTATATTGAAATGTAATCGTGTGACTAATTAATAAAAAAAGATTTTATCATAGAAATTCCAAAGTATTGAAATTTGAATTTAAATTGGTTGGCTTGAAAAATGAAATTGTCAAGGAAAATTGAGTTTTTATTTGAAACGGGTTTGAGTTTATTTGGTGAGAGTTAGTCTCTTTGCATCAACTATTTACACTTTCTTTGATTTTCTTTGTCTTTTGCTTAAGTTTTTTACTTCTTTTAGTCTTTGAGATCCATATATCACACCATCCTAGTCATCCTCATCCTTCATATGATGTTGCGCATACAACATGTTTATTGGATCACTATTCTATTTGTAACTTCTTTGTTTATGTGTTAGTCCATATGTACATGGTGCATCGTCATCATGATCCCTTATATCATGGTGCATGACACTAAGTGCTACATAAAAAATAAAAGGTTACTCCTTGCACATGAAGTTATAAGAAATATGGGTAGAGATTTGAGGAGAGTTTATAGAGGCTGTACATAAAAATTTTCATACACATAATAATACACTTCTATTCTTCCTTATTTTGTTCCATAAGATATTACAAATTTATAGGATTCTCATATCCTGTTTTATAGGAAACCACCAATAACAAATCCCTAGCATATTGAATTGTTTTAACTCAACACATTTGTGCCACTAATAAAATAACCTATCTAACAAACTAAAACAAACATAATTATTTTATGCATCATTTGATGCAATTTCCTAACAACCCCCAATATTGCATCATTCTCCAAATGGGGATAGTGAATCAACAATACTTGATGACCACATTGAGTAGTTCATCATAAGGTGTGAGTAGGGACATACACATCTACTCATGACAAGAAATAGTGAAATAGCCTCACTACACTTATTGTGCTTTCATCCAAGGATAGGGACAAACACATCTACCCATGGAACCAAAGATAGGCACTAACACATCTATCCAAGGTCTTACAAGTTTGGATAGGGACAAACACATCTATCGAACATCAAAGTTATGAACGGGGACACACACATCTTCTCATAACAATTATGATTGGGGACACACACATCCATTCATAATCACCAACTCATGTGAATAGGGACAAACACTTCCAATCACCTATACCATCTTGTGAATTGTGACAAACACATCCAGTCACAACATAAAAAACTTGAGAACTAAGTCCCCATTTTCGCATATGCAACCACCATTATAGATCATTTCCAATCTGATCACAAATGATTTGAGATGGTTGTCACTACCACTTGAAAACCAATCTTGACGTTAGTCATTTTAGCACAACTTCTTTGGTCACTAATGCAATTTCATGGCCCCATTGTCAGTGACTGACGAGAGGTCATTGAATGTCATCCTTCCTCCTTTACCTCCTTCCTCCAAGTGGTTTGCTACTTTCTTAACAAATTTATCTTTGAAGATCAATTACATAATGCCCCCCTCAATATGAATGTTGTGTACACGCAATAATACATTCATTTACAAATGAGGCAATTTTAATTTATTTGATGCTTTGAGATTTTGATAAACTACTTATGATATCACTAAACTCACAATTAATGACTCATTAATAAATAGAACCTATTCTAAAATAATACTACTTGACTTTGAATTTTAGACTAACATAAGCTCAAACCTAAATTTTTGATTCATTCCTAATGCTTGTTGGATTATAAATGACTAGACTATTACAATAAAGTCCTCTACATGTAGAATAAACACAACCATGAAGAAATGCAGGTGGGGGAAAGGGATTAGATTCACTACTAGCTTTCTCAAATCTTAGTTCAACTGATCAGGGAACTAGAGGAAATAGGTCACTCTGCTCATCATGGCTGAGATTAAGTGGTTCAAATCTCCAAATATTAGTGTAGTGAGCTTAAGAGTCCTAAAGAAAATGTCATAAAGAGCCTTATTGTCTAGGACCATGCACTCATCAACATTCTCTACAAACTGGTGCATTGATAATGTAGCATTGTAGGGCTCCACAACTGTGTCCAACACTTTTAGAGAGGGAAACCAAAAAAAAGTTAGCATCATGCAATCGAGATACTCCTCTCTAATCTTTGATATTAGTAACACCCCCATTCTGGATCCCGTACCTATTAAGATCACAAATGCAAGCCAACTCGCACCAGATTTATTGGTGCACTACAAATGGTTAGTAGATTGAAATAATCTTCATGCCAAAGGTGAATACAACTGCCAAATCTCTAGCTCTTCCAAGCCTGAATAACTCATGACAGAGAAATGAATATCAATAGATCACGAGTTCAAGAAAGAGTGTAGATGAGTCATTAAACTCAACAAAATGTTAGAGTGGCATAATATGGGGAATATGGATATTTTCTCTAATACCATATAAGAAATACAGGCAGGGATTTGAGGAGAGTTTATAGAGGTTGCACATAAAAATTTTCACACACATAATAATACGCTTCTATTCTTCCTTATTTTGTTCCATAAGATATTACAAATTTATGGGATTCTCATACCATATTTTATAGGAAACCACCAATAACAGCTCCCTAATTTATTGAGTTGTTTTAACAACTCAACACATTCGTACCACTAATAAAATAACCTATATAACAAACTAAAACAAACATAATTATTTTATGCATCCTATGATGCAATATTCCTAACAAAAGTTTTTGTGGCAACATGTATTCCTCATCCATTACATCCTTCAGCATTATACCATCAGTTATCATTACCTCACATCATGTATCATTTTGTCACGTTACATCCTTGTGAGATTTCAACATCCAACATGTACATCCATGCAATCCAATCTAATCATCCTAGAAACATCAATCCTATATTCATGTCATGTACATCATCCCAACATGATTTCTCCCAAGTCATCTTTTATCCTTTATGACATATATTTTATAATCCTTTGTCTTTTCAAGATATGTATTGGGTTCTATTTCACCCAACAACTATCTTGAGGGGGAATCACTTCTACCATCATCCCTAAGTGATTAGGGAAACTTTCCACTAAACCTTCATTCCATCTCATCTTACCCTTTATTCTTCTTTGACACAATGCCACTTAGTTGCATTGTATCAAAGAGGGAAAAAATATAGACACCTAAATATTCTTTAGTCTTCCATCACTTAACCCTAATTGTTCACTCCATCACCTAGGCCTATTAACCTTCACCAAATCCTAATTAACCAAGTCTCCTTTACCTAAATTCCATCACTTAATTAAATAATAATAGTATTTAATTAATCACCTTTTACATCTCCTCGCAATAAATAAATAAATAACTACATATTTCCACCTATTATTATTTAATTAAGCACATATTCCCTCAACACATTCTAATAATAAAGGGAACCTAAGAAATTTTTTACTTATATGGTCTCATTATTCTCTCAACACATTCCAAGAATAAAGGGCACCTAAAAACACTAGCCCTTATGGTTCACTTATTCTCTCAACATAACCCAAAAATATAACCTTCTTAGGTGTACATATCTCTTATTTCCCTCACCCTCATAATTACTAACTAAATTTAGTAAGTTCATCTTAGCCATTCACAATATAACAATCTCCATCTCCACCCTTCATCATCTCCTTTCTCCTAGGGAAATCCTCTCAATCATCCTCCATTGTTGATCATATCATTAGATCTTGACCATCCATTCCTCCTTCCAAAAGTCTATAGATTCAAGCACTCAACCCTTCATTAGATATCAATCATCGCTTATGATAGGTATGCTATAAAAATAGGTATATTCAACAAAAGGAGCATCCACATATCACTATTCAAGGAGAAAATATAATCATAATGGATACTTTCATAACATGAATTTGGTTTTTGATGTTTTTACTTTGTTTGCATTCTCATTGTGAGCTCTATCTAGAGGTTTTGTTTGGTTTGAATGGGAACTTGCATACTTTTTTGTTTCTATTTTACATTTCAAATATTTAGCATTACACTCCTTTATCTAAATCTCCTCTTTCTCAATGAACTGATATCTCCATGACTTCTTTTCATGGATCACTCCTTTATCCTCAATAGGAAGGTTTAATGCCTCCTCCATATACTTCTTCTAAACCCATTCAAAATATTCAACCTTATTTTATTCCATCCAAACAAGAGATATCTCCCACACACAATTCATTCATCCTCCTAAATATATCCTATCTATGCTCCAAAAATCCCACCTGATCACTCTCCCTCCTCCCACATGTAAGAAATTTCCTAAACACATTGAATCAATGCTTTCCTTATATTTCATCAAGTGCTAAGCCATGCCATTAACCAATATTGAGGATTGCAAGATAAAATCTAAAATATTATTGATATAGGTTCCATCATTGTTGCTTCTATTGATGCACCCTTCTCTTCTTCACATGGTATGAGACATTGAGGTTTACCTTTGTCTAGTTCATTTGACATTCTAAATAGTCTTATTCATTTTTATACCATCCCTATTATGACATAAGAGATTTCCTCTACTATAATATTGAAACCCCCTCTATTACAACAATGATCTTACCTATGTCGTCACATTGGGATTAACTTTAACATTTTGATTACTAATGCATGATATTAAAATAACCCCAATATTCCTCTCTTATAGTTTTAAGTGTTTTCTAATGTGGGATTTAGCTCATTGTTCATCTACTATGTTATTACCCACTATATAACATGTGTGTTTTTATCAAATTATGGTAGGCACAATTTCAAGTGCTATCATAATCTATCTTCTTTAGTAACAACACAACCATCTTCATATTTATTATCCTCACCTACATTATAGGTGGAATGGAAAAATTATCCAAGGGTCACCCATCCTCCCTAAGGATCTCTTTATTCTTTCTCCCCCCTACACATTACCTCAAAACCAATTGCATACACTTCTTTATGTGATTATTTTAATGGGAGGCATATATTCTAATTACATTTGCAAAAACACATATACATATACCCATACATAAACATGCATGTTGTTAATGTTTTTTCCAAATTAAAGAACACACATGGAAATTGATCAACAATCTGTGTTTAATTCACCACTATATATACTAGATGAACTAGCAATAAAGAACACTAGTCCAAGTGATCTCACATTTTAACAAAAATTTGAATCTCATATTTAATAAAACATCTAAATCACCTAGCAAAAGAGCACAAATTCATATAAGTGATTCATTGATTCTCATGATTTTTAGTGACAAAGTAAACTAGACCTTGAATTGTGTATTCTCTTCTCATGATTCTTGGTGATAGAACAAACTAGACCTTGACTTATCCATTTTCTTTTATAACAATTATCTTTCTTACCATTTGTATTCTTGTGTTTGATTGTAGGTATATGTATACATGAGGAACACAAAATTATGTTATTATTTTGTTTGTATCTATCCTCCTTATATATGCCATCTCTTCTATTTTAATTGCATTTTAGAGATGAAAATTATTGAGACAACTCTCACATCTAGGTATCTTTCATGTTGACCCATTTTTTGTTGTTTTTTATTTATCATATTTTTTCTTTCTTTGTGTGTGTGTTCATGTATTATATTTTTCTTTTCTAGTATTTATGATATAATTTTATGTATTTTTAATGTGTTTTATTTGTAGATTTCATGTTTTCTTAACATCTTTATGTTTCGGGATTTCTTTTTCTAATATGTGGTTTTGTAGATTCTTAGCTTGGGAGCATGGGTCCTTCACTTTAAGAGCTATTGCACATCCTTTTATTATGTTATTTACTTTAAAACATTTATTTTTATACTTTAGTGTAGCTTATCACCTAGTGGTATAAGCTTGGTAATGTGGGGGAAAAATGTAATATAAAAATCATATGCCCTGGAATTATCATGATATGTTTTGGGCTTATTTTTGTGTCAGTATCCTAATATTTTCCTTGACCTACTCTTGGTGCTGGCATGATATATTTTTTTAATATGCTCAACCCTATTTCATATGTTACCATGTGTCTCCTATGTTTTTGTTAGCCAATCTTATGATTTTTCTAAGTTTATTGTACTTGGACACTAGCATGATATGGCAACATCCTTTGACTTTAAAATTGTACATCCATTTTTGACATGTCAATGCCCCTTTAACTTCTATTATTTTTTGTAATTGTTGGATGCCAAATTTTTGGGAGTCCAATAGTCTCCTTTGAATATTTGAAGGTATATTTTGGCTTCCCTCTCATTCTTCCAAGATTGGATCTTCATGCCTTAGGCATGTTTTGAGATCTCCAAGATAATTTATAACATTCTCTTTGACCCTACAACATGTTGCAACATTCCACCACTTTATTGTACCTCCTTGGCCTCATGAGCATCTTCCATTATCTTTGTGAAGATAAGTTTTTTTTGTTCTTGTTCTTCTCTTTTGTTTTCTATTTAATATTTCATTGTTTCTTCTTGACACTATTGGAGTTATAATCTCCCATTTCTTTCCATGCACACTAGCGTATTCCTCCCATAGAACATGGATTAATAATTATATATTTTCTCTATTGTTCTTGTTCTTAGTCCTACACATATGTAGGCTAAGTGCACTCTCTCTCCAATCTCCATTTTCTTTCTTGAATACCCTAAGAAACCAAAAGGATAAATATCTTTTGACTATTCTTGGCAAGCTTCCAAGAAATCCCATTTTTTCTTGTCCTAGCTATAGGTTTCTTGAGGATCATCTCACATGGAAGCTTTCTATTCGTTTTCCCTTCTCTTGTTTATTTCAATATTTCCTTAAATTTAATTAGTTTAATTTAGTTTCCAATGTTTTGATGGATTAGATAACATTTCCTTTGTTAATATTGTTGTCCTTATCTTATGGTGTATATACAATTTAGAAGTTGGAAGAATATCTTAATTTTATATCTTTTAGGGTTGAGAGCACATAAAAAAAATACCAACATGTGTCTAAGATAACAACACATAAGTAGGATGCCGGTATTGGCATGGTGTGTTGGTTTAATGGTGGTATTGTTGTTCTTGCCAACAAGGTTCAAACCCCGTTGGGGTGGTATTGTTGAATGGTTGTATTCCGGTTCATAGCTCCGGTCAAAAGCGTTTACCCCTTGAATAAAAAAACAACACATAAGTAGGATGACAATGCATCACACTAGCATCTAAGACAGGAGAATACTCAACTTGTTTACCAAATAGATTTTGAATTCCTCTTCCTTGTGATGAGTTTTGTTTTCAATTTTATTTATTAGATTCCAATAAGTTGCATTTTTACAATTGAGTTCACATAAATTATTAATAGAAAAGTGTAACAATTGTTTAAATTTTATTTTATAGCTAATTTTTTTTATCATTGGAATATCAGTTCACCCTATTTATGTACCTATTCATGCAAGTGTTAATGTAATTTACAAAAATAAAAGGTTCTTTTAAAAAGTGAAGGTAAATGTTTACCAAGAAAACATAATTGGCATGTTGAAAACTAAAATTTATAGCATTTAGAAACATCTTGTTTGCCTATGGAAGACAAGGGCATTAACATAGAGCATGGTAATCTATCAAAAATCAATAAGAAAAAAGGATTAACACCTACCAATTGTATTTTACTAAAAAAATTTAAAACCCTTTCAACAAGACCACTGACAAGCAACAAAAGGGAAATGTTCACCTGCCCATTTGCAATAAGTTGCATAGTAGATTATTTTTTCGGATTCTCTTTAGGTAGATGTGTTTCTTGTATAATGCAGTGATATACATATCTAGTATTTAAGTTCTGTGTGGGGAAGATGTTCCTCCTTGTTGCATTGTGCAGCTACTAAGACATATTAATATATATAAATAATTAATTTAGTGAAATAACATGTTTATCTTTGTAAGTTTTATGCAACCATAAAAAAAATGATCTATGACATTTACCAACAACCTCTCTTCCTTTGCCACAATGGGAAACTTGGAAAAGGATATTTTTGTCAATTAAGCAATTTCTCTTCCTTAGACATGGACATCTATCAAAGAATAGTGGAAGAGAATTTTTTTATCAATTATCAAGAATGATATGGCCTATAAGTTGTGCCTAAAAAATTATGATATGAGAAAATTTTCTCTCTTCCAACATTTAGATTTTTATCTATTTTTTATTTTGTTTTAAAAAGTAGTAGACAATTCTTTAATTGGTTTTTCATTTTTGAAAAATAAGAAAAAATATGCCACTAAGAAAGTAGGGTGCAACTTAGATAAAAAATTTCTCCTAAAATTTGAGCTTTAGTTTTGTTGGTTTGTATTTGGGTTTTTGGACAAGTGTTGTTTTGATAACAAGGAACATATGGATGCACATGGTTGTCATTTGAGTTGTATGTGAGGTATGTGTTCCTTAGAGTTAGGTTGTTTTTTTTGTTTAAAATATTGTATGCTTGTCTACATGTATACTTGTCTTTCTTTAAGTTATTAAAACTAATCTTCCACAACTTTCTTCACTAGCTATATGTGGTTTTTCTTTTACTAGCATCATTTTCAATATATGACAAAAGAACTTCTTCCATTATGCTTTGATAGATGCCCATGTCCTATTCCAAGGGTCATGTTTTGATATAAGCAAAGGGGTTGCTAACAAATGTCATGGATTATCTTTTCTTTTTTTCTTTTTTCTTTGTTTACCATGATTACAAGATATGTACAAATGCATTTTTAAAAGGATTTACCCAATTTGAAATAGGGGTCTTATTGTTAATTCTATTCCGGTGATAAAATAAAAAAAGGGTTGCAACAAAAGATAGATTAGAAAAGTTGTTAAAAGTGAAACTAATAGCATGTAATCTTGCCTAGTACTACCAAAATAGGGGCTTTAGTATAGAGTATGGACATTAATCAAAAGGCAATGAGAATAGTTTTTGGTGAGATGTTATAGTTGCAATTGTTCTAGTAGGTATGCATGCACATCATAGAAGCATGGACACACACTATTTCACAGAATGTCTCAAATAATTTTGTCCTTTACATTGTGCAAGATATACACAAATGAAATTATTGAGCTATAAACATGTGAAAGCAACATGCTTCATATAAAAAATTGACAAAAAATAATGGTACAATAACTACCCTATAGTAGGTTGGGGAAAATGCTTGTTTGATTGTGTTTATCTAGAGTATGAAGTTGACTTCAAATGACAATATAGTCTACATCAACAAATGTAGATAGAGAGAATTTATTTTTTAAGGATCAACAAAAAACAACATTAAATTTACCATATAAAGGACAAGTAATACATATGCAATAATAATATAATAGCACACACAACTAATAATTTTTTTTATGAAAGAACAAGTTTAATAAATTTAAGAAACATAAGAAATATATGCACAAAGAAACATAAAATATTTTAAATAATAAAACACAACCCACAAAATAATAGAACAATAATATAAATAAACAATTAACACATTTATCTAGAGAATTAAAATCTTGGAGAAAAAAAAAATACACTAGGTAGCAAACCTATGCACCAAATGAACCCTATTTACATAGAACCTATAAAACAAAACATGTATCATTGAAATCTATTATATATAATCATTATTATGCCATGGGAGATTAACAACATAATGAGGAAGAGCACATACCCCACATAAAATTCTAAAATAGCAGCCACTTGTATTCATACGTGTCCTATGATCAAAGAAAAAAACTAATATTTGTCTAAAAATCTAAATCGTAACCAAAAAACATTAAAAATTAAAACTTCGTAACTTTGAGAGAAAAATAATAATCTATGATGAAGCTTGGGGTATTTTTTCTTAAAGAAAAGGAAATTCTAGATTTTCACTTTGAAAATAGTCAAAAGTCAGTGAGATAATTATATGATACTTTTAAAAATCAAACAAAAAGCAGAAAAGATTTACTTTAGAAGGGTAAGAAAATCTTCTCGGGGCACACTTTTCTAGGCACAATTAATAGTGAAATCGACAGGTTGAAAACATTAGACCCCCCTAGAGGTGGGGACAGAGGAAGAAGAAAAAGTGATGGAATGACAGTATATATTTAGGGATGATGGAGACAGGGAACATGCAAGAGTGGTGTGTAGCATGCTTGCCTGCCCCACGAGCATCACGTTTGCACTCTACCCTCCCAAATATCCCAGTTGGGTTTATAAATAAAATGTATGCAGCAGTCAACTTTCTAAACTTTAGAGTCATGCCAAATCCCTTGTAAGGAGAATCCTCAAGTTTCAGGCCCTTTAAGTTTCAATTCACTCGTTACATTCCAAGCATATTGACATTGTCTCTGTTGTGCAATGGCAGTCAGCACCCAATTGCCTCTTTCAGATCCTGATACTAGCTGTAATGATTCCTCTGCCAATGAAGAATGTGACTCTAAACAGGTGGCCCGAGCAGAGTACAGGGACAGGTTGCTCACAACATTGCGTTGTCTGCGTGCTTTGGTGCCAAGAGTAAGTTAACCAAGTTTCAATTTGTGCCTCTGTTTTTCAGATTATATGTATAGGCATTGCTTTCCTTAATGATGATTTTGAGTTTTGTGCTAGGGAAGAGGATCGCTTGCAGAAGACACAGTAGCGTATGTTCGGCAGCTCAAAGATGGAATTGAGAGCATACAGTCTGAGATCCATGACAGGATTCTTTCTTCCCAGAGAGCCTTGTTTGCTACCATTGCTAATAGGGCTCCTCAAGAGAAGGTAGGTTTGTTTGTTCTCAGTGGGTATGGTTGTGAGTGGTTTAAGTTTTGATTATGTGCTTTTGCATGATTGAGAGAATTTGTCTTTGGTTTGGATAGGTAGTTGTGGAGTGTGAGTGGATTGTGTATAAATAAGTTTTGATTATGTGTTTTTCAATGATTGAGAGAATTTGTCTTTGGTTTGGATAGGTGGTGGTGGAGATGAAGGATTCAGGTCTGGAAATACAAGTGGAATGTGAGAAAAAGCCGGGTCTTGCATTGGCTCTGTCAAGGGCTATTGATGGCTTTAACCTCACTATCATACAAGCGAGAATGACCTGCCAAGTGGGGATCAGTTTCTTTGTTCTCAGTGAAAAGGTGAGATCATGAGCTCCACTGCAATCCCCACCTACCCCACACATACAGAATGGATCTCATGCATAATCAGGACCCTGCTCCATTTGGTACATAAATAAAACCAAAAAGTGACTTTTTAGGGGAAAAGGCTTAAAAAATCTTTAAAAAGCTTAAAGGGAATGAATAAAATAGAACAGAAGAATTTTAACCGTTACAGGGCAAAGATAGTTTATGGGATAGCAGACCCTGTCTTTCTAGCTTTCAGATTTGCAAATTACTGTTAAAAAATTTGATAATGAACTCCCAATTTACCCAACCTTTTCATTGTCATTGTAAATTCAATGTATTATGTTTTTAAATTTCTTTTCTCTTTTAATTTGTTTAAATTATTTTAATAGCTGTTTTCTGTCCCCTTGCCCTCCCAAAATTTAGATTTTTTTTGAAAATTTGGAGAAACACTGTGCTTAATGGTGCACAAAACCAGCTATTAAGAAGCCTTGTTGTGCACATTTTTGTGATCCAATCTTAGTGAGCTGGAAAAGAAATGCTCTTTGCATTATATTATCTGAAACTGTCTCTTTTTTGGTTGTTTTGAAGACTATCGAAGGTGCAATTGTAGACCCAGAGCAACTGAAGACAATCCTGCAACAAACTATAAGCTCATACACTGGCTGCTCCAATATGGGCCCTGGGAACTGAATATGCAGCATTGGACAAATTCAAGAAAAGCAAGTGATGTGTTTTCCCAACACATGCCCTATTACAGAGAATGAATGCAGTTTACAGCTCTACTGTAGTCAGGGGAGAGCAGCACTTTTCATAATGTTTTGTGTGCCATGCATTGTGTTTCTTGTTTGATTAGAAAATATAATAATGAGATTCTGATTTTCCTTTAAAATATGCTTATTATTTACTTGCCACTACCTCAGTTTCAGAGATTGTGGCTTATTTGTGTTATTCTGATAAATAATATGTACATAACTTGCCCCGGTTGAGGTTCAGTTGCAAGCTATACATTCTTGTTGTTAAAGACACTGTCCATGATAATAGCTTGAAATGTTTCAAATCCAGAAACATTTCAAGCTATTTTTGTTGTCGTTAAGCTAAGCTTACCAATATCTTTGGTTGATGATCATTTTAAATTAGTCTGTATTTTCATGTCACATTTTCAGTGTCAATAGTCCAATTTACTGAAAGGCTAGAAGCCTACACAGTGAAAGATAAGTTCTGCTATCAAATAATTGAACAGGATACAGGGAAATGCTTTTGGTATTGATAAGTACAGTTCAGAATAATGAGATGAGCAGTATTTAGGCATCTGTAATAGCTTTCAAACAGTCACAAGAAAGCCATGAAAACATTTCACCTAATGTACTTCCTGCATTAAGGGCAGTCAAAAGCTCAACCTCTGTTCAATATGAAGAAAAGAACAAAAATAGAAATTTCCCGAAATACTTTTATCCTTCAATCAAAATTTGCAGAAATTGAATTGTACATAAAGCAGTTTAGAGGCACGGTCTGCCTGTACAATCTGCAATCTCCTCCTGTCGTCATGCCCCGATTTTGCGGACAAAGTATAAATTTATTATTGAGGCATGTATAAATAGCATGTGCAGTTAGTTATTACAAGTCTCTATAGTTTAATTTGACCATGAACCAAGTTAAGGTTTACTTTTATCTTTACCTTACTAGCACTTGCACCAAGGGGGTGCAAGGGGTACGCCGATAGAAAAGTATAGTGAAGTATTAATGGGATTAGAGTGTAAATTAATAGTTGTACAATATTGTTTGTATTATATCAGAACAAGCAAGGATTAAATTTGACAGTAGTAAATAGACATTATGAAAAAGATAATGGTTGTATAACCATTTGTTTGTCAAAGTAAAGAAGTAAACGTACAATTTGTTCAATAGTTGGGTCGAATGCTGAAATTAGCTTAAGACATAGATGACAAAACATATTGTAAAATATATACAGTAAGCATGGAGAATAACTATAGAGTCAAATCTATACAATTTTGTATGAATTATATAGTAAATGTTACAATTTTCATTCTCCCAAATATATACAATCTTGTTTGAATCTTTGTATACGTAAACTAAGATGGGATAATATAATTATAAGTATGTATCATGAGTTGGTGGATATAGGTCCATGGGTGGATGCATGGGTAAATGAATGGATGAATGGATAGTTTAGGAATGCAAAGGAGGGTAGGGATTATGTTGTGGTAAGAAAACTAATTTGGATTGAGGATGGTCATTTGGATAATAGTTGATGGCTAAGATAATGGTGGGTAGGATGAGTGATAATGACCCATGTCAAGAAATTTACCAAAAGCAAGTGTAAAGTTTAAAATTTAAATTGACCAAGATCAAGATGATTTGGAATATGGATGGTGATGGGTGAGCATTCATTTGATTGATGGTTCATGGATGTATGGATTTTTTTATGGATTAGTTGGATGGAGTGGTGATTTATTTTGGATGGGATGAGATGCTTATACCTGATTTGGCGCATGTAGATGTTTCTTTACAGACATGACTCTTGTTTGTTGGATTTTTTGTATGGTACTTGCCTAAAGTGACACCATTAGTGGTTTTCAATAGAGTACTATGGGAGTTAACATCATCTAGATGCGTACATCGCAATAGGGAGCCAGTAGAATCCTTATGATAAAGAGTTGTTGTCAACACACGGTTTATGTGAGAGTTGGATATCATGGATTTCAAAGTTGATGGTGGAGTACTTTGAGTGATATGAGATGTAGATTGTTTGGTTCACAGTTTGGAATCTTTGGGTTTCCAAACTTGGGAGGATTTGCAATGGTGGGTGGATATGGAGATTTGATTGGGACATTTATTTCCATATATATTGTGGGCCGCTATTGAAGCTTTATTGTGTACTTGTGGACATTTTTTGATGGATGACCTTCCCCTCTTGCTTTTCCACCATTATTTCTTTGACAAATGGTGGTTGATAGGGATGATTTTTTATTTTTTTTTGGGTATCCTTTTGCATTTTATTTGTCCACCTCAATCATTTGTTAATTTCTTTGATAAATGTTATGCTCATGTGGTTGGGCACAATTTTTGGGTGGGATGATGTGTGGATGATCTTTAATTATATGTATAGTTGTAGCATTGATAGCAGGTTTATCATAAGGACCCTTCATTCTCCTTATGTGGGTGTTGCACTAGACAAAGTTCCTGATAGTGTTGTAGAGTTATCACTTTAATGGTTGGGTTCTTTAATTGGTATAAAATGAATTGCTATGAAATTCTATTGGATCCTCTTTGCTTTGAGCTATAACTAGGAATTTAAGAGTAGAGGACTTGCTCTTTGATAATGATGTTTAGTGTAGGAGACTTTTTTGTTTTTGAAGAACATTTACATGTGCAGTCGGAGTAAGCATCTCATGGGTAGAGGGAGGAGTAGGTGATATATGGATATGGTCATCATTTTGCAACATCTTGTATGGATTGGTTACTTGATCTTGTTTCTGGATGTTGTTGTCTTCAATATGCTTTGGTACATGTTCTTGACATGGATCAATTATAAGGATGCATTTTTTAGAAGTGGATTTGGAAATGACCATTGGTAGAATTTGGAAAAATATGTTCATCATACTTTGGAATAAAGTATTTAGTTTTGTCTGTCAACTTTTGGTTGAGAAGTGACTATTGGTGTTGGATCTTCGTTGCTGTTAGTTGTTTTAGAAGTATACAAATTTTTAGCATTCACCTGCATGCGATGAATTTTAGATGTAAATATAGAAATACTTATTTATATTATGTGAAGATGGTAATAAAAATAAAACAATGTAATTATATGCATAGCAATATTTGCAGTAACTTTAATTATGCTACGGGAATTTATAGTGTTTTTGTATTACTTACATGGATATTGAAAAGTGAATGTAAGTTCTGCAACAATTTCATCTATGTTGGTTGTCTGTATTTGATGGGTCCATGTGTTGGCATTGGATGAATTGGCATATCTTTTTTGTGTTTTTCTTTTGTTATAATAGCCTGCACAATCTAAGAATAGGTTAGGCAACCCAATTTGTTAGTGCAATGATGGTTTTATGCAAACTGCAAAATTTGAAAAAAAGGGTGAACGATTATGTTTTAGGTGGAAGTAAATACTAGTAGCTATACTGAAGCAACCGTTGCAAGAGTATACGAATGTGGAACATCCACCTGCATGTGATTGCAAGTGTGGTGTAAGTATAGAAATAGTAAATTGCAATGTATTAATATTGTAAGGAGTAAGGTAAACAAATACAATGTATTGAGAGAGTGGTATGTTTATGTATGTGTACCTGTACTCATTATAATGAGAGGAGATGTAGTCGAAGCTCTTTTTTTTCCTGATAATTTTGTATGGATTATTCTTCATTCTTGAGTATCGATCGAAGGAAAACAGTGGTTCTATCCTAAGTCCTTGTATTGATTTAACCCTAGATATAGCTGTAAAAGTCAATCCTTGTCTTTCTTTTTTACCTATATCGATAGTTGCTCTTTCGATTGTTAATCCTTGGGATTTGTGTATTGTAATTGCCCATGCCATGCATAGTGGTAGCTGTCTGTGGTTACCTAGAGATATTGGTGCTATTGGAATAGTTGTTGGAGCGTCTATGTTCCAAGGTGGGCCATTGTAAGTATCAAATTTTACTACTACATATAATGGTAAATTAGGTGGTTTAGAGCTTTCTGTATATACAATATCTAAGACCTCTCCAAGAGAACCATTTACAAGGCTTGCCTGAATCCATAGGTTTGTAGTTAGCATGATGCGTTGGCCTCTACATAGGAGGAGTTCATGGGGAAGTTGGTCAACATCAATGTCGATGTTTGGTTTTGTGGATGTTTGTTCTGAAATACTAAGTGCTATAGGATGATTTAACAAGTGAAGCTTTTTTTTTGTTGTGTGTTCCAACTAAATCATTTGTAGGAAATAGGTGCATTGCTAGGTCAAAAGACCTTTTTTCATTGTTTGATAGTTGTGTGTTTGTGCAGTTCATTAGTAGCTCCCAATCTTGTTCATTTGGTTCTGCATTATGGATGTTTTGTAGAGTTCTTCGGAAGTTAGTTTGAGCTTGGGTGTCCCCATGTTGGCGAAATATTGTTTCTAGTGTGACAATAGTAGTGAATTGTTCCCATAGGGCTTTCGCATTTGTGTGGGAGGCATAGATAGGTTTGTCCATAACAGGGGGTAGCTGTGCAAAGTCACCTACAAGAATGATAGATATTCCACCGAAGGCCAAGTTTTGTTGGTGGGGGAAAGCCTCACGTAGCCTAGTATCAATCTTCAAGAGTAATTTTGGGCCTATAAAGCTCATCTCATCAATAAGGAGGTATTTTATGTGTCTCATATTTTGTTGAAACAATGCAAGTGATTGACCCTTTAATGGTTGCATTTCTTTGATAGGAATCTTGAGGGCTGAATGTATAGTTGAGGCATGTATGTTGAATGCTGCAATTCCTGTAGGAGCAACTACAAGGAGTGGGCTATGTTGTTGGGGTGCTAAACTAGAAAGGGAGTGTTTAATGCAATGAATAAGATAAGATTTCCCTGTTCCCGCTGTGCCTTGTATGATCATGTGCAAGGGTTTATCAAATGCACAAGCATTGCAATGGTCCAGTACAAGTGTAAGTGCGAGTTGTTGTTTCGGGGAGAGTGGATATCGGAGGATGTTAAACTCAAATGGTGTTTGGCCGACATTATGGTACACCTTGTTTGTGCTTATGAATTGCTCTGCAGTTTCATGTAAAGCTTGAGGCACTGTACGCTCATTCCAGTTGTTGCAAGTTTCAAAGTCGCGTCTTCCAAGCATATCAAGGGAATTAAGATTTCCATGAGTACCAAGACCCAGTTGTGATAGGAATTCCCACTCATTCAACTGTATTGTATCTCCTATATTGCTTTCAAGCTCTACTTCCTCTGCATCTTCTTGATTAACCTCTTCATTAGGTTTACGTTCAATATGCCACACATTATATTTAAGTATATTCATCTCCTTCTAGTTTGCAACAATATCCTCTTTAACGATACCAATTTCTATGACCAAGTCTCGGAATTGCTTGTAAAGAAGTAGTTCACTCCAACAAAATGTCTCAAAATGGTTTGAATCCTCCTTTGGAATAGCACTAAATCGGGGAAAGACATTGATAATTTCCTTTTGTTTCCTTTCTTTCCACTTACCTCCTTTGCGATTTGATGAGAATGAGAATGATTGTGCAGATTCAAGTAGTGTTACTTTATCCATTTGAGGAGGACGTTGTGTGTACAATTGGAGATCAGTTGGTTGCAATGTGTTTTCACTTGGGTTTGTCCTAATTCGATTAAAAACTTTTTTCCCAACATTAAGTGTCATGAATGTGCGGCTGCAAACAACGAGGGGCAATTTGTGCAGCATGTGGCACGTTTCTTGTGCACCTATATCACGATCAACAATAATCTCAAACATGAATTTTATGTATGTTGCGAGAGCTTTGTCTTCTGGTGCTTGATTTCTACAAATGCGTTTTAACATATCGATACAACTTTTAGATTTTCGTTCTGCTTTCACAGCATATTTTGCAATGTACTTTAAGACAAGTGTTTTTGAAAGCACAGGTTGACAATCCATATTGGCTCTCCATATGGAAAGCATTTCTGGACTATGTATATTCAACCTATCATCATTACGTACAGAGGAGAATGTTTTCTTCCCATGTGCATCACTGTACAAGGAAGTGGTGGCACATTTTGGCCAGGGTGCATTATACCGACACTCCATGTTGGTTCCTTTCTTGCGAAGGTAGGTAGATTCTGAACATTTGGTGTGTCTCTAGACATGGTTGAGTAACTCTTCATAGTCGGTAAGTGTATTTGTAGCAAATATTTCAACTGTTGTTAGTAAGCATGGATCGTCTTGCATAGATCGATGGCGTGTGTTGTTCCTATCTACTAGATTACGAGGATTCCAGGCACTAACATATTTGTCAAAGAATGATTTAGCTATGTTTACATTAGTATGATTGCTCCAGTCAAGTTTGTCCATGTTTGGTGCCCCTTGGAGCCAAATGAACCCATGTACATGGGCAGACCCTAGATGTTGCCACTCATATCTATACCAATAGTATGTTGCACAGAAGAGCTTCTCTAAGACCTCTTCACAAAATATTGTGAATCGTCGATGCAAGTATAAGGACGTGGTATGTGGGTTAGTAACAATGTTATCTATGCGATCCCTATTGTTTTCTGTTGTTGGTGTTGCTTCCTTTGAAAATAGTTGGTGTAAATCAGGCCATTTTGTATCTACAGCACTTAAGGTGAAGAATAGCGTGGGGGAGTCTATTTGGTTGATCATGTTTGACAACTCACCGCGACACTTATTCCAATATGCTCGTGTGCCTCTAAGGGAGGATCCATAATGCATCAACTATTCTGCTAATTTAGTGTCTGGCAACTGTTGTATGTGGCGACGAAGATTGTCAATGGTGGTTGGTATGCAGTCCTCAGCATTTTTCTTAACAAAAATAGAGGCAACACCTTGGCTTCGGTGTCGCATCAACAGGTTCAAGACAAAATATCTAAACCTTGGATGGCTTCCAAATCTATTATCATGAAACCTCATTAGCTGTAACACATATTCGTGCATATCAACTTGCCTATAGCGAGGTTGCAAATGTAGTGCACTACCCTTTGGAAAGAGTGAAGGAAAAGCCATGTCTAAAAGGCCCTCTGTGTTATATTCATTAACTGGTGAAGACTCAAGTGTTGGCCAATCAATAATGGTGTCATTTTGATCTCTAACTTGCAATGTTTCTTTGATGATATCTAGTTCATGGCGTTTATTTGGTAATCTAGCCATAAATGATGAGGAGGAAGTGAAATCATTGTCTGTTGGGTTATCATCAAAGGTCGATGCATTGTTTGGTGCAACCATATGTTCATTGGTATCAATAATGTTATCAAGCATATTAGAAATGTTTGTATTTGTATCAGGAAGTTATTCGAGGGATGCAAAATCCACCTCAACGTCTTTGTAGTAAGGGTCATATGTGAGTTTATATTTTAGTGCGGACCAAACACGATGCCTACTTACATAGCAATTGTAATGGTCACCTTTTGTATTGGTTCTTCAAACCACCAACACATCCAAGGTTGCAATTTTATGTGGTAGGTATTTTGCTATGGTTTTGATATCTTGTGGGAAACAAATTGGGTGCCCACTATATTTGTATTGGCCTCCACAAGCATGAGTAACTTGTATTATTGGATTGACTCGTGCTATAAGCATTTCTTCGACTTGTGTGAGTTTTTGTAACTCGTAAGGTTGTACTCATGGGTCCATAGAGTTGGACAATGAGAAACGATGTCTACCTTTCTCACGAAAACATCTAACACAAATTGGACCACTTTGTGTTGAGTTGGTCTGTATCCCTAGGTAGCTTTCATGGCAAATTGTGCAAGTTGGCATGTTTGATAGTTTATCTATTTTCGAGCGAAATCGTTTAGACGCTTCGATAAAGTCTGTGTTGGTTTGTGGTAGGCTTGTGGCGTGATTTTGGAGATTCTGCATTGTTTGGTGTGCAGACTTTGACAACCCTTGGTCAGAAGGGTGTTCATTTTGGGATGTTGTACCTTCATATGAAGCGATGTTGGGTTCATTCGATTGAATGGAGGTTGGTGTGTTAGCTTGTATTGTCTGTTTTCCTATGTGTTGCATATGATGACGAATGCTTATTTCTTCTTTATGTTGACTATAATAGTCATGACTTCTTTTATGAGATTGCATGCTTTTAGGGTTTGAGGTCGCCATCTGTAAACGAATAGGAGCTACCATCATCAAATGTACAATTACAAAAACATATAAAATTAAAGAATATAAACTTGCGTGGGGAGAATTATCCATTGTATGGAATGAGTAACTCAATCATTCTAATTTTGATAATTATTTTGAGATATTATTAGTATGCTATATACATAAGATTAACGATATATTCAATACACATGTGACTTTGGAATTTCATGCATGCAATAAAAAGTATACAAAGTGTACTATGTAAGATGTTACAAAATTGTATTTACATTACATTGTTGATTGTATTGAACGAGTTCTTCAATCATTGTAATTTGATGGAAGAGATCAATGACATTATTTTCATTATAACAATCTCTTGAATACACATGTGACTTTAAAATTCCATGTATGTAATAAAAAGTATACAAAGTATACTATATAAGATGCTAGAAAACTATATATACATTACATAAGCAATCAACCTATACCTAAACACTAGCAATATGACACATATCATTGATGCCACCCAACATGAGAAAATTTTCTGCAACAAGATCCAGCTCATCAACCTTTGTGATTGTTGACTTTACCTGTCCTTCAACACCACTTGAATCATAGGAATTGGTGATTGTGAAGATAAATTGCTTGAATAATACTCCCTTTATTATGGTCTCAAATTCAATTTCTTTTCTAGGATTGAATTGCAACATGTATAAATCATTTGCAGACATTCCAAGAAGTGTGGTGGCTGGTTCTTCAAAAGCAACAGCCCATAATATTCCTGTATGATCTACTAGCTTTACTTGAAGTATGTATCTGTAGTCACATTTAGCAATGGTAGCTTTGCACTTTGAACAATACCATGTTTGATCAACATTTTGGACAACTTTTTTTTTACATTGTTTTCCATCTAACTCAAGGGGACAAGATGGATAGCAAAATGAATTTGTTTTTATGAATTGCACTGTTGCTTTTAGAGTGCATTGGACAATTTGTTTCACATTGGTAGTTTGCTGTTCAATATTAGAAATTGTTTTTCTCATAAGCACGAGAGGTGCATCCAAAGGTTGTATATTTGATGGAGTAATATCAGTCCCATTTTGTTCAAACCATGATTTGAGCTCTTCTGCCTCCTTTAAGATTGGGTTTATAAATAGGTGGGTGCTTGCCAAAGTGCTTATGACCTTACCATTATACTCAGTGACACGACCATTTTTTATTGCAAGTATAATAACATGATTTGAGTGATACATATCTTGAAGTTCTCTGCCTTCTTTTTCAATCGTTGGACCCCATAAAGTAATATTAATGGTAGATGAAGAGATGTCTATCAACTTGATGCTCCTTCATAGAACTTCAGTCCCATCCCTCCTCCTTATGGTTGAACTCGAGTCCACACATATGACTATTCCAATAACATCAACAAGGACATTATTGTTTAGTTCTCCAATGTCCTTAAATGGTGTGAAAGAGAACTGATGTTTGGGAATTGCAAGGTCATCTTCAGAGAGAGAAATTTTGGAATCTTCTACTAAACAAATCTCAAGCTGGCTATTCAGTTTGTTGTATAACCTATTAGCTGACTTAATAGTTCCACCAGATATTGTATATACTTCTCCAACAAGAAATTTTGTGTAGTGAAGGTCCGCAACTTCATTAAAGCAAGTTACACGTATTTCAGTGCACTCACAATCAATAATATCAAATGAAAAGACCTGCCCTTGTCCCTTTTGTGTGTTGAAGCGGTGCATTTGTTTTTTCATTGTTACACGACCCTTTATAAGCCACCTTGTTTGGAATGGATTCAAATTTCTAATAGGTGTAATATTGGAGGGAATGTCTTTCTTTTGCAGAGATGAACATAATCCAAAAAGCGTCTTGCGGGGAGGTGGCTTTGTTACCCTAGCATAGTCATTCATGCTTGTAGATGGAGTAGTTGAGCGCATAGCATTTCCTTGTTGGGCTTCTTTTTCAAGTAGGTAGACGGGTTGACCAATGATATCTTGCTGCAAACTTGTGATCTCTATTTCGGAGATGACAATCCACCTATAAAGGTGCAATGAGTAAGTATTCTGAGTAGGAACAAATGTGACATAATGGGTTAAAAAATCTAAGCTATAAGATGTGATTTGGAATTTTGTAGAAGAGCATGGAAATATGGTTGCTCACCTTGAATTGCAAAGAACAGGGCAACTGTAGCCTATGAGTTTAATAATAGATCCTTTCTGGAGTTCTTTAGAAGCTATGTAGTGGTTGTACTTTTGTGGAAGTGTAGCCTTTTGCTTATGTACCCCATCTGATAGCTCCACTCTATATCGAGCAGCTTGTTTAGGGCCATGTCCAAACAGTGAAATGTCTAATGCTTGTAGATGGGGTTGCAAGTTTGGGTTTCCATCATTGATCATCTTGATCGCATTTTCGGTCAAAGTATACATTCTCATCAGAGGTGGTTGTGTCACTATAACACTGTCATCCAGGCTTGTAGATGTGGCCTTTACTTGCTGGAATTGTTCTTCAAATAGGTAGGCGGGTTGCCCAATGATATCCGGATGCAAACATGTGATTTCAACTTTGGATATGACAATCCACCTATAATGTTACAATGAATAAGTATTATGAATAGGAAAAAATGTTACACTATGGGTTCAAGAATGCTAATTTTAAGCTGTGATTTGCTATTTGGTAGAAAAGCATCCAAATATGGTGGCTCACCTTGAACTGCAAATAATAGGGCAACTGTATTTGATGAGTTTAAGTACGGATCCCTTCTGGAGTTCTTCAGAATCTATGTAGTGGTTGTATTGTTTTGGAAGTGTATCCTTCTGCTTATGTACCCCATCAGATAGTTGTACTATATAGCGATTGGTTGGTTCAGGGCCATGGCCAAACATTGAAATATCTAATACTTGTAGATGGGGTTGCAGGTCTAGGTTTCCATCAGTGATCATCTTAATTGCATTCTTAGTCAAAGAAATCATTGTAACGAGGGACCAAACTAGTCCTTGCAAAAAAGTAAATTGCAAGTGGCAACTATTAGTTACTACAATTGACGTATTAAATCATACTTTGTGAAGTAGAAAACGAATATGTTGTATAGAAAACAAAATGAAGCTTACTAAGTTGATAGTAAATGAAGGACACAATCTAGTTAATTGAGACCATGCAAGCACTAGTTGAAATAAAGGTGCTTAGAAAATTTACATAGTGTACAACAAATTTGGAAGAATACCTGTAAATGTGATTGCAAATAGTTTTGTTTATCAAAATAGTGGCCTTTTGAAGTTAACTTGCTGCATTTATAAGAGCAAAAAATAGAGAAGGTAGTGAGTTAAAAAATTAAAGAAACTACTAAATTAGGAAACCTAACTATAATTTAGGCTACATGTAATATTAAGTAAATGAACCATACAATTTTAACCTATATTGGCCAACATAAAATTGCATTGAGTCTAAGTAAATAATGAACCCAAACTAAAGATCAAGACACTTTGAAATACAACTTTGTAGCTATAAGGAAGATATATGGTGTTTTTTTTTTTGGTGAACCTTTATTATGAGAAAATGTGTTGTGCATTGTACATGTTTCTTTTGTATGGTAATTTAATATACTATAGTGTGGTATATTTTAAAACAATGAATCTGGTTTAAGATAATACCGTTGCTGGAGAGGGTTTGGGTTTGAGGAAGAGATTCAAATATTATCGTTCTTCTAAGTTAATAAATTGTAAGGAATGTAAGTAGGTCAAAAGAACAATGCTTGAAGAAGACATAATATTATGTAGTTGAACGAACAAAGCTGCAATATTATAACAATAGTACATAGTATATGTCTATATTTATGAAGCACAAGTGTATTACATGGTGCTGTAGTAGGTTGCATCTAACCTTACATTTCTTGTTGAGATTTATAAAATAGCCAAAAGTGTATTACATGGTAATGTACTGGGTGATGCAATGTATTTTCGATGCAATGCCAAATGCCTTGTTCATAGCATATCTGACCTTACATTTCTTGTACGGATTTACAAAATAGCCAACTATGCATAAGTTGGTAGAAGTCGTACATACATGGTTAACTCAAACACTATATACACATTTATAAACTGAAAGTGTATTAGGCATCATTCAGGTAATTCTGGAATGCTTCTTTTATGTAGATAGAGCCACCTTGTGCGTAGAACTCATCTGCTTTCATCTCACGAAGGAACATGGAGAAGGAACCCAACTTTGCACAAGTTTTGTGGAATTCTCGTGCTGTTATTTCCATTGATTGAATGTCACTTTCTTTTACACTTTGCATGTTTTGAACAGTGGCCCTCGCTTGTTGGAGCAAGTCAAGGCAACTAACGGTAATGTCATTCGCAAAATCTTGTACCAAGCTTGTAGAAGCGCTATTTGAATTGACTGATGGTGTTGAGTTGGTTGACACAGTGGGGAGACTTGAGCTACTCGAGATTTCAATAATATCATTGTGTTGATGGAGATTGTCCATACCTGAGTGAACTATAATATTTTGAATTATTTTGCTTTAAAAATAAATACCTCTACCTTCAAACATAAATTTTACTCTAATGAAATATCATACTACTTCAAAAATTAATTAAATGAATAGATATATTGCTAATTTGCCTATTAAATTCCAACAATTTGACAAAATTTAAATCTAAGCATTTTAAATTATACAATTCATAAACAAAAGCTAACTTTAATAGCTAATCACTAAAGTGGATTTATTTAAAATTTACGGCTCCTTCGTTAAAATATCGTATTATAACTTATAATAACTAAAGTGGATTCTATGACAATAGTTTATCAAAAAATGTAATCTATAATGCATTGCATACAAAACTAATATATTTAAATATTCAAATATGCAAAATTGGTCTTAAATCTTAAATAATATAAAAAGTAAAAATTAAAAAATAAGTCATTAATCATATTATTTAATTTAATTCGTTGCGTAATATAATCATTCTTCCTTGCTATCCAAAGATAATTATTGAGCCTCACCAATTTATACATCACTTAATATTTGTTTTTCAATTAAATAGCTTTTTCCAAATAATAAATAAGTCAAACTTTGAATGGGGCGAATATAAAAGAAAAATATTAATTATTAAGAATTAAAATTTAAAAATAGATTAAAGGAATATATTTATAATCTTATGATAATATCCATTTATTTACCTTTTATTATAATTTAAAAAAAAAAGAAAAGATAACATTAGAAATTTATGTTTACAAATATTTTTATATAATTAAAAAAAATAGATTATAATTAAAAAATAGATTTAGATATTAATATTTTAATTCACCCTTTTTTTTTCAATTCTCATTATTAAATTAAAGTGATTATAGCAATGGCTTATTTCCATATCTTTTTTCTTTTTAAATGCCAATCATCCAATGAATAACTTACACACACAGCATGTCAATGTACAAGATTAAATTTGTTAAAACAAAACATTAACTGGTTCTATGGAATTAAATTAAATTTAGGAAAGTGAATGCTCAGTCCTTATTGGAGCATTATACAAGAATTTCCTTATTTCAAGCGATATTTCCGTAATTTATATTAGATGGAGACTTGAGCTAGCAGTTTGGAGTGATTATTTAGGGTACTGAGCACCTTTGGGCCATACGCCCCACTACCTATGATTTCCTTTCTACCCTCACATGTGCCCAATAATTCCTCCAACATATGTTTATTTCTGTTGCTTTTGTTTTTTTCCTTTACCTATACGTGGAACTAGCAGGTTCATTTTATTCTTGCCCTAATGCATATGTGCAGCTTCTTCATCCTAACCCTAGAGGCTTTCCATGCGATCCTTTTTTAACAAAGCAGAGAAAAATGTGATAGTGGCAACATTTTCCAACAGTGGCTTGAAGAAATATTCAACTGGAGGAAGGGCGAACCACTACTCAATGACAGTTGAGCAGGGAAAGGAGATATGGTGGCAGCATTATCAACATAATGATGCATGTGGACTCACCTTAACTGCTGTTCACACCGCCATGCTAATCGACTCCAATGTCATGCACAAATTCAGCCTCTTGAATTAGCGATGGTTTAGACAGCTAGTAGTAGTTATAGTTTACTCTCAGTTTTGTCAATATTAATGTTGAGCAGTCAATGCATGATTGATGCATGCTCTGTTTTATTTGTTTATCTCATATTTTAGGATGCTGCGTACTTTATTAATAGTTAGTGTTAGCTCTGTTTTTATTAGTTTTTCAATAAAAACTGTTTTGTAACAGTCATAAAAAATTTCATATGTTCTATAAGCTTGAGAAATAATATTGATTAAAATTTGTTCGCTGCCTACAATTTCTGTGTGGAGTTGTGAGCATTTATCACTGTTTCTTTATTTGTTGGTATTTTCCTATCTGATGTGTGGAGCTGTGAGTAAGAGGAAGAAGTTTGAGGACAGCTTAAGAGTACTCTCCAAAGCAGAATATTAAGAATGGAAAATATTTACTGACATTACTGAAACTTAAGAAATTTCCGTAATCTTATTTGCTCAATGGGTAAGCGTACTTGAATTATTATTATTTTAAATATTAAACACATCCATATTGTGAAGAGGCAAAGCAAGCACATGAATCAAATGTTTCCTTTTGCCCAGATTTGTCATGTAAAAAGAATCTATATTGGAGCATTTCTAGAGTACCCTCCTTAATATTGATCTCTTGTTTGTACAGAGCAGTGCAAGTGAACCACCATGGAGTGGGAGAGGAAAGCCATCCTGTTGCAATGGAGCCTTGGGCCATTGCTAACTCTATCACAGTCTTCCTCATTGCAACCTTCCTCTCCACAAAACTTGATCTCTCGACGACAACTACATCTAAGAGGGTTCTAGCGAATAAGTATGGTAACAGTTTTGCAGCTAAGAGGGTTCCGCGGTGGGTGAATTTTGGTGCTTTACTGCAATATTTAAGAGAAACGAGATTTTATAATTTGTCAAATACTAAAAACTACGAGCAGGCACTGGAAATTTCAATCCTTTGATTGAATAGAGAAGCTTAATAGTAAAAGTGGACGTACAGTTTATATATATTTTTTTAAAAAAAGAGCAGTCCACGACAGTCTATTCCAATTAAAACACATATTGTGAACAGAAAAATAAATAATAGTGTGTGATGTGCAAACAGTATTATATTCAAAGATTTGTGTATACACAAATAAAGATTTGTGTTTTTTTTATCAAATTCTAAATTCTCAGGAATACATTGCAGGAATTTTATTTACAGATTCAAAAGCCAAAAACAGTGCAGGAATTGTTGGTAAACAATTAGAAGTGTGTGCAAAAGAGTACCGTGGGTTGCAAGAGTTCTTGTTGTTGGTATGCTCTATGCCTTCTCATTGCTGCTACGCCTTATAATGCTGACTAAAATTTATCACCTTATAATGCTTCCAGTAGTCACTGTCTGTAATATTCTTTGTAGAAGTTGTTGTTTTTATTTATATTCACTTGCTTCTTTCTTTTTGTAGGGGCATTGGGCGGTGGCATTCATTTATGTCTATGAATGCATTTAATAGCAGCATTAAATGGGGTAGAAGCAAGTTTTATGAGCAGAAGAGATGTCTGAACACAGGTGGAGTTAGATATTTCATTTGCGTAAGTCCATTTCAACAGCTATAGATTTGTTTTTTTACCGGAGTAAATCGATGGGACATGCAGATCCAAGTGATTCATTTGAGTAAATCCATTTTAACATGTGTAGATTTGATTGTATATCCGAATAAATGGATGTGACATGTTCATTGAAGGCAAAAGTTCTCGAGACAGTTCTAGAGACATTTGCTACCACTGCATTTAATGCACCAGTTGTTTGCCATTTAAATTTGCATTTCCCTGAAACTGTTAGTCGTTTCATCTAACCTTTAGCAGTATGGTGCGTGAGACAGGTTTTGTGTGAAAGCTCACACCATATATAGCCTATCGGCTAAATATCAACTATTATTTTATTTTTCATTTTCATCAAATTAAAGCTTGTTAAAATTTGATATTTAAATTTTTTAAAAGAAATTTATGTCAAATATAAAGGATAATTTTGAATCATTTAGATTTATAATTAGTCTAAATTTGAAAGTTTAATTAAAATAATAAATTAGATTTAATTCTAAATAGAGTAGATTTCATTCAAATAATTTAGATTTTGTTTAAGTGGTTGAGTTTAATTGATTAAAAGTATTGGGTTTAGTAAGTACCTAAATTTGAATGGGTTAATATACACATCTAATGATGATTTGATAGTCTAGTGCATAACACACATGAGGTGCTCATTTCTCTTCGCAACTTCTTCTGCCTTGATAGAAGCCTTCCTAGTGCTCCATACCCTTCTTTAGGTGTTATTCCTCGCTATTTTTCATCCTTTAGTCTCTACTATACCTTTTCACTATTTGAAAGTCTTCACACCTACCTTAAGCTGCAAGGGCACCTAGGAGACCTTAGGATTCCTTGGACAACCCATGTTAGGTTGTACAATCACTTGGGTGACTAGCACTAGTAAGAGGATTGACCCATATGTTAACATGGGCAATCTATTTTGTTTTGGCACTGCAAGAGAGGGGGACCACCACGTGCAAGGCCCTAGGTCACGAAAGGCCAAGATGCGGAAGACTGCCCTAACTTACCTCAGCTTAACAGAGTGTTAGGATATGTGAGATGAGAATGATGAGGACTATAAGGTCCTTTAGTCACTCTATGGACCTAAAATACAGAACAGGGCTAGGCGAGCCAGTTTTTAGGTTCAACACTACGCCTCAAGAAGCTCTCTGCTCGAGGATGAAAGCATGGTCTTGGGACAACAATGTAGCACACTGGCGTCTAAAGTGTGTTGGTGTTCACATGACCAAACAACTACAGAGAAAAGGTCAAACCTAAGAAAACAAGCTAACGACCCAACTAACTATTACTAAAGGGCCAAAATAATGTGATTAAGTAAACAAAATACTCTCTAATGTGATAAAGCAAAAATGCAAGAGTTAAGGTGGCAAGAAGGATCTTGCAAAGAAACTCGTTCGCTAGCTAGCTCCTTGAGACCACGTTCACCTACACACAAAGAGGAGGAGAATGTTGGGTGGCTATATAGGGGTCTGCCTCAGTCAGACCCCGCTTTGGTGTTTCCACCTCCACAGACAACTAAGAAAGCGAGTATGATAAAGAAAGTACTATAATAGAGAACACAAAAAACACTACAAAACAATAAGTGTGCTTACTCAACCAAGTGATAGAGGAGAGGAAAGGGAAGCTTACCACCTCCACCAAGAGCACTCAAGGCTGCTTGAGGGAGAAAATGAGAGTACTCGAGCCTTTGTTGCAATGGTGTTGTCCCCAACTTGCTCTATCGAAGTGATGGAGTGAAGTTGTTGCTACAATGGAGTGCTTGAAATGCTTGGAGTGAGTGCAAGAGTGTGGAGAAGATTTCTTGAACGTGTGCAAAAGAAGTTGTGAAGCATGTAGGAGGAAGGAATTTGAAGAGGAGATTAAAAAAAGGGCCATATTTGAGTCAGTCAGCCAAAGAGGGTGTTACAACTTGACTCCTAATGAGAAGTGTAATGCCTTTGTAGGTTCAACCACATGAATCTGCCAAGGACGTAAGTGCGCCGTGCAAAACGTCTATGCGTCGCACAAACATCTACATGCCGCACGAGCATCCCCAACAAAAATTCCCCCACTGATGCTCAAAACAGGCGCCAAGTGTGATGAAAGCAATGAACTTAGGTGTAATTAAGCCTTCGAACTTAGTTTTCTAAAGTGGAAATTTGCATCAAGGGCGCAAATTCACTCTTATACATTTTTCCCCCACTTTAGCGAGCACAAGTACTGATGAGTGCTCGGTAAAGTAGATCAAGGAAGGAGTAAGGTTAGAAATGTATACCTGAACCATTGAAGAAGTAGACCACGATCTGGCGAACTTGAAGGTGTAGGGCAAGTGAAGGACTTCATAGCTTCTTAGAACTATGAAGTTGAAGAAAGAAAGCATCTTACAGGCCCGCAGACCTGCAAGGAAGGTGTCCCCTAAGAACTCTCACATGGAGGATACCTAGGAAGCGTCCCCCAAGATCTCTCACATGGAGGAAGCCAGGAAAGTTCCCTATAGACCTGCAGACCCATAGGGAAGGTATTCTCAAAGATCTCTTGCATGAAGAATACCCAAGGAAGCACCCTATAGACCCGTAGACCTATAGGGAAGGTGACCCCCAAGATCTCTCGCATGGAGGAAACCCAAGAAAGCACCCTATAGGCTTGTCGACTTGTAGGGGAGCCACCCCCAAGATCTCTCACATGGAGGAAACCTAAGAAGGCAGACTCCACAGAGTCAGGAAGTGGCCACGTAGGCAAGTAAGCGAACAATTGCATAAACCGTCAATAAAAAGGGGTCCCTTGGAAACCCATCGTGAAGAAGGGGGTCCACTCAAGGGATGCATAGTTCGAAAGCAGGTGTTTTCTTTCTCAGAGTGATCCATCATCAAGGGATCCTTTTGAAAGATGTTCACTTCATCAAGGAATTCAAAAGGAAGAATATGCCCCCACATGAGGGGAAGGTCAAAGTTGTTCCCGCTTCAGAGGAAGGTTTCCAAGTCCTTTCTTTACAAACCCATGATGAAAGAAACATGTTCCATTAGGGTTCCAAGTTGAGAATGCAATTCTGAAGAAAGGTTTGCGAGGATTTTCGAGAAAAAATCCGTTGGCGACGAATGCATTTTCTAAAAATCAAAATGTTGAAGAGAGGGCATTGTCACACATGAGAGGGACAACTCAAGCAAAGAAGATAAAGATAAAACAAAGGAGAAAAACACAAATGAAGGGCATAGGGGGATCTGGTTTAGCAAGGTTAGATCTTTCCAAGCTCATAATAGGTAACCGCAGTGCAAGGCGAAAGATCATCAATCCCCAACCAGATCAAGAAGAATGCATGGAAAACAAAGTAAAAATAAAAAATTGGGTCAACATGGAAGAGAAGCCTAAATGCCCCCAACGATTTGCATCATCCCCAATTTGTCAAAAATAAAGCACAAACATGGAAGATTGATGATAAAAATAGAAGAAGGTTTATGACACAAAAAACCACACCTGTATCCAAGCATCAACAAGGGTGACGAAGGTCATCCAGGCACACATAGCATGATCACGAGGGAACACATCACAAAACACACACACACATAAAATATCAAGAAGAGGTCTCCTCCTAACACTGATCGACCAAGAGGTCATCAACTTCCCACTCTAGGTCATCATAGGTGGAAGGAGGACGAGCCTACAGTGGTGGGATGTTAAGAGAAGGAGCATTTGGCCCTCCCACAACAAGGGCTAAGGAGTAAGGCCCCTCAAGGTCCTCTCCATTGAGCTCTTGTGGAGCTAGGGTCAGCGATTTTGCAAAGATCCCTGACAAGGCTGAGGCTTCATCCATAGAGTTAAACATGCATCCTATAGGAGCGTTGTGTCTAACTTCAGTGGATGGGCCGGGCTGCACCTGAGATTCACTGCTAGGCTCGCTGAATGACTCAAGAGTGGTGACAAACTCAGGGGAAGCCAGGATGGGTTTCGTCACCAAGACATAACAGGTCAACGTGGGGCCACCTTGCGAAGAAGGCGATCTCCTCTTACATCCTTTGCTGCTAGAAGGACCACACTCCACCTTTTATCTCGTTGAAGGAGATGAACTCCCCACAAACGAGGCTAGAGGTGTAGAGGAAGAGGAGGAAAGAATGACAATAGATATCACCAAGGTATTAGTCATATCCATGAGTTTGGGAAAGGCTGGATATCCGGAACAGATATTAGCAAAGGCGGATCCACCGAAGGAGCGATGAACACTTCTACCCCCTTGGGGTTAGGTGCATTCATACTCACAACGGAAGCTAAAAGTGATGCAAAACTAGATTGAAGAGAAGCGGAAGGAAGGGGAGAGGAAGACACTACAAAAGGCCCTAAGGCAAGGGCAGTCGTTTCTTCCTCCTTCCTTTGCGAGGTGATCTGCTCAACCAAGAGAGTCTTTCACCAACACTTGCACTCGTGTGCAAGGTAGTTTCTACGACTCTTTGAGCTAGAGGCTGGAGGCTACGAAGGAACATAAGGCTCCTGCTCAACCATGGGGACGCCCACTACAACCATTTTCGGTGGAGAAACATATTCCTGAATGGGAGCAAGAGGAACAAGTTGAGAAGCAGCACAGGGAGTTGGCTCAAGAGCCTCAACAACAGGCCTCTTCTTGTTCACTACTTTGGGGGAAAGAGCGGTAGGAGGCTACAGATCAAATTCCCTTTGGGAACCTTTCTTTCTATCATATAAATAATACCACGGTCTGGGGTATTCATTAGGGAGATCTGAGATCTTGAACTTGGGCCTGTGCCAAGGAGGAATCATTGGACTTAATGGATAGCCGCCGGGCTAACTCATCCAATACTCTTCCCAAGAAAGAGGAGAGGACGAGGTAGTCTAGGAGAAGGTGACCTTCTCTTTACCTTTATGAGAAGGAGAGGGAGTTGACCTAGACTTCTCCTTTCGTTTTTGGGAAGAGAGAGCAGTCGGTACATGCTTTTCCTTCTCCTCTTGGGAAAAGGAGGCAACTGATTGTTTTATCACAAGAAGGGTCAGTTTCAGTTATCCTTGGCCCCCAGTTTTATGCTTTACATAATTCTTGTAAAGTAGGTCTATTCTCGGAGGAAGTGGACCAATTGGGGAGGGCCAAAAGTGATCCAACGGATATCCACCATGGGACACCAAGGGTTGATATCCAACGTCATGCAGTACATGCACGGCGCCTTCATGGGAGAATTTTAAACACTTGTGAATAACGGAGGTGATTCTATTCATGGAAGCTAGCCAAGGTATGCCTAGCTTTATCTTGAACAAATTCGACTCTAGGATAATGTTGAAAATCATGTCAACAACCCTGGGTCCAACCAGGATGGACAAAGTTATCGAGCCGTAAGGCTTGAGACACATACCACTGTGCGTATGGATGGTAGATTTTTATTCTTCATATTCTTCCCTTTGTAATGAATTTAATACTAATGTTTCCTTTGTGATAACATTCACATGGCTCACGGGGTCTACCAAGACTCCTATCACAATGTTACCATTGACACGAGCGGGAATGTAGAGAGGTGAGGGTTTATTGTTTAAGGGAAAATCTTGTGATGTGAATGTAATGTCCGGCGAACCGGGTGTAGGTAAAGCAGTAGAAGTCACTGTGACCATGTTAACATAGGCCTCAGGTTGAGTAACATAATCAATGGAATCGATAATCATGCTAGCAAAGTGGGATAGAAACAGGTCCGTAGATATCTGCAGTTCACTATTAGCTTTCGCCACTGATTTGTTAGCATTTTGTTTACTCCCATCAAGACGAATGGCACCGTCCTCAATGTAGTCTTGTATCTCATGACACAGGTGCATGCAACATTCAGTATCATGTCCATTAAATCGATGGTACTGACAATAAGTGCTCCCTTCATACCAATTAGGGCAAGGCTCCTTAACAGGCTTAGATTCGGCAAGGTAACGATCTTATCCTTCAACAACTTCTGCAAGATAGAAGAATAAGATTCTGATAACTTTGTGAACTTTCAGTTATGTTTGGGGCCATTGTTATCAATAGTGACAACTACATTCGTAATGGTCTTACCTTTCCTATAGATTGATACAATGTACTTTCCCTTAGTACTAGAGCGCGAGGAGGATCCCTCGAACTGAACAACCGTCTGTTGGTACTCTTGTAAAACTGCACACAAGTGCACGAAAGAAGGGTATTTCATAAGGGTGAACTTCTCTTGCCAAGGCCTTTGTAAGTTCCCTATGAATACCTTCTGCATGTCAGAATCGTGCAACTGATACGAGATTTGTGAGACGAGCACTTGGTAGCGTGCTATGAAATTAGTGACTTTTTTGTTATTTCCTTATTTACATCAGATGAGATCCAAAAAGGTCATCTTCAACCCGATGTTTGCTTGAAATTGTCTAAGGAATTGATTTACAAGTTGGTCAAATGAGAAGACAAAGTTGTTAGGAAAGGAATAGTACCACTCGAGTGTTGTATCCTTGAGAGATCGGGGAAACAGTTTGGCCATCAATGCATCATGATGGAAGAATTCCATGCACAGGGCATTAAAGGTGGACACGTGTGTCTATGGATCTCCTTTACCGCCATACTTTTCAAATTTAGGGATCTCCATTCCTTGGGGAAAGGGAGTGTTTAAGATCACAACTGACAATGGGCTGCGCCAGAAGAAGGTTTGGAAGATAGGCTAGGCTGAGGCTTGGGAAAGGATCGCCAACTGGCTCTACATCTTACCCATATTCTGAAGAAGGGTGTTCAGAATGGGGTCATTAGAAAATAGAGGGCTAGAGGAACCTCCTCCAGAACCACCGCCAAAGCCACCTCCAGAACCGCCACCGGTGTGACCTCTGCCAGAACCACTACTAGGGCCACTACCACTGGTAGGGCCCCTTCCGGAACCACCACCATGACCTCCACCGGAACCGCCTCCACCAGCACTACCTCCACTACCAAATCCACCACCGCTACCAAAGCCCCCACCACTCATCCAGCCAAAGCCTCCACCACTAGAGGTGACAAGGGGGTGAAGCTAAAGCCTAAGGGGACCCTATTTACTTTGATAGTTTTGGGTTGTTTGGAGACAGAAGGGATATTGATAGAGGGGACTGCATTGGCAATGTAAATGAACGTGGGAGGCATTGATACTCCTAACTGTCATTTACACTCGTCGAAAGCGGCTCCTTGTACAAAGCTAGGATTGTTCGAAGGAGCATACGCTTCGGCGAGATCGAGGAGGCTTGTCAGAAGCTCTATGCATATTTGATCTTTATCCATCATATGTTTTAACTCGCTAACAACCTGAGTGGCTCTAGCCATCTTCAAATTTCTTTCCAAGTGGTTTTCTAAGTCACCCAGTCCTTTAGTGAGGGTGGAGACATATTATGTAGGAATTTAAACAACCTCATGATCGTCTACCAACGATGGTGTAGGAGACGCAAGAGGAGTGGGGACATGATCAGTTTTGTCAACAAATCCCATTTTGTTCCTCAACAACTACTCCTGCGTAGATAGACCAACAATAGGACCAGAGAAAGGGCCTGTAGTGAAACCAGTAGAGACCTTCGTCCTTTCCATCGGGAGGTGTTGTATACTTCTCCTAATGATATACCCAGAAGTTGTCGACTAGGTTGTGATGCTCATAAACCTTCACAACACTCAGGAACACAATGGTCACAAAGTACATGAGAGAGGTCTCAACACCAACGAATGAGCAGGTATTGGTTCACGTCGGGTTCACCAAAAATGTAAGAGGGGGACCACCATGTGCAAGGTCCCAAGTCACGAAAGGCCAAGATGCGGAAGGCTACCCTAACTTACCTCAGCTTAATGGTGTGTTAGGATATGCGAGACAAGAATGATGAGGACTATAAGGTCCTTCAGTCTCTCTATAGACTTGAAATACAGAATGGGGCTAGGCGAGCCAGTTTTTAGGTTCAACAGTACACCTCAGGAAGCTCTCTACCTGAGGATGAAAGAACAGTCCTGGGACGACAGTGCGGCACACTGGTGTTTCTAAAGTGCACTGTAGTCCGTACGGCCAGACAACTACAGAGACAAGGTCAAACCTAAGAAAACAAGCTAACGACCTAGCTAACTATTACTAAAGGGAAAAATAATGTGATTAAGTAAAAGAAATACTCTCTAATGTGATAAAGAAAAAATGCAAGAGTTAAGGTGGCAAGAAGGATCTCATAAAGAAACTCGTTCTCCAGCTAGCTCCTTGAGACCACGTTCACCTACACACAAAGAGGAGGAGAATGTTGGATGGATGTATAGGGGCCTGCCTCAGTCAAACCCCACTTTGGTTTTTCCACCTCCATGGACAGCTAAGAAAGCGAGTATGATAAAAAAAGTACTATAATAGAGAACACCAAAAACACTACAAAACAATAAGTGTGCTTACTCAACCAAGTGATAGAGGAGAGGAGAGGGAAGCTTACCACCTCCACCAAGAGCACTCAAGGCTGCTTGGGGGAGAAAATGAGAGTACTCAGGCCTTTGCTACAATGGTGTTATCCCCAACTTGCTCTATCGAAGTGATGGAGTGAAGTTGTTGCTACAATGGAGTGCTTGAAATTCTTGGAGTGAGTGCAAGAGTGTGGAGAAGATTGCTTGAAGGTGTGGAAAAGAAGTTTTGAAGCATGTAGGAGGAAGGAATTTGAAGAGAAGATGAAAAAATGACCATGTTTAGGTTGGTCGGCTGAAGAGGGCGTTACAACTTGACTCCCAATGAGAAGTGTAAAACCTCTGCAGGTTCAACCACAGGAATTTCCCAGGGACATAAGCGCGTCGCGCGGGAATCCCCAACATAAATTCCCCCACCGATGCTCAAAAGAGGTGCCAAGTGTGATGAAAGTAGCGGGCTTAGGTGTAATTAAGCCTCCAAACTTGGTTTTCTAAAGTGGAAAAGGGAAAAAGGGGAATTTGCATCAGGGGCGCAAATTCACTCTTATACAAGCACAACCATAAGTCCTTCAAATTTTCTTGGTTTATTTCTTGCTTTTAAGTTTATCTTTCTTCCTTTTTTTTACTTAATCTTCCCTCTCTTATTTTCATATATAAACCCCCCATCTCTCATTCATAAGGGAGGACCATTTTTGCATAAACAAGTTTTGAGCCATTTCAAATAATTTTTTATCCCTACACAATAGAAAGACTAATAGGTCATCTCTATAATTCTTCATGGAAAAATTTGTAGCCCTTCCCCAAGAATTAGATCACCTTGGAAGATTGCAAGCCTCACTACAAAACCTAATTCTAAATCCTTATCTCTAGGAAGCTAATGTTATCTTCCTCACCATTCCTATCTCCCCTTTCTATTAAGTGAAGTACCCCAAGGATGGAAGAAGAGAAAATATTGTTGATATTGTTGGCATATGGCTTTGGGAGATTGTTTTTGGTTGCTAGTGTTGTCATTTATGGCAACTAGAGTCATTAGTGTGGTCCGCAATTTAAAAGTAGCTCATACTGGCAGGAAAAGTAGAAGACAATATACTACTGGCAGAAAGCATGAGGAACAAAGTATCCGGTTAGTAAGGTGGTCTAAATACTTCACCGGATCATTATTTTGTTGTGTGGATCCCCAAAGAAGCTTTTCAAGCATGTATGTTACTTGATTGGTAAGTTTTGTAATGTTGCATTGATCGGTGTACGAGTTTGGAGATTCGGTAGAATGACTTATTGTTTATTTTCTCATTATGGCCGACCTGGTGTATATAGTGTGTCGTGGATGTATAAGGCGTAGTTGTTTTAATATTTCTTGTGTTGGGAATTTTGATTTGGGTCCCTACTATAGTCTAGCCGACTTGTGTGGGTACACATTAATTCTAATTGGTGATTTGAGCCGACATGTGGAAGAATATTATATTTTGTTTAAAGCCGACATATAGTAATGAAATCCTATTAGTGGATATATGTATGAGATTGATTCACTCATTTTGATGAAAAAAAAGAAAAAAAAGTGAGTGTGAGGGTGTGAAGAAGTGTGAAATTATGCGAATGTGTGTAAAGCAAAGTAGATGTGTGTGCGAGTATTAGAAGGATTTCAAAAGGGAAAAAAATAGAGTAGAGAAGAGCAGAAAAATAGAGTCAGTCAGAAGGGCTAAAGATCATTTTAATTGAGCTTCATTGAAATTGAATCCAGGCATTTGGAGATGCTATTTTCTCAGTTCAACCTTTTTGTTGTATTCCCAAACATTTTGTAAGGTAGTGAGCCTTTCTTATTTTGAGCAGTGAGCTCTAGGCAGTGTGCCTGAATGCAACTACATTCCCTTTTGTTTATACTTTTAACATGGTATAATATTGTGGATTAATCTCCACCGTGGTTTTTCCCCTAACATGGTTTCCACGTAAAAATCTTGGTGTTATGGTGTTCTTTAATGTTTTTTATGTTTCCTTCTATTTATATGTTGTGGATGCCATTAAAATTTAAATATTGTTGTTGATAGTTTAAGATCTGATTTGAAATTCAAATATTGTGGAACACTGATTCACCCCCCTCTCAGTGTTCCTAGTGTCCAACAATTGGTATCATAGCAGGTTCCTCTTTTGAAGTTTAACAACTTGAGGTGGATCTTGGATTACAATGGATGTTGGTGGTCTTCAACAATAGCTTATGGTGGCACTTGATGATGCTGATCAGTCTAAAGCAGAGGTCATGGAGTTAAAAGCAAATCTTGCGGCTGCCGAAAAATTCATTCAATCACTAAAGGATAAAATAAATGAGTCAAGGGAAAAGAGGAAGGAACTATGTGGATAGTTGAAACAAAAAGAAAGCAAAGGCCCAGGAGATGTTCATCTGAATCAAACCCTAAAAGAAATAACAGAAGAGTGTGAAAAGCTTGCTAAGGACAATGTTGCTCTAAAGCTTGAGATGGAATATGTGGCAATGAAGCTAACCAAAGAAATTGAAGAAAGAAAGGAGGATAATCTGGCCTAGTCCTCGAAAGAAAATTCTAAGGAATGCAACAAAGTTAACATTGGATTTGTTTAGTTGGAGATTGAACTGCAACAATCCAGAAACAATGAACAGGAGCTTGAGAGACAGATAGTTATCCTTAGAGATGATCTTGCCACTGCAAATGAGTTTAAGGAGAAGTTTAGGATTAGTTTTGCTAAGCTTGATGAGATAACTAAAGGAAAAAAGGATGTGAATGATAAGCGAGGTCTTGGCTATGTGAAGGATGAGAGCTCTGGATCTGAACAAAAGGACCCTAAAAGGAAAACTCAAAAGAACAAAGGCAGAAGATATCCGATAAGGCAACCCAACGCTCAAAAATTTAATGGATATTGTTTTGTTTGTAATAAATTTGGACATATAGCCTATCAGTGTAGAAGTAAGATAAATTCTGGCACTCCATCATTTTCTGATCAATGTTTTAAATGCAAGATGTTTGGTCATAAGTCATTAGAATGCAGAAGTATGTATGTCAGTATAAGGAACATTGAATGCTACACCTGTGGAAGATTTGGACATGATGCTAATCAATGTAGAATAGGAGGAAATCAATGGAATGGATGGTATAGACAGAAAAATCCGGTATGCTACAATTGTAACTAATTTGGTCACATTGCAAGATTTTGCAAGAACAAAAACATGGATAGGAGAGGTCTTGTGTATCAAGGAAGAAATTCACATAAAGGTGATAAAGGAAAAGGAAAAGCATCTATGGAAGAGATAAGAGATCAGATGAAGAAGACGTGGGTAAAGAAGAGTGAATCTGATGAAAGTAATAAGGCTATACCGGAAGCTCCCTCCGGTAATTCATCCGGAAATTGATTTCAGGCCATTGGCCTAGGGGGAGTTTTCATGAAAATCTTTTGTCCCCTGTGTGTAGTTGGTTTCAGATTGCAGGAAGTTGTCTGCAGTTGTGTTATTCATCTTCAAATGTATTAATGATCATTTGTTGAGTAGGATGAAATCTTGAAGGTCCACAGATGGATTCTACCCTTGATATATGAGAGTGCAGAGTAACCAAAACTTCTAGGGAAAAGCATTTGATGCGATAAGGAAGTTAGGTGTGCAAAGTTATAAAAGGGAATTTGGAACCCTCATTTGTCACCATGTGTCGAAGGAGAACAGTTGGAGA
>VDFB02058242.1:433326698-433382935 GCA_007258455.2 Sequoia sempervirens | reverse complement strand
CCATGGAAAGAGCAGGTTGGAGCAGGATAGATGATTACTCATGTGACATGAGTCTTTTCTTGGTGGTGTGTATGGTGTAGGAGCACCAATCCTTTTTATGAATCTTTTTAGTTTGAGTTGAGTCTAGGTGTTAGTTTTCTTATTCAAATTAGTGTAATAATGCCATGATGAAGGCTAAGCATGATAATTTGAAGGACTTTAGGTTGTCAAGCAATGAGGAAGTTGCAAAATATGCAAAAATGTGGAAATTGCTAGTCATTGGCAAGTTTGATAAAGTTGTCATAGGTAAGGTTTTTGTTGATTTTCAAGTATGTGGTCTTGTTATATGTTAAATAAGGTCTAAATAGACCATTTATGATGTTGTAGGGGTCTAGGTGAGTCAAGGGGAGCAATATTTTAAATATGCAAAAAAAGGTGTCAAGAGTAAGTTTGTAAAATGCAAAATTGTAAGGGCATGGAAGCCCAACGATCACCATGAGTTTGTAAGGTAGTTGGAAGGTGGTTGGTTGGTTTCTTGAGTGTGAGAACATTTAAAATGGAATATCAACTCGTTGGAATGGTTTTTGAATCAAATACTTTGTGAATAATCAATAATACCATATTGTTTCTCTTGCAAACTATGAATTTTCCAGAAATTTTTGAGTTTTCTTGATTGTGAGGCCTCCATACAGTAAGGTAATGACTTATCATGGTGTATAATGAATCAGAAGCATCCTTCACTAACCTTACAAGTTGGTTTGATATATTTTCACTGAGTTTTGTGAGTTTTATTGAAAGTTTTCTTCAAGCGGGTGGTCATACCCTGTTTTAAGCTTTTGAACAAAGTATGATCTATTAAAGCCCTCCACCTAATGTTTGCTTCATGTGGCTCAATGGAGAGGCTTGATATAACATTTTTTGAGTGTTTCTAGGCCTTTTAGTCACAGGGGAAGTGTTTGAGGTAATTTATGATTATTGTCCTAAATAATTTAGTGTCAAATTTGTATGAAAATGAGGGTTTTACATTAGGTTTTGTTGTAAACGATAAGGGTAGTGATCTTTCATTTATTTATAAGCATATTTGAGTCAAAATAATGATTTCTAGGTTGGTGGCATGATCAAGGGAGGTGTGCAAGTAGGACTTTCAATAAGCCCTAGGTTATATTGAGGAAAGTGAGGGTTTTGTGGATTGGAATGTTTTTGGGCCTATCTTTCCCTAAATATTGTGTATTTTGTGTTGTCTCATGCAGGTGAGTGCTTCCCCATCAATATTTATTTTTTGAGAAGTGTTTCAAAGGTGGTTCCTTTGTAAATTTGGCATAACTGGCCTTGAAAATAGTGTATTTTTCTTGACTTCTGAAAGTTGATTCAAAATACTTGTATGTGAGATTGAGGTATGTTATATTTGACCCTAATGGGTATCTAGATCAGTAATTTTCTTGTAAATTCATTTGGGGAACTTGTGGGAGAAATTGTGTAAAGTGGGTTTACTATGCTACTAGATTGACAAGGTGCAAGGTAGGAAAACAATCCTGATTGGTTTTGTGAGAAAGGATTTTATTTGATACCTTTTGAATTTTCAAAGAGGAGTTATTTGGCTACCTAGGTTGTATCACACTCATACTCTTAACCTAGGGTTTGAGCATCCAACATCATAGCATCATTCATCAAATAACATCCAAAATTGACTCATCTCCTCATCATAGGGTTGAGTAGAAAAATATTACCATCCAGCATCAAACTTGATTGTCCAACTATCCCAACATCAATCCATATCCAAAAATCAACAAAATTTTTCCAAAAAGTTTACAAATGACCCCTTTGTACGTCATTTTACCAAAAAAAAATCAAATCAAAACACCATCCCAGTTCCATACCTTGTCATCTCAAATTCATCAAGGTCTTTTGACTTCATTTATGGCTACAAAAAGATCCCAACATAAAATAAAAATGGAAGCCAACAAAATTAGCTCTAGTGCACCAAACACCAATACTACCAATGAGGAATCTCAACCGTGGGGTTACGATCCTAAGACATACTCAAATCTTGAAGAACAACAAACGTTCTAAGCTCAACCAAATCCACCACCTAGTGATGTGGAAATACGCCTTAAACATCAAGACATATTTTCTAGGAAATAAAATCAACCTTCTAATCCCATAGATATGATCATAGAGAAGTATGATAGTGATGAGGAAATCAATGATGAAGTACTCTTAGAGCATGCTCAAGATCCCAGAATGAAAAAAATAATGGACAAAATGATTGGGAAATATCCAAACACATATTTCCTCAAACTAGCACAATGTGGTACCAAGCTACCTATAGACTTTAACATTGAAATTCTTAAGGATCCTACTCTCATTCCCTTAGAAGACCAATCAATGGTGGATCCCAAGATCCACCTTTGTTCTCAAAATCACCTATCAATGATCAATCTTTCTCACAGAATGTGGATAATCCATTGTATAGACATCCTTCACAAGTCGAACAAGTTGTGGTAGCTCAACACGCTCAAGAAAATCCAAATCTATTGACAAATGAAAACATGCCACCACACAATATGGAAACTAATACAATGGGACCCAACATATATGATACATCTTGGAACACCCAACAACAAGGTCCTAGTGTTAATATGAAAAACATGAGAAATCATCCACCAAGACCACAACATGTAGTGAACCAACAAAGCAACAACCCTTTGCAACCAACTACATGCTAACAACCCTCCTCAAGGACAACACATGTATCAACAAAACAATCCACCCATATATCAACAACCACCACAAACCAATAACCCACAAGATCAAAGCATGTACCAAGGAAATATCCAAGATCAAACCCAATACATGCATCAATAGAATACCAATATGGATCATCATCTACCCAAAATCCTCAACATCAAACATACATTCCAACACCATAAAACACCAATCCTCAGTTACACCAAATGTATGTTCAACCACAACAAAACACATACCTTCAAAATCAAGCACCCAATCCTCCACAACACAACACCGGTGTACAACAACCTCCATCACAATATCAAACCTACACAACTCAACAACAACACATCACACCTCAATAATGTGTCACACTACAACAACAACCTCAAACTTACTCATCACAACACACTCATATTGGTCCTGAAGAACCCGATCAATCATCCTACACACACAATATGGCCCAAGGACCCTCATATATACAAACCCCGAAGTAGAGTGCATAAAAAATTGTGGGGTAGAAAGGTTATAACATTCATCCTCATCAAACGAATGCACCAAGTGATGATGTAACCTTACAAATCCAAAATCTAAACCAAAGGATATCGGGCATTCAACTTGGAAAACTGAAGAAGAGTTATGCCCTACAAGACATATGTCCATATCCCTTCAATAGTTCCATAACCATGATACCCTTCCCTAAGAACTTTGAAATACCCAAATTTGACAAATACAAGGGAATAGGAGATCCAATAAAACAAATACAATAATTCTCAGTAGCTTGCATGGATATACAAAATAATGACTCCTACTTAATGAGACTTTTCCCACAAAGTCTCGATAGTGCATCTATTGAGTGGTTCTCTAATCTACAACTTGGTATCAAAATCTTTCATGAGTTGTTAGACAACTTTGTTAACCACTTCTCCTATAATATAGAGAAATAAATAATAGTCCCCAACCTATACAAGATTAAAAAAAACCAAGGGGAATCATTTGCTTCATACATATAGAGATGGGGACACAAAACTAGTAAGTGTAAGTGGCTCATTCCCAAAAAACAACTAGTGGAAATCTTTATCTCTAACCTTCAAGGGGACATTAGCTACCAACTCACCAAGTTATGTCCTAGAAATTTTGAAGAAATCATAAAAAAAAATAATTCATCGAAAGATCTCTCATAGCAAGGGGAGTCATTAAAATCTATAACAAGGACCAAGCTTGTAGTTCTAATGACAAACCTAAACTATGGGAAAAGAACAAGAATGTTACAAAAAATGGAGTGGTTGATGTCAAATTTGTGCAAAAATATACAAAATCCTAACAATCCACAAAATAATGTCCAAGCAACTCAAACAAACTATCCTCAAAACAACACACAAAATAACCAACCTACGTATCCTCAAAACAACCAACAAACAAGGTCAAGATAATCAAAGAGGACCGCCAAGGCAAAGTAATCAAACTAGGAGAAAGTTCACTCCATTGGGAGAATCTTTTGAGGTGATTATGTGTAAACTTGTTCAAACGAACCTTATCAAGCTTTCAAATAGAATAAACTATGAAGAACCAAACTTTAAACCCCCTTGATATAATGAGAATGATCAATCCAAATTCCACAAAATAAAGGGTCACACAACAAACAACTACATGAGGCTTAAAAACATCGTACAAGACTTCATAGAAAAAGGAGAGGTCGACATTGAAAATTGTCCTGGGACCTCTGAAAATAGAGACATGGGAATTTAAAAGGATCCAATCCCTAATCATTCTAGAGGAAATGTCAAAGGTAAGGGACAAGATTACTGAAAAGCTAACTTCACCTATGACAAAGTCGTAGGAACCATCTGTCAAGATGATCACAATATCAATGTCATAACCATATTGGGAAAAAACCCTGAATGTAATGTCACTACACAAAGAGGGAAAGTCACGATCCAAGGAGCCCCATCTCAAGCAAAATTTGTAGTATTGTTGACCAATTAAATAAAACTCCAGCACTAATCTCTATCCTTGAGCTTCTAAAGTTATCACCCACACATAAAGAGATCCTATAGAAAGCTCTCAATGAATCTTCAGTGCTTAACAATATTAAAACTTATTAGTTTCAAGTTATGGTTGGTACCATCACTTCCCCCCATCACTTAGTATTTTCTGAAAAAGACATTTCCCAAGGATATTTTCATAATCAAGCCTTATACCTCAAGGTTTGCATCCATAAACATGATCAAGAGATTCCTAATAGATGGAGGTGCAACCTTAAACATTTGTACCTTGAAACTAATAAGGTAGTTGGGATATTCTAATTATATGATTGACAAAAATAGAAGTATTACCATAAGGTCCTATGATGATATGGAAAGAAATTATGAGGGTACAATCATACTTCAAATTCAAGTAGGGCCAATAATAGCATAAATGAATTTTTAGGTATTGGATCTTGAGTTACCCTATAACCTTCTCTTGGGATGCCCTTGGATCCATGCGATGCAAGAGGTCCCTTCAACCTTCCATCAATGCTTAAAATTTCCTTACAATGATAAGAAACTTACAATATATGTCGATCTTGAACCCTTCCATTACTGCACAAACTTGGAGGAGAAATACAAAATACTTCTTCAAATTCCTAGTAATGACATATCCTTCCACTCATTTTCCTATGTCAATCCAACATCACTTGCTTCATCCTCAAATACATCTACGTCAATTGATCCAATAAAATCTGACCTTAAGACCCATGTACTTGAGAAGGGCTATGGAGAATACCATTTCAAATAATCCTTATGCATTTGGCAGCTTCCCTTGTCACCAAAATCCTACAGGCAACCAAAGGAAATCAAGCATATTCAAGTTGTCACCTATGAAGTCAAACCTACTATTTTCACCAAGTGGGGAGACATGAAGGATGTAGTTGTGTTTGAAGAGGACCTCTCATTGTGGCTCTACAAAGAAGAAAAACAAGAGGAACAAAAATAGCTGCATCCCATTCCTGTGGATACTAGCAATAAAGGTTATCAGTTGGCAAGAAATATGAGATACACTGGAAAAGGTGGCCTTGGTCTACACGAACAAGGTATGAGAGAACCCATCTTAATAGAACAGTAAGAATAACATGAGACTAGGTTATGGTTTGATAGATGTGGTTACCCCAAGCATCGAAACTACCTCTTATCAGTAAATAGCTCCTTCTACCATCAGTGAGACATCATATGGCTACCATATTGAAATAGATTCCAATGAATGGGAATGGGAATCTTACACCTCTAGTGACTAATACCTAGATACCCTTTGGGACCTTGATAACTTTTCTATCCATACCCTTTCCACATCCTCCATAAGCTTTACCGATAGCAATGACAACCTACCCTTACTTCACCCACAATTGATCAAATGGGATCAACAACATCACGTAATTGTTGTGGACCAATTCCAAAACAACAAAGCTATTGCTGAGTTGATGGGATTTCAGAATGGTATACCACAAGGAGATCATGAGGTTGTTTTTTTCATAGAAATTGAGTAAGAATCCTACTTTGGAGGGGTTATTGCGTCCTCTAGTCACAAAATTGAAATAAAAAATCTAAAAATTAAAATAAGATCCCCTAGGGAAAACCATAATGTGGCTCTATTGAATCATGAAAAAGGGAAAAAAAAAGATGTATCTAAGGGTGAAAACCTCTTTGAGGCACCTAAGGATGGAGGATTCAATCTCCCCATCACAGAGTATCAAGAACAATCAGTAGTCTTAGTTGAAGGTTTTGAACCTATCAACGTTGGAACAACAGATGCACCTAAGGTAACATATCATGCAACTTCCTTAGATCTTGAGGATAGAGTCAACTTGTCAACATTCATCAAGGAACATAAGATCAACTTCGCTTGGACATATGTAGATATTCCTAGGCTATATCCAGCTTTAGTGGTGCATCATCTAATAGTATTTCCTGCAATGAAACAAGTTATGCAAAAGCTTCACAAGATGCACTCATAAATAGCATTGTTAGTCAAGGTGGAGCTTTAGAAACTGTTGGATGTGGGATTCATCATACATATAGATTATCTTGAGTGGGTATCCAACCTCGTACCAACATCAAAACTCACTAGGGGCATACATATCTATACAAACTTCAGAGATCTTCACAAGGCATGCCATAAGGATGAATTTCCCCTTCCCACCATCAACGTAATAGTGGATCTAACTGTTGGTCATGAAATGCTTTCACTAATAGATTTTTTTTGGTTACAACCAAATAAAGATAGCCCTTGAAGATCAACACAAAATGACTTTTACTTGTGCCTGGGGAAATTTTTTCTAGAATGTAATGCCATTCGGCTTGAAGAACACATGAGATACATATCAAAGAGAAATGACTACCATATTCCATGACATGTTGCACATCACCATGGAGGAATATGTAGATGATCTATTGGCTAAATCAATCAAAAGACAAGAACACTTGGCTAACCTAGCTAGGATCTTTGATAGACTAGAGAAGTATAACTTGTGTCTAAATACAAAGAAATGTGTGTTCAACATAACCTATGGGAAACTTTTGGGCTACATTATATCCAAAAGAGGTATCGAGGTGGATCCCACTAAGGTCAAGGCTATCCTAGAAATGCCTCCCCCGAGAAAATTAAAATAGTTGCACAGTCTACAAGGAAAAATTCAATCTATCAAAAGGTTTATTGCACATCTAGCAGATAAAAGTCATTTGTTCACACACCTACTCCATAAAGATGTAACATACAAATGGGATGGAAGTTGTGATCAATCTTTTCAATGGGTAAAAAACTATTTTCTCAATTTCCATGTATTAATGGCTCTGATTCAAGGTAAATAAATGATTCTATATGTATCCACAAAAATAGTAGCTTTGGGAGCTCTATTGGCACAAATTGATGAGAAAAAAAAAAAGATAGAGCAATTTAATACATCAATTGTACCCTAGTCGGCTATGAGTTAAATTATACACCCATTGAACGAGCATGTCTATCAGTTGTCTTCACAACACAAAAGCTTAGGCATTACATGTTAAACAAAAAAATCAAGTAAATATCTAAAGTAGACCCTTTAAAATATCTCTTGGAAAAAGTAGCTCTTACAGGAAGAATCACTATGTGGGTCATGATACTTAGTGAATTTGACATAAGATATCTTAATAGGAGAGCCATCAAGGGATAGGTGAGAGCAGACCAGTTAGCACAAATGCCTATTAAAGATCATCAACCACTCATAGAAGAGTTTCTAGATGAGAGAATCTTGCTAACAACTTAGTCAACCCATTGGACTTTATACTTTGATGGATCCTATACTTAACACAGCTCAGGGGCTGATATCCTATTTCTTACACCAGAATGAGAGAGTATACCCAAAGAATATAGGATTTCCTACCCTTGTACGAACAATATAGCTGAGTATGAAGTGTTGATCATCAGGTTGAAAATTGTCGTGGAATGGAAGATCAAAGAACTACAAGTCTATGGTGACTCCCAGCTAGTCATAAGGCAAGTCAATGGAAAATACTAGAGTAAAGACGAAAAGCTCATTCCTACAAGAGAATGGTGGATAGTTTCAAGCAATACTTTTTGGTTTTCATTTTTGAACATATCCCAAGGGTTAACAATAAAGTTGTCGATGCTATGGCCACTATTGGTTCACTCATTGACATACTTGAGAATGTTCCTAGATACGAATTTTAATGGAACAATTGCTTATACCAACATTTGATATCCTAGAATCCAAACTCGTATGTGATGTTGTTGGTCTTGACTCACTTTGGTATAAAGACACATTTTCCTATATCTAGCACAAAATCATACCACCCCACCTAACATCTAATCAAAAGAAAACCCTTGTCTATTGAACTTCTTGATTTACCATCCTTGGAGATACCCCATACTTTCGAAGCCTTGATGGTACATTACTCTGATGTCTCAATGTAGAAGAAGCGCAAACTGCCTTGCAAGAGGTACATGAAGTTGTTTGTGGATCCTATGCTAGTGGACCTAACCTAGTCTAGAAGTTGCTACTATACTGGCCACCACTAGAGAAAGAAGCAATTCATTTTTTCAAGAAGTTTTGTCATTTCCAATGACATGGATATCTCATACATGCACATGCACAAGAGTTGTGTCCTATCACCACTCCATGACCCTTCTCTCAATGGAGACTTGACTTAATAGGAAAGATATCACCAACCTCATCAAATGGACACAAATTCATCATCACTGCCACAAAATACTTTACAAAGTGGATAGAGGTTATTCCTTTAACTTATATCACAGGGAAACAAATAGCTAAGTTCATTCTTAACTATTTGATCTATCGATATGGTATCCCACAAACTATCATAATAGATAATGGAACTTCCTTTAAGAACCAAGATGTTCACAAGATCTACTTGTGATTCTCTATCCAACACTATATTTCAACCCCATATTATCCCCAAGAAAATGGCCAAGTTGAAGCATCTAATAATACCATCCTAAATGTCCTAAAGAAAATTGTTAATGATGTCGGTCGTGACTGGATCCTACAGTTAAACCCAACTTTATGGGATTATAGAACCAACATCCACACACCTACAGGTGTGACTCCCTTTTCCTTGGTCAATGGATCTGAAGCAATACTGCCTATAGGGGTTGAAATCCCAACCTTAAGAGTATCATTGAAGGATCTTGTTAGCAACGAAGAGTATCAGGTATCCAGACTCAATGAGCTTGAACTCCTAGATGAAAGATGCTTGAGTGCATTGAACCATATATAGGCCTATCAAAATCGGCTCAAGAAAAGCTACAATAAGAGAATTAGAAATAGGAACTTTCAGGTTGGTGACTTGGTCCTGAAGGAAAATCAAAAGATCTAGCTGAATCAAGATGGGAAAGGTAAGTTTGAATCAAACTGGATAGGTCCCTACATCATTACAACAAGTTATAGCTCTAGAGCATATCATTTGGCTACTCTAGAATGTAGGCAAGGCCATCATCGATGAGCCCCCAAGGCACTAGGTCAATCCTTTTAGGTGTCCCTCTTGGTCTTTAAACTTGGTCAAAAATCCAAAAACATTCATAAACAAGAGAAAAATCCAAAAAATTGTGTCAATCATGGTCAATCAAACTACGTCATATTTGTGCATACATAGGCAAGGCCATCATCAATGAGCCCCCGAGGCATTAGGTCAGTCCCTTTAGGTACCCCTCTTGGTCTCTAAAATAGCCCAAAAACATCAAAACCAACATCAAATAACCTCAAAAACACAAAAACATTCAAAAGATCTCAAAAATCCTATCTCCATTATCACCTATCCATTCATAATAAATAATCATCACCATCAACCTCTGACAATGAAATCAGTAAGCAAAGAAAACATTGAAATCCAAAACTTACAAGCAAAGAAAGGAAATGATTGGATCATCATTAGACTAAAACAATACTCAAGTTTTAACTACCCTACCTTTTGAGAATCATCATCAACATCCTAACACATGTCTTAATGGATAAAACGTTCCTACAATAGAAAACATTGATGGATAACATCATGAAACATCAAAACATCTATGGTAAGTGATACAACAACATTGTTTATCTTTCATGATCTTATCTTTTTGGTTTATTTTATTGTCACATTCCCAAGATCTCTTGAGGATGTCCATAAGGATTTAGAGAGGAAGGAATGGGGCAATTGATCATTGATTTTTTGTCTACTTTGTTTGTTGGATTTTTTTGTAATACTACCACGGTGAACACTTACTTTTTTCTGGGTATGGAAGTCATTTTTGGGAAATTTGTGTAGTTGTTGCATGTTGGGTACTACATACATCTTTGTGTAACTACTCTAAAATATTTTGAAACTTCTCACCAATACACTCTAATAGGTTTTTTGTATGTCTTGTATGAGAAATAATAATCTTTGTTTGTGGAGTCAAATTCCATGCAATAGATGCAAAGCCACCACTGGTCATTAATACCTTGGTGCATCATGTACATTTGCTACATCAATAAGGATTGCTAAAAAATACTTATTCCTCCATGAAAGAAAAAACAAAGTCATCAATAAATATAATCACATATCATCAATGTATAACATTAATTATATCATCAATCATCTCAACAATGCATATCATCATAATCATAATATATGAATTTTCATAAATTAGATCAATCATCTAACACTTCTATCTATCTCTAATCATACTAACATGTCTTCTAACTAACATTTGCATCTTGCATCACAAATTCATTAGTACCACATACATCCTACATCCACAAACTCATTAGTGCATATCATTTCCATCATATAATAAAACATCATACATCATAACATTGTCTATTACATATCACCAATCATGCCATTAGTCATCCATACATCCATATCATATAAATGCATAAAAGAAGTACAAAATCATGAGCATATAATCATAAATCATCTATCATATGCATATAAACATCCATAAGCACCACATAATACATATATGCCACTACAAAAAATGGTAACTCGTATATCATAAAAAAATGCAATATCAATGTACATCACCGGTATCATGTGTGAAATAACATCCAGAAATATACAAAATATATATGAGGCCTCAGATGGGCTGATGAATGTGTATGAAGAACATGTCTACATCAAGTCTCTGATACAATAACATAATATCGGATCATGAAACATCAACCCTATTGATCCTGCCTAGGAGAGGGCTACTCCCCATCATGATGTGACCTGTGATGGTTGTGTGTGGGAGATGGTTGAGGCTACACGATCGGTTGAGAGGGTTGTCTCAAAAAAATTTCCACGGACTTCCCACCTGATGACTCTACACCAATAGCATTTCTAGGCATCCCAAATCTAGGATGTCTCATCACTCTTAGAACTATGACCTCATAGAGAGTCCTATAGTAAGTCCTCTCCTCTATCAATGCCTCTCTCCCACTACCACTGATCTCGTGATATGCAGGAGGCATGTGAAATCTCTAGGGTAGTTTTCTATTACCTCTCAATGGCTATCTCATGTCTCAATGCATACCTCTCCTGGTTGAGAGCATCCCTCTCAGTCCTAATAGTGTCCCTCTCTGCAGTTAGTATAACCACCTACACATCTACAGCTTGTCATCGAGCAATCTCGACATCTCTCTCAACAACCCTCCAGAATTTCTATTAGCCGTGAGCTGAGTAATTTATCATGCCATATCCCCCTATGGGGGAGGTGTTTGTGGTCCTTGCTACTACTGTTGGTATTGTGGAACCTGCCCATCATGTTGTGCTTGATCACCATCACCCTACTAATCTTGTGTTCTCTACAACTTCTCATGTGCAATCTTGATCCTTTTTCTATCTCCCTCATGCATGCAATCCCTGCCATCCTCCTAACCTAGCCGATAATAGGGCCAACACTAGCATGAGCTATGAATCTCAAGGGCTGATGAAAATCCCACCACTGCACATAATCTTTGGTAGTACTAGGATTTGGGGGACCAACTTCTCATCCCCATCCAACAGGTGTAAGTGCTTTGAACTTTGTAATGACTGCCCTTGAATTTTCTCTAGGACCCCACACATTGACCTCTTGACCCTTGCATCCAAAATAGGCATGATAGTAATCAATGAACCTGGTTTAACTCTTTCCGAACTAGTGGAGCACTCTCTCTGGAAAACACCTATCCAGTATGATATCAACTCGGCCTATCAGCCACCGAGTCTATGTGCAATATGTCAACTGGTCATGGTCATTGGCCCATGTCTCACATGCCATATAGGGCCTCCAAATGAACTCTTTAAGGTCATCAAAAATGCCTCCCAAGTATGATAGTCAATCTGGTTGTGTGTAATGTAAGTAATCATAATATCTATAAGCATACAAATCCTCAAGATCTCGTCGAACCAAACCATCTAATCGAGTCACTGCCACATGCTCCCATGCCCACATATGGAGAAGAGTCATCTCAGCATAAATGGAAATACTACCACGATATACTTCCTCATGCATCTCTCTATACAAATGATCCAACACACATGGGTCCCAAGCATACATCAGATCCCCCAACCAATAAGAAATCCTCGTGCTCTCCTATCGAGCATCAAGGGCTTGATAATATGTCTAGCCAATACCATAGACATTAGATCAACACCATTTATAAATGGTGTCAAATTGATCTCTAAATCCATCACCTGCAATTGTTGTACACCCAAGAGTCTTTACATGGCATGGGTGCCCCTCCTAACATCATACATAGCTCACCATGGATCGAGATCCTCAGGATCCTCCATACATCCTCAAGAGTGATGGTACACTCTCTAGTAGGCACGTGGAACAAAGAGGTCTTAGATTTCCATCTCTCCACTAGAGCAGTCATCATGGCCCTATGAGCCTGGATCTCTAGCATGTAGCAGATGTATCACAATCTGAAAGCATCCAAGAAGTCCCTCTCAAGCTCTTGGAAGCCAGTAATGAAATCTAGTAGGTGTCACGACCAACACTCTCTAGAATAAAATGGTTTGAGAACTGCCTGCAAACATTCAACCCACAACGTCAAAATTTTGCTAGAAAATCAAATTAAGAACTTAAAATTGTAAAAAAACTAGCTAAAACATTCATTTTAAACAATAGTGAGCTTTTCTAGAACGTTAGTGGCCCTATTTTACAATATTGGCCCTGTTTTAGGATGATAGCGGTTCAATTTCACGATAGCGAACCTGTTATACTACAATGGCGATTGGTTTTACCAATAGTGGTCATTTTCATAACTTGTTCAATTGCGCAATCATTTCCAATGACTGTAGTCGAACAATAACGACTACTTTTTACTAGAGCAACCTATTTTTATGATAGCAGTTAGTTTCAATAACTACGGTCATCTAACCTAGTACTATAGTGGTAATATCACATCAATAGTGGCATTTTTCCTAGATTATCATTATCGTCCTACTTAATGTTTGAACATTAATTATGAAAGCATAAAATGATGGAAGCGAAAATGAAAAGCATACATACCACAATCCCTGCATCAACTGGCCTCTAGAACTAATGGACTGCATCCCCTCTGTGTGGGGTACTAGGAATACGAGTCATTGCAAATCGATAATTGCATAAGGAAATCTCTAGAGAGCTAAAATTCAAAATGGTTGAGAGTAAAAATGAGGCTAAATGAACCCTAATTTCCTATTTTAACCCCCCAAAACCCTAATTTTTATCCCTACAAACCCTCCTAGGTTAAATTTTATGCACCTTGGATCATCTTGAACCTTGAAACGAGACCCCTAGGGCCTAAGTTTTTATCCTCTACACATTAGAACTACTCCTAAACCTTGTCGTGAGCCCAACTTGAAAAGTAATTTTTCCAACCAACCTCTTGAGGGGGAAGCCCAACATCTTACCATCCTTCCATTGACTATTAGGGCATAGTGGGGCATCATTAATTTTTTTCTTTCTTGATTTGAACATCAAATTCTTTGAAATAATGTAAGTAGTACTTTGTGTCAAAGAGGGGCAAAATGTAGACATGTAAAAATGGCTTAACACATATCATATATCCTGAACTGGATTTTTCCATTATTGACATCACTCTCATTATCATTGTTGCATTTTGCTTCATTAACATCATTAATCCCCTTTTTTAACATCATTTGCATCATTAACCCTATTTTCCTCTATTAATTAAATAATCTTGAATTGCTTAATTAATTCACTATGTCACCACCTAATTTAACTTTATTCCTCCTGATTAATTAAATAAATATTATTTATTTAATTATGTCTCTAACACTGGGGCGGGGGGCCTAGCTCAAACATGAACCATTGATCCTGATATTTCATCCTTGCATCCTAATTGTTCATCTGAAACTTGTAAATCTATAAAACAACCTTCATCCCTCTCATAATTCATCTATAGAATTTGTGGAAAGGTCATGTTAGATTGATTATTGAAGCAAATTAAGCAAACATATCCTTGCATTTTAGATCACCCTCTTATCAATCTTTTGCAATCATGGAGGCTTTGTGTTGAATCAAGCAATTCGACATCCATCTTCAACACAAATACATTCAACCATGGGATGGTATGATTGTAGCTTTTGAATTCATTTGTGTTTCATTTGTTTATGCTAGCCTTTCTTGTTTGGATTCTTAAGCTTTACAATTACATTTCATGTGTAAGTGGGTCTTATTATCTTGTTTTGAATTGATTTGAATTCATTTATTGATTCTAATCTATGATCCATTAATTCCCCCTTACACGGGGCTAATAATACCTCTAATTGGAGATAATTAGAAAGGGGTCATTACATTGCATTAATGATCTTATTTTTGTAGCACATTTAGTGCAGGTGTGCAATAGGGTAGGTTTTTTATGTGACCAAACCTATGGTCTTGGACTCTTTTTTGGTCTTTATAATATGAAGGAAGAAATTAATAGAATAGCAAACTTGAATAACACATTTTGAGATAGTAGAAGTTCATTGTAAGAGCTTGTCTCCCTATGTTCAAAAGTGATATTGTAAGTCTTTTTTAGGATTAGTAGTTCTAAAGAGAATTCTTGATGCCTAACTCTTATATGCACTATCATTTGTTACCTTATGTAAATTTTTAGTTTTGTTAGTTTTGTAAGTAGCTATTCATAGTGTTTGCTTGATGAACAATTTTTAATATTAGTGATTAGAAATTTTGTCCTATATCTTATTGAAAATATTTGATAAAGCTTATGTTGTTAATAGAAAAGCTCAGTCTCTTAATACGTATTGATATTACAATGTGATTGTTAAAGCCAACAAGTCTAAGTAGAAAGTGAAATATTAGCTATGAGAACAGTATGGTCAATGCACAAGAAATTCACATGCCTTTTCCTTAGCACTACTACACAAAGATGTGCTAGATTGAAGATATAGCAAGGCATTGTGGTAGTAGTGTAAGCTTGAGGTTCATTTTGATATATGCAAAGTTGGTCAATTGCAGTGCATAGGAATCTTTCCTTTTCAAAACCTGAATTGATTAAAACATATGAGAAAATGTGAATGAGCATTGTATTGTGATTTGACTACTCTTCTTAAGCCTATTAGCAACGGTTTAAGATGGTTTGTTAAGACAATAGGCCTTGTGTTGCAATAATGAAAGCTTATTTCATAGTAGCCTCCATTTGAGGACTATGTGACCACTTTGACATCTAATAAAATATAGAAAGTGATAAGAGATTTTTTAGGTAATATATCCAAAATATGTGGTTAGTGGGAAGAGAGTTATTGTTGTCATTGATAGTAAGATTATTTGTATTGTCATTTCATTGTCTATTTAGCATCGACTATTGAATGAAATAGATTACAATAAAAACAATTCTTTAAATATGTGAAACTAAAATTGTATTGACTATGTTTCAAACTAATGATTTTTTCTTTGATGGCTTTGATACACTATTAGAAATTTGATTTAAATTTTTCTTTGATTTAAAGAGTAGTGCATAGGAATCTTTCCTTTTCAAAACCTGAATTGATTAAAACATATGAGAAAATGTGAATGAGCATTGTATTGTGATTTGACTACTCTTCTTAAGCCTATTAGCAACGGTTTAAGATGGTTTGTTAAGACAATAGGCCTTGTGTTGCAATAATGAAAGCTTATTTCATAGTAGCCTCCATTTGAGGACTATGTGACCACTTTGACATCTAATAAAATATAGAAAGTGATAAGAGATTTTTTAGGTAATATATCCAAAATATGTGGTTAGTGGGAAGAGAGTTATTGTTGTCATTGATAGTAAGATTATTTGTATTGTCATTTCATTGTCTATTTAGCATCGACTATTGAATGAAATAGATTACAATAAAAACAATTCTTTAAATATGTGAAACTAAAATTGTATTGACTATGTTTCAAACTAATGATTTTTTCTTTGATGGCTTTGATACACTATTAGAAATTTGATTTAAATTTTTCTTTGATTTAAAGAGTAGTGCATAGGAATCTTTCCTTTTCAAAACCTGAATTGATTAAAACATATGAGAAAATGTGAATGAGCATTGTATTGTGATTTGACTACTCTTCTTAAGCCTATTAGCAACGGTTTAAGATGGTTTGTTAAGACAATAGGCCTTGTGTTGCAATAATGAAAGCTTATTTCATAGTAGCCTCCATTTGAGGACTATGTGACCACTTTGACATCTAATAAAATATAGAAAGTGATAAGAGATTTTTTAGGTAATATATCCAAAATATGTGGTTAGTGGGAAGAGAGTTATTGTTGTCATTGATAGTAAGATTATTTGTATTGTCATTTCATTGTCTATTTAGCATCGACTATTGAATGAAATAGATTACAATAAAAACAATTCTTTAAATATGTGAAACTAAAATTGTATTGACTATGTTTCAAACTAATGATTTTTTCTTTGATGGCTTTGATACACTATTAGAAATTTGATTTAAATTTTTCTTTGATTTAAAGAGTAGTGCATAGGAATCTTTCCTTTTCAAACCCTGAATTGATTAAAACATATGAGAAAATGTGAATGAGCATTGTATTGTGATTTGACTACTCTTCTTAAGCCTATTAGCAACGGTTTAAGATGGTTTGTTAAGACAATAGGCCTTGTGTTGCAATAATGAAAGCTTATTTCATAGTAGCCTCCATTTGAGGACTATGTGACCACTTTGACATCTAATAAAATATAGAAAGTGATAAGAGATTTTTTAGGTAATATATCCAAAATATGTGGTTAGTGGGAAGAGAGTTATTGTTGTCATTGATAGTAAGATTATTTGTATTGTCATTTCATTGTCTATTTAGCATCGACTATTGAATGAAATAGATTACAATAAAAACAATTCTTTAAATATGTGAAACTAAAATTGTATTGACTATGTTTCAAACTAATGATTTTTTCTTTGATGGCTTTGATACACTATTAGAAATTTGATTTAAATTTTTCTTTGATTTAAAGAGTAGTGCATAGGAATCTTTCCTTTTCAAAACCTGAATTGATTAAAACATATGAGAAAATGTGAATGAGCATTGTATTGTGATTTGACTACTCTTCTTAAGCCTATTAGCAACGGTTTAAGATGGTTTGTTAAGACAATAGGCCTTGTGTTGCAATAATGAAAGCTTATTTCATAGTAGCCTCCATTTGAGGACTATGTGACCACTTTGACATCTAATAAAATATAGAAAGTGATAAGAGATTTTTTAGGTAATATATCCAAAATATGTGGTTAGTGGGAAGAGAGTTATTGTTGTCATTGATAGTAAGATTATTTGTATTGTCATTTCATTGTCTATTTAGCATCGACTATTGAATGAAATAGATTACAATAAAAACAATTCTTTAAATATGTGAAACTAAAATTGTATTGACTATGTTTCAAACTAATGATTTTTTCTTTGATGGCTTTGATACACTATTAGAAATTTGATTTAAATTTTTCTTTGATTTAAAGAGTAGTGCATAGGAATCTTTCCTTTTCAAAACCTGAATTGATTAAAACATATGAGAAAATGTGAATGAGCATTGTATTGTGATTTGACTACTCTTCTTAAGCCTATTAGCAACGGTTTAAGATGGTTTGTTAAGACAATAGGCCTTGTGTTGCAATAATGAAAGCTTATTTCATAGTAGCCTCCATTTGAGGACTATGTGACCACTTTGACATCTAATAAAATATAGAAAGTGATAAGAGATTTTTTAGGTAATATATCCAAAATATGTGGTTAGTGGGAAGAGAGTTATTGTTGTCATTGATAGTAAGATTATTTGTATTGTCATTTCATTGTCTATTTAGCATCGACTATTGAATGAAATAGATTACAATAAAAACAATTCTTTAAATATGTGAAACTAAAATTGTATTGACTATGTTTCAAACTAATGATTTTTTCTTTGATGGCTTTGATACACTATTAGAAATTTGATTTAAATTTTTCTTTGATTTAAAGAGTAGTGCATAGGAATCTTTCCTTTTCAAAACCTGAATTGATTAAAACATATGAGAAAATGTGAATGAGCATTGTATTGTGATTTGACTACTCTTCTTAAGCCTATTAGCAACGGTTTAAGATGGTTTGTTAAGACAATAGGCCTTGTGTTGCAATAATGAAAGCTTATTTCATAGTAGCCTCCATTTGAGGACTATGTGACCACTTTGACATCTAATAAAATATAGAAAGTGATAAGAGATTTTTTAGGTAATATATCCAAAATATGTGGTTAGTGGGAAGAGAGTTATTGTTGTCATTGATAGTAAGATTATTTGTATTGTCATTTCATTGTCTATTTAGCATCGACTATTGAATGATTATGAAATTTGAATTCAATAGTCGAAACTAAAATTGTATTGACTATGTTTCAAACTAATGATTTTTTCTTTGATGGCTTTGATACACTATTAGAAATTTGATTTAAATATTTAAATTATAAATGAATATCGTATACTAAGATGTTGATCATATTTTATTTGATGTTTGAAACGATATATCTCATAAATTTATCTTAAAGATGTGTAAATTAATATTAAAATGAAAAACAAGAGATATGACTACTACCCAATCTATTAGTAAGGAATAAATCCATTGAATTGGGTATTCTCAAATTCTCAACCTAGAACAAGTAAACAAAGAGGACAAATGATCACAAAAGAAAGTGATCCTTAATGAACTTTTTAAATGTAGTTAATTCATTTGAAGCTCATGGATTCTGCATGGGAGTAGGTGGTCACCACGTGTTAAACTATGACACCCCATGAGCTATCAAATCCTTCACTCAGATTTTGTTCCCATTTTGGGTAACAAGTTTTATAAGAGGAATCGTGTTAATCGGAGCATCAGATCCCCCTTCTTCTACCTTTTATTTTCTTGTGGACCCGATATCATAATCTAATTTGGTGTAATGCGTGGTCAGGTCCGAAGGCACCCATACTTTATTCCTTTGTCGCCTGTCAATTTATCGGACACCACGTGTCCAGGGAAGACTAAATTAATTTGAATGAGGACCACTTGGGGTTACTCTCGAGAATAAGCAAGTCGGCAGATAAACCACAGCTTTTTGGGTCCCCAAATTATGAGCCACTTAGTGTCCATAGCCGTCCATTCCAATTTCAAGTTCTTCAACTTCTTAAATGGTAATATCAGACTTTTCTTTCCTCCTTTTTCTTTTTTGTTTATTATGTGTTTTTAGAGCTTAAATCTATTGTTAAGCTTTTAGTTAGGTATGATGATCATACGACGAGTCATTACATGTACAAAGGTCTAAAAGTGGTTATTGGAGGTGTCAATCGATAGCTATGCATAGACACCTCAATAACCATGTGCTATAGCCAGAAAAAAAATGCATAACTCTAATACATATTCCTCTACAAAAGGTTTTAACCAATACCTATGCACAAACGCATAACTCTAATACATATTCCTCTACAAAAGGTTTTAACCAATGCCTATGCAAAAATGCATAACTCTAATACATGTTCCTCTACAAAAGGTTTTAACCAATACCTATGCACAAATGCTTTAGTAACCATACATTATGGTCATAAAAAAAAATTGCACAACTCCTCTAATTACGCCGAAGGCGTGTCCTTTGTGAGCTTTCAAAGCTCATTTTCCCCTTCAACGGTTAAGAGAGAGTTACACAGCCTGGTTGACACTAAAACGATTCTCAACCGTCCATCATTTTTTGCCACTTTCGACTATTTTTCTCCGTTTTCCGGCTGTATTTGCCGTGTTAATTCTCAAGAAAGCAAGAAATTAATACGCTTTTGCATACGTTGTACTCAAATTGACAGAGATACTAAGAGTATAGGCTAGTTGAGGGTTTGTCGGTCATAATATTTTTCGTGCGAACTCTGCCCATTTTTAATAGTTGGCATCATCGTTGACAGCCATAAACGATACGTGGTCTACGCAGTTTGTACGGTGCCTGCAGAGATTTAAGACAAACGAACAGAACTAGTTGTTGCATTGAAAGCTAATAAAAAAACAAGTCGTTTGTTTTAAAAAAAGAGATCAGAGTTTCACTTTTGCATCCACACGATTGGCAAAATGGCTACTAAGCTCTGTTCTCTCTGCATAGTTTTCTATCCTTGGATGTTGTTGCTCCTGTAGGTTATCTCCATTGATCTGCTACAAGCAACTGCAAAGAGCTTTGACTTCTATCGCTTGGTGCAGGAGGTGGGTATTCAGCCAAATAAAATAAGATAAGATGGGTGCAATCTGTTGCTCTGTCTTAGTTTTTCTCTTCTGTGATTGTTGCAGTGGCCTGGATCATACTGTGACACACAGAAAATGTTGTTCTCCAAAGATCAGAATACCCTCTTCGTATTTAATGCAAAAAATAGAGCAAAATTTATCCTAATTGACCCTCATATTCTGTGTTTCTCTTCATACTCAAAAGAGAGGCAAAAATTAAATGAAAATATGTTCTCAATAGATTATTGGGAGCCCTTTACTTCCTATTCATTTGGAAATAAAAGATAAATTCAAAAATCTCAATTACAAACCGGTAAAATATGTTGAGATTATGTTTCTGAATGTCTCTTCAATGCATAATTGATTTATCAGATCAAAACATATAAATAAAATGAGCATAGCAGAGATCACAAAATTGCTGGCCATACTACTGCAAGATTTGAATCAGTGGAAAAAGAAAATGTAGAGTCAATCAAAAGGACTCACCATTGTTTCTTGGATTTAGTCCACTTCTTGTATATGTTTAGATCTTTCGCCTCTTGAACATCAACAAAGAGATCTCTATAGTAGTATAGAGAAATAAAACATATTGATGAAACAAATTTTCTTTTTTAATCTCATTTTTTACTAAAAGGAAAATGTGTAAAAGATGGAAGCATTGACAGGGCAAGCAAACTATTTGACAGAATACACTCACTGCAGTAAATAAGCCTCCATTATCCCCTCCCCTCTTCCCCGCATTCTCATCTTCAATATGCATGAAAATGTATAGTCAAGGCACATGGATAGTTTTGTTGTTTGCATGCAACTGCGGGAGTACAGACAAGACACGTAAGTTGTGGAGTATACACAAGACATGTAAGTTGTTTGGAAGATGCGAAAGCACAGCCAAAGGAAAAAGCTTCTTTTCTTGAAGGAAAACAGGTAAAGTCCACTTGGTGTTTTGGCACTATCATCCATACCATGCATTTTTTAGAATGTTTGGTTTCGATATTTAAAAATCTAATACGGCTATATGATTGATTTATTAAAAATTATATATGTTGAACATCCCATCAAATAGTTGGGCCCATGAAGACAAGTTATGTTCTCTATACACAATTCAACTCTGTTAGATAATTGGCCCAATTACCTCAAAATATCAAAGGCGATCGCCATCTAAATTAATAACTTTAGGCTTAAGTCATGTGGATGCAACATCCTAATTTTTCTCAACAAATAGCTCAATGGTGGGATGAACCCATCATCCAAGGTCATGCCATGTTTCCATTCATGACTAAGATTATCTATGCAAATAACAAATTAAAGACTACATGAAAAGGAAAAAAAATCTATTGACAATATTTCAAAACTCTGAAAGCATAAAGGCCAACTATTTAACTATAAACAAAAGAAAGCAATAATAATGATTTAGTGATACATTGTAGAGAACATGATCTAATTGAGAAATTGGTTGACCTCCACAATAATGAGAGATGCTATTGGCAATAAGGTCTAAACAGTTGTGTAAAGAGAATGTCAACACAATCTTCTTCCATGTCCTTAATAGACAACACATAATTTCATGCAAAACAAATGACACTCTAATTCATTAAGGTTCATCCATCCTTGAGCAAATGCTTGTTGACATAATGGAAACTGATTATCTTCCTAATCAAGATGTTTTGTTTTACCCATGTTTGGATCCTGTAAGTGAATGCATAGTTTATTTGAAGCTATCACTTTTCTAGTGAGACTTTTGTTGTACAAACAACATCATTTACTAAATGGTCTACTGACTAACCCATGTACTACATAAATGGAATAAAAAAATAGACTAAAATCTTCCCTATGGGTAAAGATTAAAGTTAGATTACCAATTCTTACAAATTGAATTGTCGCGTCTCTACTTTACCAACTCTCCTTGCAAAACAAACCCACATCGACTCCATAAACCCCCCCACTCCACCCCCAAACCCCCCTTCTCCTCTCTCCCTTTTTATTGCTGCCTTGGTTTGCAACTATTCATTTTATCCATGTGCTCTCTTACCCTGATGATGAATCATAGAGTTTGATTCAAAACATTGATGCAAAAATTCGGACACAATCTAATCCAAAAAAATTAGCAATAGTCTACATGGATTGTTGAAATCTACTATCACTAATCCATAAGTCTATCTATTACTCAGCCCAAAAACACCCATGTATTTTGAGCCATTACATAGTTGTTAAAGGGAATTATACTTTGCCAAGGTAATTAGAAAAAAAGAAAAAACAAATAAATTATTTTAATATTAGTAGTTTTGAGTGAAAATTAAAATTATATATGTGTGTGTGTGTGTGTGTGTGTGAGAGAGAGAGAGAGAGAGAGAGAGACTGATTTATGTTTAAATTAGTTAATATAAAATAATAAATAGTAATTAGATCTTAATAAAGATTTTAGACTAATAAATGCGAGAAGATACTAAATATTTATATAATAATATAATAGCTCATACATATAATTTATAGTATGTATATAGTAATATTATTCTATAATAAAAAATTAAAAAAAATTAATACTAATATTAAAATCATTTTCTAAATGATCTCATTTACTACACAAACATGTGAAAAAAAAAAAACCATTTTTTGCCTAATTCACCTTCCCCACCTCTTTGGCGTACCCATTGCACAAGGTGCGATAGCTAGTCAATATTCAATGGCTAACTACACATGCACAAGAGAATATTTTTTCAGAGTTTTAATTTTCATGTATTAGTTATTGTAAAGAAATTGATTGGGGGGTTAGGTGTGTAACAGGTGAGCGGCTATTTGTATGTGAGCAACTATTGGACCCTCTCTCCTAACATATTTAGGTCTTAGCTCAATGCTAGAGCCCATAAAAAATTGTAATCTAATTGAATGTAAACATTAATCCCAAATCTTAGTATGGTGAGAAATGTTAATCTAATTATTTAACTATGTTAATACTTAAAAGTTTCTTTTTATTAAAATCAGATTGAATGTTCATAAAGGATGCTATAAGTTTATATTCGCATTTATGGAGTATTAATTTCATCTATTTTGAGACTTCTTTAAAGTGTATTTAATCTTTTGTAGATTTAATTTATTTTGGTATATATTTTAGTTCATATTATTGTCTTACAATTATTAAATATATTTTACATTCAATATATTCTTCTAGAATGATTACCTTATTTTATACACTTTCTTTATGTTTGGTGCAATTTTATTTATTATGTTATTAATAGTATATTATATATTCAAATTATTACCATATTGATGGCAACACATAATTAAGAATATTGTTCAACTTGACTAGTTTGACAACACAATGTGGCAATTTTATGTCTAAAGTCTAGAAACCTCTCAAAAAATGAGATCCAAAGATTAGTGTGTCAACATAACCTTATTTAGGTTTGAAACTATAACACTTGAATGCGGAATATAATATCATAGTGAGGTGAGTAGGATGTTGTACTCATAGTTCATCTTATCCCATCAAAAAATGAAGAAGAATGTTGAAAGATAGGTTTTGGCACCCCTAAGTTGTTTTTGATTATAGGTAAAATAGGTTATGAAGGGGCCCCAAAACCCTTTACAAAAAGGACGGCTACTTTAACAAATAATCAAAAACAAAACAAGCAACCAACCATCAACAAAAAATCAACAAAACACCAACCAAAAAAGGAACAAAAACATCAAAAGATTACAGATTCTTCAAAATAGCAGCAGCTTCCAAATCACTGTCAATAATATTTTGGTGCATATTCATAACCTCAGTGGCTTCCTTAATAGGGATCATGACATTCATCTTGGTTTTGTTACAAGTCCTAGTACAAGGACCCTTCTCACTAACCCCTTTTTTTTTTAACACTAGGGTGATCAACCACATCATCCGCAACTTCTTTCACACCAGATGCCTCCCCCATTCACTACCTAGCTTTCTCATTCAGGAAACACAACCCCTCAGCTTCATTACACATAACAATCTTACTAACGTTAACAACCTTTTCCAATTTTTTATAGGCACAATCCATCTTATCTTCCAGAACTACAATTCTAAATTCAAAGGCATTTTTCATCTTTAACATCTCATTAGTAACAATTTTCATCACATCAACTAACTGATTAACTTGGGCCTGACAGAAGGCTCCTTGGGAGTAGAGGACTCCCCCACATTATTTACTAGAGATCAAACCTTCACATTGGTGAGGTTCAATTCATTGAAAGCCCACTTAAAAATCCTAAAGAAGATTAAGGATCTATCTTTCGTCATACCAAGCAAATTGGGAAAGTCCTCCCTATTACAATTAAAGACATCCATGTCATTAGCCCAATCCTCTAGAGAATCCCTATCAACATTTTCATTCCCAAGAACATCCTTCCCTTTCTAACCATCACCAAGAACCTTAATTTTGTGCATGCTCCTCTCGATATCAACAACCACATTCCTACCCTACTCCTGCTCCTCATTCTTGAGTCCAAAATCAACTTGTAGAAGCCCAACATTAAGAGAAAGAGCACTAGTACTAACAGTGTCCTCCTATTTAGACACACTTTCCACTTAGTCTTCTTCTGAGAACTCCCATCCTTCAAACCCACCTTCCTCTTCATACCAGTCATAGGGGAATCCCCAACCTTATCCCCCACAACATTTTCCATCACTTTCTTCTTACTCGAGGAGTCACCCTTAAATTTCTTACCACTCAGAGACTTTGCAAGTTTGGCTTTATGAATTTCAGTGGGGTAATCAGAATCCATTGCCTCTTCACTACCTATAGCATACTCTTCAGAATTAGAGGTTCTGGATGATTTCCCCTTCTTATTTCTCTTACTCTCAAAGGAAGTAGGTGGCTTTGAATAAACCTCCATGGAGGCTTTGGAACCAAGAACATACTCCTCCTCAGCAGACCCAAATTTAGACCTAGTGTCATACTTTGAATCATGCTTCTTTTGTTGACCTTTAGAAACCTTCTTAGGTTGATTGGGAATAGTATAAGACTTGGCATACTCTGAGATTAAGAGGATTAAACCCTCTTGGAGAACAAGGTTATTGGGATTTCATTTATGGTCTCTTATACCACTCTCCAGGGAAACAAGAAAATAAAAAGGAAATGTAACCTTTTTCCTATGCCTGAAGTGATTAAGAAAAACAAAATGGTACCCAGATAGAACAGAAAAATTCCTATCAAGAGTAAAATACCTCATTATTTCTTTAGCCACATCCCCCTGTATTGCCTTGATAGAGTTGTGAAGATGACCCCCACATTTTGTGTTCTCTATTTTTTTCCTTTCATCATCCTTGAAGAAAATTTCCATGGCAACTCTCAACTCTTTCTTATCCTTGTAGACTTTCATTCCCTTAGTGATCATACTCGTAATCTTAGCAATGAAATTTTCAGTATATTAAACTCCATCCCACATAGCTTCAAAACTCTATTCTGCAAACCCTCAACAAAAAATTGTGACACCTTAGGGTCATTCCCATGGAGTCTTTCCATATAGGGAGTAACACCCCCAGCCTGAAACACCTCCTATAGCTTCGTATTGCTCTTAGAAGAGTCACAGGGTATCAGTTTAGCTTGATTCTACTCACCACCCATGATAGCAACACATAGAAACCACATCAGCTTGAAAGATTTGTAGAGAATCAAGAGAAGCATTGAGAAGGTGATAGCTTTACAACCACCCATAATCTGTGTGGGAAAGGTGAGGTGATAGGGAGAAATAATTAACCTTGAATCCAACTCCTTACAGACCTCAGTCACATCAAAAAACTACAAGGAGAAGCCTCTATGAAGATCACATCTGGATTTGATATACCACATAATAATTTGCATGTGATATAACCAAATAATGATAAGAACCTCAACCTCAGCCCATTTGTAAATCATGATTTATAATTGAAAGGACTTCGATGGGGAGGTGGTCATTCCCTTTCCAAACTATATGTTCATTAACCCCATAGTTAGCAAATATATCTGCAAGACAATTTCCCTCTCTATAAATATGGGAAATGAAACATTTATCAAAGGAACTCAAAATACCCAAGGCATCCAAAATAAGAGATTCAACCATCCACGATGGAGGTGTAGAATTATTTAGGTTATTTATAACATTTAGGGACTCACCCTCAATCCAAACCTTCTTAAAACCTTTAGACTGAGCCATAGGCATTTGAAGCTTCTAAAGGTGGTTTGTCTGGGTTCCCAAAGGGAGTGCCACCACGAAAACAAACCTACCATTAGAATCTATCAACACTCCCCCACAACCAATAGGACCTGGATTACCTTTAGTAGCTCCATCAAAATTGACTTTCACCCAACCAGTAGGAGGAGATTTCCAAACAACATCTTTCCTAGAAGCCTTACCTTTTTTCAAAGGAAGAGAAATATCACAAGGCAGGTTCCAATTCAAAGAGACACAGACATCACCAAGTGGCACAACAATCTTAGGACCAATTTGAAAAGACACCTCAGACATAAAGTTCTCTTTGATAGCAGCACAAATCTTATAAGCAATCCTGATAGAAGGAAGGGCATTATCCCTAAATATTCTATTATTTCTTTCCAACCAAATTTCTCATGCCAAATGAGGATGAGTAAGAGACCAAAGGAAAACCATAGTAGGATTAGAAGAAGGGCCCACCCATTGAGACCACAAATCCCCAATAGCAGATGAAAAAACCCAACTCAAATTCTAGAGATAAAGCACATGTTCCCAAACATCCCTCACATACATGTAGCCAATCAAAAGATGATATGAATCCTCTGCAACTTCTTCACACAAAAAACCTCTGTTAAGCATCATAAAACCTCTTTTCACAAGATTATCAATAGTAAGCACTTGTTTTGGCAAAATAACCAGAAGAATAAATTCAATTTAAGAATCATCTTAGGGAACCAAAGAGAGGCCCAAAAAGGGATAGGGCCAATAAAAGAAAATTGGAGGGAAAATCCATTGAGACAAAAAATTTTCCATTGGATGAGAAATTCCACATCACCTTATCAACTAGAGAAAAGGAGGGGATATGAATAGAAGATAAGGCTTTAAAAAGAACTTCCAAACTTGGGTTAAGCTCATGTAGTCTTTTCCACGAGTCCACATCAATGTAATCAACAACAAATCTGCCAAATTGACAAATACAAAAATTCATCAAAGGAAGATCCTAAGGCTCATCTTTGAGCAAACCATTCCCAAACCACCAATCATCCCAAAAGAGAATCCTTCACCATTCCCCAATTGCCACATCAAGCCCTTAGAAACAATATTTCTAGACTTCACCATAAAGTTCCAAAGGGTCAAACCAGAAGGAGGGGAGAAACCAATTGCAAGGAGATCCTCGATACGATCTAGTCCTCAAAGATATTTATTAGTTATAATTCAGGCCCATTCACTATTTCTAGAGATAAGGTTTCACAATTTCTTAGTGAGTAAAGCCAGGTTGAATTCTCTGATTTTATGAATTCCTAAGCCACCCACTTTCTTAGGCCTGCAAACATCATCCCAAGAAACCAAATGCAAACTTTTCTTCTCTTCAACCCCATACCAAAGGAAATTCTTCTGAATACTTTCAATCTTATCCACAAACTTCCGCAGTGTCTGAAAGAGACTGGAGGCATAAACTGGGAGATTTTGAAAGGTTGAATTAATCAATTGAAATTTCCTAGCTTGAATCGGCAAATCACCTTTCCAACCAGCCAACTTGAAGGAATCAAGAACATAAATAGAACACACCAAGAGGCCCAAATAAGACGATGGCAATTCCCCAATCTAACACTGAAAGATCCACACAATAATTTGCTACCTATATTTAGGATTATTGAGAAAAACAACACTACTCTTGGGAAAACTAATCTTTTCCCCATAATCCACTTCATATTTCTACAGAATAAGTCTAATAGCTTTGGCTTCTTTAATGGAGGACTCACTAAGAATAAGGGTGTCATCCACAAACTATTGATGGGAACATCTAGGATTCTGAGAAGGAGAAAGCCCCGACAGCTTACCAGTAGTAATAAACCTTTGAATTAATCTTCCAAGAGACTCAACCATTATAATAAAGAGAAAGGGAGAGATGGGATCTCCTTGTCTCAAACCCCTCAAACAACAGAAAAGAGGAGAAGGAGAACCATTCACAAGGACATAAAATTTTGGAGTAGAAATTAACTATGAGACCAACAACACCAACTTCTCCCCAAAGCCAAAGGCTTTCAAAATCTTAAGGAGGAAACCCCAATCAACTCTATCAAAGGCTTTGAGAAGATCCAACTTCAAAAGAAAACTTGCACATGTTTATTAACCGATAAGGAATGGATATTCTCATGAACAGTAAGAATCGAGTCAAGGATTTTCCTTCTAGGCACAAAATAATTTTGATGGATGAAATAATTTAAGGAAGGAACTTTTGTAATCTAACCGCCAACACTTTAGAAAAGATCTTATAGATGGAATTACACAAACTTATAGGGCGAAACTCATCAAAAGAGGAGGCCCTCGACTTCTTCGGAACCAAAACAATAAGTTGTTAAGTGAACCTAGGAGATAATTTTTTTTTTTGTATTGTATCATATATTAACTAAATTAGATTCAAACATTACATAATAAAAAATCTATGCTATTATGATGTATAATAGACAATACAAGAGTTGGAAATGGAAAAGCATAAATAAAAATATATAGTATAAAAACTTGAAAATAGAATATGTGCACCTATAAATCGATGAATTTGATGTCAAAAGTGGGTTGAAGATTCTAGAAACGATGTGGTGAAATGAAAAGATGATTATAAATAATTTCTAAATTTTGGGTGCAATTATTATGTTGGGAGGCACTATTGTTGCACTTATGGGAATTACCACCCCTCCTAGGTGTAAGTTTTTTGTTTCTAATAATTCAAAAAACTTAAGATCTTTCTCACATTCAACTCTTGACCTCCTTTCCACTTATAGAAAATGAATGTTGGCTCCTTGTAGTTTAATAATCTAAGTTTAGTATGGTGGAAAAGGGGGAATGGGTGTGATGCATTGTATATTTCCTTAGCTAGCCACTTATTGGGAGTTTTTCAACCTATACAAAGCACAATTAGAAATATTGTTCAAGTGTTTGTAGACCTAATGGTAATGTGGAATATAACACTTGAATGTGGAATTTAATATCACAGTGAGGTGAGTATGATGTTGTACTCATAGTTCATCTTATCCCATCAAAAAATGAACAAGAATGTTGAAAGATAGGTTTTGGCACCCCCTAAGTTGTTAAGTGAACCTAGGAGATAAAAAAAATGTTTCTACTATATCATATATTAACTAAATTAGATTCAAACATTACATAATAGAAAACCTATGCTATTATGATGTATAATAGATGATACAAGAGTTGGAAATGGAAAATCATAAATAAAAATATATAGTATAGAAACTTGAAAATATGATATGTGCACCTATAAATCGATGAATTTGATGTCAAGGTGGGTTGAAGATTCTAGAAAGGATGTGGTGAAATTAAAATATGATTCTAAACACTTTCTAAATTTAGGTGCAATTATTATGTTGGGAGGCACTATTGTTGCACTTATGGGTATTGCTACCCGTCCTAGGTTTAAGTTTTTTCTTTCTAATAATTCAACAAATTTAAAATCTATCTCACATTCAACTCTTGAACTCCTTTCCACTTATAGAATATGAATGTTGGCTCCTTTTAGTTTAATAATCTAAGTTTAGTATGGTGGAAAAAGGGAGAATGGGTGTGATGCATTGTATATTTACTTATCTTAATAAAATCAAGGTGGATATAAAAATATGTGGAACTATCCTCTTAGTACTTACCCTGTGAGAGGGGGTTAAGCACCAAGGGGATGGAGAATGGGAAGGGGGAGAGATTTTGGAAGGGATCTCCGAAGAGATGTGAACTCTAAGGAGAAAAAAATCCAAATAACTACGATGTGAAATAATAAGAGTAATGAAACCCAACATCAATCACACCCATGGAAAAAGGAGATAAGACAACCATAAGAAATATTAGAAAAAATATTGAATTGATAAGAAAATGAACATGGCTAGCCCAAATGAAGAAGAGAGAAGACAACAACAAAGGATTGAAAGAGAAGAAAGATACTGTAGAAGGATGGAAATTATGCAAAATATGAGAAGTGAGCATCCCAAAGAGGGTATTGTTGAGCATTCCAAAGGGGGTGCTACCAAGGAGAAAGGAAAAGAAAATAAAGAAGACTGAGAATCTTTGAAAAGAATAAGAAAATGTTGGGAAAAGTAGCAAAAATCCTAACCACTATAAAGAAAAATATTAATGATTATGGGGAATCTAGAAGATTACTATTAGGACCTTGTAACAATATAGAGACTCCATTACTACCACAACCTTCTAAAAATTCGACAATCAGGATAGACCTATCAAACCTTACCACCAACCTAGGTGATATATTTATGGAATTTATGAAAACTTCAAAGAAGACTCCATCAATCCAAGAAGAATATTCAAAAGAATTAGTCAATAAAAGCATACAAAAATTAAAAGAGGAAGAAATAAGGAAAAGTGGAGAAAATAGATTGAATTTGGGAAGAGATTTATGTTTACAAAAAAATAAGATGATACTAAAAATAAGAAAGTGATTTTTTTTAAGAGTCTCAACCCCCCAACCAAGATCCATCCCCTTAGTCGTATAAGAGTTGAAGAATTTTAAAAGAAGAGACACCACAAGACAAGAAAACAAGAGAAGAAGGAAAATAAATAGTGTGGGAAGAAATATTGGGAAAATAATATTTTCATATAAAATTAACAAGAGACAAAGGTAGAGAACAAAAACCTCATATTGTTAGAAAGATAAAGAAATAGAAAGAAGAAAAACCTAGTCTGCAAATCCAAAAAGTTGGAATTGGAGAAAGAAAAGACAAGATGGAATCCGCAATCAAGATCCTAATATTTGGAAAAGATACAACAAAGGTTGCATAACACATATTTTTATTGGAACCCTTAAGGGAAAGGTGGGACATAGATAAAGATAAGCCAAAATTACTTGACTTTGTGTCCTCTCTTAGAAAAGAGGTATTAGGCTGGTATAAGAAGACCCATCCTAACCATGGTAAAAACTAGAACAAGGTAAAGCAAGACTTCCTAGCTAATTTTGACACTTTGAACATTCCAACAGAGAGTGTAAGTAAAATGAGAGACCTAGTACAAAGAAAAGAAGAATCAATATAAGAATATGATAAACAATTCAAAGAATTTTGCTACAAGCTAGAAGAACCATTGATAGAAAGACAAAAGATAAAATGGTTTATTTCCAAAATTCAAAAATATATAAGAGCATCTTTAGATGGGAGAATATACAATGCCTATAAAAATCTAATCACCATGGTATACCACATTGAAGACCAAACCTGGCACAAATTTCAGAAGGATGATATGAAGGAAAAATTTGAGAAAGTACAACTTGCAATAGAACACCTAACGATATAGAATTCCATCTTAGCAAGAGGAGAAACAAAGAAAACAAAAGAAATATGGTGCACATACTGCTCAAGAGACTTGATCACCTCTAGAATGAATTCCCTAAGGCTCAAGGAGAGAAAATCGTCACTGCACTACATGTAGAATTAAAGATAGTTCCGACCAAAATAAATAGTATATTGTAGGACTTATCAAGAGTGGGATAGTCACCTCACAAGGACTACCCTACCAACCAATTCTAGACCAAGAACACCATGAATCATCTTGACCCTAGATGTCCTATGAATCAGAACTATAATGCAGATATAGAAAGGAATATGGCATATGTCAAAGGATTAGCAGAAAGACCTCTCCATAATGTAGGATATAGACACCCACCATGGAGGGATAATAAAAGTGCATATGCATTGCAGAATAACTTATCGCAAGACTATATAGAAGATAATATACAAACCAATTATAGAGGAGGAAGAGGACGCAATAGAAACAATTTCCAGAGGAGTGATGCAACATATTACAACTATGGAAAAATAGGTCATTATGCCATAAAACATTGGTCAAAAAAGAGGAGAAAATGTCCCTTTTTTGGAGGTGATTCACATGATATATTCAAATGTGACAAGGAAAAATAGTAATATTAGAACACAACACGTTATAGAAGTGATAATCTACAAGACAATAAAGGAGCCAAAGTGATTAGAAGAGTATCACAAGGAGTCAAAAACTGCTAATTAGTCTTCAAACACATCAAATGAATATTATTCCAGAGATGAACAACCACCACAAATAAGTAAAAAGAAGAAATATGGAGCAAAAACAAACAAAGCTACAATACTAACTAGACAAAGAACAGATACCAAAAATCATAGAAAGGAAATTTAAAAAATTACTGAAGAATCAAAACTGAAAGAAGATCAAGAGTATGAACACTTTCAACCAAGAAACAACATGACAAAATAGTGGGAAAATCAAGGAAACAAATTATACAACAACAAAAAGATGAGATAGCATACTTTTCAGAAGAAGAAGTAATCATGTTGAAGAATTTAGCCTCATTGGCTCAACAAAAATATATTTTAGTAAAACTAAAACAATTAGGAAAGTATTAGAATAAACTAAAATAACAAGTACATCAGATTGTAGAAGACTGGAATGTGAAAAATGGTCCTCTACTAATTACTATAAATCTGAATAATAAGTAAAATTAAACATGTAATGATAAATCTAGTGTGGACCTTAATATCATTCTGACAACTACTTGGGAGACGCTAGGTAGACCTAAGCTCATTAGAACACCTATGAATATTATTCTAGCTAATAGTTTTGGCATGGAAACATTAGGAACATGGAAAATGTGGAGGCAAACATGAAAGGGGTTACACAAATTGTTGAAATTTTGAAGATGTAGAGATGAAAGAGCCTTTCAACACTTTTAGAGTATTTATTGGACTCAAATGGTTTGTAAATTCCAATGGGATGGTAGAATTTAGAAAGGAAGAAATTTTGTTGGCAGATGATAACAAAATAGTACACATTCCCTTAGGATACAAACAAGACAAAATCTACAAAGAAGAACATAAAGTATGGATAGTCTACTCCATTTCCAAAAATTACTACAATATAAGCTATAAGGAATCAAATGGGTTTCATGATACACAATCACTCACCCACCACATCAGAAAACAAACAATCAAAAAAGACAAAAAATCTAAAACAAATCAACCAAATCGAAAGAGAAACTTCACATATTAAACTACCAAGATTTTTTGGAGTAGGTGAACTAAAGGAATACATTACAGACATGGAAAGAAATTTTCAAAATGAAACTACCAGAGTCATTTCCCTTCAAGACACTCTAGTACGTAGTGCAACATGTTGGTGGTATACACACAAACATTCTATTCCCACATGGCACACATTTTGGATCTTAATCAAGGCTTGATATCTGAAAGAAGAAGATGAAAACAAGTTAATCCCTAAATAAGAAGGAATAATCACCCCAAAAATATATATTCAAACTTGCATCCACATATGGAAAAACGATGGAGAATATGACCATTACATATACATACAACTATTTTATTGGACCCTTGCACCAATAGTCCAAACTTGGTACATCAATCAAGAAAGATGAGGAGAAACTGGGGAATGAGAGGAACTCCAACATGATTTCATCCACACATTTTCCTTTTTAGAAAATGACAAACACATATGTACCACATTAAGAAAAATTAAGGAAATTATATTTACCCCAGTCGTAGAAAATACCCATCTCTTACAACCAACAAACCCACCACCTCGAAGTCAAGGAATTTGGAAACTAATTGAATGGGTGGATAAAACACAACATGTACCAAATCAATGTTGTTCCATTAAAAAATATGAAGAGCCAAACCAAAAAATGGAGATCATAGTGGAAGAAGTCGAGAGGGAAATACAATTAAACAAAGAACCTAAAGAATAGTACTATAACCAATCTCTCCAATTAAGAGAAGAAAATATAGCCTATGAAGGAAACCCTGAATTGGCCAAAATTGGGGATTATTGGGATGAGTCACTAGTAGCATCAGTTACTGAAGTATTGACAAAATATCAAGAACTATTCCCACACAAATTTACATAAATAAAAGGCATAAAAGAAGAAGCACGGGTAGTGAAAATTTAGTTGAAAGAAAGAACCAAACCCCATCGGAAAATACCTTACCGCCTAAATCCTAACATGAAGAAAAGAGTCAAGATGGAAATAGATAAAATGTTAGCAATAGGAATTATTAAATTGGTGGAACACTCTGAATGGATTAGCCCAATGGTAGTACAAAATAAAAAGGATAGGAAAATTTGGATATGTTTAGATTTTTGGGAACTCGATAAAGCATGTATGGACATAATCCCTTCCCCACTCCTTTATTGAAGAAATACTTGAACTAGTAGTAGGGAGGGAAATATATTCATTTACTAATGGGTTTTTTGAATACCACCAAGTTTGAATTTGAGAAGAAGATCAACCTAAAACAACATTTGCTATAAAAGAGGGATCGTTCGTGTATATTGTCATGCCCTTTGGTTAGAAGAGTGCACCAACAGTCTTTAGTAGGTTAATGATGAACACATTTAAATATTTTATACATGAATTCTTAGAATTTTACCTAGATGATTGGACTGTGTATGGGTTAGTCAAAAATCACATTTAATCCCTCCAAACTATGTTGGAAAAATGCAAAAATATGCAAATTTCCTTGAATCTTAAGAAATCTATTTTTGTAGTACCCTTTGACACATTATTAAGACACATCATATGTATTAATGATTGATCCATTGAAATTTTCCTTAATTCTAACACTATATCCATGCAAGATGGTCCCAAAGGTTATTTTTTTTTAAGCTATACCAGATATCATATAAAATTTATCAAAGGATATGCCATTTTAGCAACCGCCTTAGAAGAACTCCTTAAAAATAGAACTAACAAAGCTATCACATGGACCAAATAGTCTAATGAATTATTCGACACACTTAAATAGAAAGTTGTCAAAGCTCCCATCCTTATCTTTCCGAATTGGTCAATACCTTTCCATGTCCATGTAGACACCTCTAGAATAGCAATAGGAGCAATTATAGCACAACTGTGAGGAAATAAGGACCATCCAATGGCTTTTGCTAGCTACAAACTTTTCCAAGTCAAGAAACTATACTACCATGAAAAGGGAGGCCTTAGCCATGGTTTACGCATTGCATAAATTTTGTCACTGCCTATTATCTACACCATTCACATTTTACACTAATCACGAGCCTCTGAAACTTCTACTGAATAAACCAATCATACTTGGACGAACATGTCGTTGGTTACTATTATTCTAGGAATTCAATTTTAATATAATGGTTAAATTATGAAGGAACAATCAAGGTCCAAACTATTTATTTAGAATTGATATAGGCGAAGAACTAGAGAAAGCTAATGAAGAAGATTTACCAGACACTCATCTATTCCAAATAACCGTGGTACCAAAAAAATTTCACAATGTCACATAGTTAATTTCTACAAGATGATACTCCACGAACATGATAGCACATGATAAACAACTACTGTTACAAAAATCCTTACCATTCACACTAATTGAAGGTGCTCTATACAAAATGGGGAGAGATGACATTTTCCATAGATTAGTTTACAATCAGGAATGAGAATAAATATTAAGGGAAGCACATGAAGGCATTGTAGGAGGTCATAATTATAGAGACACTACCACACAAAAAATACTATTAGTAGGGTTATGACGACCTAGTCTCTATAAGGATGCCAAAAACTTCACAAAATCCTATAATATTTACCAAAGGACATGACAACCAAATGCCAAAGATGAGACAGTCTTAGCACAAGTGCCATTTGAGAAGTGAGCCATTGACTTCATAGGCCGTATAGATCCTCCAACAAAACTATCCAAAGCTAGATTTATTATCACTAGAGTAGATTATTTAACTAGATGGGTTGAAGTTGAACCTAGCAAGAATTGCACTATATATATTACAACTAGATTTCTATACCATAACATCATTACCATATTTGGGTGTCCACTCAATATAACCAATGACAAAGAAAACACTTTGTCAACAAAGTAATCAAGGAATTATTGACCAATTTCATGATCACACATAATCGCAACACACCTTACCACCCATAGGAAAATGGGGCAAGTGAAGCACTAAATAATATTATAGGCAATACTTTGACCAAGATGTGCAATGAAAATAGGACTAAATAGGATAGTAAAATTCTTGTGGTACTCGGCGCACCACACTACATACAAACGATCCACCAAACACACCCCATTTGATCTCTTATTTGGCATGGAAGCCAATGTACCAATAAATTTTATGTTCGATAACCTTTGCACAACACTAATCTTAAGACTAATTGAGGATGAATCAATCAAACACCACCTCAAAGAATTGGATAAACTAGACAAAGAAATACAACAAGAAGCACATCACCTCTGGACTAAAAGATGTAGATAGAAAGCATGGAACGATCAAAATCTCAGGACTAAACAATTTTAAGGTCAATTATATGGTCTTGCTCTATGATAGTAAATTCAAAAAGTAGGGTAAACTTAAAGTTGGATGGCTAGGCCCTTATCGAATCCATCATATCCTTGACTCAAGAACAATACAACTCAAAAAATTAGATGGAACCATACTACAATGTTTGGTCAATGGAGCTCAACTAAAACATTATCATATTCCAACATAGTAGTGTTGCCTGAGGATAAGTCAACATTTCAAAACGAGGGATGATGCTAGCCAAAAATAGGATAGTGAATATATTGTCAGGTAAAACATATTGTATCTTGTCACAAAACACTTGTGGAGCATAATATTGTAAGGACATCATCTAGACTAGGGGTAGCATAGATGGGCCACATCCCATCCCTTAGATATATGTATAGGGAAAGATATGAATGATAGAATGTAAGCGAATATAAGGAAGAAAGAACATAGGAATGTATGTAAGAATTGTATATGTATAAAGACTAGATAGGGGATAAGCAAGAGTATAGGGGGAGATATAACATTGTACTATTTTTTATTTGATTAATACACTGGATACCAAAATTCTCTATATAATTTTATCTATTATTTTTTGAATGTATAAGTAAGTTAATCTTATCTTTGATTCATTAGTGTTTACCTTTATATGACTGAGTTCAAGGTATAAACTACAAGACTTAGTACTTGGGGCTCAAAACTTCTATCTGTGTACCCCCAAATTTCTTGCTAACAAGGAGTTTACGTTCAAGTTTTTTTGTAGTGATAGAGATATAAAAGGATATGGAAATGATCACATAAGGGATTGCAAACAAATGGAAATGAAATGAATAGTCTAGATTTGGCTATAAGGATAATGGAGGGAGTTTTTAGATTTAGGTTTTGGCTATAATGAGGGAAATTGATTCATAATGGTGCTTTTATGGAAGAATAGTTGCGAGGAATGGAAAAGAGGAAGGAAAACTATAAGAGATCAATGATTTGGTGGCTCGAAGGGGATTCGCTATTTTTATATCTGTAGTCTTCATTTTTCTATTGTGTTTCTCTAGTGGAGATACTACAATTCCTCTATTGATTACAAGAGATATACCAAGTTTTCTAGATGAAATGCATGTCATGAGTGTTGGAGAGAGAATATTATATACCTATAATAAAGTTTCAAATTTTTTACATAAACATATAACGAGTGTTCATAATAGATGTTGCACACCTTGCATAACATGGATTATTTTATTATGTAAATGTCGTAGGGGAAATATGGGTTGGTTTAAAAAAAACATAAAAAGAGTGGTTAGAGTACAAAAAACTAAAAACCAATTAAATATTAATCATATTAAGCCCATACTCAATGAAATTAGTAAACAATGTCATCAATGGTTCAATTAAAAGTAATGAAAGCACAATTCAAAGACAATTGAATCTAAAAGAACATGCAAACCTTCAATCCCATTGGGGGATTATGCTCCAAATGTATGTGGATTTCTCTATTAAGAATAAACCATGATTGCAAAAGCTTAGGTTGATGATTGATTCATAAAAGGATGCTTAAATTTCTCAAGGTTGCTCAAGAATTCAAGAATGCCTATGTTCATGAAAATTGTGAATGATTTTGATAAGGAAATTATTTGTTTTATAGATTTACAAATATCTGATCAACGACCAAGATTGAATCTCGGGATCAACGATTGAGAGGAAATCAAGGAGATCAAGGGATGAAATTGAATGAGAGACCAAAACATCCCTATTTTCATGGAAAATTGGTTAATTAAAGATATTTTGGAGGGAAAATATCTATTCAAATTTGAATCTGAATTATGAAATATTTTTTTGGAAGGAATATGCCATTTAGATATTTTGAACGAAAAAATATATTTTAAAAATGAAATATTCTCTTTTTGAAAAAGGAATATTCTTTGTGCAAGTTGGAGAAAAATTAGGGAATTAAATAATTAAGAAAATTATTTAATTATGAGGATGAGGGGAATTAGGATTTTTAATTAAAAATTATTTAATCAAGTGAGATTGAAGAAAAATTAGATTTAATTAAATAATTAAAAATATTTAATCATGGTGGAAGAGAAAAGTTGAATTTAATTAAATAATTGAAAATTATTTAATCAAATGGGGAAGTAATGAGAAAATGATGAAAAATGATGAATTAATCAAATAACGTTAACTATTCAATTAATAGAGAAAAATAATGAATTTAATCAAATAATAAAAAATCATTTAATTAAAATGAGGAAATAGGTGATAATGAGGAAAATGATGTTAAAAGGTGCAATTGAGATGTGTGATACATTTAGACAATTTTAGGTGTCTATATTTTGCCCCTCTTTGAGACAATGTACCTGTTATGTTGTTTCAAAGACCTGGTGTTGCTCGATTTTTTTAAAGAATTTACCTGATGTCCCACTATGCCCTAGCAAACAAAGGAAGAGTGGTAGGATGCCCCCTTGAGAGATCGGTCATAAAAAATAATTTTTGGGTTGGATTCATGACAAAATGACATGAATAGTTTAGCTGAAAAGAGGACAAAAAATTAAGTCCTAGGAAGCCCAAAAACTAATTAGGAGAGATAGCCATGGATGAAAAATATGCTAACAAGGTGACTAAGGGAAAAACCCTAGGGTTTGGGGGTCATATATATGCATTTGGGTTCATTGCAGCCTCATTTGCACACTTTGAGTTGAGATATTAAGAGCTTTGAGCACCTTTTCCCTCCACAACCCTTTGCGAGACCTAATCAGTTTGGCACCCATAGTTCGAGCACCACATTGCGTAGAGGTAGTCCAATAGTTCTACCAGCCAATTGGAGTAGGTGCCCTGATATGTATCTAACTCACTTTTCCTTGCAAGTATTTTTAGATAGCTAAATGTAGGGGTAAACTTAGGAAAATAAATGTGTCGTGTTATCATCAACACTTTTAAAATATAACTACCCAAGAGTCATGAAATTGATTCTTTAAAAGAATCACTAAAAATTAAAATATAATTTAAACCTTGTAAACATTAAAAACCAAAGAAAGATAAATCTATTCCTGAGGTGGCAAGCTCTATGAATTAGTCCTTGAGCACCTGAGTGACAACTAGAATCTCAATGTGTTGAGGAATGGTGACATTCTTAGTTTTGAGTTTCAAGAGATCCTTGTTGCTATGAAGAGTGTCAATTTTGGTGGTGAGGTTGGCTAGAAATTTCTCATACCAAGATAATGTCAAATAAATCCAAGCCAACTTCTTCAAATTGTATTTATCAAAATCTTGTTTACCAAACAATATATTAACCACTTTCTAAAATCCTTCCTTCAACTCATCAATCATGTCCACACCATCATTGTCCTTTTTAAGTTCACAACTGAAATCTAAAAACTCTATTATAAGATCAACATTTATACAATTGCATTCTTTGAGCAACTTATTCTATTCTTGGACATTTTTCCTTAAGAAGGATATTTTCGTTCAATACTCTTCCTCCACATTATACATCTCGGGTCATCTATATGAGGAATGATTTGATCTATTGTAGCTTTATCTAAACCCATGTCTAAAATCTCCTTTAGGTCTTGATAAGCTTGCAACTAGAGGGACTCTTCTTTCTTACAATTTGTTACCTTAGCTTTGATAGCATTCCTCACTAAAGTTAACTCATCATGGAATTTCTTTATGTTTTTTATCAAAGGGGGGCCTTTGGATTTTAAATATATTACCCATTCTTGGGTAATTCTACTAGGTTGAGGAGAAGGATCTATCAATGATTTCGGGTAGTTTGAGAGTAATTCCACTATCTTTTTCAATTCATCTTTGTCCTATTTATCTTTTAAAGTCCTCTCAACTAATCTTGTGGTAGTCATTTGGAAATTGTGAACATCACCATCCCTACTTGGAGGTCCCAAATCTACCTTTTTTATGTTGTAGTTAGTTGTGATAGCCTAACTAGGTCCTTCTATGTAGAGGGATGTGCAGTTTCTATGAACAAGTTCCCAAACTCACTGTCCTCCATTAAGGTTGATGTGGTCATTAGATTATTAAGCTTGGTAGATCTCTATAATAGTTGACCCATGGGATTATCATATGGAAAATTGACTGGTATTGTCTTCCTTTTCTTGGATAATGTATTCTCCAATCATGAGGGAGAGGAGGTTGTACCAATGGCTTGAGATGAGGAGTCTAATGATGAAAAATATAATCTCCTTAAAGGAGGAGTATTTGCTGCAATTTGTAATTTGAAAGGGAATGAAATAGGATATTTTCTCTTATGTGTGCTCTTATCAGTTATGTCCTGAGATTGGTTCAACCGTGCTTCAAAGGGATCAACCTCCATTATTTCAATTTTTTATTCTTATTCATTATCCCTTGCTTTTTCTTTGTCTTTCTCTACTTGATTCTCCACTCCAATGTCTTTGGGTGGACCATCATCGCATGTCTTCTTAGGGATATTTCTTTCCTCTAGAGGCTCTTCTCCATCTCCACTTCCACATGGTATTATTGTGTGTTGCAAGGGAGGTGAAATTGTAGTTGATCTGAAAAATTCCCTACTTCAAGAATAGGTTTATTCTATTTTCCTGTCCTTTTTCTTCCTTTAGGTTGGGCCTTAGAAGCCTTTCCATTTTTCTTTCCAATCCATATTTGAGTCCTTTTTAGGACTATGGCAGTTCTAGTCTAAATATATTTAGGTTCTTTGAGAATCCAATCAATTGGCACCATGGGTTGCATCTGTGTATGATTAGTGTAGATTGGATCCACCAAGTTAGATTCATCATCTTCAAAATCATCAAAGTTCCAACCTAATTTGAATGTAACAATCTATCTAAGTTTTTCTTATCCAATTTCTCTTCCTAACTTCGTAATCATCAGAGCAATCAACCCAATAATCTTCCATATGAGGGATGTGATGGAAACGGAAGCCCAGCTACAAATTTTCCTTTACAAAATTCTTGATGTCGAATGGGAATCTCATGTCATAGGTGGAAATGTTGAATTTCATAATATCCCTCTCAATGTTGAGGGCATATTATTGAGCCTTGCATAAAGAATATCTTAAACTAATAGGGAATTGATCACCAACCTTCTTCCTTTCAGCACATCTCTTTTTCACCTCTACATCTTGCTTGTAAATCTCAATGAGGATGAACTTGTCCTTTGCATATTTAGGTAACTTGTGAGGTAACCCATCATATTCTCCTACTTTGATGTCTAGGTGAACCTTTGAAACTAAATAAAATGGCTACCATAATTGTTTATCAGTTGAATGGCTTCAAGAGAAATCCTTTGACCTAGATCCCCTTACAATTCCTTAACTAGCCTCATGGCGAACACATCATTCACCATCCTAAATTTGTGATAGCTTCTCTCCAATTGCATGTCAGGGTTATAGTTATATATTTGAATTTGATCATCAAAATCTTCATTAGGCTGAAGTCTTGGGTAGAGCCTAGTGAATACCAATGCATAAAAGAGATATGAAGACATGTAGAAATATTTATTGATAGAAAAGATTGATATCATATCATGTAGTCTATCGCTGATGAGAGTTTCCCAGTCTAAGTATTGTTTTCCAACACAAATGATCTGTACAAAGAAAAACATCCATTCTTCAAAATCATGGGGATTCACATTACCCCTCAATTTGTGGAACAATATGATAATGTTGGAAATATTGTCTTTGAAATGTGACCAATGGAAATTTTTGGGCAATTGGGACTTTCCCTTCTTGGGAACAACAAACTACTCCCTAGAAATGATATTTTTATAATGTCCTTTCTTTTCACTTAAATGACCTTGTGACAAAGTGAAGTTAAAGTCTGCATATGAACTTCTCTTTCATGCAACCTAAAGAAACCACCGATGGTGGCTCTATCTAGAGTAATCAACATGTTATCATCCTCAATTCTTATTTCCATAATATGAAGATCATAGTGGTTTATGCATTCAAGGACAATATCTTTGCACTGCATGGCTATAGGGAAGAGAATTGCTTCAAGTAAACCACTCTCAACTAGCCTTTGAGTAATTGGGGCTCTATCTTGTTTATTCTCTCTTTCCTAAAATTCATCTAGGTTTACATGCCCTAGCCTAGTATCATCAATATCTGGTAACATGCTGGTTAAACCTAACAGGTGCTCATATCCTAGATATTTATACTTCATATTTTCTAAATTTTGGCTCAAATTTCAATTCTCTAGTTCTGGGAAAATTTTACCATAGTGTCACCTAGGATTTAGGACTTTTATCCTTAAGGATTTTAGAAATTTTCTTGATACAAGTAATAGAAGTAGCTACTAGAGTGTTGCGACTATACTTACCCATTTGAATATCTCCTGAGGATTTCTCTATGAAGAAACTTTACTTTTGCCTCGACCTAGCTATATGTGCAATTGTACTTCTTTGTGCTATAGAAACCCTTAATTCTTGTTTACAAATGTGTAGAATAACTGAATTTGATATCTTTTTTCCTTCATATACATTAACGTTAATTCATCTCACTTAGATTTTACAATAATTAATGCAAGGTAGGTAGCTTCGTTGGTGTCATCTTTCAAATTTAATTTGTTGAAAAGAGAATCAAAACTTTGATTGGTTCTTGAAACCTTGTCAAAGTTTGATAAAGGTTTCAAAACCTTAATTGGTCTCCACTTTATCCATTTCTTTCTTTCTCCTTTTGTTAGTGTTTGGAGGATTGGGAGTTACTTGTTATGTGTCAGGGGCTAACAAGGTTGTGAGAACTCCATTGGGTTCCAAAACAATTGTCACAACTCACAAAAATTCCTTCAAACTTTGGAAAACTGTCTTTCACTCCTTTAGCCCAAAAATATGAAGTTCTTGGTTGGGTGTCGAAGCTCACCAAGGTTGTGAGAATTTTTTTGGCTCTCAAAACTACTTTTGAAACCAAAAGAAAAGGGCTACTTTGTTCTTTCTGTTGACAACTCAAAGGAGGGATTTTTCAAGAGATGTAAGGTTTCAAAAACCTTGGTGGCTCCCAAAAGAGTTTTGGGAACCAACTTAAAGAACACCACTTAAGAAAAAGACTTGAAGGTGCTAAATGAACATTGAGAGGAAAGATACTTTTTTGGAGCTAAGGTGAGTTATGAGAACCCCGTTGGGTCTCAACATGGTTGTGAGAAACCTTGCTGGTGCCCAACAATGGTTTTGAAACTGAAGTAGGAATCCGATTCTAGAAAAAATGACCAAGTGTTGAAGGGTTTTAAGGAACTCAAGTGATATGAAAATTAACATAGGAAGACTCAAATACCCATAGGACTTAGATTTAGCCAATTAATGAGTAATATGATATTTCGAATGTGGGAATGGGGGAAAGGTGAACCAGAGTGCCGCCTAGGATTTAGGACTTTTATCCTTGAGGATTTTAGAAATTTTCTCGTACAAGTAATAGAAGTAGCTACTAGAGTGTTGCGAGTGTACTTACCCATTTGAATATCTCTTGAGGATTTCTTTATGAAGAAACTTTACTTTTGCCTCAACCTAGCTATCTGTGCAATTCTACTTCTTTATGTTTTAGAAACCCTTAATTCCCATTTGCAAATGTGTAGAATAATTGAATTTGATATCATTTTTCCTTTATATAATTATCATTAATTCATCTCACTTAGCTCTTACAATAATTAATGCAAGGTAGGTAGCTTCATTGGTGCCATCTTTCAAATTTACTTTGTTGAAAAGAGAATCAAAACTTTGATTGGTTCTCAAAACCTTGTCAGAGTCTGGTAAAGGTTTCAAAACCTTAATTGGTCTCCACTTTATCCATTTCTTTCTTTCTCCTTTTGTTATTTTTTGGAGGATTGGGAGTTGTGTTATGTGTCAGGGGATAACAAGGCTGCGAGAACTCCATTGGGTTCCAAAACAGTTGTCATAACTCACAAAAATTCCTTCAAATTTTGAAAAACTGTCTTTCACTCCTTCAACCCAAAAATATGAAGTTTTTGGTTGGGTGTCGAAGCTCAACAAGGTTGTGAGAACTTTTTTGGCTCTCGACACTACTTTTAAAACCAAAGGAAAAGGGCCACTTTGTTCTTTCTATTGAAAACTTAAAGGAGGAATTTTTTGAGAGATGTAAGGTTTCAAAAACCTCAATGGCTCCAAAAGAGTTTTGGGAACCAACTTAAAGACCACCACTTAATAAAAAGACTTGAAGACATGCTAAATGAACATTGAGAGGAAAGATACTTTGTCAGAGCTAGGTGAGTTGTGAGAACCCTATTGGGTCTCAACATGGTTGTGAGAAACCTTGTCGGTTCCCAACAATAGTTTCAAAACTGAATTAGGAGTCTAATTTTAGGAAAAATGACTAAGTGTTGAAGGGTTTTAAGGAACTCAAGCGATATGACAATCAACATAGGAAGACTCAAATACCCATAAGACTTATATTTAGCCAATTAATGAGTAATATGATATTTTGAATGTGGGAATGGGGAAAAGGTGAACCAAAACAAAAGGAAGTAGATGGAAAAGCACACATGGAAAAGCACACATGGAAAAACATGGTTGAAAAAATGTAGATGGAAAAGTGTGGTTGGAAAGGTGAAGATGGAAAAGTGGTGAGATTTTGGGCTGCAATTGTGCACCTTGCAGTAAAATCACTTCTAACTGCATGTATGGGAAAACCACTTCCAACTACACCTATAGAAAAATAACTTCCAAGTGAACATTTCAAAAATTTCCATCTAAATAAGATATTTCAATTAAATAGTGCAACTTTATATTTTACCTTGTGGGAAATGAGGTTGCAATTGGATTTTGTAAAAAATTGGGTTTGAATTTTGAAGAACTTCTAGAGGAGAAAAGGAGAAGCCATAACCATTAGTTGATTTTTTAAGTGGTTGTTCTTCAAGGGACGTGTTTCAAATTCAAAAGAGTTGAGAAGGTATATGATTTTAGACGTTGTATGAATTTATAAATAAATTTCATTAAAATTTTATTCTTTAAAAAGTTTGAATTTGGTACATAGTTCACATTTCATTTGTTGTTGAAAACTTTGGCCAGTTTCAAATATAATCTTGAGGCATAGCTATTACTCCTTACAATATCATCATCTTCCATCTTAGTGTGGGAATGTGGTGTATCCTCCCACTAGTGGTGTTTGTAGAGTGACTTTGCACTTTTGATGGTTTCTCCATCACCTTCATTATTAGAATGTGGAGGTGGGGATATCAACAACCCACACTAGTACAACAATTGAACTCTTTCGATCTGGATATCCACTTTAGAGAGATCCCCGACATCATTGTAGATGAAGATGAGCAACACATGAGAGATGAAACTATCATTTCAAAGTTCATTCTGAAAACAAAGCCACACATTCAAGAGCTTCTGCAATCCCTAAATTCACCTTTGTTACATATTTATTTTCTATATTGACCTGCTCAATGTTAGCACCAAGGTCAACATGCCATCTTATTTATTTCTCCAACCCCTTCTTATTTTGATCATAACCAACAATTACAGTACTACACAATCTTGAGACCATTAATATTTTTGTACAAATTGTGTAATGGTCTCAAGATTGTGGAGTACTATAATTGTTGGTTCATATCACAATTGTATAAAAAATATTATTATATTCTTTGAATTCTCCTACCATAGGGCATTGTATTAGATATTAGTACACAATACATTTAAATTCCAAATATTTTTTTTATTAAAAAATACTCATTTTTCAAACAATGTGAAGCTTCCAAAAATGAATGAAACTTCTCAACCAATCAGATTGACAATAATTCATTTCTAAAACATTTTTGTTAAAAATTTTGCATCTTAACTTTGCAAAAGATAAATATTTGCTTTTCATAAAAAATACTAGCTTTTGATTTGTAAACAAGTACACACATTTATCTCCCTATTAAACAATTTGCAATGTGATAGTTCCTTCCTAATGGAAAGTACTAATAATATATTAACTTGGTGAGCACTACCATTATAGTATTGTAGTAATAATAGTTTGTAATAATATATATCCATATTATATATTTATATATATTATAATATAAGGTGTAATATATTATATAATATAATAACAATTATACAATATATAAATATAAGTATATAATAAATGATATAATATAATATATAATAATATAGAGTATACATATATATGTATATAATACAATAATACTACAATATAAATAATGTAATATATAATAATATAATATAAATATGAATATATAATAATATTATATATAAATATATTTAATATTATATAATATTTATACATAATATATTATATTATATAATATAATATACCTTTGAAATGTGGGTATATCTTTAAACTATTAATTAGTTTGTGTCAAGTTATGGAACCCAGCAAGGTTGTCAAAATCTTATCAAAACTCGACAAGGTTGTCACAATATTGTAGAAACTTGACCCATTAGTATTATAAAAAAAGAGTAAAAGGCAAAGTTTTAAAAAATTGTTAGCTTTTCTAATGGTTTGAAAACTATTTTTAGGCAGAAGTAGGTTTCAAAACCTCCTCTTTTTGTCGATAGCCTTGACAAAGGTAAAACTAAATGTAATTTAAGAGAGCTTTGAATAGTGTGTGGTAATTCATCAAAGAATAACACAAAGAAGAACGAAAATCAAGATCTCACATGTTTGAGATACCACCACTAGCATCTCCTTCTAAACAACCTTTTCCTGTTATTGAATCTTCACAAATAACTAAACTTAGACATGAAGGGATGTCACTAGCTACACAAGTGAGATAGGTTGTGGAAGATCAAGCAAAGGAATGCAAGTCAAGATCACGCCAAGAACAATTTAAAAATAAATTTTGTTGATGAAATAAAATTTACATGTACCAATATCCAACATATTTAGTACTAACAGAGTTTAAACACAAATTTGAAGATAAATATTAGGTAGTTACACTAATAAAAGTAAATAAAATCTTAGAGAAATATAAACTAACAAAGTTTTAAATAAGAAATGGGCTTACTCATTTCCTTACTAGAGTAATAGTCTTTATGAAATACTTTCAAGGATGGAAAAAGTAGACTTTTATCTAAAAGCCAAATCTCTTCTATACGGATGCAATGCATTGAATGCGTATGAATAATGTCATAGCTTTGTGTCTCTATCCACATTATATTATTTAATTATTTCATTGGAGGGGCGCGACTTTAAAGGAGGAAATATAGTTGTCAATGCTTTGCTGGTTTAAAATCCTAAACATTTAGGAAAGCATATCTCTAAACATGTATTTTTTCTGTATCTCTTAAACTTATATAAGGTGGTGACACTGTGCATACATCAAGACCATCAAACAATATCTAATTCAAGCAAAGGACCAAACCCATAACAAATAATACCAATCATCTAATTCAAGCAAAGGACCAAACCCATAACAAATAATACCAATCATACTTTGTTTTAAGCTCTGTCTTGGCCTTATGTTACCAGTCCTTCCCAAACTACGTTATCAGTGCCAGCTTGGAACAACGACCAAGTGAGTTTGGGTTTTTTAATTAATGATTTTGTTACCAGAATATTGCCTCACTGAAGTTTGGAAAGATTTCTTAATAGCTATATCAGAAACAAGTAATTTTGATTTACAACAAACAAATATAAAAAAGAGATGGAAGATTAAACAAACAAATATAAAAAAGAGATGGAAGATTAAAATGTGTGTGAGTTGACAGGGAAGAGTAGCTGCCTCAAAAATGTGTTAGACTGCAGGTCAAAGATAGAAATTTCCATTATCATGTGGCTTGGATTTGTAGGATTTTGAATAGCTAGAAAAAGCCTACGTGCCCAGAGCATCTCAAATACAGTAAAACAAAATTGGAACAAAACAAAAATAGAGAGCAACATGTCTCAAAGTTAAGAAGTCATCCTCCTAGCATTCCTAGCATTCAAAGTGGACAATAAATCAGTAATGGGTTCAAATTCAAGAGAATTGATCATATTTATCTCAAAGACAATGAAAGCCGATTAAAAACTGATGTCACAAAAGAACAAACATACTTGACACCCACACAAACTACATATAATAAGCTTCTTCATTCAAACTACTAAGTTCTATTGTAATAAAGACTCAAAGAGTATACACAGAAATACATATTTTTCACTAGTTCTCTTAACCTTCTCCGTATCACATAACAATTATACACTAGTACCCACATAAGAATTATTAGCAAAAATGGCCCAGAAAATCCAAAAATAGAGGACTTAGGAATTAATTTGAGCTTCATAATTCAAAATGCTGGCAAAAAAGTACTGGGTCTATTGTAGCAAAGAATATGCACAAACATTTTTAAATAGGTCTTTTTGGCTTAGGACAAATGTATTAGTACCCGCATAGCCATTCTTGGCTATAATAACCCAATAGATCTTCAAACAGAATCCTTGGAATGAAATTAAGGTACATCATTCAATTTGCTATGATAAATGATACTAGATTTATTTAGTAAAGGTCACACACAAAAATTTTGAATATTCTTTTTGTCTTGCCCTTTTCATAAAACAAGCATACAATACTATCCAAAAGGCATTCTTAGCCAAAATACTTGTCCCATAAACAAGTCTTGCAATTAAAATGAGCTCCATCATTCATAATACTATAAAAAAGTTGATATATATATATAGTCGTTTAGCAAATTCAATTACGAACATGAAATAGATGATTTCTAAAAAAAGGAAAAGGTAATATGAGGCTTTGTACTACCACTACTACTTGACACTTCCATTTTGCAAAGCTTAAACTGTTAGTTAAATGAAGTGATGAAACTACTATCTAATCTAGGGGACCTTACACATAAGTCTTGGCAATGACAAGAGTTCATTTTTTTCTATAATATAATAATAATAAATAACATAATATAAATGAAGTTTCACCATAGCTGGTAGTTGAGTCTCATCACCTAACTACTAATCAAAGACAACACAACAAATGTCAATATGATTGCACAAGGGCTCAAATATGATTAACAAAGATAAATATTTGAAATAGTAACTTGTCCTAATTAGTTGTTCAATCCACTATAGTTACATACAAAATTGCAAAACCCTATTTTCTCTTTTGCAATCACATTTAGCAAGTACATTTGGGAATTAAAAAGACAAATGAGTGTTATGAGAGGAATAAGGAAAACACTAAAGTTTTGATTGTTTTTAATAAAAGGAAAAAAATGATTTTCTATACACAAATATTATGATTTTTAAAGCATTTTCCAAAAATAATCATATGTGTTTAGACAATTGAATTTGCAAGAAAATTGGAGCAATTTGGTGGGTGGTGGTTTGTGTCTATGTTTGCCATATTACAATTTTTTTGGATGAAAACCAGTGACTCCATTTGAAGCAACAACAACATGCAATATTTTGAAATCTAAGACAAATCTACATTAAAAGCAAGACACTCCACCTCTCGAAAACAAAACTCTAGAAAAATTGCGAGACAATTTTATTTTCTTTTAACTGTAACCGAAAATTTATTTAAAAACCACCATAACCCAATTAAATCAGTGAGAAGTCAAAAAAAAATGTAAAATGTATTTCTATTGGTTCCCGCCTTGTCCTTGTTGCAGCTCTTCTTCATCGCTTATTTTTTGGTTGCCACTTGTTGTTTAGCGCAAAGGTACATTCAGTAAGATATGACAATCAATTGCCCTCAATAATTTCAAATGAATTAGGCTAATAACTGATATGAAAAGGGATGACATACATAATATATTTAAATTTTTAATATTTTGTTATTTTAAAAGTAATTGTTTATTTCAAATTATGTAAACACCCCAAAAATGAGTGAAACTTCCCAACCAATCAGATTTACAATAATTCACTTTTAAAATATTCTTTGTTAAAAAATTTACATGTGTAAAAGATAAATATTTGCTGATTTGTGAATAGGTACACATATTAATGTTCTTACAGTTTGCAATGCCAGAGGTAGGTACTAATTTGTTTTCAAGGGAAGGTGAGGAAAGTTTAAACAAGCCTAAAGTTGTTTTGATTAAGATAAACCGAAAAACAAACAGTACGCACTTTCCGACGAGTTTGACAACAGTTAATATTTGCAGGGGTGGCAGATGTATGACATGAAAGGACCTTTGATGCATTCTAATGACTGAATAGCCGCTGCGCGTAAACTCCATAGATCTCTGACAATCACTTCTACACCCGAAGCACAAACAAACCAGTGCCCTTGATTTTCCTCAGTAGCACCCGGCCTTTCCACAGAATAGTGCCTTGTCTGATGGTGCAGAAACCAGCTCATGCACCTTACACTCTAACAAAAGTTGCCAACTCTGTAAATGGTGTAGGTACCTAATTCAAATGTCGCCATTTAACATCTTTTCTGTACACATTTAAGATGTACCGTTTAAGCCAACGGTACAACCACAACCCCAATATGGTGCCAACCCAAAAAAGCCTACGTTCAGTGCAGCAAATGATCAGAGACATCAAACATGCCCACCTTACCAACAAATGGATTGACGACCCTCCAATCTCAAAAGAAGATCTAAATCACCTTAGATCCAAAGCCATAACTACATATCTGAAATTTCTTAGATCCATAATGTCACCAAATATAATGATGGTATTTCATATGAGGAGTCTAGTGGACCAAATTCTCAACCAAAATAATATCAAATATCTCAACACACAAAATCTAAAAACTATATGGTTGAATTCTGATAACAATATCTTAATTTGACACGTTGTGGAAGATACTTCCTACTTATCAATTGATGAGTTAAAGGGGCTCTATAATGAATGTTTCAAAAGGCACAATACTTGCTAAAGATTTTGCAAATGAGGTTTGCAAGCTAAGTGGGTTTGACCCTGGGAAAATTCCATGGTTAAGTGCACTTGAGTTGGAGTAGTACTGGGATGGGAGATCTCCTGGGAAGACCCAATGCTTCACCTCTATGAGCATCACCTAGATACAATGAGTGCTAAGTGGACCATTCATTATTATGAGAGATGGGTTCTTGTGAACCACTACTCATAAAACATGGGTCAATGAGTTTGACTCTAAAAATTACATGATTGAATCTTAATAGCAATATTATAATTTGACACGTGGAAAATGCTTCCTACTTAACACACAAAATGGTTAAAAATGACATCTTCAACACAAACTTATACATTTGTTACCATATTAAAATAATATTACATATTGGATCTATATAATTAAAAGAAAATGATGAAAAATGGGCATATGAATTAATATGGGTATATCTAGTACCCTTTACATCATTGATTATCTTCACTTTTAAGATAATGGTATTTGATGGGTAATTTAATGAGGTGCAATCAACGTGGAAGAAATGTACACAATATAAATTCATTATATCATTATAATATCATGTGATGCATATGTGATAAATTTGTTCAATTTAAAAGTAATACATTCTTGAACACTTGAAAAATAAAATAGGTTTTTTCATTTTATGTACAATTATAACCTAGATATAATAGGTTTTGTCCAATGATTGTGAGTTTATTTGTCTTGTCTTGTGAGGTAATAGATGTATTTTAGTTGTTCAAGAACTTCCATTTATTGTGTTCTAATTTTTTTAGAGCGTGTTTGTTTAGACTTTTTACTCACATTTAAATAGATGGTTTTGTCTTTTATACTTGGATATTGTAGTAGATTCTTGTGAGGTAATATATGTATTTTAGTTGTTTAAGTACTTAATTTATTGTCTTATAAAGTATTGTAGAGTGTGTTTGTCTAGATTCTTGACTCACATTTAAATAATTGACTTTGTATTTTATATGTAAATATTATAATAGAGGTAATTTTTTGTAATCATTTTCCATATGCATATAAAACACTTGTTGTAAGTTAGTATCCATAATCATTTGAGTAACTCTATACTTCCAATTATATTGAGTTTTGCATTGTCTTTGCAATGTCCCTTATAATTTAAGTACAATTGTGATTATGGGAACAATCAAATATTGGTAGGTAAGATATTTTTAGTGTAATTTAAAGGCCAAGCCTAATGGTCCCTTGTGCATATAAGAGTAAAAAATATTATCAGAGAAGGGTGTTTTAAAAACACTTTCTTTGTGAGAAATAGTGACTCTACTAGTTTGAAATTAGGTATTAGGGCCTACATTTATATGTATTTAATAATGTATTCTATGATCTAAAGGTATCTCAAGTTTTGAAAGGTGCATTTTACAAACTATATAGTTGAAGATCAATTTTCATGAAGGGTCTTACTAGTAGGCTTCATGAAAATATGCAGACAGATTAAAAAAATTAAAGGATTCCATATGAACTTCCAAGCTACCAAGTTAATGAGTCGTCTAGACCATACAAAGTTGATAATAGAGTCCAAATTTGAGCCTATCAAGATGGATTATATTGATAATAGTGAATGTCAAGATTCCAATTAGTTGGAGGTTTTCCCATGAGAATAGCCTAGGGTGTCTAAGAAAAATAAAGGTCTTTTGCATAAAGATGAACCCTAAAGAATTCAATTGGAATACCTAGCCCTCATGTGCAATATTAGATTAGAGGCTAGAAGAAAATATGGAAAACTTGAATCCATCTATATTTGCCCTTAAATCATTGATAGTAGATGTGGGAAGGAGACTTTCTACCTAAGGATTTTAGATTGTAAATTACTATATTTTTTATAGATAGAGAAAATATTTGAAACATTATTTCTCTTAAGCTAGATAAATCTATATATAAATGTAACATTTTTATCCATATGCACCTTAAGTTGTTTTGATTAGCATCTATTCTCATGGAGAGCTCCTAAGAAACTTTTATTATTCATGTAGTTTATGTACTCATCATTTCCTTCTTACTTTATTCTTTTAATCATCTTCCATCATCATGTGTCATTTCTTCCATACATCTTATATGTATATAGCTATGTCTCATTAGATTTTATGGGTTTCTTATCTACTCCACTAGATGTTTTGTTGGATCTTATCATACTAGCATAGAGTATACATCCCCAATTAGATCTAATATTGGACCACTAAAGCCATCTTTGATAAATTAAAAAAAAATTGTCCTCAAAATAATTTTTACTCACGTTGAGTTGTCTTTCGATCTACATGAAGTATCCCAATTATTTGTTATTTAGAATTTTTTTAGCTAAGTATCAAAAAAATTGTCTAATGTTGTTACTTTTATTGTACTTCTATCTCAATTGAAATGTGATGAGTCTCCTATCAAAGGATAAATTTGTTGATCATAGGACTTTGATTGCATTTTCATACATTAGTTTGATTGGTTGTAGGAAATTTTGAATGCATACCCTAATATGTAGTTGACTAGGTAACAATCTATCAAATGCTCATTGAACTAGTGGGGTTAGTAAAGTAGTAAAACTCAAATGGGAAATCAAAGAGATTAAAATGAAACAAATGTACACATTGATAAATCAAGATTTTTAATAATTGAGGGTCTATGGATGTGACTTTCCTAGATATTTATGGGGTTATAATGTTTGAAATGTCTCATTCTTTAAATTGGTTGTTCAAATATTAAGTAGAGGGGTCCACAACAACAAAAAAAAATATTTGTCTTCAATATGATTCTACTTCACAATTATGATTGTTCAATATTTTATATTGAATTTCTTAGTGTTTAATTAGGTTTTCAAACTTTGTGAAAGATAATATCATTTCAATCCTAGAATAAACAAAAAACAAAATAAGCATCAAGTCATCCATTTTACTAGGTATTTAAATTTTTAGGGCAGGGAATGTGCAGGATCATCATGGAAAAAGCATGCCCTTAAGTGGCAATGAAAATTCAAAAAAAATAGAGTTAGGCAACTTGACGTAAAAATTTGAATAAGTTATCTATATTATTTCAAAAATATGTAAGAATATAATCTGTGGAAAATTAAATGTAGTTTCTAAACTACTAGGTTTATTTTTCTAAAAAAAAAAATCTATTTGGTGAAAAATTGAAATTTCAATGTAGTAGTACTTAAATTTCAGGGAAAAAATAAGAAGTAGGTGTCTACCACCCTAACCATAATAAAATGATAATGTTTTTATAAGATTTTAGATATAAGTAGAGGACTTATGTCCGGATGTGATGAATATTTTTTCCAAGTAAATAATTAATTATGAATTTTTATTACAACTTTTAAAAAATATAAAAACTGTATGTCCTAATTCACCTTGGTCAAAACTTCATGAAATTCATTTTTTTTAATCCTACAAGATGGAAGCAAATGTAACGCATGTTTTGGATTCAAAAAATGTGATACCATTTGAAAGATATAGATGTTTTTCAATCAGGCTATCAATCAAGACTTTAGTCGTAATTCTAATAGAAAATGAATAATAATCATTTATTAGATTCAAACTAAAGTATAATTTATATTGGTGGAAAGCTAAGAAGCTCTATTACAAACCCTTTTTGTTTCATCAATTTTGGGTAAAACAAAAGTCGTCAGCCACATGGACGAAGTCTGGAAAAGCAAGGTAAGTTGTTAAACACGTTTGTTGTGTTGACTTCTTAAGATTGGCAGGTCTGAACCAAAATCCAAAGCAAGCCCGAGGCTAATCCCTAAGCATTAAATTTTGTGTTAGACATATCAGATATCCAATTTGAATCGAATATCCGATATGTTTTACATAGAGTTGCAAAAATGTTATACAATTTATAATATATGATCTAAAAAATGCAATAAAGTTTATAATTTAATATGTAATATACAATATAGTTTATAATGTAATATATAATATACAATTTATGATAATCTCTTACCAAATTATGTATTTAATATATTTTATATTATATTATTATGTATAATATTTAAATATTATTTCAATATTTTAGTTAAATATTTAAATATAAATATATATATTACTAATATATAAAATATTTAAAAATATTATCTATTTCCCTCTCTCTCTCCATCTCTCTCTCTC
>VDFB02058242.1:432947781-433325486 GCA_007258455.2 Sequoia sempervirens | reverse complement strand
TCTCTCAAGTCCACTCTCTCTCTCTCAAGTCTCTCTAGTCTCTCTCAAGTCCACTCTCTCTCTCTCTCTCTCAAGTCTCTCTTGTATCTCTCAAGTCCACTCTCTCTCTCTCTCTCTCTCAAGTCTCTTCCACGTACTCCCTCTCACTCTCTCAGGTCTCTCCCTCACTCACTCACTCACTCCATCTATCTCTCTCCCCTATACCCTTAACCCTTAAACCCTAAACCATGAAACCCTAAACCCTTATAACCCTCTACCCTAAACCCTAAACCCTAAACCCTAAACCCTTAACCCTTAAACCCTCTACCCTCTACCCTAAACCTTTAACCCTTAAACCCTCTACCCTATACCCTAAACCCTAAACCCTAAACCCTTAACCCTTAAACCCTCTACCATCTACCATTAACCCTTAGGTCTATGTGTACAAAAATCAGATATCCGATTCAAATTGGATATCCTATTCAAATCGGATATCCAATTCAAATCGAATATCCGATTTGTACAACTAAAATCATACCATTACAAAACATTTTAAAATGTTTTTCAAATAAGACATCAGATTGTATCGGATATAAGATTATAAAAAATATCGGATTTGTGGGCCACAGAAAAACCCCATGTGGGTCATTTTGTGCATTCCAACGGATCCTACATTTTGTTTGTAGGCTTTGCAGGCAACAAACACGCGGTTTCAGACAGGAAGAGACAAAGATCAACTTTTTGGAGCATCTTCTACTCAAATTTTCCATAAGCAATGATTTTTTAGCATCTTTTATGAGGTATAATGGGGAGCAACAATCGTCAGAAGAAAAAACGTAAGAGAAAGCTTACAAAAGAACAAATTGAAGAATATAGACAAAGAGATAGAGAAGATCATAGGAAGAGAAGACAAGGTATGTTAAATATTGGTGAACTTGACCCCTATGGTCTTTCAAGTGAAGAGGAAATTGAATATGTTCAAGGTGAAAATGTTGGAATTGAAGATGTTGAACATGATATTCAAATTGGGAATGAAAATATTGAATTTGATAATGAAAATGTTGGATTTGAAGATGTTGAACATGATATTGAAATTGGGAATGACAATATTGAAATTGATAATGAAAATGTTCAAGGTGAAAATGTTGGATTTGAAAATGTTGAACATGATATTGAAATTGGGAATGAAATTATTCAAATTGATATTGAAAATGTTCAAGGTGAAAATGTTGGAAATGAAGATTTTGAACACAATATTGAAGCAATTGTAAATTATTTTTCACCAGATTACATGAGAAATGAAGAACCTTGTGTGGAAGAAAGACATATTCCAAATTCAAGAGGTCAACATGAACTGTTCGGTTGTGGGCTAGAAGACTTTTCAACCAATATTTTAGCGATAAGACATTGACTGAGCAATGCCAAATTTTTGTACAATTGCTAAAGATGCAAAAGATGAGACCTTTGCTAGCCAAATTGAATATTCGTGTGAACAAGAAGACCGAAAAAATTCTATTATTGTCAAAAATATTTTTAATCCTCTCAAGTCTATTGGAAAAAATAACAAGGAAAAGGATAAGAGAGCTGCTCGGAGAGTCATTACAACTGCCCTAGTAAGCCATCAATTGAAAAAGGCTCACTTTATGAGACAAACTTGTATTGATTTTGACATAAATCATAAATCTTTGGATAGAGCACTCGCAAGAAGAGAAAGAATAGATGATCCTCTTAAAAATGATACATGGGCTTTTTTTGGGAGGCTTCCATGTGTTGATAAGAAGCTAACCGATAATGTAAAGCATGTAATTCAACAATTTTGGCATGATAACTCTAGAGTATCACCCAATGCAAAGGATGTTTTAAAGTTAAGAATTGGCAATCGAGACTGTACACCACATCCTAAACATTTCTTGGAATCAAGCAAAACAGTGTTGTTCAAAATTTTTATTGAAACACATCCAAATATGGAAATCTCACAAAGAAATTTTGAAGGTTTGAAGCCATTTTATTGTGTGCCTCTTAAGATTCGTAATACTTGTTGCAAATACCATGTGGAGTTTTCAATGCACCATGAGCTATTATGCTATATCCGTTCTACTTTGTATACTAATGAAATGTTGCAGGAGTGTGGTGTAATGCATCTTCCAAAATCATCAAGGGACTTGCTAGATCTATTTTTATGTTCTAGAGATGATGGTTGCTTTTTCTATAGAAATGATTGTTTAAATGCGAAGTGCTCACAATGTGGTGGCTTGTCAAAGTTTGTTCAATGTTTTCATAAGAGTTTCGAACATGAATTTGGAAAGAATCTTGTTGAGAAAAAGAGATATGAGATAGTCAAATATACTTTGCAGAGTGGAGGTGAAGGTTCTAGATGTGAGTTGGTTACAAAAAAATGCAGTGTTGCTGATTTTATTTCAGATTTTAAGGACAATATTTTCTACAAGTATGCAAGGCATAGTCATAGGTATCAGTGGTTGGATCAACAATTTAGGATGTGTAAGGACTCTTTTCTGATTGGCACTATTATATCAGTGGTTTATTTTGTAGAAAACTACACATTGCAACCACAAAACGAGGTACAATCTCAGTATTACAATTCCATTTAGATTGCTATTTTTTTCCACATAATGTTTAGACATGCACTTGATAGTACAGAGGAGGATTGAAAGATAATCAGAGAGTATAATTTTTATATGAATGATGAAATATCTCACTCGTCTGAGTATGTCCAACATTGTTTTGAGATTTTTGAGTTCTTGGAGCATGATATAGCAGGTCGACATCTCATTTGGTCGATAATTGCACAGTCAATTCAAAAATGCTCGATGTTTTATTGGTTGAGTAGAATGCATGTAGAGAGGGGTCTACCTCATATTTGGAGTTTTTTTGAAGCTGGACATGGGAAAGGGGAGCATGATGGAGTAGGTGCATGCGTAAAGAGAGCTCTAGTTAAGGAGCAATTGAAGATTTCAAGAGCAAAATTCAGTGATGCACATTCTATTGTTGATTGGTGTAGTTCAGCATTGTCACAGGGAGTGACACTTGATTCAACAATGCGTAGATTCTTTTGGTTGGTTGAGGAGGGTACAGTGGGAGGTAGATTGGATTGTCATATAATCAAATATTCTTCAAAGATGCATTCATTTCAAAGCTCAGATGCAGGCACATGGACCATTTGGACATGAGAGTTGGCTTGTTTTTGTCAGAGTTGTATTCAGTGTGAGTGGGATCAATTGAGAGTCAAGTGAGTGGGTGGATACATGGGTTCCACAGTACCTAACTTCTTTATCTCAAACAATATCCTTGACAAATGACACAATGGAACTGGCTTTCAAATCTACTATAGCCAGGACATATTTTTGTAGTTGTTGCACCGCAAGGGAATGAAGTGAGATCAAATTATTGGTTGGATCGATGTGTGCGGGTAAAGCATAAGCTAGCACAACTGATGGAAGATGATGATGGTTTCGTGTATCCTACAGGTTCAGTTGTGGTTGTAGGAACTTGGTTGCAAACATACATGATTAGAAAGAATGGCATACCTATATTTGAAGACTACAAGAAAAACAAAACCATTCTCATGTGTTCACACCTTGTTATAGCAACAAATGTTAAGTTGTTGAAGATTCATGCCAGACCAAAGACAAAACAACTATGGACACTTAGTAATGATGATCATGAAACAATATTGGATACTCTTAAGCAAAGAGATGACCCTTCAGGCACACTTGAATAGCATTTTCAAGAATGGAAGGTACAATGCTTATGTTCATTATGCTTAAGTTCATTAGTGTTCTTTATTTAATAGTGATATTTTGTATACTATTGCAATGTAGGTGTCTTTAATAGTGATATTTTGTATGCAATTTTGTGATATTTTTGGTATGATTGATCATGGACCTACCGCAACAATAGCCAGCTCTAATCCTTTCAGAGAGTATGCAAAATATTACAACAATATAGATTGGTTATTCTAAGCATCTTTTATAGTTTGCATTACCATCTCATCATATTTTGTGTCATTTAGAATAATATAGATTGGTTATTCTAAGCATCTTTTATAGTTTGCATCACCAATTCATCATCATTCGGTTGTTTAGATTAATATAGATTTGTTAGTCTAAGCATCTTTTCTATTGTGACAATATAGATTTCTCATTTTCCCACTTTTTATATTTTTGGCACAATTGATCATGGACCTACTACAACAATAGCCAACTCGATCCTTTTCCAGAGGTATAGATTAAAAATATAGATTGGTTATTCTAAGCGTCTTTTATAGTTTTCATTACCATCTCATCATATTTTGTGTCATTTAGAATAATATAGATTGGTTATTCTAAGCATATTTTATAGTTTGCATCACCAATTCATCATCATTCAGGTTGTTTAGATTAATATAGATTTGTTAGTCTAAGCATCTTTTCTATTGTGACAATATAGATTTCTCATTTTCCCACTTTTGCGATATTCCTAGCACGATTGATCATGGACCTGCTACAACAATAGCTAGCTCTAATCCTTTCGAAGAGGTATGCGATAGATTACAACAATATAGGTTGGTTATTCTAAGCATCTTTTATAGTTTGCATTACCATCTCATCATATTTTGTGTCATTTAGAATAATATAGATTGGTTATTCTAAGCTACCTTGATGGTTTGTACAGGTGCTTGTCAGTCCAAAACATGAACATACTACTATTGTGGAAGACTGTGCCCTGAATGCCTCCAATAGGCAAATTTTGTAAAATTTGAATTTTCAAATGTGAAACAATGTAAAAAGGTCATAACTGTGTATGGACATAATCTATATCTAGTGATGTTTTTTGAAATATGGGTCAAATGTCTGGCATTGTATAAAGGGTATGTTTAAAATGTAAAGGGGTTTGTATTTTGGAAACTCATAGGTTGAATTAGTCATACAGGTGTATGCTTTGTTATTGTTATTAGGACAATTCTGTAATAACTTTTTGTACTTAATCAAGCTACAACCGAAGGTTTTCTTCCTAGTCTTTTCTTGTCGGTATGCTTGTTTGAACCAGGTTTTCTAATATCTCCTATTTATATATAATAAATTATAGTGGCTTGCCACTTTTGCTCCTCAAATCCAACTTGGGTGCAACTTCATTTTTAGCAACTTTCATGAGGTTTTTAAGGAAATCAATGTTTTCAACCTTTCCACACCCTATAAACTCATCAAACACGTCTATTAGGACCTGCAAAAGCTTGATCCAACCTTAAATCTTGCTGCCCCCATGTTTCATTGACATTAGCAAGTTGTAACCACCATTTTTCACCTAATTTCACTCATTTTTGCCATGCATGGCAACTCACCAACTCAAGTACAGATCTTTCTAGCTCTCTAAACCCACATAGTCACCTTATATAGTCCTAATAAAATCTACCATGGCCATACCATCCAGCTACAAACCGTACAATAGATGGTATGGCCTTTTAACACTTTGGACTCTTGAGGGAAATCGTTGGTCCAATGTAGCTCGGAGTGATTCGGCACATTTGGGTGCAAAAGAAGACCATCCCTAGCGTAAATGTACCCATCTGGAGATGTTGGAACAATCCATTTGGTTGTACGAGTTGTAGAATGAAATTTGCACCACTTTGCAACTTTACACTGCTTGCATCTAACAACTTTTCCCTCAACTGAAAATTTGCCACCATGGGAAAACACCTCTGAGATAGAAAAAATTGAGAGAGGTTATTGTAGATGGGCCAAACACAATCCCATAGCCTCAAACAGAGAGTCTGTAAACATCACGATTTTTGAGAAATAGCCCTTCAAAGATTGTTGCCTTTTAGCACTTTGGACTCTTAAGGGAAATCGTCGGTCCAACGTAGCTCAGAGTGATTCGGCATATTTGGGTGCAAAAGAGGACCATCCCTAGCATAAACGTACCCATCCAGACATGTTGGAACAGTCTGTTTGGTCATACGAGTTGTTGAATGAAAGTTACACCACTTTGCAACTTTACACGATTTGCATTTGACAACTTTTCCCTCAATTGAAAACTTGCCACCACGGGAAAACGCCTCCGAGATAGCAAAACCTGAGAGAGGTTATTGTAGATGGGCCAAAAATGATCCCATAGCCTCAAACATAGAGTCTGTAAATGTCACAGTTTTTGAGAAATAGCCCTTCAAAGATTGCTGCCTTTTAGCACTTTGGACTCTTAAGGGAAATTGCCAGTCCAATGTAGCTCGGGGTGATTCGGTGTATTTGGGTGCAAAAGAGGACCATCACTAGCGTAAACATACCCATCTGGAGATGTTGGAATGGTTTGTTTGGTCGTACGAGTTGCTGAATGAAAGTTGCACCACTTTGCAACTTTACACTGCTTGCATCTGACAACTTTTCCCTCAACTAAAAAACTTTCCACCACGGGAAAACACCTCCGAGATAGAAAAAAAAAAGAGAGGTTATTGTAGATGGGCCAAAAAAAATCCCATAGCCTCAAACAGAGAGTTTGTAAACATCACAGTTTTTGAGAAATAGGCCTTCAAAGATTGCTGCTTTTAGCACTTTGGACTCTTAAGGGAAATTGCTAATCCAATGTAGCTCGAAGTGACTCGGCATATTTGGGTGAAAAAGAGGACCATCCCTAGCGTAAACGTACCCATCCAGATGTGTTGGAGCAGTCCGTTTGGTCATACGAGTTGCTTAATGAAATTTGCACCACTTTGCAACTTTACACTACTTGCATCTGACAACTTTTCCCTCAAATGAAAACTTGTCACCACGGGAAAATGCCTCTGAGATATAAAAAATTGAGAGAGGTTATTGTAGATGGGCCAAATGAGATCCCATAGCCTCAAACAGAGAGTCTGTAAATGTCACGGTTTCTGAGAAATAGCCCTTCAAAGATTGCTTCCTTTTAGCACTTTCGACTCTTAAGGGAAATCGTCGATCCAATGTAGTTCAAAGTGATTCGACATATTTGGGTGCAAAAGAAGACCATCCCTAGTGTAAACGTACCCATCCGTACGTGTTGGAATAGTCTATTTGGTTGTACGAGTTGCTAAATGAATGTTGCACCACTTTGCAACTTTACACCGCTTGCATCTAACAACTTTTCCCTCAACTGAAAATTTGCCACCACGGGGAAACGCCTCCGAGATAGCAAAAACCGAGAGAGGTTATTGTAGAGGGGCCCAACACAATCTTGTAGCCTCAAACAAAAAGTTTTTAGGCATCACATTTTTTGAGAAACAGTCCGTCAAAGATTGCTGCCCTTTTGCACTTTGGACTCTTAAGGGATTTCGCTGATTGAACGTAGCTCGAACTGCTTCGGCTTGTTTGGGTGGGAAAGGGGACCATACCTAACCTAAACATAACCATCTAAACATGATGGAATAGTTGGTTAGGTCATACCAGTTATAGAACAAGATTTATTTATGCACTTACAAGTAGTTTTCAGCCTCCAACCGAACTCCAACGCTGATTTTCGTGTGAAAAAAATCCATAAGACCATAGCTTGTTGATTTATTTTTAATGGAACTAGTGGGTAGCAGAGTTAACTTCTTCACAGATTTAGCATTTGAGATTGCAAGAAGACATCAAAATGGCTAGTGTACTAAATAAAATCTTATGATTTTTGAAGAATGCTGATAACTCTACTCAGTTGGCTTCTTTTTTCAAAATCATACAAATTGAACCTTGGAATCAATAGAATCTGTATATCAAGCTACCACAATTCAAGTTTCAATGATGAATATTTATCATGCATGTTTTTTCTGAAGAATCAATAAGATCATAGTGAGTTACTTTGCAAAAACTGTGGTTTCTATAGAAAAAATCTGTGTTTTCTCCATTGTTTGACCCCTACACAACAAGTAAATGGCTGCATAGCATGTGGAATGAGGGGGAAGTAGGCTTGAGACCCCTTTAAAGTTGGTTTGAGTGCTTTCTTTTCATTTTTTGTGAGTTTTGTGCCAAGTTTTCTCAAGGCGGGTAGTGAACCCAGATTTTGCATTTTGAGTAAATTATGAATTATTGAAGCCCTTCACCTACTGTACCTTTCATGTGGCTCAGTGGAGAGGCTGTGTACAATATTATTTGAATGTGTGTAGGTACATTTAAGAAAGGGGAAATGATTTGTGAGTCTTGGAGTTGCTGTCCTAAGCAAATCATTGCTTAAATTGCATGAAAATGGAGCTTTTAGCCTAGGGTTTGTTAAAATCAATGAGATTGGGAGAATCTGTTTAATTTTTAAGCATATTGGGGTCATAATAGAGGTTTCTGAGTCGGTGGTATGGTCAGAGGAGTTGTGCAAGTGGTACTTTTAGTAAACCATATGCATTTGCATTGTAAACAAACGGTTTCATGGGACAACCTGCTAAAGGACCTGTAGGTGCAGAATAATCTTAGAATTTGTTTTTTTATGACACAACTCGAGATTGTTTGGGGTGTTCTTGTGAAGATCAAGTGTTTAAAGGACACTCACTTTGTGAAAGAGGGCTAATTCACTAGCCTAGGATAGGGTATGTTATTGGTTCTCAAATTTGGTCCAAAGGAGTCAAGGGTAGTTTTCACATATGTTTTCACCCCCGCTCTACATCAATCCATAGCTTGTTTGAAAGCACTTGTTTTAGGATTTTAGCCATAACAACAAGCCAATGAATTGTTTGATAAAAATCTTTGGTACACATGTATGGAAAATGTGGTAGCATAGACAAGGTAGTGAACTGTTTGAAAAAATGCCTCAAAGAAATGTGGTCTCATAAAATTCCATGACAAGAAAATGCAATTGATAACTACTCCTAGTTATTAGTTATGTAATGTGAAGTAATTGCATAACTACTTAGGTTGACTTTGTAAAAACTATATTGTAATTGAATTTTTTTCATCTACCAGTATCTAGTTGTTAGTTATGCAATGTGAAGTAATGCTTTGAGTTTGAAAGATGTGCAATGCAATGTAATCAGTGATATGAATATAAACTACATAATACAACCATTCTTTTTTATGCTATTGTACATTGATATTTAACCATTGCTCACTTGATTAAATTTTCAAAGAGTTTAATCATGCACATGAGGAAGAAATTAAATTTTGATTGTTAACTTCTATATATCAAATTATCCAATAATCTTGAGTGTATCTCCATATACAAAAATGGCATCAACGCCAACTCAAACAAAGTTTTACAAAATGTGGCATATGCCATCTTGATGTCTATTCAAAATTTACATGCCAAAATCTCTATCTCATCCTAAACTACTGGTGGATCATCAAAATGGAGCTTCTTTGAAGCACTCATTGGCTTTGAAGGTAGCTGCACAAGAAAAATTCAAACCACAATTGAGATTAGTTATACTATATGATTTAAAATTGAATAATTAACATCAAAATCAATATACATTGAATTATAATTGAACTCTAAAATTGAAATCTTGATTACTTGAAATATTCGTCTCTTCAAAGGGTCAGGAGTCCTAGAATATGCCCCTCTCAAAGAACCAACCAAACCAACTTTTGTAATGTCAATCTATATATGTGAACAAAAACATAAAATTGATCCAACTTTTGTAATGTCAATCTATATATGTGAATAAAAACATAAAATTGATCCAACTTTTGTAATGTCAATCTATATATGTGAACAAAATCGTAAAATTGATCCAAGTTAGCATACAATTGTCGGTAATAGGAACATATAAATACCAAACACAAAATAAAATAAACACATACCTCTTTAGGCTGATCTTTTTCTTTATCTCCTTGAGGTGTTTCAACACCTACTCCTTGAGTTGTTCCAATACCTACTCCTTTAGGCGTTGTGGCAATTGTCAACAATGACGTATAGCTCATAACTGCCTATACATAAAAATGACAAGTACATATGAAACTACCAATCTATATTGATGTATGTATAATCAATATAAGATCTTAAAAATATTAATTCAATCAAATTTGAGTTCAATTACCTTCCCCTTATCTAACATTGCACTTCCATAGTCTGGACAAGGTTGCACCTCGCTCTCACTAGGTATTTCCTACAAGAGGAAAATAAGATAAACATATAAGTTATTATATAATTTCATTAATGACAATTCAAATGACAAGCAAGTATATGATAAAAAAATGTAAACAAGTGAGTGTGAAAATATATATTGTGTGTGTGTTAAGGCCAAATGAAATGGCTCTAAGGGTGCTATCATCCACCTGTGAGAGCTCCTCCTCAGACATCAATTGTTAAATAAACCATGCAAATATATATTAGTACTTTATACTATCTCTTATTAATATTCATTTAAAAACAAATGCAAGTTATGAATTTACAACTTAAATCTTACCTATGTCACTATTCCAATGTCCCCCTCTCTAGCAGGAGAGGACTTTGTAGGGTGTGCTCCACTCCCCTGCATCTGATCTATAATGTCCACATCATGGAGGTCATAATCAGAAGTGTCCAAGGGATGCTCGGCAGGCTGTACAAGAGGACCCAAGCATATCTGGTGGCACATAGAGCAATTATGTGGCACATAAATATGTGGACCTGACGAGGATGACATAGCAACACTCAAGCCATCGCCAACATCACCAGAATGTGGCTAAGCTATTCTAGAAGCATGTGAAGCCAAAAGACCACTCAAAGAGTGAATAGCTTAGATAGTCTATGTGGCGACATCTTGCATAATATCTGGATGATAAACTGGAGGTGGCGAAGGAAGAGGAGGAGGGGGAACATATGGGCACGAGACTACTCTAAGTGCCCCTAGTCTATCCTGGGGCATACCTCCACCAACGCCCTAGAAGGGTTTAATGTCAAAGTAATTGACATGATGCCCTAACACAAACTCAGCATATAATTTTTTAATAAAGTAAAATGGTATATCACAATTGTTGTTCGGTGGTTTATCAAAAACCATACACCAACGATCCCAAAAGTTATCTACAATGTCCCTATGCGTGCACCATTTTATAGAAAGTTTTTGTTTATTAACATTAACTGACAAACCAGTGTGGGGGTTAACAAATAAAGAGGCTATTTGGGCTTTGGTTATTTCGAGATCTTTCACATCATCATAAGACAATCCACATGCGTAATATTCCCTCATGTCTTCTCGCCACGAATGAAAGGCATTATGCTGGGTGGAGATGGTTTCTATATTTTTAATTATTTCCTTCATTGTGTTTGACATCTCAGATAATCGAGGGATTCTCATATAAACATTAGAAATTCCCCTCAATTGCTACAATTTTTCACCAATTAACTCTTCAATTCATGGCTATGGAGGTGGTGGAGCACTTGGCATTTGTGCATTTTCATTCTCAGCTAGTGGATCATTTGGAATTTGTGCATTTTCATTCTCAACAGCCATAATGCCTGATTAAAGTTAAAAACTATTTAATCTAATTGAAATTAGACAATATAAATGAAAATATTGTAAAAATACCCTAGTTTTTTTTTTTTTTTTAAAAACCCTACTTTTTAACAAAAATCTATAAGATTCTCTAATTTTTAATAAAAATACATAAACAACTCTATTTTTTAATCAAAATCTATTAAAAACATTCATTTTTAATCAAAATCCATTCTATACTCAAGTTTTTCATAAAAATCAATCAAAAACCCTATTTTGAAAAAAAAATCCACAAAAAACTAACTGAAATTATACAAATCTAATTCAAAATTCGATTAAAGCAAAAAAAATCCAAAAACTAACCTTTCAAATCGGATATCAGCTAAATCGGATATCTGATATGTAAAAATCGTCCTCACTGTGCACCCGTGGCCTCTGTGCAAATGCTAAATGATTTTAACAACCCGAAATAGATATATATATATATATATATATATATATATATATATATATATCTGTGTGTGTGTGTGTTCCTCAAATTGGATATCCGATATGGAGATCTTGGTTTGGGCATTGCTCTGGAGCAATGTACTAACACCCAAGCCACAAAAAAGTCAACTCGGCGTTTTCGCGTTTTTGGGTCCATGAAAAACGTAATTTTTTTCCCATTGCCACTTTTTGGCCCATCATAATCCTGCACATACCCGACAATGGTCTTAACTTTTATCTAGGGTTATTTAGTAACTATCATTAGTCTAGCTCTTGAGAATCACTATGATTAGGCCACATGTATGGGTGATCCTACTTGATCATAATTTTATCATTTATAGTGTTGATTGAATTAGAATTCAAAGGCATTTAATTGTTTGTGTGTGGATTCCCAAAGGGGTACTTTTATGAATCTCAATCCTATGTTGGACATCAATGTAGGGGCATGTCAATCATAACCACTAGATACACAAATGGGACCATAATTTTGTGAAAGCATAATTTTTTATAGACTTCAAAATTTAGATTCTAAAGGTCCTAATTGGTAGTAGATAACATGCAACCTTCATTAATACTCCCTAGATGAATTTGATAAAAACGCTAGTATTTGATATCAATATTCTTCACCATGCATTTGAATTCATAGAACTAAAACTATGATCCTACCTATGTATTTTAAAGAGCTGAATTTATTACACATTATATGTATAAGGGATTGAAATGTGACTAATGATGTTTCCTCTATAGATTGACCTTGTTTTATTACATCCTAAGAAATAATTGACTCTAAATCAGTCTATTAGGTTGGTTGAGGCTACAAAGGTAAATTCTAAGGATCAATAAGTTTCTTTTGTATCCAAAATAAGGTAAAACAAGACCATGGAAGATAAAGAATATAAAATACTTGGGGGCTCATATTACACTCTTTGATCATGTTCAAAGTATTGAAAAAATTATTTGTGAGCATTAAAAATATATGAAGCTCACAAAAATTGAGAGAAAAAACATGAAAAATAAATTAGAACTATAGTGGGAATATGAACATAAGGGAAAAGAGTTTGATAATAATGATAATTATTTTTTTGTTGCAATTGTGATAGTCCTTGTGAGGGATTGATCAACCCCTAGTAGAGAGCACATGATAATATGATGTTGGAGTTACTGGCAAAGATTATTCTTAAGAAGAAGAGATATAAGTCAACCCTAACTTTAAAGTTAATGGAATGGATTATAAAAATTAAGTAAACCATCACAACTTCATGATGCTTGATGAATTTAGTAAAATTAGTGTTTCGATAATTTTTTGTTGCTTTGGTCACCAAAAGAGACAAGATGTTTCTTAAATCATTAAGGAGGTCAATGAGGAAGAATGAGACACTATAGGTACAAGAACAAGGCCTCCTTTTTTAATCCATATATTTATTCTAAATATATTAACACTTGATGAGTAGAGGGGTTTGGTCAAGAACTATATATGTGTATTTGGACAAACCTTTAGTTTGGATATGGAGCCTCAACACTTCCAAGGACCATAATTTTATGTATATATGTAGACATTAGTTACATGGGTAGAAGTTTAAGTATGGATTCCCCTCATCTCTCTTGTCCATATAGTACCTTATGAATTGAATTTTTCCACTTCATAAGCCAATAAAACAAGTGAAAAAATAGGGTGAAAAATTAAATAAGGTTCTAGAGATTTAGCAAAGGATGCAACATACATACATTTACACAATTTTGGTAGGAAAGAATCAGGGAGGCAACCATATCATGGAGGCATGGTACTACATTAGGCCAATCACTATGGATATAGATGAAACCAAATGGGAAATCATAGGACCCATTAGAATCATAGAAGCAACAAATACTCAAAACCAAATAGGAGAAATTTTCATAGTGACACAAGGTATTAGACTGGATATGGATCAAGGATCGCATCTAGGTCCCATCAACCACAACCTATTTCCAAAGTTTCATATGGATCGTTGGATGAGAAAGCATAAAATCATATTTGAACTAATTTGCAAGAATTTTTATTTTTGGCTTATTCTCACGGTTCAATGGAAAACCATACTAAGGGGGAATAAATGTAATGCAGATCTAGAGATATATTATTATCGTGTATTAGGTAGTAATAAATAATGTATTGGGGTGCATATGCTTTGTAAGTCATCCCACTATTTTTCTAGAATAAAGCAATTATCCCACATGTGTGGGTAAATGGTAGTGGTAAGTAATTGAGTAGTATACAATAAATGCAATAGACTCAGATGGAATATGTGAAGAGTATTAAATCTAGATTTCATGTTGAGGTACAATGTAGAGTGGCTTCCTTCCAATAAGAATCATTGCATGGTGTTGTTGTGTCCAAAGGGTTTGATCAAATATTATAAATATATTTGATTATTTTTATTATTGAGTTGTAAGATCTCTCTTCTATTATTGGATTATTTCATTATTTGTATTGAGGTTCTTAACACATTAACTATGGATTTATATTTAGAACTAGGATAATCATTGTGAGAATATATCTTTCACCTTGTGAGGCATCTTGATTTATTTAGACCTTTAGGAGTATTAATTTATCTCTATATCATAATTCTTATTCCTAATGCTTCTAATGAACCCTTGTCATGATAGCTCTTATATTCTTAGTTGTTGAAATTATTGCAAGTTTAGGAAATAAATTGTATTATATGTCCATGCTTGTTTAGTGGATATTTTTCTTATGTGGTTGAATGGTTAAAAAAGAATAGATTAAAATATTTGAATGAATTGAGTTAGACTATACCTTGCATCTTCTTGTAAAAATATTTATTGGTAATATTAATTTATGTTAAGAAAATGAGTATTAAAGACAAAAAAATTAGTTATGCATCTAATTTTAAATTTTGTTCAAAGTTTAAATAGTTGAGAATTTTAAGCATGAATTTACCTTAAGAAATTTAATCCCAATTAGCTAATAGAATGGGATATGTGTGTTCATATCTATGTGTAGTCAAAGCTTAAGGAAGTATGTGATATGGATGTAGAGTGTGATTTGTAAACACCTAGTGAATGTTGCATTTGTATCTTGAGTATGAGATACATGATATCTATATTTTGAAGGAGGTTATGGTCCCTTAAACACTTATCAACTAGGTCCTAAGATATTCTCTAAACTAAGATTAGTACAATACCAAGACAAAGAAAGAGTTAATATAGTCAGGCCTTACACTCCCACCCAAGCTTGTTCCTCTATTATCACCCTACCTACTTCTAATGTCACCCATATTATCTCTACTAGTGTGGTACCTAATATTCATGTTCCTTCTCCTAGTCCTATGTCTAGTTATTGCTTTACTAATAACATGCCTTCATTCCATGCCACTAGTTTTCTATATTTTCTCTTATACTAATATCCCTTTATGTTGACCAATATTTGCTATATATGTCCATAAAAACCTTGTTGGTCAATAATTAACCAAACATAGACTTGCCACATGCAATAATCTCAAAGTATGGTCTCACTCAAGGTACAAATAGATTTAAAAACCAATACTTGATCTTCTATGGATATTTAAACATATAGATCTAAACATAAGCACACACAACAAATATACAACACAAAAGCTCAATATTAACTCATGTATGCCTAAATATAGAAGCTTGTCATTAACATCAAAATGAACACATAAAAATTATCAAACCTTCTCTTCCCACCTCTTAAATCTCCAAACAAGAGCTTCCCTCTCAAAAGAAGATACTTGAAGGAGATGAAAAGTTATATGATTCACTCCAAATATTTGGTACCTTAATACTAGGAAAAGGCCATATATTGTGCATGTTACATCCAAATAGAATTTCCTCACAAAAATTTGAAGGGATAACTCCTTTTCAAGCATGGATTGGTTAGAAACCCATAGTTAATCAATTTTGAGTGTTTTATTCTCTAGCATTGGCTCACATTCTAGCAGAGAAACGTAAGGCTATGGACTCATGGAAAAAACCTTGCATGTTTGTTGGATACCTAGATGATGCTAAAGGCTACATGCTTCTCCATACTACCATTCACACTTTATTCATTAAGAGGAGTGTTCATTTTGAGGAGATCCCTTGCAATTATTCTCCTACCACTTCTCCATCCACCATCACATTGGAGACATTGCATCATGTGATGATGTAGTTATTTAGAGCATCTTAATCCTTTTTGATTTTGATGAGGATTTTTCTTCCTCCACTTCAGATGGTAATGATGATGAGGAGGATTTACATTCTTCTCATAGTCATCATGGAAAAAACCTTGCATGTTTGTTAGATACCTAGATGATGCTAAAGACTACATGCTTCTCCATCCTACCATTCACACTTTATTCATTAAGAGGAGTGTTCATTTTGAGGAGATCCCTTGAAATTATTATCCTACCACTTCTCCATCCACCATCACATTGGAGACATTGCATCATGTGATGATGTAGTTATTTAGAGCATCTTAATCCTTTTTGGTTTTGATGAGGATTCTTCTTCCTCCACTTTAGATGGTAATGATGATGAGGAGGATTTGCATGCTTCTCATAGCCATCATTCATAGGTTGATGATTCTCCTCCACACTCTCCAAACTCAAGGCCTTTTTGGACTCATCATACATTGGAGTTAGTAGGGTGATTGAGTTGGTGATCCTTCAGATAGTAGAAGAACAAGGTCACACTTTCCAAAATACTTTTACAACAGTTTCCAAAATGAATTCCATTCACATTGTCATTGCTATAGTTACAACCCATCATTGGGAAGTTCATCAGATGGATGTGTAGATTACTTTTCTTAATGGTGATCTTTAGGAGGAAATCTACATGGAGTATCCATAGGGGTTCATAAAGGATCATTCACTTATTTTTCATCTTTAGAAGTCTCTCTATAGCCTCAAATAGGCCTCTTGGGCTTGGTATGCCAAGATGGACTCGTTCCTTCTAAAATTTTAATTCATTCAATTCCATATTAATTTGAACCTCTATATTTTGTAGCAAGATGACACTCTCACATTTCTATTTCTCTATGTTGATGACTTATTGATCACATGGAGCCACTCATCTTTCATCAAGGTAGTGAAAATGAATTTACGTGATAAATTTCTAATGTTAGACTTGAGTCTTTTACATTACTTCTTGGGAATTGAGATCATTTAGTCATACTTGTGTATCTTCCTTACACTGCCCAAGTATTCTCTTGATATGCTCTCCAAATTTAACATGGCTGATTGTAAGCTTGCACTGACTCCATTTTTTTAGGGTTCAAGCTTGAGGTTGTCTTCTTCACCCTTGGTTGATGGAACTTTATCTCAAGAGATTGTTAGGAGTCTCATCCACTTGAATCATACAAGACCAAACATTGCATATGTTGTAGTAATGGTCTCTTGATTCATGGAGGAGCCACATGAGTTACATTGGAGAGAAGCTAAGTGGATTCTCCACTACATTTAACATACTCATAGTCATGGGATTTAGTATGTAGTCAGTGTGGCTATTAACTTGGTGAGATACACAGATTTAAATTGGGGAGGCAATTCTTAGAATCATAAGTCTACTTCAAGGTATTTCTTCTCACATGGTTTCAGTATAGTGTGTTGGATCAACAAGAAGAAATCTACAATTGATCTTTCATCTACAAAGGTTGAGTACCAATGGGGTGTTAATGCCACCATTGAGGCTATTTGGCTTCAACATATTATCATAGATTTTTTGCATTCCATTCATAAATCCTAGAGTCATCAAATATGACAATCAAAGTGTGATACTAATCTCAAGGAATCCAGTTCATCATCAAAGGACTAAAAACATTGAGATTAATATGTACTACATTTGAGAGTTGATTTGGGAAAACATCATTGATCTTAAATACTATCCCATATTAGATTAGCTCATAAAAATCTTCACCAAAACCTTCACCAAGAGAAATTTCCTTCATCTACGAGAATTTTTGGGGGTGTGATAGGTGTCTACTTCGAGGGGGGCTTCTTAGTCCTTTATTTTCTCTCTAATTTGGGGGGGTATCTTCTCACTTTATTTTATGGGGGGAATTCATCTTCTAGGGTGATTCTTATGAGGGGTCTCTTTGTACATGTGTACCTCATCAAGCTTCATTTTTTCGGGATCCATATTTTCACCCACCTAATCTATGCTTAAAGGGTAGTGTTAGTGTAGGTTTTTTATTTTCCTTGCATTATGGGATATTTCTTGTTTCCTACACATTTAATAAAGCTTTTTTTATGTTAATTATACTTGGTTAATATGAGACTACATGGTGTAATCCATCATCTACATGTGTCACTCTCTCCCACACATAGTTAATTGAGTCTCACACCCTCTTTTGGAATTATATTCCACCTCTCATAACCTTTAGTTTCTCTATATCTGAGTAGGTTATCACACATGATTTGGCATTTAACAAGTAGGTAAAACCCCCACCTATTATGGATAGTTGGAGTTAGTGCACCTCTTGGATGTATATTCCCATATTCTTCTATGTATACAATAGTCTCCTCTTACCTTAGCTAGTTCAATGAGAGTAATGTTACTATTCTCAAAATTCTCTTATAATTGTCTCTAGTTTTTTATCTTGAAAGATTCTCTCTCCATTCCACTATTTTTATCTTTGATCATTTTTCAACTAGAGTGTATGTGATCTATGATCAACATCAAATTCTAGCTCGGTTCTTGCTTCTTGCATAATCTAAAACCTATTGGTCATATTTTCCACCTCTTCCCTCTCATTAAATATTTTCTTGTGCATATTAAACATTTATGCTTCTTTCATATTATTGGAAAATAAATTAAAATGCTAATTTAATCTCTAATCAATTGGTTTTATATTTTTATAGTAAATAGTCCTTATACTAGGTTTTGGGTGGCTTCTTCTTATTTGCAAAATCTAACATGTTATTAAAGCCATGATGAAGGGATACATAATTTAATTTATATTTTTGAGATATTTGGGGGGATAATCCCTTTGCATGAAAATTTCCTTAAAACTAAATATGTTCTTCTCTTTCATGTTTTGATGATCTAGATAATTAGAACAATTTGATTAAAAAAGTAACATTGGGGTTTCATACTCATTTTTTTTAAATCTAAGTGTTTGCAATTTTTTGGTAATTCAAACATTATTTTTAACTATTCCATGGTGTCTAAAAGGATTGAAAAATTCAAGATTAGCTTTTGTTTCACCAAAATCAAATTTCAAAAAATCGATTTGCAAATAGAGGTTTGATCATAACATCAAGTGAACTATTATTTTTCAAGAGTTTTTTGTGCAAAATGGACCTTAATAGTGTGTTTGAGAAGCCCAAAACCCCTTATTTTCATATAATTTTTTTCAATTTCAGTAGTGGGAGAATTGGAGACAAAAGAAATCCTCGGAAAGCCATGGTCCCTTGTATAAGTTTATAGTCTGCTTATTTACAAAGATTAAAAGGTAAATTTGTTGCATACTATAGCAATAAATACCATAACAACTTGTTGTAGCATATTTCCAACAATGGGAGCCACCACATTACCACCATAAGTTTCTCACAAACATCCAATGATGGCCTTTGTCATTGCCATCACCAACAACCCCACCACTAGGTGGCTCCACCCCTCAACTTGATGATGCCACCACTTGATCTAGCCCTATGATCATAATATAATATTTTAGGGAATATTCCACTATGAAACAAACCTCTACATCAAAACCATCCTTTGTAGTTGGCAAGTTGTTTCATGCCTCAACATGCCAATTTTCTTTTTGAAATTGTTGGTTTTGTAGTACAAATATAATTTTAGCAAATGAATGATGGTTTGGGAATGTTTCAACCATGAGGAATATTTTGGTAGAATATTTAAATATTCCTTTGTTTATGTTAGCATTCTACTTCCCTAATTTATCCCCTCACCATTGGGCTTTTGAAATTTACAATGATACTTTAGAGACCTTGTTTTAGGTCATATTGGATCCATTTTTTGAGATTTTTTTAAATGGGGAAAATTCTCATGCTCTTTATAGTGATGTGGTTAGTTTTTATTTGTGTATCATTGAAAAATTATCACCCTTGATAATTTCACACTAGGTTTAGCTCCCCCTATGTTCTTGGGCCTAATTATTCATTTAATTACCCAGTTTATGAATATCTTCAAAAAATTAAAATATGGGAATGAAAATAAGCATTTATTATTTTCCCTTGATGTTTAAGGCCCTAACAAGGATGGGTTTGGACTAGGGTGCCTAGCACCCTTGTCTATCCCTTTTTGGCCCCAATTTGAATATGTCAATGTCGACATTTTATTATTTGAAAATGCAATTTCATTTGTCAAATATCGACATTTTATTTTTGGGAAATTAGGAATTTTATGTAAATACAAGTCATTTTCACCATTTTAATTCTACAAAAATATTGAGCAAATTAAATATCCTAAACTCAATCAAGGAAATTCAAGGGAAGATTTAGTAGTATTATTACAATTGTTGAGTAAGAAAAGTGATCCTAGATCCAATTAGGTTAACTAGGATTATATGCTTTTCACTTGACTCAACATTTAAACATAGACCAACTAGGGTTTAATGATTAAATTTTTACCACAAGGGAGAGCCAACCTCCTAGGGTTTATGTTGTTTTTGAAATGTGAGGATGATAAATTTTATGTGTGATTTGACAAGCCTATTTGACATGTAACCCTAGATCTAAAAATATAATTTAATAGACATATAAGAATAAAAGTTACAAAAAAACTTAAAATCTAAGACTGAGATACAAAGAGGAACCTATAATGAAAATTTGAGCTTGAATTGGATAGTATAGGGTGTGATGCACCCTAGATTAAACTCCTAATTTTTTGGATCTAAAATGTTTGAACTGTGTATTAAGATCTACACTCTATTTTTTGAGTTTGTCACCTACTGAAACCTTCAGATCTAACTTGCATACATGAAAATAGGGGGAAAGGTTGTGTTGCATAGGGGCTTGCTAAATTCAAACCCCATTTTGGTATTTCTACCTCCATGTATAGTGATTGATGATGATGAAGAAGGCATACCCTTGGTCAGCAGAGGCCAAAACAATAATAATTAACTAAAATTGATAAATGATAATGTTACCTTGATGTGAAGCCCCTTAAATATGAGATACAACATAATCTTCCATAGAAGTTGATTGATAAATTCCTTGATTGCTTGATATACCTACAAAATACTAGCTCATAAAACACAATAGATTGTTGCAACTAGCATGTAGAGGATAACTCAATACATCTTCATGATTTGGCATGATTGATCATAATTGCTCCTTGCACATAAATTTCTTCATTCTTCTTGATCTCTTGCAAACTTGAACTTGATTGATGAAAGTGATGTGATAATGTTTCTAATTTTTCCCTTAAATGATCTTGATTAATTTTAGGATCTTCATTTTGCTCTCCAAAATTGCTAAGTGTACTTCTAGGTCTCATTAGGATTTCAAATGACAAAATGACTATTATTTATATTCAATTATTCTAATTTCCCCAAAATTAAATACTGATGGTTGAAAAATGAATTGGAAATTCAAATAATAAATTACCAATACCAACATATTCAAATTTGGAGCCAAAAGTGCCAGTTTAGGGCATTGTGTGCCCTAGACTAGACCCGTCCTTTTTGGGCCAAAAGTGTTGGGAGAAAAATATTAAATGCATAATTTTATTTCCCACGTTTGTTTTTTTGAAAATATTCATAAAATGGACAATTAAATGCATAATTTGGTCCAAGCACATAGGGGGAAGCAAAACCTAGTGTGAAATTCTCAAGGTGACAATTTTTAACAATACATTTAGCCCCCACTTTAGTGAGAGTATGAACTTACACTCAGACTCACACTAAAGTAAGAATATGTTAGTAGGGGTTCAATTGTCCAAATATTGAAGAGATAGGATGGTCTTGAATCTAGGGGATGCACTAGCCCCAAGATTCAAGATCCTATTGCAAGAAAACATGAGGAAAATGGAACACACATGTAAAGTGAAATGCAACATGATAAACATGAAGCATACAAAATGAAGACACAAAATGGAACATAACATGAAGTAATAAAGTACAAAGTATACATGATGCAAACACAAAACAATCACAAGACATATAATAACCACAAATAAAAAACACAAGGTTAGTACTAAAAGGATTTGATTCAGTAAGGTAAAGAGACCTCAGTCTTAAATTTATCTCAAATACCAAATGCCATCCATTCAATGTGTTGTTTAAATAAAATGGTATTCTCATAAGGATATTAAATCAATTGTGAAATGCATCGTTGCACTGGCAAGCAAGGTGAATTATGCTAGGTGGCCATGTAAAAATTCTCAAATTCATGACTTAGCAAGCCTTGTTATGCCAAATCCATAGACTATTTTTTGAATCATGCTTCAGGGAGTACACAAAGGTTTAACAGTACATGGGACAAATCAATGCTTAACATCACAGGGGATGAATTAATAACCATGCTCTAGGGGGAATTAAAAACAACACCACCACCAAAGGGGTATGTCAATAAGTCAATCTAAAAAGATGTCTATAAAATGGCTAAGGTGATATACCCCCCTTAAAATGCCAACATACTTGCTATGCTAGTATTTTAAGGAAAATAAGGGGAAGAGGGGATCCTTGAAAAGAATGCAAACCTCCCAAAAGTAGTAATCCTTGCCCCCTAGAAGAGCAAAAGAAAGAACAACCATGCTAGAGACTATTTTGTTGCTATCATAGAAAATATGATTGCACTTAATATTTTACCACCATGAATGGAAATGAGCAAACACATGAAGCTACAAATACCACATAGTGAGGAGAAACACCATAAAATAAATATCATTATTATTTGGAAGGATTAGGTGCATCAACAAAAGGAAGAGCACCACAATCCCTAAGTTGTATTTAACTACTCAAGGCCTGGAATTCATTGGTAGAATGGCCATGCACCTAATGATATACACAAAAGACTTATTATTATAAAATTTATTATATGTTGAATGAGGAAGAGTATTTAATCGGGCTTTAAGGAGCTTTGACAAAGCATGTTCTTGATGTGATAAAGGTGTAGGAGACATTTTTTTCTCTTGTGAATGAAAGCTTGCTCGATTACCACATGATGTTTTAAATATAGTAGATGATAGAAAATGAGATGAAGAAAAAGAAGAAGATTGGAAACCTAATCCCCTTTTGAAAGGTACGATATAGACTTCACACGATCCTTATCTCCTTGTTTCATGTTTTCATTTTATCCACTTTTAGAAAGAATTTTATATCCAAACCCATAACACTTATCTCATTCAAATGAAGAAGTTTTAATTAAATTCTCATGAGAATAATTGAATCTTTCACAATAACACAAATCCTTTTAAATTTTTTAAAGTTAGGCATCACCAACACACGAGGGATGAAAGCTAAAGAGCCATCATCACCATCATGGGATGATGTTCTTGGATTTGTTGTGTGTAAGGGAAAAATTAGAAGCCTATGGAAATCAACATGAATGAATCAAACAAAAGCTTAAATTCAAAGAAAGATTACGACTCCATACCCATTACTCATGAAATGAACAGTATAAATTATTGAATTCAATGAAATCAAACAATGCAAACAATAAGCATACAACAAATTAAATTAACTAATACTATTACCCATCTCATGTCGAAGTGTATCCGTAGTGATGTTGAATTTTGTTGTATCGATGTGAAACCTCCATTATGCATTTGCAAAAGCTTCAATGTGCATGAATGGTGATCAAATATGTGTGTAAAAGCTCTCAAGAAATCAATTGTCAATTCTTCCGATCATTTTTTAGGATGAAGAGGATTGTTATATAGATTTTACGTTTTGAGATGAATGATCGAGATTGCGTAGTATAATATCCTGATCAATGGTTCAAAACCATTGAGAGGAATTAGGTGGTAACAATTAGTGGATTTAGATTTCACAATCAATGTGATTGATGAAATAAAGTTGAGTGTTTAGTGGAATTGAGGAAATAGATGGAGAGGTTAGTGGGATTGAAGAATAGATGAATCAGTTAGGAAATAGATGGATCAGTTAGCCAATCAGAGTGAGCAATCAATGGTTGTAGTTTGCTCAATCACAAAAGGGGGTGAGGGTAATTAATTAATTAATTAAGATTTTTCAGTTGAACATGCAAGTCATGTTTGAATTTTACAAATAAAGTTATATTTGCTTGTTTTTTATTGATTAAGTAGGGAATGGACCCTGATCCCTTATAGAAATAGCACAACAATCCAGAGAATAGCAACCAGACAAAACACCAAAATAGAGGAAGTAGAACTAAAGAAGAACTGCTTCCCCACACCCAACCAACCAAAAACCAACATCAACCTATACCAACCACATAAAAATATATTAACCTATCAAGGATCCAATACAGATTTAACCATTCCATATTATCATCCATCCACAAAATTAGGTAATATAAACAAACCCTATAGAGTACCCAACATGTTCACAAAATTTTGAATAGAAATAAAACTTAAATTTATACAATTCAAGCATATCAAGCCTTTACCACTTAAAATACTAAGAGAAAAGCCAAAAAAACCTAATGACAACAAGCATTAGAAAGCAAGAAAAACAAGAACCGAGGATTAAGCATCCTCAATAAGGCTTCAAGCCTTCATTAGGTCCTCCATTGAATCTTTGATGCTATATTTAATCTTCATCTTTCTTGAAAAATTCGCATCTTCCCTATTTTCCTTTTTCCTCTGTTGTTTCTTTATTTTACCTTGTCCCCAGATGTGACCCTTCACTGCCCTTTTCATCACCACATCAACAACCTTGCACATTTTCAACACAACATTCTCAAGAGCCTGAAACCCGTTAGCGTTGTCATCTTTCTGCAACATCTTCTCAAGAAGCATCAATATTTCTTCCATCCTTTCCACTGTAGTTATTTCCATGCCCGTATGTTTATTTTTCAAGCATTCTTCATTACCAGGGGTAACCGCATTAATCTCCATTTCCTCTAAGTCAGTAGTAGTATTTCCTTTTTCCTACCATACCAATATCCTCCTCCCCATCCTAAACATCCTCTTGCTGATTAACACCTTCCTCCTTCTAACTCAAATCTTCCACATGCTTCGACCCCAGAACCTCTTCCCCAGGAGACCCAACTTCACCCACACTATCAGGAACACATTCTTTAGAGGAAGAAACCTTTTCCTCCCTCGAAACCTTCTTCCCTTTATTATCCTTAGGTTCTTCCAATTTCTTTTCATCTGAACTTTTTTATTTTTTGCTATTATCTGACCCCTTGGATATAGCAAGATATAGATGAGTAGATCTTCGAATCACCGAGGTAGTGGACCCACATTCAGGGCTATTTTCATTATTATCTGGTATTGTTATTGTGTTGGGGTCAACACCCAACTCATGAATCAATAGTTTTCTCTTCTTATTAGTAATAGAATAGAGGGGGAAACATTTCATTTTTTAGGGGTTATTTTGAGGAGAGCCAACCATGAGGGGTCCACGAATTTAGGGGAAGTGTTAGCAGGTTCTTTGACCAGGGAGTGGGGTTTAATTTCAATTAGTTCAATTTTCACAAAACTCTTAGGAGTGGGGTTCTCAATTAAGTTATGGAAAATGTTTCTTTGTGAGGTGGTGGTGAGAACATACTTTCATATTGCCCTAATCAAGCCCTGGTGTAAAGGAGGGTTGGCACCATTGGTAAGGCTTTGTTTTAGGGAGGAGAGGAGGAAAAATGGCAAATTTATTTTCTCCAAGTGCCTTATATGGTTCAAAATGGGAAAATGATAACCATGGACTGACTGAAAATGACCCTCTAATGTAAAATACTTCATGACAAAAAAGCAGACATTATGGTAAGAGGGAGGAAGAAAAATCCTAAAATAGCCATTTTGAAATCTTTGGTCCTTTTCTTTAGCTTAAAAAAAAATCAATATAAGTCTGATAGTTTCTCGTGCTTACCTTGGCAATCAACTTAGCATCAATAGTAAAATTGAGACCACCCAACTCAAATTCACCATCTTTCCAGTCATTAGAAAACTTGTAGCTGAGTTGTTTGTTGTAACCCTCCATGGCTACAAAGTACGAAGTGAAACCATCCCTTTCAAACAGACCCCATAATTCTGCATTCTTTTTTAGGGAATCATATTTACTCGGCTTCGTCCTCTTTCTAGGGCCTCCCATAGTTTTTTATTTGGTTTGATAATCCTTTGGAAGAAGTAAATACTCTACTCTTCGACCTTCCTCGTTTACCAAAGAAGCAACTAGTAATTCAAAAATTTCAATTTTGATAGAAACTTGGTGGATTTTCATTTGGAAGGACAACTCGAACTTTCTAGCAATATTTTTAAAATAATAGAGTTGTATACAAAGCCTAGCCTCATATCTTTGAAACTTGCCTTTAATCGAAATGACATCTCCACCACCTTTACAATACATGATTACTCTCTTTTGATTACACACCCTAACATTTGTGATAACATATGCTAAAAAGTCTTTTCACAAATCTATCACAATATTTTTAGAAATATGCATGATAATCACCATAACCACATTCACTCTTTTCTCATTATCACACAAGGCTTCCCAATGGGCTTGTCCTTTCATCCCATTTGTTTTTAATTATTTTAGATTTAGCATACAACTGCTATTAATAGAGTACATCACATGTCATCTTTTCAACTTGACAAACTGCCAAACAAGAAAGACGATGATTATCATGACTACTGGACAACACTATCGATCCCTCATCTTAATTAAATTCATTCTATCCATGACGAATTAACTAAATCCCCCAATCTATCCTTAGATATTATTTCCTTAATTTGAATTAATTGCATCGGCAGCCCCATTGCCTTCCCTAGAAATATGGTTAATCTTGCAATTCTGAAAGGATTGTATCATATGTTTACAATCATCCAAGATATCTTTTAACTCCCATGGAACAACAACCTTATTGTTCAAATAATCAATAATTAACTTGGAATCACCTTCAACCATAACTTTAGTGTAGCCATTATTTTTTAGATAACTTATACCATCCCACATCGCATAAGCCTCAGTCAAGTTGTTAGTTATTGTACCCAAACCTTTATTGTATACCACAACAAAAATGCCTTGATGGTTTCTAACAATTCCACCTACCCTTGCCAAGCCTGGATTCCCTCTAAAACACCCATCGAAGTTACATTTAATCCATCTTGGGTCTGAGGGGATCCAAATAGTGCTTTTTCAAATTAGTTGTTTGAACCAATTAACATTGTTAAGAGCATGAGACATTCCCCATAGTCGCTTGATTCACATCTCTTGATATGATGGCATTTTCTTTGAAGGAGCATACTTACAACTTTCTATGTGTTTCTTGAATCTGTTTCCTGATAGACATGCATAGCTCTTTACTATTCTTAGTTGTATCTCTAAAAGCTCTATTGTTCCTCTCTTTCCACAAACCCTAGGTGAGGAGCGGGAGAACTTGTCTCTAGAGGTCAATGATAATATTGTGTGAGTAGGGACAAATAATCCAACAATCAATAAACATTTTGAACAATGAATGAGAGGCCCATTCAATCATCAAATTCTTTAAAAAAAAATACCACACCTCTTGAGCGTAAGGACATTGAAACAATAGGTGCATAATGGATTCTTCCTCTTCATTACAAAGGTAGCATTTGTTCACCAGATGCCATCCCCTTTTCTTAAGATTGTCAATTGTGAGAATCTTTCCATGTGTCACATTCCACCAAAAAAAATTAATCTTAGGGATTAGATTCTTTCTCCACACCATTTTCCAGTTAAAAACCCTTGTTTGGAATAGTTGAGATTCCATAATCTCATATAAAAACTTAACAAAAAATCTCCCAGAAGAAATTTTTTCCAAATCCACTCATCATCCCTATTTATCGAAAATAGATTAGGATCACCAATCAGTTGCAAGAGGGAATCCAAAGCAACATCCCAATTATGTTGTCTACCTCCCCTACGAACAACATTATTCAAATAGTTCTTAAAGTCTATCCACTTTGGCCTCAAACCTTCCTAATTTATATAATTGGAGACCTTCTTTCTAATATTTCTTTTCAATCTGATTCTAATTTAATAAAGGTTGTTGTTGGCTCACAAGGGAGCACAACTAGTCCAAGCATCCTCCGAGAAATCAATTATGTGTCCATTTCCAATTCTCAATTTTTCTCCTTTTGTTAGATTACCTCTAATATTTAACAAGATATAAAACTGAGCCATAGGGTAGATCCTTTTTCCTAAGGAAACACCAAACATCCTTATTTCCCAAATACTTGGCCCGTAGAATCAGAACCTAGTCCTTTCCTCCTTCCAGAAAAAACCATCCCATTTTTACCACAAGAGCTTTATTGAACACTTTTATTCTTCTTATACCCAAGCCACCTTCTCTCTTTGGAGTGTAGAAAATATCCCATCTAACAAGCGCCATTTTTTTCCTCTCTTCCACACCCAACCATAAAAATATCCTTTGTATCATTTTAATTTTCTCAGCAATGAAGGCAGGAATGCTAAAGAGAGAGAGATAGTAAACCAAGATGTTTTGTAAGGAAACTTTTAAAAGTTGAACCTTCCAAGCAAAACTAAGCAACTTACCTTTCCAACCGACCAATTTCTTTTGAATATTTTCCACAATATAATTCCAGTAATTACTATGAGGTTTTCTTGAGATTAAAGGTAAGCCAAGGTAGGTAGCCGACAGATTAGCTTCCTTGCATCCAATAACATTTATAACTTTCTCTTTTATAGTTTGGATAGTGTTAAAGAAATAGATCTTGCTCTTATGGTAATTGATATATTGACTTGAGACTCTAGCATATTTATCAAGAACCTCTTTCCATTTTCTCACTTCTGGGATAGAAGCCTCCTAAAGGAGGATAGTGTCATCAAAAAATTGTTGGTGTGAGGCAGGGGGAGGGATAAAGTAGCACATAAACCTTTCAAATTTATATTTACAAGTTGTCTCTGAATATTACAGCCCAACAGATAAGGAGATAGAGGGTCACCTTGTCTCAGATCATGACCACAAGAGAAAAATCCTTTTGGCACCCCATTAACCAAGACAAAGCACTTAGGAGTAGTGACATGAGATCTAATTAAGTTAAGAAATTTTCCTTTGAAACCAATTTTTTCAAGAATGGAAAAAAGGAAGTTCCAAGGGATCCAATCATAGGCTTTAGAAATTTCAAGTTTCAAAGCCATACCTTGCTTTCTGCTAAGGTTCATAGAATGTATTCCTCATGAGTATAAATAGCCACATCCAAAGTTTTTCTTCCCTGAACGAACCCCTTTTAGTTAACAACAATCATCTTATTCAAGACTAATTTCAATCTATTAACCATTATCTTAGAAAATATCTTATAAGTGGTGTTACACAAACTGATAGGTCTATAGTCATTCATAAAAGAAGCCTCATTCGTTTTAGGGATAAGCTCTATAAAATTGGTGTTCATCTAATTTAAAATCCTTCCTGATCTAAAGAAATCCATGATAGCATTGGATAGGTCAGTTGAGACAATGTCCCAATAAACCTGAAAAAAACTAGGAGGAAAGTCATCTAACCTTGGGGCTTTAAAAGCACCAGAGGAGAAAACTGCTTCCTTAACTTCTTGCATAGAAATAGCTTTGGAAATATCTTTTAAATCTTGTTCCAAAATGACATTTGGAATCACCTGTAGAATATCCTCCAAATCAAAATTATCCACCATAGGTATTTCAAGAAAGTTTGAGAAGGAAAAAACTTCCTTTGCAATATCCTCCTCCCTATTTAGTCTTGTCCCATTAGAAGTATCTAAAAATATAATCATGTTTCTACCTCTGTGTTTTAAGGTGGACTGATGAATTTTTTTTGTATTTCTATCCCCTTCCCTCAACCAATGAATTCTTGATTTTTGTTTCCAGAAAACTTCTTTTTTGTTTATTTTATACCACTGAGATATAAGGTCCCTTTCTTGGTTATAGATATTTTCATCCATAATTCCTAATCCTATCAGATCCTAAATCTCCTTAATTTTTAAGCTTAGAGTTTTTTTAGTGGTAAATATATTCCCAAACGAATAATTATTCCAACCCTTAACATTTTCTTTGACTTTCTTTAGCTTCTGAGTTAAACGATACATGGGAGTACCATCACAAGGAGCATTCCACCATTCTTCTAGAACCAAGGATTTAAATTTCGGATGAAGAGACCACATAATTTCATATCTGAAAGGGAAAATTCCTTTAGCAACTTTATCCTCCCACCCAAGGAGGAGAGCACTATGATCCGAGCCAGTCCTTGGGAGAGCTATAAGAGTGAGATTCTACAAAAAAATTGAATTGGAGGAAACAAGTAAATGATCTAGCTTAACAATGATTAGATGACTACCCTATCTTCCATTATTCCATGTAAAAACTTATCCATTCAAAGGAATATCCATTAACCCCGTAGAGTTTAGGAAACCCAACAAATCCATCATACTATCTAAGAAATCAATAAGGCCTCCACTTATTTCTGAAGGATACAAAGGGGAATTAAAATCCCCTCCTAGCATCCAAAACTCCTCCTTTCTATTGATAATAATACCCTCAAGAAAGTACTAGAGATCAAGCCTATCCAAGCATGAGTTAGGACCATAAATATTAACCATATTCCACTTGACCGAGGTAATACTATCTTCCATAGAAACTATCAGGCAATTATTGTTGCAAAAATTTAGCCCTCCAACAAGCCTAGCAGGGTTCCAACAAGTTGCAATCCCCCCCAAGGCTCCATCTACATCACTCAATTCAAAATTAGAACTAGGAAAAAGTCACTTGATCACCTTTTAAAAATTCTCTCTTTTCATTTTGGTTTCCTGGACTAAGAGAACATCCAGTTTCACTTCTGCCAAATAAGGTTTTAACTGTTTATAGGGGCCATTAAGTCCCCCCACATTCCAAGACAACAAACACATGAGAGAAAAAGGAGTAGTAGTATCACCTTGATACTACTAAAAAGGGAGAGGATCTCCCTCTACTTCTTTCTAGTTTTACTCCCAGCAAGGGAGTCAAGAGTTCTCTACTTTCCAGAAGCCACATCTTTATTTGTATCTTTGTTCATCAATTCTTTTAAGGGAGGTCTGCCCACTTTGTTATTTCATCCCACATCTGGTTTCTTCTTCTTCCTTGATTTTGTATTTATATGATTCCAATCCTCTTACACTACACCATCTTTTTGGGGGGAACAAGAGTTCAACAAGATTTTCTTGTCTTCTTCATTATTTTCCTTCTCTTGTTTATCTTCTAGCTTTTGAACCACCTCCAGTCCCAAACCTACTTGAGAGATCTCAGAGGAGGAATTCAATAACCATTCCATATGGCTTTCTATCTCACCTTCCTCGAGGGTCTTCTTCTATTGTTCCTAAATTTTGAAATCAACTCCCTCCATTTCTTGTGATAACTTTTTCAAATTATCCAACATTTTGTTCCCATTTTGTTGTTCACAGTAATTTTCCAGAGAAGGGGAGGAGGAGAATGATCTGTCTAGGATCTAGACTAGATTGCAGTATTTAAATGCTTAACTTTTACAATGCTTTTACAATGATTATTCCAAGTTAATTAAATCAAAATTAACTTATGGAAATAACAAAATGAAAGTAATAACAAGGTGATTATAACAGAAATGAAGGAAATGAGAGAAAGAAAGAGAGAGAAGAAGAGAAGTGCAAACAGTTGATAACGGAGTTCGTCACAAATGTGACTACGTCTCCGGGTCCACTCCAATAGAGAGACCGATCCGATTAACTCCAAAATCAATTACAAAGCACCACAATCATTCTCCAAGCACTTCGGCAGCATAACAGCATTCTGACGTGCAAGAATGACTCAAAGAATCTCCACAAGACCTCTCTTTCGTCTAACTCCACAGCTTCAAGACTTCGTCACCTGAAAAAAAACTTGATCCCCTCTCTCACCTTACACCCCTTTTTATACAAAGAATTTGCTCAAATTGGCCTTTAACCAATTGATTTGAAAATATTTCCCAAATCCACCTTATCTCTCCAAATACATAAAAATCTTCAAAAATCTCCCTATTTTACATAATATTTTCAACCTCCTCCATTTTTAACATATATTAATCTTTAAAAATATTTTAGAGCCCTTCAATCTTTCTTCTTTTCGGGCTTTATGGTTTTGGAGGTTACATTTAATCCTTAAAAAGGATTATTGTTTTACATTTGGAGGGATTTTTTTGTTTGAATTAAGGCATTCGGGTTTTCCACAGTTAACAAAACCAACCGCCGCTATATATATTTTAAAGCCACTTGATGGCTCAGCGGTGGCTATTCATTTTAACACACCGGCGGTTCTGGGTTCAACTCCCGGCCGTAGGCTTTTTACCAACCAAATTTTAACAAACTTATAACAAAACAAAACTCACTCCATCCATTATTAGCGTCCGGTTGTTTGGTTCAACGGTGGAAGAGTTGGCTCGGCAGGCGGAGGTTACAGGCTCGAAAATCTCGGCCAACGACCTTTTGTTCTAACAAACAAAACAAATCTGCGACCGCCGGTAGGAGAGAAAACCCGTGGGGCCACGTGTCGCGCCAGGAGGGCGCAACGTGGCGAGATATCATTCGCCAATAATGCTGACGTGTGTGATGACATGTATGCTGACAGGTGCCGACGTGGAAGTGACGTGTCTTATGACGTGGCTTGCTGACTGTGTGCCAACTGAGCGCTGACGTGGAGGCCGACGTACGCTGACTGGACGCCGACAGTATTGCTGACATGTGTACGGACGACACGTGTCGTGACCTGCTTGGTCCGTACAATTATGACGTGGAAGCCACATGTCAAATTTTGGTTTGGCCATTTCACCGTCTGTACGGTACGGAATGCTGACGTCAGCATCCGTACAGTCCACAAAAAGTCAACTGCAAACTTTGACCGCTGATAAGTTGAGCATACGATGTCGGATTTCGACGAAACGAACACCGTCAGAATCGTCTTGACGAGCTTTTCGCGATGACACTGGTTCCATTGATTTCTGAGATGATAATTTTTTCCACTTCCTGGACGCCCCTAATCCCAGTTTGACCCAAGGTTTGACTGGCCATAACTTGCACAAACGGACTCCTTTTCGCTCCGTTCGAGTTGCGTTGGAATCAGGACTTTGAGATCTTTCTGATGGTGCAGATTTTGGAGAAACATGAGACACTTTAATTTTCACTGAAAAATGTCCACCGGATCAGAGAACCCTTCAACAACTCCCCTAGGAATGACCTTTTCAGAGTTGTCAATGAGGGCACACTCATTAAGAGACTGACCCTCAGCCGTAGCTAAGATTTGAGAAGGCGCCAACACTTTATCAGAAAACAACAAAGCCGAGTTAGAGCTTGGTGTAATAGGCTCCTCTAACAAGTTCACAGGAGCACAATTTTTCAAGGGAGAGCTCAGTAACACTCCTGACTAGGATTTTTTAGATTCAAGAGGGAGCTTTTAACAGGAATCTTGTCAATGTCCAAACTTATTACACCCCTGAAAAATGACCATAGCCTTTTCATAGTCTAATGGTTGAACCCATCTTCCAAATTTTTATTTTAAAGTCACAATGGTGGGAAGGATTATATTGACAACCACATTCACACACATTCTGGCATATACTAGTCATGACTTAAGAAGAGTCACTTTATCCACCATTACCAAGGTACCAAAGGAATCATCAATTCCTTTAAAAACATTTTGGTGTCAAAATTCCAAAGGTAAACCAAGGAGCCTAACCCAAGTAGGGGCCACCTTACCTAGGTCCGTAGAGGCATCAAATCTTGGATTCTACTTACACAAGGACAAAAAATTCTGAAATCTTTTTTCAAAGGCCCAAGGGCCCCCGTAAGGACCTTTATAATATCCTCAGGGATTAAAAAAGTAAATAAAAATAAGCCTTTATGCATAGAATTGATTGAGACACTACCTTTGATATTCCAAGTTTCAGTGGCCCACTTATGTACCTAGTCAATATTAGGACAGGCAACAAAGAAATTTCCAACCCGGGAAAACTTCATACCCTCAATTGCATCATTCAAGATTATATCTGGGACATCCACTTCATCCCCCTATGTAGTGTAGAAAATAGAAAAAGACTCTTGGGGAACTTTTGTCGAAACCTTCCCGCCCACAAGCTTGTCCACATATGACATAGGAACCTCACCAGCCAAAAAGGTGTCCTTTACCCCTGGATTTGAAATGGGCAAGTCCTTTCCTCTGAGATTTGGAATAGGAAACTCTCCAGGTGTACTTTTAAATCCCCCAGAAGATTAAGGAGAGGATGCAACTCTTTGAGGAGTAGAGTGAATAGGTGGGGGAGCCCTCTTGGGGCCTCCACTAGACCGGATCATCAGGGAGCATAGAATTATAGAAATTTGAAAAAGGGGAGCGTGCACACCATCTTAGCATAAACAATTTCATTTGCTTGTTGATGATGTTTGAATAATTAATTTAATTATTCTATTTAGAAAGGGGGAAAGTGATTAAATTAGATTATTAATTGATTTAGGGGAATATGGTAAATTAGCGACATAATTAAATAATTGATGTTATTTATTTAATCAGGAGCAATAAAGATTAGATAAATGATAAAATAGTGAATTAATTAAATAATTTAAAGAGTATTTAATTAATAGAGGAAATCAGGTTTTTTTATGTAAATGATGCGAAATGCAGTGATATTACATGATAATGATGCTAATGATGAGAAAATGTCATTCAGGATGTGAGATAAGTGTTAGGTCATTTACATGTCTACATGTTGATATAGAACAAGATTGACAAAATGAAACACAAGACTCCTTAGGTTTGGATTGTGAGATTTTATACTCTCCCACAAAGGATGGTGTTAAATCTAATGAAGCCCAATCATCACCAAAACATGTATTTGAAGATGAAGCATTATCTTGATCATTAGTTGTATTAGATGCTACCAAATTTGACTCTTCAAGCTTTGATGGTTAGAATTTAGACTCCCCATTGACATGAGGTGTAAAATCTAATGATCCCCAATCATCATCCAAGAGCACATTCATAGTATCATTATCCTTGGAAGGTAATGGCTCAAATTTTAAAGATGGAATCAAAGTAATATGAGATTTGGAAGCATTATGTTCATCTTCAATTGGTGAATTATTTTTTTTTCATTTTATTTAACCATACATATCTTGTTATTATATTCATACTTCATCTCACGATGAGGAGTAGACAAGACTCCCTTCATGGCATAAATCCATGACCTACCAAGAAGAATATTGTATGAGAGAGTATCTAGCATGACATAGAAAGGGGTAGGAAAAGTTATGGGTCCTACCTTAATAGGTAGTGCTATTGTCCCTAATGGTTTTTATAAGGAAGCTAAGGTAGCGTAACAACTTCCTACACTAATCTTGATTGGAGGATGATGCAAAACTTGTATAGATCTTTAACAATTACAGAAACTTAAACAAAAATACATAAATTTATATCATGCATACCACAACACAATGATTTACGTGGGAAAAACCCTTTCGGGAGAAAAACCCCACACTCCAAAAACCACCCAATATATTATTCTAAAATCACAAAGATTACAATATACTTGCAAATCAAGCTTCTCATAGGAGTATCACCAACCAAAGATCCAGAGGCAACATGACTGCTATTAGACTCTTAGAATACATGAAAATACATAACCATAATACAATTCCCTCATAAAATAGGGTTTCCTTCTAGGGCAAGTCAAGTTAATTAAATATCAATCATTAGGTTTAAAACCTAATGATGAACGGTCCAATTTACAATAATAAAATATAAATAAAATTTTCCTTTCTGGGGCACTTCCCCCGATCCCCTGTTGGGGCGCACTATCCCCAAACCCCCAGTTGGGAGGATGATCCCCCCGGACCCCCTCGGACCCCTCGCAGGGAGGACCCCGCTGCACCCCCCGTCATCATTAGATGAACAATACTTTATGTATCAATAGTATCTTATGTAATTGAAAGTTTGAGACACATTTTCCCAAAATTTCCCTACCAACATTATCAAATCCAGAAATAGTAATATTGGTAGGTTGTATAAGTTTCTTATCCACACTAAGCGTATCTAGAAGATCTTGATGCTACAAACATTGAAATTGGATTCATTGTCGATAAGTGTACATATAAACGTAGTTTTATTAATGGAAACACATATCATGTTTTTTTTGGACCTCGAGCAGAGGTTATTCATGTTGAGGGAAGGTAATACCCAACTTTGATGCTTGCATACAATCAAACAAAGCTGCTACATCATTTGGTTTGACAAAAGGTGAGATATCAATCTTATGTAAATTATCTTGTGGTATGTAGGTGATGCTTGAATCAATTCCCAAAGGGAAATATTGGTTGGAGTATTACGAAGTTGCTCAACAAGGTCATATTATTTACCATTACATTGAGGAAGGCTAGGTGGGGGTGGAAGATATGGTTGAGGTAATGGAATAAATGTTGTTTTTTTTGGTTGCTTATTATTTTCAATGTTGTATGTTTGAGAAACTACATGACAACTTGATTTCTTCACTATATATTGTTCCACATGGTTAGTAGTGATTTTTTTTGCAAATTTTAGGATATGGCCATGAGGTTTGGGAGGTCCTATAATGAGAGGCAATTTAGGAGGTACAATAATTAGAGTTTTAGGTGGTCCAATAATAAAATGTTGGTTCATAATTTTAGCTCTTTATCAATATTCTATCAATGGAGGGCCTAATATGAATTTTGAAACCTTCATCTATACTTGAGCCACCTTACTATCATTTGAAAATGTATCAATGCTTCCATTTTATTATGCCACAATATCCTCCCAAGTAGGAGAGGTATTGGGAGGGAAACAAACATGATTCTCAATGATTAGGTCTTCTTGTGCCAAGATACCCTCATAAGTGGAAGAGATATTGGGAGAAGAACCAACATGGTTGTTAATTATTGTATCCTCTTACACAAAAACACTCTCACAAGTAGGGGATATGTTGGAAAAATGAATACTAGGTAAAGTGGTGTTAATAAATGTGTCAATTATTTTATTTCATTCCTTCACAATGTTCTCATATCTAAAGAAATTATAGGTAGACACACCATGATTTACCATATCAAAACCACATCTTTGAAAAGAAAACATGTTATTTTCCCTATGGTCCAAAGAAGTGATGCACAACAAAATCAATCTTGTTTCATAACAAGGACTAGAACAGGGAATAGATCTAGATAGAGAACACTGATAGATATTTTCACAAAAAAAATTAGCCCAAACTGACTGGATAGGGGTGCAATATGCCCTAGACTAGATAGGTAATTTTTTTAAAAATATGATTTGGAAACCATCAATAGTGTTTAAGGTTCTTAGGTTGTAGAGGTTCAAGTCTAGAAGTGAACAGAGTTGTGAAAATACACAAAACTTAATTTTTCTATATGAATCACATACATGCATGCAATTTTTGATATTTTTAGGGAGATTGAGTATGTTCCAATGATGATTTTCATAAATTGAAATAATGAAATTGATTGATTTTTCAAAAAACTTTTGAAATGAAAATATTATGTAATTTCTTCACTTTTTCAATGTTTTTCACTAACATATGCATGCATAAATGACAAAAAAGTATTGCAATTAGATGTCTCATTGAAAATAACTTAGATCTAAGCCCTAAACAAGGAAAATTAGGCCTGAAATTATGCAATTTAGTTCAAATAATTTGTATTTTATTTTATAATCTATGATAAAAAAATAATGTGAATGCCTAGTTTTGAAAATGAAATAAATGCAAGATCTTCAAAGCACCTAGGTTTTGAATCAATTTTCAAAATTTATTTTTATGAAAATAATTTTTTTTACAAATGCAAGATATGTTGTGTTCACCAAAATGTTAAATAGGAAAAGTGATCCTAGACCCAATTAGGTTAACTAGGATTATCTCCTTTTCACTTGACACAACATTATAACATAAACCAACTAGGGTTTTATGATTGACTTGTTTCCACAAGGGAGAGCCAAAGTCCTAGGGTTTATTTTGTTTTTGAGTTTTGATGATGGTAAATTTGATGTGTGTTTTAATAAGACTAATTGACATACAACCCTAGATCTAAAAATATAATTTAATAAACAAACAAAAATAGAAAGTTACATAACTGAATTGGATATGGGAAATGACAACAATGAGGAACCTGTACTGTGAATTTGAGCCTAAATTGGCTGGTCTAGGGCATGTTGCACCCTAGACTAGACTCCTACTTTTTTGGATGTAAATTTTTTGAGATGTCAATTAAGGTCTACACTTTGTTTCCTAATATTGTCACTTGTTGAAACCTCTAGATCTAACCCATGAACATGAAAATAGGGGGAAAGGGTGTGTTGTATAGGGGCTTGCCTTAATCAAATCTCATTTTGGTATTTCTACCTCTGTGTACAACAATTGATGATGATCAAAAGGTCATACCCTAGGTCGAGCAAAGGCCAAAACAATAATAATTGACTAAAATTGATAAATAACAAATGATAATGTTACCTTGATGTGAAAACCCTTGAAAAAGAGATACCACACAAGTTGCCACAAAATTTTATTGATGGATTCCTTGAATTATTGACAGGCCGACAAAATGTTAGCTCATAAAACATAATAGATTACTAGAACTAGCATGTAGAGGATAACTCAATACAACTTTATAATTTGGCATGATTGATCATAATAGATCCTTACACATAAATTTCTTAATTCTTCTTGATGTCATGCAAACTTGAACTTGATTGATGAAACTATTGTGATAATGTTGCTAATTGTGTTGTTGAATTCTCTTGACTGATTTTAGAATCTTTAATTTTCTCTCCAAAATTATTATTAAAGTGTGCTTCTAGGTCTCAATAGGATTTCAAATGATAAAATGACTAGTATTTATATGCAATTATTCCAATTTCCCAAAAATAAAATACTAATGGTTGAAAAATGAACTTGTAAATTCAAATAATAAATTACCAACACCAACATATTCAAATTTGGACCCAAAAGTACTGGTCTAGGGCACAATACACCCTAGAGTAGACCCATCCTTTTTGGGGCCAAAAGTGTCGAGGGTAAAATATTAAATGCATAATTTTATTTCTCATGTTTGTTTTTCCAAAAATATTCATAAAATGGGTAGTTAAATGCATAATTAGGTACAAACACATAGGGGGAAGCAAAACCTAGTGTGAAATTGACAAGGATGAAATTTTTTGACACTATATCAATGCTTTCATCAATCAAGATCAAGCTTGAAAAACATAAATATCGAAACAATTATGTGCAAGAATACATTATGATCAATCATGTCAAATTATGAAGATGTATTGATTTATTCTCTACATACTAGTTACAACAATCTATTATGTTTGGGAACTAACCTTTTGTAGATCTATCAAGCAATCAAGGAATTCATCAATCAATATTTGTGGTAATTTATGGTGTGGAATTACTTCATCAAGGATTTCACATCAAAGTAACATTATCATTTATCATTTTAGTCAATTATTTTTGTTTTGGCCTCTACCCTATTAGGAAAAGGTGTGTTTTACACCTTTCATAAAGTTATAAATGTAATATTTTATTTATTATGTGGTGCACCTCGGGAATTTAGGGATGTGTGCATCACATGGGTCTAGCACTTTTGGGGCACTTTATGTGTTGCATATAACATTGGATTAAATATTTAATGTTGGGAAAACTTAGTATCAAGAATTAAATGTGGGGGTTAATGGTTTTGTAAGCTCATCATATTATTAACATGGTTTTATGTAATACCACTAGGTGGTTTTGTGTGAGCTTGTTTATATAAAATCAAACAAATGGGTAGTCGTCTAAGGCTGGCTTGTTGGCTTGGCTATTTGGATAAGGGGTTGAGAGCATCTCTTGTTAGATTTTGTGATGGTTGAAGCATGTCATGGGGTGTGTGGTTACATGCTTGTTCACATGGAGTACTTATAGAGGCCTTGATGTTTCAAAGGTGTTCATTGAGGACTTTGAAGATGTATTATAAGTTTTATTATTGAATAATACATGAGTGATGGATGCTATTGGAGGCTAGGATTTTCCTATAGTAGATCTTGTGTCATCTTTGATCTGGTATGTTGTCTATTCTTTTGTATATGGATTCTAAATACTTGTTTGTATATATTTCTCTGTTTGGGTTATATGGAAATTATCTTGAGTGGATGCATCTCCTTTCATTTCCAACCTAGGGTATGCCCTCTTGATCATCATCATTTTTTGTACGTGGATGTAGAAATATCAAAATGGGATTTGACTTAGGTAAGCCACTATTTAGCACAACCTTTCCCCCCTCTTTTCATGTGTGCAAGTCAAATCCAGAAGTTTCAAAAAAAGATAGTTATAAAAGAAATAGAGCATATTATAACCTACATTTCAGAGTTTACTAATCCAAAAAAGAAGCATCCCAATCTAGGGCACCCATCACCTCTATCCTTATAATTCAAGCTCAAATTTCAATCTTAGGTTCCTCTCTATGTCTCATTCTTAGATCTGAATTTGTTCTGTTACTTTTCATTTTTGTCTTTGTGACAAACTACATTTTCAAATCTAAGGTTGTATGCCAAATAGGCTTAATAAAATACACATCAAATTTATCATCCTCACAACACTCAAAAAAGAGACATAATTATAGACATGTAAAAAATGACCCAATACATATCGTACATCTTGAATTGCATTTTCCATCATCAACATCATTATCATTAATATAATTGCATTTCACATCATTTTCACTAATTAACCCTATTAATTGAATAAACTTTCTTTATTTGATTAATTCACTATTTCATCATTAATCTAACTTTATTCCTCCTAATTAATTAAATAAACACAAGTTATTTAATTATGTCACTAATATACCTTATTCATCTAAATCAATTAATTTTTTATCATTAATAATTTAATTAAACCACTTTCTTTTCTCTAAATTTGAATAATTAAATCAATTATTCAAAATCACTCAACATGGTCAACAAATAAATATATCTTTATTTGTTAAAGTCAAGAAGAAAACTTGCACGTTCGTCTCCAATATTAATTAGTTACTCAATTAATTAATTATCCTCACCCCCTTTTGATTGAGTAAATCATGACCACTAATTTATCACTCTAATTGGTTAACTAATCCATCTATTTCCTAACTCAACCTGACTTTCTCAATCCCACTAAACACTCAATCTAACTTCTTCATTCCCCCTAATCATTCTAATCTAATCCCACTGATTATCCAATTAAAATCCTTAATTAGATCAATCAGAGGAGTTAACTAATCAATCTATTTCCTCTCAATGGTTCTCAACTGTTGATTGTGATATTTCACTATTGAATCTTGATTGTTCATCTAAAACTTAAAAATCTATAATATAACCTTCTTCCTTCTCAAAAATGATTAGAGAATCTAGAGAATTTGTGTGGAGAGGTCATGTTGAATTGACTATCAAATTCTTAAGAGAAAAAACTTACATCTTTGATCACCATTAGCATACCCTTTTGAAGCTTTTTACACAATAATGGAGGCTTCGTATTAATCCAATAAATCCAACATCAATACGAATTACACTTCGACACATGGGTTGGTAATATTGTAATTCGTGAATTCAGTTTTTGTTCTCTTTTATGATTGCATTGCTTGATTCATTACTTTATAATTTCATTTCATGAGTAGGTTGGGATTTTTCTTTTCTTTGATCTCTTTCATTTGATTTCATTGCTATTTCCTTATGCTTATTTTCCCCCTTACATGTTTTGGCATGCCTAGTGGGACCTAGGTCCTCAACACTAATGTTTTTGTAAGGTTTTGTGAGAAATTATAGGTTTCATAATGCTGACATCTTTTGTAGGAATCGTTGTTGCTATTTGGGTCGTAGAAGTCTCAAAATCTAAACGTAGTTGTCCCTACAATTTTACCATGGTCGTACTAAATCCAACTACTATTATCCTAAACCTAATTGCTATTGTCAGAAAGGCCACTATTGTTTGTTCTATGTTGTAGGTTTATGAGGGGACTAACATTTATAGAGCCACTTTTGTCCTAAATAGAACTGCTACTGTACTTTTTTCTTACCGCTATCGTTTGAAGGAGCCACAGTTGTTCTAGTGAAAAGGTCATTATTGAAGGTAACAAGTCTGCTACTATTCTGATTTCTATTTTTGCTTCAATTTGCAAAGTTTTTTTGGATTTTTGGTATTACCTAACCTTGACCACTGATCATTTGTTGTGCTTGTGAGGTTTTCTAACATTGTTCATGCAACCCTTGCAATATTATGGTGTGTTTTTGTGTGAATAACTAATTGCTTGCTTGCAGAGTTGATGAATGGTCCAAGGCCTTTCAATTTTCAAAGCATTTTTAGTTAAAACATTTACATTTGGTGTACCTAAAAAGAACCTATAAATCTCACACTTCATTTTGGTGCATTTAAAATTGAACAATCAACTTTCACACTTCATTTTGGTATACTTAAAATTGATTTCACATTTTATTTTGGTGTATCTAAAAAGAACCTACAAATCTCACATTTAATTTTGGTGCAATAAAAATGAATAAGACAAATTGAATTTTTTTCATTTTGGTGCTATTAAAATAAATGAACACATTTTCAGTTGGTGCTATTCAAACAAACCCATTTTCTATTGGTGCAATGAAAATGAACAACACAACTTGAAATGTTTACTTTGGTGCATTAAAACTTGGTTATAATCTTCATGTTTCAGTTTGGTGCATAAAATTGAACAAATCATCTTTTCTAATTGAAAATGGCATTTCTTGCTTGAATTCTCAAATATCTTGAACTTGGTGCATCTAAAAAATGAATTGTTATCTTTACACACTTCAGTTTTGGGCTTAAAATCGAATTGCTATGAATTTTCTACGGTTCACTGTGATTGGTGAGCCAAGTACATATCCTCTCCCCCTGCATCTTTTGAAGATCCTGGGTGATGAGAAACACTTTGGGCTTTTTGCATTGTGGTCACCCAATTTTTAGGATAAGGGTCTGCTAATGAGATACATTCCGCAATGGAGAACTCATATAAGTGACTCTAAAATCACATTTACTGGCAAGCTATATAAAGTTTGTCAAATCAAAAGAAAGTAGCTTATATCTGGGCGGGAATAGCATACCATGCCTCATTGTCGTCTAAACATATTGAGTTGGGCAGGAATGACTAAAGCCTTTAGTGGCTTGCGCTTGATCTATATGTCATAGTGTTCATGGTTGTCATTAAAAATATTGTTTTAGAACCCTATCTAGTTTCTTGAAACATCCTTCAAAGTAGTGCATGGGAATAGCACCATTCCCAAAAGTTACTTACCACATCAAATCTATAGTTGAGACAATAAAGCATTAAGAGAGGGGACTCTTTTGCTTAAAGTATCAAGATGGTACATTTCCTTGATATATCTTATGTGTTCCCTTTATAGATTCGATTCAATCACTCTTTCGGGGTTGAGGTAAGCCTACATAGAAGAGCGCACCTTTTATTCCTTAAGATGTATTGACTGATAATATACAAGCTACATCACTAGATCTTAAATTTTCTTTTGTATGCATCACTTTCCATCAAAACATCAGATCAACAAGCATCTCAAACTTGCAAACTTTGCTACGCCCTTAACATTGGTGTACATTGGGTTATGAATAGTCAACTTGTCGCTATCTTAACTCCTAATTAAGTCATGTTATCATTATTATATTATTATTTAGTTAGTTAGGTTGGTGTAGTGCTTATATAGGGGTGTCTAATGTAACATTTAGGAAAACAATAAAAGATTAAAAAGCAAACACTCAATGCGATCAAGCTCTAATGTAATCTAAATTCAAACAACAAAGAACAAAGGAAACAAGCTAAAACATAAAACAATTTCACCAAAGATTGATGTAACTCCATGGATAACCTATGTTGTCCTTCTCCATTTCATTTTCTGTAGTATACTTGCCCTCAAATTTTCAGTATTTGTGTGCAAGCATAGCCTAAGGATTGTGATAATAACGAAACATCAAAGATTTAAGATAATTGCTCCAAAAGTCACAAGATTTCAGGAGAGATTGAAATGATGAAAGACATCAATTTATAGAAAATTGATCATAAGAATGACAGGCCGAGATCGAAAGATCGACGGACGGTTGAGATCAAAATATTAGACATGCATTATGATAACCGTTAGTAGTGACATGAGTGATAAAAACTAGAAATAGAAATAAAGATTAAATAAATGATTTAATCTTTGAGTTTGGTATTCGAAAACAGAAGAATAGTCTTTGCATGACAAAGATAAAGATAGGATTAAAACAACGCTTTGTTCGAACACACACGCAACATTTAATTAATTAAATAAAGATAATTAATACGCATGTACATGCAAATGAGTTAGAACTAGATGACTGAATGATTTGACAAATAGATTACTCGCGAAAGCAACTCAGACATTAAATTAGGAGTTAACTGACCGATTTAAATAGATCTTGAGTCGAGTCAAAGTGAATACTTAGATAACTTACACAATTATCTAAATATAGAAGAATGCATTAAAATAGATTTTTACAAATTAAATGATTTATTTAATTCGAGATTTGATATTTGAAGAATAGTTAAATAAATAAGATTTATTTAATTAAGTGATGAAGGGATTAAATGAATAATTAAATAAATAAAGAATTAATTTAATTATAGTTGAAATATGATAAAGGGTAAATTAAATAAGAATTTATTTAATTTGAAAAGAAGAATAAGGTTAGTTAGTAACATAATTAAATAAAAAATGTTTATTTAATTAATCAGATAGAATAAAGAAAATGAGAATTAATTAAATAATTAAGATTATTTAAAAATAGTTGAATTAAGAAAATGAGAATTAATTAAATAATTAAGATTATTTAATTAATAGATGAAATGAAGACTTTAGAAAATAATTAAATAATTGACATTATTTAATCATGACCATGGAAATACGAATTATGAAGAATATTGAAGTCACAGGCTTACACCAAATTTCAGTGTCTACATTTTCCCCTCTTTGATACAATGTCATTTCGGCTTTGTGTCAAAGAAAATCGATCAAAAATATGCCCCAATCATGCCTCGGTGTAAAACAGCTGAAGGTATGCCCCCTCGAGAAAATTGACAAATTTTCAAAAAAATTCAAACAATTTGGAAATAGTCCTGATTAGTCAATTTGATAGCTAGAAATGTAGTGGAGTTGACAAAAATAAATTTGGAGGTGTTAGGGACATGTACGAGTCGATTGAAGTTGGAAGTTTACACGACCAGTAGACAAGGTCAGAAGAATTGTCACCCAAAACCCTAGGTATAAATAGAAAATGGGTGAAAAATCAATTCATTTTCACCCACCTAGTTTTGAAAATTGAGTTTTTTGCTCTAGGCTCTTAGCAGAAATGTCGCCAGTTCCACACACTCACCATCGCACATATAGGATCCAGACGTTCAAGCGGTCTGCCGACGCGGACCCCCCGGTATGTTGCTCGAAACCAACCTTTGAAAATTTCTTTTGCACACGTTTTTAGGCATTTAATTGGTTTTTTTGTCATTCATCACTTTGCTGCAACGTCACATTTTCATGCGTTATCAACGCATATGCATGTGGATCGACGCATTTGAAATTCCATGTAGATGTTGTAGTGTAGGTTTTATCATTTGAATGCAATTGTCATTTCTTTCGACGCATTTGTGTTATAGCATCACATTTGCAAATGTTTCGTAAATGAATTTATTAAATAGATACACATTTGAATTTTCTTCAACACATGTATTTAGGATACCTGGTTGCTATGCGTAATTGTATAGATTCACATTTGACTTTTGCATGCACTTGTGTTGTTAGACGCATATGTACTATGAAATGATGCAATTGTGATTTTATGACACATTTGCAAATTGGAATGACACAATTGAATTTTTGAAACACATTTGCAAATTAAGTGACGCATTTGACTGTCATGATTGTGTTGAATTTTTTACTAGGATATATCATTTTTGCTAACATGAGGCATGCACAATGCCATTGTAGGTTGTATTAGATCCTGTCTACACGAGGGAGTCTAGACCGTTGACTTTCTATTTCCGTTATAGTTTGCGGAGTGGGGAGAAACGATTTTTATGGAATTTGGGACTTCATCACATTACTTTCATGCCCACTATTCGGGAAAACCTGGGGCTGCTAACTGTGTTATGCGAGTGGTGGCACTCCGAGACTTCATCATTTCATTTGCCTACTGGTGAGGCAATAGTGACATTAGAGGATTTCTATAGGATTCTAAGACTTCCTATTAGAGGGACTAGAGTCATGTATGACACACAAAGGGGTTTCTCTGAGATTTGCAGATATTACCCCCATGACGACATTAGAGAGTTAGGCATTGATCACTATGAGATTAGGTGGCATGTCCTAGTACAGAGGTATAGGTAGTTAGATTGTCTTTTGTGTACCTTGATTGGTGGCATAGTCCTCCCTGACCATCGAGGTCATGGATTTCCTGTGGGATGGGGAGAGATGCTAGTTGGTATGCTAGAGAGGGGAGTTATCTATGCCTGGGGCCCATGTATTTTAGCGATGTTATATTTCCATTTACATGATATAGCATACATAGATGGCCAGTCTATGTCTTGTGGTACCACACTCCTGATGGTATGGGCGTGGGAACACATCACCATTTTTTTTCCACCAGTGACAGTGGATATTCAACAGGGATCACCTTATGCCTTCCGGTATGCGAGGGCTAATACTTAGCATCATGTTGGGGATACCAGATTCTACAGACATGTCATCGACATGATGGTTCAGTTTAATTGGAGGCCATATATGGATTGTCCATAGTGGCCTCGTGAGGATGGTCATCTGACTTTGTGCTGACAGACTCAGTATTTGATTGGACAGACAGTTTCTCACTTCCATATTATTGAGAGACACTTTCCAGATCGGGTTTTGCGTCAATTTAGAGAGGTTCAGGATGATCCTCGAGGCTAAGGAGAGTATGTGAGGTCTTCTAGAGAGATCACATTATGGGGTGCTGAGATTCCAGTGCACTTGGAGAGGTGGAGTAGCTGATCCAGGCACTATAGTGGCATATGATACATGGTGGGCAGATCACAGACCAGTTCCATTGACAGACCCAGATCAGGATGCGTTAGTAGAGCGGTGTGGGACAGGGTCGTGCGGTAGGCGTGATAGAGGTAGAGGTCAGAGAGGTGGAGGTGGTTGTGGTGATGATGGAGATGGTTGTGGCGGTGGTTGGAGGGCTGGTGGGAGAGGTAGACGTGGTCAGAGAGGACGAGCTTCACCTTTGTCACCCATCGGAGAGGCAGTCTGGGAGGGAGAGGATGTGTACATGCTAGATATTGGCGGAGGTGAGGAGGAGGTGGATGTTGAGATTGACAAAGATGAGGTTCATGTTGGAGTTGTTGGGGAGGAGCATTTCACAGAGGACGACATTCCAGAGGAGCATGTAGAGGTAGAGGTGGGGAGGGAGGAGGCCGAGATAGATTCCCTTTGGTCTGCTTGGTGTGTATCAGGATGACGATGAGGAGGATGATGATCAGGAGTGAGAGCTCCGTGATAGGATTTTGGAGGAGATGGAGGATGATGATGATGGGTTAGAGAGAGTTCGACAGGATGATACTGGGGCTGTTGATCCAGATACTGCGAATCTTCGTGCTCAGATTGCCTCCTTGGAGGAGAGGATGAGGGTTTTGATGTCAGAGCAAGATTTACTACGAATGGAGAGGGACATAGCCTATATGGACAGAGACTAGGCTATAGCTTGGAGACAGGAGACCGAGCAACGGGTTACAGAGTTCAAAGCTCTTTGCAGTGGGCCATATGATGCTTTTGCTTGAGAGTTAGTCAGATCTATGGAGAGGGCTTCCTACTACAAAGATTTATATGAGGCAGAGGTTCCTCCAGAGAGATGGGCTCCCAGTTTCTCATAGGCACGTAGTGGCAGGTCCCAGACCAAGACTCAGACCAGGACAGTGACCATAGAGGGTGTTGAGGGGCCACACAGATCTGGACCTTATGACATGCCTCCTGCACATAGATCATTAGGATCTTGGCAAATACACCTGCACATTCTAGTCATGGGAGCAGTGATAGTTCTGGATAGGGACATTTCTTGATATTGTTGTGTAGTTTTCGCACACACGCCCTGTTGAAAGCAGGGACCCTCTTTCGCTTTGGTTTTGGTTTCTTGGCCCTTTCTTTTTGAGGTTTTATCTTACTTTGGCATGTGCTAAAATGTTTATTTTGATTGCCTAAGTGTTTCCCCTGAGTTATTCATTGAAGATCTTTGGTTTTAAGTTATGTTCAGGTTTTCGCTGAAGTTTGGGACTTTCCACCTCGTTCGGATGTTCCCGGATCCTGTTTGAACTCTGGCTGAGCGCTGTCGTTCAGAGATTTTTGGTCTTCACAGATTTCCACATGGGCCAGATTTTTCTGGATTCCGTCCTGTTGTCGGGTTTCCGGGTTTTCTGACTGTCTTGTTGATTGCATTTAATGTCGTCTGTACTTTTGGCAGGCAATGTATTTAAGTGATTTCAGATGATTATTATGCTATTATGCTTATTGCTTGCCTTCATTTGAGCTGAGGAGTGCGTTCTTGTGAGTGCTGGATTTGGATTTGGGGCGTTGAGTTTGCGAATTGAGAATTTGCTGGTGATTTCTTTGGTGCTTTCTTGTCGTTGTTCTTTGTGGATGCCATTGAACTTCGCATTTGCTATTTCTGAGATCATTTTTTCATTTCACAATGGTATGTTTTCGATTGCCCTACTTCTAGTTGATGATTACAGATAGCGCTTTGAAGTTATAAAGCTTATTTGGGTTTGATTCTCTGCGTTATTTGAACATTTTCACGACTAGGGTTGTGTAGCATTGTCTGATTTATGGTCTTCCAAGTGATCCCCGAGCTCATCTATTCCTTTGCATTGAGAGGGGTTGTGCCCAAGAGGGCGTGAGTTTTCCCTAGTAAGGCTTTGGTAGTCGAAATATTTAATTTTGAGCTCGTTTGTGCTTTAATGGCGGATCTGTGGGGTTCAAGCTTAGGGCATCGCCATTTATCTTTAGTATGTTCTCGAATTGGCTTAGAATGAAAAGGGAATCCATAGAAAGCCTATATCAAACTTTCCCTAAGCTTAAATCTTTGAAATTCATGATCAATTTGATGTTATGAGTGAAATCGCGATTTCGTGTCACAATCCGGGTTTCAGCCTCAATCCAGGATTTTTTGTTCCCTCAGGACAATCTATCTTTGGTGGATTTTCCCGATCTCCTTGGTTTTTCTGAAATCCACTGTCATTTTCGGAGTTTCATATACTCCGCGGATTTCTGTCAACCTCGGATATTCTCGATCTCCGCCGTTTTCTTGATTTCCTTTGAGTTCCTAGAATCTGCATTGCTTTCAGAATTTTACCTTATCCACGGATTTTCGTCGACTCTGGATTTTTCTAAAGTCCTTGGTTCCTTGTTTTTTTCGGATTTGCAAAGTGTCTCTACCTTCGCGGAAATCCGTCTCTGGCGGATTTTCCTGAAATTTGGTGAAATGTAAGGAAATATGGATAGCATGATTTATTAATTATTTATGATGCATTTTATGTTTTATTCATGCTATCTTGTGATCTCATATGTGGTTTTTTGATTGAAAATGATTAGATTTAATTGTTAGTAGGTGTTTTATTGATTACTCCGCTGGAATCCGTTTGGCCCAGAATTCCCCGAAGTTCCTCTTTGGCTCAGATTGCTCGGATGGTCCTAAAACCTGAAATTTGTTGTGATCATTTTATATGTGATTTAATAACACCTTGGTTATATGAGGTTTGTTATAACAGTGTTCTGATGGATTAACATTCCCTTGTTGTGGTTTTTACTATGATTTCCATGTTGAGTGCGGGCTGAATCTAGCAAGGCGATAGTTGGGTCTTCAATGTCTGATGCAGAGAAGATTAAAATGGACATTAAGAGCAAGATTACATCGTTATGGTCAGAGGTGACTAATACAAATGTCGGATTGTGGGATTATGAATAATTTAAAGGAAGAATGGCAACAGAAGATTCTGCTTTGGTGGCTAGAAGGATGATGGAATCAAGCTTGTCACATGTAGCTAGTTTACCTTCTACGGTGCAGTGTTATGAGCTGGTCCTCGAGTGTGCCAGGCACTATGATCAGGACACACAGAGAATAATTGGTCCTCAAGGGTGAGTGGTAGCAAATCTCAACCCTGTTTCCATTTCTCAAACTTTTGATATGCCAGATAGGTCTCATGTGGTGGGATTCAACATGAAGGAAATTCAGGAGTTCTATGATGAACAAACTGTGAAGTCACAACAGTTTATCAATTCCTGGCTGGAGAAGCCCAAGTCACACTACTCCAAATTTCCCAAGCAGCTATTCAGAGCAAAGTTCAAGGAGTATTATGATTCCATCACCCTTCTCAACAAGGTGGTTGGATTGAAGAATGCTAGCATGTTTGAGAATTGGATGTGCCATGTGACTATGAGGATGGAGCAAGAGAAGATTAACTACCATTGGGGAGGATTCATTAGTGGAGTAATTCACGAACAATTGTCCAATGTGTTGCAAACAAAGTCCTTGACAATGACCTCATATTTGGTCTATGCGCTTGCAAGATTCCACCCCTACAAAAGATTGAGTACAAGGGTCACCTTTGGATAGGATATCATCTATGAGGTTTACCCTCAGTTGCATCTAGGAAGCTCGAGCTATAGGAGGGTGAATGATGCATTCACCATGCATATCACTAGATTGCTTCAAGGTGCAGAACATGTCAGGATTTTAGATCAAGCAAAAGAACTCATCAAGAAATATGGGGCATGGTTCATTCAGTTTCCAACTTTCTCCTACATTCAGATTAATGGTTGCCAGAGAGCTCCATATAGACTTCCAAGATACCCTATTGATCACGTTCTACTATTGGAGGTCACTAGGCAAATCTGTGACTTTGATGCCATCGTCAAGAGGGACAAGCATAAGACTGGATTTGGTGGAGACTTCCCCTTGAGGATTGGTACTGGAGAGGCTTGTCCTTCCATTGGTTCTTCCCAAGCTTCAGAAGAAGAAATGAGTACTCTTGGCTTGTCTTTCCACTCCAAGAGATCCAGGTTTGATATCACGAGAGAAGCCCAAAAGAAGGCCAGCAGAGAGTATAGCCATAAGGTAGATTTGGAGGACTACTGGGCCAATTGTAGTGATGAATTTGAGGTCAGAAAGAAGAAGTTCTCTTGACTTCCAATTGAATCAGTCCGACTATACAATGTGAGGGTCATCCGGGACCAACTTGATGATGATGGAAACTTGATCCAAGATCATGCTTATGAGGCCATAAAAGATAGACCAATTGGTGATGTGGATTGGTTGGAAGAGGAAAAGATAGGATTAAAACAACTGGTGGATCCAGTTATCAAATTTACTAAGATGTGGCTAAATCATAAGCTATGGGAGTTGGAAAATGATGGTGTATAGTGCACCTATGCACTAATGGGAGATTTGGATCCTCACTCCACCTCTGAAGAATCTACCGAGAAGGATCCTAAGGGAAAGGGTAAGTTGGATTCTCCTTTCAAAATCAAGATAAAATGTGTTCAAGAAACAAAAGCCCAAGAAGCAGAAAAACAGAGAAAGCCAAAGGCCAAGAAGAGGACAAGGACTAGGAAGTCTGAGCAGAAAGAAACTAAAGGGAAGAATCCTGAGGCTGGTGATCCTGTACCCAAAAGGAGGAGAATCATAAAATTTTCAGAGAAGGCAAGCTCCAAGGTGGGAGGAGAAGAAGTTACCCCACTAGTGGTAAATGTTGAAAGTTCAGAGGAGAAGGCTAAGGTGTATACAAGGAGGTCTAGGACTCCTTCTCCTAAGGATAGTGTGCCTAAGGCAGATCTCCCTCCCGTGGTTTCTCATGAGGAGCAACATGATGATGTGCCTTCCACTCATGAAGCTCAAGGAAAACCAGGTGAGTCAGAAAATGTTGAGGATCATCTGGATACTGAAGGAGAAGAATTTCATGAAGGTGACCTTTATAGTTTAGAGGCAGCAATTGATAAGGTAATACAGTCTCCTTTGGTGGCTTATGCAGAGTCACCTATTGGAACCGAAGAGGATAAATCACCTCCAAAAGAAGAGGAAACAATGAAGGATCCATCACCTATACAAGAAGAAGAACATGTTGAAGAGAAGGAAAGCAAGATAGATGAGACTCCTGAGAAACATAATTTGAGTGAAGAGATACCTAAGGAACAATAGGAGGAAAAGCAGGCTAAGGTGCAATTGGAATCCATTGTCCCTGGTTGGTTGGACAAGGAGATAAAGAGAAAACAAGTTGTTGTGGAAGATAGTCCACCGAATTGGGATGCGCTGCTAGCCAAGATTGGAAAAGACAAAGGTAAGAAGAAGGCTAGGGTGATCTCGAGGATTGAAAGAGATGAAGCTCATAACAAGGTTGTTCACATTGCAACCCCTGCTCCAGATAAAAACAAAGATGATGTGGCTAGAAAGGATTACAATGTTTAAACTTTCAATCTTTGGCCTACATCCGTGGAGCAAGATATTGAAGATTACCAAGGTTCTAGTGCGGTTATCTTGGGCGGATTGAGGAAGGAAATAAAGACCAAGTAGGAGCTAAAGAAGGAAAATGAGAATCTCAGGAAATGCTTGGAAGATTTGATGAAGCCCTTACAATCCATTAACCCCTCGGTTTCTACTGCAAAGCCTTTACCTCAAAAGACCATTACCGAGCTTGAAAAGATGAAGGCTTCCACTCTTGCCACTGCAAATTGGTTGCAAGGGGTGCGAGCCAAGGGTAATGAAGCTATCAAGGAGATTTTGTTGACTGGAAAGGATGGTATTAGGGCAACTGATTGGTTGAAGGCGGTTTTGGCACAGGATAGGGAAGATACAAATCTCCTGTTGCAGAAAACTAGAACTATCATGGAGTACACTAGGGAGAGGCTGGTAAGTGATAAAATTCTTCCTTCCTCTGGAGCTGCTGAACCTTGGGAGTGGTTTGAAGCATTGCTGATTAGGCAAAAGGTTTTGAAAAATATTTACAAACAGAGGAGGTAGATTGATGATACCCTAGCTGGTGTGTACAATGGCTCCATTGCCTTTTTTGAGATTATGACAAGGAGAAGGAAAATTTCTCCCAAATATCTAAGTTTGGAACAGTTGAGGAAGTGGTGGCATGATGTTTATGCCCCAATTAATGATGATTCTGTTTCTGAGCATCAGTTGGATGATGCGGCCACATACATTGTTGTCATTGATAAATACCTAACCTATAGGGTTGATTGGGATAAGTCGGTAAAACAGTCAAGGGAAGAAATTGCATCAATTGAAAGGTGACTTAGGGTTTTGCCTTTGCCTCCTATGGCCGACTTGGATAGGGTGCTTTTGAAGGTTCATGAAATGCTGGATCAGAATAAGGACAAAGGGGAAGGCGATTAATGATTGGATACATCGAGATTTGTGCTTCCCTATTATTTTTCCATGCATTGGTCCGAGCTACATTGGAGATCCCAGGCCGACCTGGATGAAGTTCATGCATTTAATGCATATTTTATTTTATTTTTGAATTTCTCTTGGCCGACTTGTTGTGCCTTATTATTATTGTAAAATCTTACCTAGGCCGACATGTTTTGGGGGTTCTATAAATTTGGCATTTTGCCTCATTTCTAAGGGTTAAGAAGTTTTAGATATAGACAAATAGAGATCTAGTTAGAGTGAATTAAGTAGAGCAAGTGTTAGCAAGTAGTTGTTCTCAAGCAAATATTGTAACAGAAAGCTGGAATTGTTCCTACAGTGGATAATTTGATGCAGGTAATGACATTGTGATTTGGTGTCATACTTGTGTTTTTCTTATCTTGCATGGTTCTTGTCATTCTATCTTTAGAATTGCTTTGAGAAGGTTAATATTTAGACTAGATTTCATTCAATAATGTTTATGGTTTGATATTTGAAGTGTTGCAGCAATCCCTGGTCCATAATTTTCACAACCAACTGATTGTTAGTTGCTTTGCAAAGTTAGCCTGGACTTTTATATTCATTGTGCTTAGTTCAATTGTGAGGGTTTATTCATTTCAATTGCGATAGGGTTGTTTTAATGAATGTTCATGATTTGAAAATCTTAACACCTTAGAAGATTGCACTATTTCTATAAGATTGCAAAATTATCTGGGTCAAGTAGAGATCAGTTTTAAGGGATTGGTCCATTTCGAGTATTGGTCATTTGCATTGTTAATCTTAGGTTTAGTATTAAGTTTAGAAATTTCTTTGAAACCCTTATCTTTTGTTATTTCTTTGATTACTGGGTTAAATTTAGGATTGAAGTATCATCTTATTGTTAGATCTGATAAATTGAGATTCAGTATTTTGCTTGTAGTAAGGTCCCATTGTGATTACTAGCATTTTCACATTATCACTAAGTTGTTTATGCATTGTCAAGACCTGACATTAGAGACTTTGGGGTTATCTCTTGAGGCTTGCTGATAGAGATTTACCTTTCAAGAGAGATAGGATATTATATTCTGTTTGAGTTGTTGCTGTGTAGAAAACATCATCAACATATATGTACTGAGATATTGTATTACGATCATATAGCTTGCGGGCTTCCATATTTATCGATACATTATGACATTGTGATGTGACACTTTTGAGCGATATATATATGATTTTGGTGGTGATTCTCATGATATGCATTTCTATTTTTTGATTATGCAGTCATTTATTTATACATGTTATGTCTATATGAGATGCCTATGTGGTGGATGATCATATCTACTTTATGATGTGATGTTGATTCTATGTGATGATGTATGCATTGATTTCTCATGCTATCAATGGATGTTATGTATGCAATTTATGATTATGAGATGCAATGTGATGTTATATGTACAATGTTTTTATTATGTAATCTATAATGATGAATGTCTATTATGCCATGATATCCTAGATATGATAAATTCCTATATTTTTGTATTTTTAAAATGCAAGATTTATGTATGATTGATGATGTATGATTATATGGTATGTCTAACATGAATGTATATGCAAGATGATTTATATTTTTGTGTGTCACAGGACTTTTTCATAATGCAAGAAAGAAAAAATGTTAATGTGGAAAGAAAGATTAATACAAATAAAAATAAAATGAGATGGATGTTAGTATTAGCAATCTTCGATGTTTTGTTGTATCACTAAAGGTGTTGCACTTTATCATCATTGGGCAGGACTAATACAAATGGAGAAAAACACCATGATATGACAGAGATCAAGGTGTGCAAGGTCATCCACTTGCTAACAACAGACAGTCATAGACAAGGATTGTCCTAACTCATACGAAGGGCACAGTTGCCCCAATCTTTTTGTCAAGACAAACCACATACAACAAACAAATAAAAGATGGGTCATTAGAAATCATCGCTCCTCTAAATCCTTCATGGGACATCCTTGAGGAAACTAGTAACATGACTAAAAATTCATATGTTAAAAGACAGTCGACAAACAATAGTAAAAAAAAAAAGAATTATGATACATCATTGCTTCTCTAAATCCTTCATGGGACATCCTTGAGAAAGCTAGTAACAGGATTCCAATCATAAAATGAAAAGACAGTCAATAGATAGCAGTCAAAGAAAATAGAATTGTGATACATCGTTGCTTCTCTAAATCCTTCATGGGACATCCTTGAGAAAGCTAGTAACATAATTCCCATCATAAAGTCAAATGAAATGATAAGATAAATAAGCCATAAAGTCAAAAGCCAGTAAAATATTTGCCAAAACTTGATATGTTTGTTTGATTTGTTTTGATTGATAAGAGGATTGTTTGATAGAGCCTGGTTTCAGGAGATACACATACCGGATAAGACTTTGAGTTTGTTTTCGATGTTATGACTATCTGTATAAGGCATGACAAAAGCCTGGTTTCAGAAAGACATATATCATATAAGACGTTGAGTCCAATGTCGTTGATGTGATAACCTATTTAAGGCTATGTTGATTGGTTAGACACTGTCTGTATTCAGGAAGGACACATCTTGAATAATACATAGGTTGATTGTTTTGATGATCTCTATTTTCAGGAAGGACACATCTTGTAGCAGACATAAGTTGATTGCTTGGATACCATCTGTTTTTAGGAAGGACACATCCTGTAGCAGATATAAGTTGATTTGTTTTGATGAGCTTTGGTAATTTGTTTGATTTGACTTAGAGACATTGTTGACTTGTTCACTAGATTGATGCATGACTTGATGTGATGTGTTGACAATTGACTGTGTGTGATGATGAACCCTAAAGGATTCACCTAGTTTGGCCTCGGGGGCTCATCGATTGATGGCCTTGCCTACATTATACACGCAGAGACCTTGTAGTTTGACTAGACTTTGACTGACAAGATTGACTATAATAAGCTTGATTTGTATGAAGATAATAGACATGTGTGGTAGTGCATGTGACGAACCCTAATGGACTGACCTAGTGCAAAATTGGGGGCTCATCGATTGATGGCCTTGCCTACATTATACATATAGAGACCTCATAGTTCGACATGATCAATGACCTTGTCATATAGACAATGGATTGAATCTTGATTTATACAGAAAAACCTAAAAGGACTGACCTAATGCCTTGGGGGCACATCGACATATGGCCTACCCTACGTCTAGTCACAGAGGCAATGTAGTTCGACAATGACAAAGACTGACAAGTGCAACTGACTCTCACTCTATTTTTGGATTTTTGACATGTGATTTTTTTGTCTTTTTGAAGTTTTGTAACGTTTTATGGATTTTCTCAGGGAACTTTGCAATGTTTTTGGATTTTTTTTAGGACATTTTGTAATTTTTTTGGATTTTTCAATGGTTTTATGTCTTCAGCACAGCCAATGTAAGAACCAATATGACACAAGTCAAGTGTTTGCCCCCAGTCGAGTATAAGACCAATTGATTGTGAATAGGATAAAATGGGGGATATGAAATGCACTCGACATCAATCATTCCAAGTTATGGGAAATACTACCACTTATTACAAATGGTATGTACAAGCGATGGACGGGAAAGATGGGTGATATGTACAGGGATAAGCGATATGTACATGGAAGTTAGATTAGAATAATATTAGACAAAGGAGCAGAGTCAACTACACATGGTGCCTATTTACCAGGTTTTCACCATGATACTTATCCAAAGCGCCACCGAGGTGGTTTTCACTATTGGACGACTTATTTCTCTTTACTATTTTCTTGATTTTTTGAATTTTTTTCTTATGTTACCAAGATGCCTATTTGCTAGGTTTTCACCTAGGTAATGATTTTTTTTTAATTTTTTTTTTGTATTTTTGCTAATTAAGACAAGGCTCTCAGAAGCTATGCCTAGAACTTCTTCAGATGAAGACTGTTGATGGGAACTGCCAATGGTTCTCCTTCAGGAGTCGAGAGTTTATATGCTCCTGATCCAAAGATTTATGTGACAATGTAGGGTCCTAACCAGTTAGGTTCAAACTTTCCCGGTTTCTCTCTTTTTGCTTGATTCTTGGGGTTCTCCATTAAGACCAGGTCACCAATGTCAAAGTTTTTGTTCAAGACCTTCCTATTATAGCTATGATGAAGGCAATTCTGATATGCTTGGAGATGATCCAGTTCCTTCTACCATCACTCGTCTAGGAATTCTAACTCATGTAATCTTGAAACTTGGTACTCTTCATCATCAATGTGCCCTTTCAAGGATACCCTCAGGGAAGGAATCTCAACCTCAATAGGAAGAATGGATTTAGAACCAAATACTAGTGAATATGGAGTGGCACCAGTGGGAGTACAGATACTTGTGCGATAAGCCCAAAGGGTAGGATTAAGCTGCAAATGCCAATCGCGACCAACATCATTGACAGTCTTTTTGAGGATTCTAATGATAGTTTTGTTAGATGCCTCTGCTTGGCCGTTACCTTGTGGGTAGTATGGGGTGGAAAATGATGTTGAATATGGAATTCTTTACAAAGATGGCGAACTTCTTGGTTCTTGAATGAACGGCCATTATCTATGATAATGGATTGAGGAACACCATGCCGACATATAATATAGTTCAGGATAAACTTAGAGATCTGTGTGTTGGTGATGTAGGTCATGGGAATAGCCTCAATCCACTTCGTAAAATACTCGGTGGCAGTAATGATGAAATTATGGTCGTTGGATGATGTGGGATGTATCTTACCTATGAGGTCGAGTCCCCATTGGGAAAAGGGCCATGGTGACGTTATAGGATGGAGCTCCTGCACAGGTGCATGTATCAAGTCTTCATGTATCTGACATTGACAACATTTCATAACAAAGACATATGAGTCCTTTTCCATAGTAGGCCAATAGTAACCCAGTCTCATAATATTTTTAGCTAAGGTAGGACTGCTAGAATGGGAACCACATATACCCTCATGCACCCCATGCAAGGTTACTTGTGCTTCTTCAAAATCGAGACATCTTAGTAGGGTATTAGCTAAGGCGCATCTATATAGGGTGTCTCTGACGATGGTGTATTTGGCTGACTTGCGAAGGAATGTCCTACGTTGGTTATTTGAAAGGCCAAGGGGTATGATTTCAACATGGAGGTAGTCATAGATATATTTATACCATGGGGAATCAGGACCAACAATCTTACATACCATCTTAGAATGTGGGATATCATAGGCAGGGACCAACAACTATTCTACCAAAAACTCAAACTTAGGCATGTTGCTAGGTATGTCGAGGAGTGAAGCAATAGTAGCCATGGCGTCTGCTGCCCTGTTTAGAACACAAGGTATCTGATGAAATTTGACCTTTTCAAAGTACTCCTTAAAACTATCTACCATGTGTTTGTATGGAGCAAGCTTCTCATCCTTAGTCTCATAATCATCATTTACCTGTCTGATTACCAGTTGAGAATCACCATATACCTGTAGGTTCTTATTTTCCACTTTATTTCCATGCGTAACCCTGTCACTAGAGCCTCATACTCTTCTATGTTGTTGGTACATGGGAATTCAATCCTAAATGCCTTAGGGATGGAATCACCCTATGGTGTGATAAATAGTATACCAGCCCCTGAGCCATGGTTTGTATGAGAGCCATTAAAGTATAATTTCCATGTTGTACTTGTTTCAACTGTGAATATAAACTCATCAGGAAAGTCTACAACTAATGGGTGATCTCCTTGCATTGGTGCATCGACTAACTAATCAACAATGACTTGTCCCTTAATAGCCTTTCTCTCTATGTACTGGATATCATACTCACTAAGTATCATAACCCATTTGGCCAATCACCTTGTTAATGTTGCTTTGCTTAGAAGATATTTCAGAGGATCTATCTTTGCAATCAACATTGTTTGATGATTTAGCATATAGTCCCTTAGTTTTTGAGTAGAAAATACTACCGCAAGACAAGCACATTCAATGGTACTATAGTTGAGCTCATAACCTACCAAAGTCTGACTGATATAGTATATTTCCCTTTCATGACCTTCATCGCCATTTTGTGCAAGCAATGCTCCTAGTGATGAATGGGTTGCTGAAATATAAAGAATCAATGGTTGTCCCTCAATAGGTGGCATTAAGACTAGTGGTGTGAGCAGACATTCTTTGATCAGTTGAAAAGCCTCTGGGCACCTAATGTCCATGGAAAGGGTGCCCCTTTCTTAAGTAAATGTTGAAAGGGATGTGTTTTATCTCCTAACTGCACTATAAATCTTCTGATGGATTTCAATCTCCCTTGTAATTTCCTTAGTTGACTGAGATTAGTTGGTGGAGGCATGTCTATGATTTCTTTTACCTTGGCCAGATCCACCTCAATGCCTCGTTTGGAAATGATATACCCTAAAATATTTCCAGATTTCACTCCAAACGCACATTTCTTGGGATTTAGTCTCACTTTATACTTTTCTAGCATTTCAAATATCTGGTCTAAAACCTATAAATGATATGCCCTTGTCTTTTATTTAGCAATAAGGTCATCGACATAATCCTCCATAAGAGTGTGTACAAGGTAGTGAAAAATAGTGGTCATGGCACGCTGATAGGTTGCTCCAGCGTTCTTGAGTCCGAAGGGCATAACATTTCAGCAACACGTTCCCCAAGGACATGTGAAAGTTGTTTTAGATTGGTCTTCAGTTGCAATTCTGATCTTATTATACCCTAAAAATCCATCCATAAGGGACAACATCTCATATCCTGCTATCATGTCTACTATCATGTCAATGTTGGGTAGAGGGAAATCATCCTTAGGGAAATCCTTGTTGATATCTCTGAAATTTGTGCAGATGTGGATGCCCCTTGTTGGTTTAGTGACTGTACAAGATTGGAAATCCAATCTGAATAGTCGATTGATCTAATGAAACCATTGTCTAACAGTTTCTTGAGTTTTGCCTTGATTAGTAAAGCAATCTATGGGTGAATTTTCCTTAATTTTTGTTTCATTGGTTTTACACCTAGTTGTAAGGGAAAGTGTTGTAGAACAAGTTCCGGATCCAGCCCAGGCATGTCTGCATATTACCAGGAAAAATTTATCTATCTTTGTGTAAAGAAGTTGCAAAATTTCGGTTGTTCTATTTCTATTAATGAAGTTGCAAAGTAAACTAGCTGGGGATTCTCTTATGTGCCTATGTTGACTTCCACTAATTCTTCAACTAGCATGGGAAACTTTTCCTACGCAAAGGGGAGAATGTTCAAACCTCCATCCCTAGGTGCCTCAAAGAGGTTTTCACCTTTGGATGCGTCCTTTATTTTTGCTTTTTCATTGTCTAGACACGCCTTTTGGTTTTCACCTAGAGACTCGTCTTTTTTATCTTTTTTATTCTTTTTCTCATTTTTGCATCTAAAGGGTTGAACAGATTCCCCAAAATATGCTTTGTTGTCCAATTCAATGGTAAATCCAACCTTGGGATCACCACGAGGTATGCCTTCTTGTAATCCCAGGAACTCAGCGATAGCTTCGTCGTACTCAAACATGTCTAAGATGGGTGTGTCTTATTGCTCCCAATCAATAAGTTGGGGGTAAAATAAATGCATGCCATCATCAAAGTTGTCAAAACCTATAGGGGTCATGGTAAACGTTGCTTTTTTCATGTAGTCATACAAGTTTTGTACCAAGTCCTCTTTGGTGTTTTACTTGGATGTAGGTGGGTTATGAGGTGGGCCTAATGCCAAGGTTTGGTTATTCAAAATAGGTTGGTTTGGTTCCCAAGATGTGGGATCAAGAGATTCCCAATAGTAATGTTTTAACCATTCCTCTTTTGTCAAGTTCTTATGTGGACAAGACTTCACTGGTTCTAGTGAGGATTTTAGCATTAAGTCCAACTCTCGAAATAGTTTTTCAAGGTCCATAGAAGAGGTGGAGGATAGGGAATCCCACTCATATTCATTTGAGTCAGGAGGAGTCATAATAGGGTTGGTCAGATGGTTCATCGGATGTCTCAATATCCTCTGAAGCACTTACTTCCTCGAGTAAAGGTGATGTGGTACTAGGAATGCCAATTTGAATTGGTTGAAACCCAAGCCCTAAGCCTTTCAGCCACTTAGAAACAAAAATTGGTTCGGTTCTCCCATCTTGATGTAAGCCTAAACCACTATGTCCATTATATCCCTTGCTCTGCATGATTTTGAAACCTTTGCCATATTGATCAGTAGGAATGTGAGCAAGTGAGAGAGGTTCTTCATTATCTTCTCTATACAACTAGGAGGTGACATCTTCTACATTTACGACTTCCTTGCTTAGTTCTCCCCATTTAGTGAAAGTTGTTGTGGGAGGTATGTGTATAGTGACCACAAACTATCTCATATCTAGTGTAGGTAAACCATATGACTTAGGAGGAATCAAATGGATAACACAGTAAGATGTATTCATGTAATATTCTCCACAATCCTTGTCTTGGATCTCAACCCTAGGAGTGGAAGGTAGTGATGATGAAGTGGATGTTTTTGTGAGAGTGGATGGATCAACATAATGAGATGAATTAGATGATGAGGCTTCTTGATTTATAGGCACTTGGCGCTGGGGTGTCTCTCGTAGAATAGTGCAATATTGGAATGGATCTGGGTCACCATCTATTGTTATTTCAGTGCCATTGTAAGGGAATTTGAGACAATGATGATATGTGGAAGGGACTTCCTTCATGGCATGAATCCATGGTCTACCTAGTAGAAGATTGTATGGAAGGGTGAGATCCAAGACCTGGAATTTTGTCTCCATTACTGCAGGACCAATTCAGATAGGAAGTGTTACCACCCCCTTTGATTTTTCATTCCTCATCATCATAAGCCTTAATGACAATAATTTTGGTTGTGTCTATGCATGCTTTCAAGAAACCTAATGCCTTAATCAATTTTAAAGTGCACAGATTTAACCCTGCTCCTTCGTCTACCAGTACTCGTCTAACTTTGGTTTTGTCAACAAGGACTTCAAGATGTAATGGGTCATCATGATTTGTCTTCTCAGTTGCATAGTCTAGTTCGGAGAATGTGGAATGGTGATTATTAGTCAATTAACCTACCATTTCCTCAAAATGATTCACATCAAGATCATTAGGGACGGTCACACTTTGTAAAGCCTTGTCTAGAATGGATCAATGTTCAAGTGAGATATGCAACAGTTCCAAGACAAAGATTTGGGCTGGGGTTTTTCCCAACTGATCAAGTTATACTGTGACTTGGAAGTCTATGGTATTTGTTGGGATGGTGGACCTTGGATAGTGATCTTTGTTCGACGAGTGTTAACAGCACACTCGGGAGCCTTATTTATGGTAATGGTATTGACTTGCTCCTCAGCAATGCGAAGGTGATTTTTGATGGGGCCACTATAATCATGCTTGACATTAGTGTAGTTGGCTGACATATTGGTCTTGTTACTCAAACTGGGGACATTTCCCTTCCCATGGTCATGTAATGGATCTGAAAAGACCTTATGATTAGTGTTTTTAGATGTAAGTTTTTGTCCACTGACTTCAATAGTTCTATTGTCGACAAAGTCATGTATGTTGTTTTTCAATTGATGACAATTTTGTAGGTTATGTCCTTTAGTCCAATGGAAATCACAAAAGGAATTATCATCCCACCACGATGGTTTGAATTTCCCTGGATCATATTGTCTCATCTCCTAAAGTTGTATAATATTTTGTTGCAATAGTTGTTTGAATACTGACTCGATGGGTTCTCCAAGGGGAGTAAACTCATGTTTTGGGAATCGTCTCTATTGTTGTGGCCGTTGGGTGTTTTGGGTAGTGTTGGGGGTTTGGTTAATGGCATTTAGTGTGTTGGTAGAGGGGTTACTTCCTCTAAGTGTGATGATTGGTCCTGCTTGTAAATTTTTAGCATCAACTACCCCATCGTTGGTAACGTTTTTATTCTAAGACCAAAATCTATTTCTGTCATTGGAGGTGTTTTGCACAAGGGGATTTCTGTTAGATGTCTGTGTCTTAAGTTCTCCTTTTTCAATGAGATATTTTTCTATTATGAGCCCCTTTTCCACTAGTTCCGAAAAGGATGTGCAACAATGTACCCTTAAATTACTTCTCAATTTTCGGTTGAGGTTTTCTTGGAACATTGTGACCTTTTGTTTTTCAGAAATCTCAATAGGACACTGACTGGCTATTGTTCTCCATCTCTGGATGAAAGCAATGAAAGTTTCTCCTTCATCTTGTGTTGTGTGACACAAAGTTTCTATGTGTATCTCATGATCTATATTGAAGGATAATTTCTCAATGAATTTCTTAGCTAGTTCGCCCCATGATTTTATGTCATAGTCTAGACCTGAAAACCACTCGAGTGCAATTCCTACAAGACTTCTTGGGAATAGTCTCATAACATAAGTGGGGTCATAGGCGAAATCGATGCACATCATAGAAAATTCCCTTATGTGTTCGATCGAGTTTCGCTTTCCATTGTACTTGGGTAGATTTGGTATGACATACCCATGAGGGAAAGGTGTCATGTACAATGCTATATCAAAGGGAAATAGGCATATGTCCTTTGCTGAAAAAGTTCTCTTAGTTCACACCGCCATGTTATCCATTTGTGTTTGAAGTGCATGCATTTGTGTTTGCAAGACATCAACCTGAGTTAATGATGTGTTAGGTAGATTATGTGGATCTATGTATGTATTCTGAAATCCAAGGTATTGTGATGGGTTTTGATTGAATGTTGATATGTGAAGTGGATTTGGATTCAGAATGTTGGTAAACGGGTTTTGATTCTGAATGAATGGATTTGGAGTTTGTATAAATGGATTGTGAGTCAAAATATGTGAAATGATAGGTTAGTTTCCATATTGGAAAGAGGGTATGCCTCCTGTCTGTGAAACTCCAAAGTGTGGTATTGTACTAGCGACACTAACAGTGGGTATGGTTGTTTGTTGAATAGTGCCAGTGATGTTGATAGTTGGTGTAGGCATAGATGATCTAGATTTTTTTTCCCAATACGAGGACCGAAGGGATTGGATGAGGATGCACCAACATTGAAGTTTAGCCCCTATGTCAAAGTAGGTGTACCAAATGGAGATGTATGTATTGTGGTACTTGGTGTAGGTCCTCCAAATGGTATGGCTATGGTTACTTGAGGTATAGTTGCACTAGTGGTAGTTGTGTTTGTCCCCTGAGTAGGTATTGTTTGTATAGTACTAATATCAAAACCAGGAGGTAGTTTAGCACCTTTTGCTAGCAATTTGACTAAGTACCATTGAGGATCATTTGCTAGATAGTCATCTACAAAGGTAGCAAATTTAGGGTCTTGTGCGGCAACATCTATGTCTTCCACTATAACATGTCCTTGTGTGTCTCTAGTAACAAATTTGTCTAATAGATGTTTGTGAGGTCTATATCAGAATGGATTGATGAACTCGTTGGGATCAACCATTTTTTCTCTTTCTTTCCTTTTTGATCTAGTTTCAACCATGTGATGTAAGCTCAAAGTGTGAGTGATGCAAAAGCTAAGTCTATGGATGATATGAATTAAACTATGTTTTTTTTGAGATTTTCTGAATATGTAGGATGATGTGTTGGAGTTAAAATGACACTGAGAGGGGGGGGTGAATCAGTGTCTTAACTATTTGACTGAATTTTAAAATATTTAAACACACAGCTCAGATTTGATCTCAATATCATTTTGATTAGAGCATTCATGAGTTGAATGTAATCATTCATAAACATAATTGAGAAAAATAATGACTCAATAGTGAACTGAAACAACAATAGCATAATAAACCAAAGAGAACACAGAAGAACAAAGAGGCACAATATTTTGCCAAGTGGAAAACCCTCCTGGGGTATAAAAACCACTCCCTAAATGCCTTCCAGGCTTAATCTTTTAATCAACTGTTCACAATGCCTTATAGGCTGATTTTTGAGCACCCACTCAAGGAGCATCAACCCCTCATTTAGAGATATCTATCTCAAGGAGTACCAACCCCTCAAATTATGTTTTGAACAATAGTAATGATTCAGAGGATTTCTTTGTTTTCAGTTAAGCACATATCTCTCTGTTTTCTTGTCTACATAATACCTTAAAGATTCAATAACTGAATCCCTAAAATACCTCATAGAAAAGAAATTTACAATCTCTGCATTTTTATTCAGATTTTTATTGCAGAGTTTTATCATACATTTTCATACAACCCAAGAATGATAATCTCAGAATTACAATAATAGCCAAACATAAAACTTAGTTTTCTGCTCCTATTTATAAATTCCAGAAAAGTAACAGACTTCAGAAGTAACGGCAGAACAACCAACCAAAACAAGAGTCGTTTCACCCAGCTTCTGAAACTTGTGAGATTGTTTCTTAGACAAATCTGTAACTTCCATGGCTCCATCAACCACTATCGAGCATCCAACCAGAGAGGCGCATCAAACAAACCTTCCATAGACCTCTGTAGAAGCCGTTACAGTTAGCAACAATAGAAACATAAACATTCATGATAGCAGCCAGGTTAGGGTTCGATACCCAGCTTAAGAGAATAAACTCAAAAAGTTTTCCCTAATCTTTTCAATTCAAACGATGACACGTTATGCTGTAGGCAACACTAACATTTCCAGAAAACCTTATGGTTGTCGCTTTCGCCAAGAACCACCAGAGTCGGAGAGAAGATATATCAAATACAACATGTTACGCCGATGGTCTTCCTTAGTAAAACATTCTTTCACTGAGACATGAGGAAACTTCTTACCAAGATGCCCTTTTAGTTTCATTCACAATCGCTATAACAGACAACTTTTAGGGAGACCTCTTGGAGAACAAACTTTGTCATTCTGAAAGACATTCCATACACATTGTCGTCGTGACAATTCAACACCTATGTCGAAGGCCTTTATCATTTCCAAGTCACTGAGACTATACATAGTCGGGGAGACACTATATAGACTGCTCCATGTTTCACCGTTACTCCACATGATACACATTGGTCACTGTGACAAATGGTTTTTCTTATCGACGAGCCTTCTATCTTGTTTTAACACTATCGCTGTAACCTAATGCTGTCGGGAAGACGTTTCATAGAATACATTAAGTTTCACCGAAATACTTTATTCACTCTAAGTCGCTAAGACTTTACCAACCTTTCGCCGAAAGCCTTTCATTCGCCTTCGCCATGAATTTCCACAGTTGGAGAGATATTATATCGAACAAAATATGTTTCACCGAGAGCCCTTAATATTTTCCATCGGCGAGACCCACAGGGTTTGTTATGACATTATACCGAAGAAAAATTTTTGCCGATAAGACCCTTTTTGAACACGGTCGGTAAGACAATATGTCTTCGGAGAGACCATATGCCGATTACAACACTCCTGCCAAAAGACATCCACATGCATTAGTCGGAGAGACATAACCTTTTCACTATGACCTCAGCCCGACGGCCAAGCTCATGCCGATAGAGATTCTTTCTTGTGTCGGTCGGTGTGACAAACCAATATCGCTGAGACCACATACCAACTTATTTAACTTATGCCGATATAACTACTATCGCTGAAACAATGAACAATGTTATGCCGAAAGCTGCTAGAATGTTAAATTCAATCGACATAACATTAGAAATGTCTTGTCGATAGGCAACTCAGACATTTCAAAGTGGATTGAGGAGACCCTGCCATACTCATGCCGATATGTGAAAGCCTGTGAAATGCAAAGAGAACCATCCTGACAAAGAATACCAACTTACAAGTTTTGTCAGACACAGAAATATAATTCATAGCTTGAACCAGAATTCTTATCACCATCTTGAAATTTAAACATAACAAATAACTTTCTGTAAAAGCCAAGAGACATCAAAGAAGTGCCATTGTAAATCATAAGGATTAGGGATTTTGTCATCAAGGACAAACCATAAACACAATTGGAATCCAACAAAATCCCCCTTTTTCCTTGATGGCAAAACACAAATGACTCTCCCCCTTTTTGCCTCAATGACAAAGAGTAGAAGAGAAGATCGCGCAATTGCCATGAAACACAACTGAGAAGCCAACCAAAATATCATGAAAAACAGCTACAAAAAAAATAGAAGAGCAGCAACCAAGATTATAGGAGAGCAGTAAGAGAATGAAAATATTTAACTTGCTCCCCCTAAGCAGTAGCTTGGAGATTCAGTGAAGTAATGATTGAGAGATAACTCCCAATCGAAGTCTTAGCCTTTCAAATAGCTCTTTTGCTAAGGGCTTAGTGAAAATGTCAGCCACCTGATCTTGAGATCCAACAAACTGTAAGCAGACTTCATTAGCCAAAACCTTTTCCTGCAGAAAATGAAACTTAATAGCAATATGTTTAGTTCAAGAGTGCATGACAGGATTTTTTGATATATTTATTGCACTAGTGTTATCACAAAGAATGGAAATAGGTTTAGAAACATTAATACCCATATCTGAAAGAGTCTAACTCATCCACAGTAATTGAGTACAGCATGAAGTGGCAGCAATGTATTCTGCTTCAGCAGTAGAAAGAGAAACAGATACTTGTTTCTTGCTGTGCCATGCCACTAAACGATCACCAAGAAAGAATGCAGCACCACTGGTGCTTTTCCTATCATCCAAACAACCAGCCCAGTCAGCATCAGTATAAGCAATCAAAGAGAAATCATTGCTTCCAGGATACCAAAGACCATAATCAAGAGTGCCCTGAATGTATCTAAAGATCCGTTTAACAACAGTGCAACAATGCAAACCGCCTGCATAATGTCAGGTCTAGAGGCAGTTAAATATAAGAGACTATCGATCATGGATCTGTATTCCGTTTGATTTGAATCAGGAGAATCATCAATTTTAGTAAGTTTGCATCCAATAGCCATGGGTGTGCTAACAGGATGACATTCATCCATTTTAAATTTCGTAAGCATCTCTCTAGCATATTTGGATTGAGAAAGAAATATTCCAGTCTCGCATTGAGAGATTTGAAGACCCAGAAAGAAATTTAATTCTCCTAACATTGACATTTCAAACTCAGATTCCATTAACTGAGAGAACTTTTTAATCATAGTGACATTATTGTAGCCAAAGATAGTATCATCAACGTAAATTTCAACAACTAAAATATCAGAACCTTCAGTTTTAACATAAAGATTACTGTCTACATCTCCTCTAACAAAGCCATTAGAAATTAAATGACTATCCAGCCTAGAGTACCAAGCTCTAGGTGCTTGTTTTAAGCCATAGAGAGCCTTTTCCAACCTGTAAACATGGTTAGGACTATCTTTGCATATAAATCCTTCAGGATGTTCAACATAGACCTCTTCATCTAAATAGCCATTCAAAAAAGCAGTTTTGACATCCATTTGATAAATAGTAAAGTTTTTGTAAACAAAATAAGCCAAGAATATTTTGATAGATTCTAGTCTAGCAACAGGTGCAAAGGTTTCACCAAAATCAATACCTTCTTGTTGAGCATAGCCTTTGCAGACAAATCTTTCTTTGTTGCGAATAACATTACCATTTTCATTAACCTTATTTCTATATATCCATTTGCCTCCAATGACATTCTTGTCATCTAGTCTTGGGACTAACTCCCAAGTTTGATTTTTCTCAATCTGATCAATTTCTTCCTGCATAGCATTAAGCCAACATGAGTCTGTGAGAGCTTCATTAAAAATTTTAGGCTCAAACTGAGTAACTAGACATAAAGCAATTTGTGCCTTTTCATTAGATTCTGCAGCTTTTCTTCTAGTTTGAACTCCTGCATTTTTATCCCCAATAATCTAATCTTTGGGGTGGTATATAGCTAGATTTTTTGAAGGAGCATTTGATGCAGCCTTTTCAGGACTTGCATTTTCATTTTTAGGGCTTGCTGATTCAGCAATAGACTTTGTTGTTCCAGCTCCTTCAGAAATTATTTCAAATTCAAGTTCTTCTTCCTCATTATTTTGCAAAGATTCAGCATTCAAATGTGGTCTTTCATCAAATTTTACATTAACAACTTCAACAATCTTATTAAGCCTTTTGTTGAGACATTTATAAGCTTTGCTGTGAGTTGAGTATCCCAAAAAGATACCCTCATCACTTTTGGATTGAAAACTTCCAAGATTATCATCATCCTTTTTGATAAAACACTTACTTCCAAAAAATTTAAAGTATTTGACAGAAGCAGTTTTTCCAAACCACAGTTCATAAGGAGTGTGTTTAGATTTCACCCTAAGCTGCACGCTATTCAAAATGTATACAGTTGTATGAACAGCTTCTTTCCAATACATATCAGACAATTTAGCTTCATCTAGCATGGTTCTAGCCATTTCTTTTATAGTTCTATTCTTATGTTCAACTGCCCCATTTTGTTGAGGTGTTTTAGTTGCAGCATACTGCCTTTTAATACCGTGTTGTTCACAGTAATCAATAAACTCTTGAGAGGTGAATTCACCTCCTTTGTCTGATCGAAGGCATTTGAGTTTCAGATCATATTCCTTTTCAACCATTTTATGAAAGATTTTGAACCTTTCAAAGGCTTCTGATTTGTGCTTAAGAAATGTGACCCAAACCATTCTAGTATAATCATCTACAAAAAGCATAAAGTATTTTTCACCATTGATAGACCTTGTTCTAGTTGGTCCACATAAATCAGTATGCACAAGTTGTAAAGGTTTTGAAGAAGAATGTTCTTTTGTCTTGAAGCTAATTTTAGTTTGTTTACCACTTAAGCATTCTTTGCACATAGAATTTTTTGGCTTGTTAAGAATTGGTAAACCTCTAACATTATGATTCTTACTGATTCTAGCCAGATTTTCAAAGTTTATGTGTCCTAATCTTTTATGCCATAACTAGCTCTCTTCAATTTGGCCCATTAGACACATACCTTGAATATTGTCATTGTAAGATGAGTCAAGGAGATTGTACACATTTCCTTTTGTCCTCCTTCCAGCTGCAACAGCCTTTCCAAGCTTGTTCTTATTCTCACATCCCTGCAAATTAAAAAGAACATGATAACCACTATCACAAATTTGACTAACACTTAGAAGATTGTGTTTGAGACCTTCCACATAGTACATATTATAGATAGGAGTGTCTTCATTCAGAAGAAATGAACCTCTACCTTTAATTTGAATACCAGAGTTATCACCAAACTTAACATATCCACCTACATAATCTTCAAGTTTTATAAACTTGTCCTTATCGCCAGTCATATGGTTAGAACATCCACTGTCCAGGACCCATAAGTCCTTTTTCTTTGAATGAAAAGCAGTTTGAACCAACATAGTTTGCTCAATGTTGTTGACAGTCTTAGGTTTCCAAACCTTTTTAATTTTCTATTGTTTAGAATGCAGATCAGTTCTGCACTGTTTGACAGAATGTCCTAGAGTATTGCATTTAAAACATCTGATTTGTCTAACAAAACCATGGTGTTGTCTAAGACCAAACCTGGGTATTCTAGAATTCATAAGCCTACAAGTGCTCACCTTATGACCAAATTTGTTGCAGAAAAAGCAATAACCATAGAAAAAAGAATTGACATTGTATGCAGGTCTATTACCTTTAAAAAACTTACCATGATCCTTACCAGATTCTGAGAGATTTGAACCTGAATTTTTTACTTCAGAAGAGGGGTTTTGTTTTGCTTTGTCAGTTGAGCATTCACCCTTTTCAAAACCAACACCAGTTTTATCTTTATACACCTTTTTCTTGTTGAGCATCTCATTCAGTTTTAGAGTGCTTTCATGTTTTTCAATTTCCTTCCTAAGAAGGACTACTTCTTGTTCCAGTTTTAGAATTTCATGATCTTTGCAGCTTACAGTCTCTCTAAGGCAGACTTCAACTCTTTTAGGTTCTTCAAGCTAAGTTTTCAAAGAGACCAATTCTTGATCTGGTTTATGTTCTTGAGTAAGAACTTGTTTTTTAAGTTTTCTGACCTCTTGAAGAGCACATTTCAGCTCACTTTCAAGATCTACTTCACCTTCTTCAGTGTCAAAGGTGTTAGAATCATTTTGCAGAGTAAATTCAGCCATGAACAAAGTTTCAACTTCATCAGCTGATGAGTCTTCAGACTCAATATCAGATTCATCCTTACTAAACAGACTTTTCTTCTTTTTAAAATTGAAGTTTCGTTTAGGTTTGAAAGCCTTCTTCTTAGCTATATTTCAGTTGTCTCATTGTCATAGATTTGATCATCATAGGGACACTTTGCAGCAAAGTGACCTATTTTCCATAGTTAAAACATTTAAAGGGAAGTTTTCCCTTATATTTTCCTGATCCCTTTTTAAATCTTCTAACAAAATGAGATTCTTTAGAATCAGACAACTCTGATTCACTGACATCGACTTTTTCTTTCTTTTCAGAGTTAAAGGCAGTTTCTTTTCCTGTTGAATTGTTTTTGCTAGTTCTCATTTCATAGGCAGTAAGTATTCCTTGCAAGCTGTCTAAGGTAAGCTTAGCAAAGTGTTTCTCTTCTTCTAGGGATGATACCTTATATTCAAATTTAGATGGTAAGGACCTAACCACTTTTGTGACCACATCAAATTCATTAACCTCTTGACCTAGACCTTTCATTCCATTGACAACTTCATAAACTCTTAGGAAATATTCAGCCACTTTCTCATCATCCTTTATTTTCAACTCCTCAAACTGATGTTTGAGAGTAATGATTTTTGACAGTTTGACTTTCTCATTCCCTTGATATATAGTTTCAATTTTTTCCCAGATTCCATGAGCATATTTGCAATGCATGACTTTAATGAACACATCTTTAGTTAATCCACACAAGCTGGAATGCTTAGCTCTGGCATTTGTTTCATACTTCTTTTTCTCAGCAGCATCAATGGGAATAGTGGCAGGTACATTATAATCTTCTAAAATAATGCTCCAAACAGCAACATCAAAAGAAACAAGAAAAGCTTCCATTCTTATTCTCTAGAACGCATAATCTCTTCCATCAAATAACAGAGCTCTGGTTACAAAAGAACCTTCTTGAGAATGTGCCATTAAAAAAAAACTCCAAGACCAAGAACAATCCAAGGTAATTTAAAACCTATCAGAGGACCCTATGCTCTGATGCCAATTGTTGGAGTTAAAATGACACTGAGAGGGGGGGGTGAATCAGTGTCTTAACTATTTGACTAAATTTTAAAATATTTAAACACATAGCTTAGATTTGATCTCAATATCATTCTGATTAGAGCATTCATGAGTTGAATGTAATCATTCATAAACATAATTGAGAAAAATAATGACTCAACAGTGAACTAAAACAACAACAACATAATAAACCAGAGAGAACACAGAAGAACAAAGAGGCACAATATTTTGTCGAGTGGAAAACCCTCCTGGGGTATAAAAACCACTCCCTAAATGCCTTCCAGGCTTAATATTTTAATCAACTGTTCACAATGCCTTATAGGTTTATTTTTTAGCACCCACTCAAGGAGCATCAACCCCTCATTTAGAGATATCTATCTCAAGGAGTACCAACCCCTCAAATTATGTTTTGAACAATAGTAATGATTTAGAGTATTTCTCTATTTTCAGTTAAGCACATATCTCTCTGTTTTCTCGTCTACAGAATACCTTAAAGATTCAATAACTGAATCCCTAAAATACCTCATAGAAAAGAAATTTACAATCTCTGCATTTTTATTCAGATTTTTATTGCAGATTTTTATCATACATTTTCATACAACCCAAGAATGATAATCTCAGAATTACAATAACAGCCAAATAGAAAACTTAGTTTTCTGCTCCTATTTATAAATGCTAGAAAAGTAATAGACTTTAGAAGTAACGGCAAAACAACCAACCAAAACAAGAGCCGTTTCACCCAGCTTCTGAAACTTGTGAGATTGTTTCTTAGACAAATCTGTAACTCCCATGGCTCCATCAACCACTATCGAGCATCCAACTAGAGAGCGCATCAAACAAACCTTCCATAGACCTCTGTAGAAGCCGTTACAGTCAGCAACAACAGAAACGTAAACATTCATGATGGCGGCCAGGTTAGGGTTTGATACCTAGCTTAAGAGAATAAACTCAAAAAGTTTTCGCTAATCTTTTCAATTCAAATGATGACACATTATGCCATAGGCAACTCTAACGTTGCCAGACAACCTTATGGTTGTCGCTTTCGCCAAGAACCACCAAAGTCAAAGAGAAGATATATCGAATACAACATGCTACGCCGATGGTCTTCCTTAGTAAAACATTCTTTCACTGAGACATGAGGAAACTTCTTACCGAGATGCCCTTTTAGTTTCATTCACAATCACTGTAACAGACAACTTTTAGGGAGACCTCTTGGAGAACAAACTTTGTCATTCTGAAAGACATTCGATACACATTGTCGCTGTGACAATTCAACACCTATGCTGAAGGCCTTTATCATTTCCAAGTCGCCGAGACTATACATAGTCAGGGGGACACTATATAGACTGCTCCATGTTTCACCGTTACTCCACATGATACACATTGGTCGCTGTGACAAATGGTTTTTCTTATCAACGAGCCTTCTATCTTGTTTTAACACTGTCGGGAAGACGTTTCATAGAAAACATTAAGTTTCACCGAAAGACTTTATTCACTCTGAGTCGCTCAGACTTTACCAACCTTTCGCTGAAAGCCTTTCATTCACCTTCGCCATGACTTTCCACAGTTGGAGAGATATTATATTGAACACAATATGTTTCACCGAGATCCCTTAATATTTTCCATCGGTGAGACCCACAGGGTTCGTTATGACATTATACCGAAGAAAAACTTTTGCCGATAAGACCCGTTTTGAACACGGTCGATAAGACAATATGTCTTCGGAGAGACCATATGCCGATTACAACACTCCTGCCGAAAGACATCCACATGCATTAGTCGGAGAGACATAACCTTTTCGCTATGACCTCAGCCCAATGACCAAGCTCGTGCCGATAGAGATTCTTTCTTGTGTCGGTCGGTGTGACAAACCAATATCGTTGAGACCACATACTGACTGATTTAACTTATGCTGATATAACTATTGTCGCTGAGACAATGAACAATGTTACACCGAAAGCTGCTAGAATGTTAAATTCAATTGACATAACATTAGAAATTTCTTGTCGATAGGCAACTCAGACATTTCAAAGTGGATCGAGGAGACCCTGCCATACTCATGCCGATATGTGAAAGCCTGTGAAATGCAAAGAGAACCATCCTGACAAAGAATACCAACTTACAAGTTTTGTCAGACACAGAAATATAATTCATAGCTTGAACCAGAATTCTTATCACCATCTTGAAATTTAAACATAACAAATAACTTTCTGTAAAAGCCAGGAGACATCAAAGAAGTGTCATTGTAAATCATAAGGATTAGGGATTTTGTCATCAAGGACAAACCATAAACACAACTAGAATCCAACATGATGTATGCAGCTATTTTTTTGGTATTTTCTCTGCAAATAGGGTATGTCTAAGAATGATGCTATTCTAGGATGACGATAATCTAGATATGCAAAGTCTAGGTGACCAAATTGAAGGGCTCTAAAAGAGGTTATCTATTAGCTACAGCTTAACCCAAGTTTCAACTTTGTTTTGACAAGGAACCTGAATAGAACTAGGACTAAAAGACAAAGTGAACTCCCAGGCTAGACTGATGAGCTGGAAGGATTCACGTGTTGGACAAAGGGTATGCTAACTAAGTTCAGTGACAAAAATTTTTGAATCAAGGGTTTAACCAAAGCGTGAAAGGATGCCTATCCTAGAATCTATAAAAGATTATCTTTCTAAGGGAAGTAAAGACCTCTAAACTGAAAGTAAGATGCATAGCTAGGGTACCTATCTATATGACTGAATGATTCCTAAAAGATCTAATTGTGCAAGTTTTGAGCAAATGTTCAGGTTTTTGTCTAAGAATCAAAAAAAAGATAAGCTAGATACTAGTTTGACTATTTGTTTTGGATCTGTGACATTAAATTTTGGTTTTCTAATCCTCTGGAAGATGTGTCTCAGAATTTAACAGTTGCGGTCTTGTTTCTTAGTTGTGGTTTTCTAGTAATCAGTTGCGGGTTTCTGGTAAAGTTCAATTCTGGTATCAGATAGTTGTGGTGTAGTTTCTAATAGATGCAACTTGTGATGGCAATTGCGACTCAGACTATATCAGATGTGGTTTTTCAAGTTTCTGTGTACTGGTAAAAATTTATGTGACAGTGGCAAATGCATTGTTCCAGACTATAGTTGTGGCTCACCTTTTCAGATGCATCACAAAATATCACAAGTGTGGTGTTCTAAATCAGATATGGTTTTCTACAACAACTACAAGCTAATCAGGAAAATGCGACTCTAGATGAAATTGGACAGTTTCTGACAGATGCAACACTAGATTAACAGATATGAATTGAAATAATAGTTGCAAATTTCTGGTGAACAGTTGCGGTTTCCAGTGAATGACAATGTAAATTGACTCTGTTTTGTTATCAAGTTTTGGAAAACAAAGACAATCATAAGACAATGTGTTTTCAGTTTGATTTTGATTCAAAGAACGTTTAATTCGACAATAGAAAAGCACATCCTAGGCTGTGTAAGACAGTATTTACTGAGTTCTCACTTGGGTTTTACCCCAGCTACGCTTATTCAAGGCGGATGACTAGTAGCTTGACCCCACTGGCTCCCCTCCATGACTCAACACTTCATTTGGGGCAGCCAAGCTACAGTACCCATGAAACTCCCATGGCATACTTTCATCTCTACACATGAACCATAAAAATGTGAGATGACTTCACAGGTCCGATTTGCTGCACTAGTAAATAGAGGGATTTTGGACACTACAAACAAAAGGTGTTTAATTTAGACATTCCGTCATTGGTACATTTTGACCCATTTTTTGATGATCGTTCATCAAAATTTTGATGGCCGTTTGTCGCTATTATTCTGTCAGAATGTCTTCGAAATTCTGACAGAATAATAGTGACGAACGACCGTCAAAATTTTGACAAACGATCGTAGAAAAATGGGTCAAAATGTACCAGTGCATTCCTAGGGAATGATCCATGTGGCGAGAGTCCCTTTCGATCCATATCATCAGAACCATATGCGTGATTCATTGGGGTTTCCCCAAGAATTCAATTTTATATACTGACTAGAAGTCCCTCAAGTTCAGGGTGCTACCGGTCTGAGTCAGCTTGCGGTGTGTACTTTTTCCCGCCAGGATAGGCCCAATTTCTAGAGTCAGTAACTGTTTCTCTTACACCCAGGATCACACGAATGCGCAAGGGGAGAGGATACTTCGATATACCGAATTGTGAGGGTAATAACAAAATTGTTCTTTCACACCAAACATAGTAGACACTTGTAAATTTTAAACCCAAATGAAAGATTTGCTACACTAATAAACAATCTGTTTCAAAATTTAACTATGGTCTTCGACATGCGTTCTGCAGAAAGATTCATTAGTAATTTTGATATTGATCTTTGACTATTGATTTGCAAAAACTTCGTTAACTCCTCAAGACACACGCTAAAAACAAAAACATGAAAGAAAGTTGTAAATTGAAAATCTAAACCTAAAAATTTACCAGTCGGATGCATCATTTTCGTTGTCAGATGCGTCATGGGATTTTTACCAGTCAGTTGTGGCTCAAAAAATAACAAATGCATAGTGATTTTTCAGATGCGTCATTTCTATTATCAGATGTGGTCTAGTATGTCTGTTGCGTTGTTCTATCAAGTAGATGCGTCTCTAAATGTCAATTGCGTCGTTTCGTCAAGCATATGCGTCGTTCCGTACAAAACCTACAAAAATAAAAAAAATATCTACGGATTCGCGAAGATGGTGTCTTCACGTTGAGTTCACCAAATGTAACTTCTAGGAAAACAATAAAAGATTAAAAAGCAAACACTCAATGCAATCAAGCTCTAATGTAATCTAAAGTCAAACAACAAAGAACAAAGGAAACAAGCTAAAACATAAAACAATCTCACCAAAGATTGACGTAACTCCAAGGATAACCTTTGTTGTCCTTCTCCATTTTGTTTTCTGTAGTATACTTGCCCTCAGATTTTCAGTATTTGTGTGCAAGCATGCGATAATAACAAAACATCGAAGATTTAAGATAATTGCTCCAAAAGTCACAAGATTTCAGGAGAGATTGAAATGATGAAAGATAGATCAATTTATAGAAAATTGATCATTCGAATGATAGGTCGGGATCGAAAGATCGACGGATGATTGAGATCAAAAGATTAGACATGCATTATGATAATCGTTAGTAGTGACATGAGTGATAAAAACTAGAAATAGAAATAAAGATTAAATAAATGATTTAATCTTTGAGTTTGGTATTCAAAAATAGAAGAATAGTCTTTGCATGACAAAGATAAAGATAGGATTAAAGAAACACTTTGTTCGAATGCACACACAACATTTAATTCATTAAATAAAGATATTTAATTAATATGCATGTACACGCAAATGAATTAGAACTAGATGTCTGAATGATTTGACAAAGAGATTACTCACAAAAGCAACTGAGACATGAAAATAGATTTTTATGAATTAAATGATTTATTTAATTCGAGATTTGATATTTGAAGAATAATTAAATAAATAAGATTTATTTAATTAAGTGATGAAGGGATTAAATGAATAATTAAATAAATAAAGAATTTATTTAATTATAGTTGAAATATGATAAAGGGTAAATTAAATAAGAATTTATTTAATTTGAAAAGAAGAATAAGGTTAGTTAGTAACATAATTAAATAAAAAGAATTTATTTAATTAATCAGATAGAATAAAGAAAATGAGAATTAATTAAATAATTAAGATTATTTAAAAATAGATGAATTAAGAAACTGAGAACTAATTAAATAATTAAGATTATTTAATTAATAGATGAAATGAAGACTTTAGAAAATAATTAAATAATTGACATTATTTAATCATGACCATGGAAATATGAATTATGAAGAATATTGAAGTCGCAGGCTTAGACCAAATTTCAGTGTCTACATCTAAGTCAGTCTAGGTGATATCGTAGGCATAAATAGGTATATATAGGAGGTTGTGATTCTTATTTCATTATTATATTGTGAATTGTGTTCTCATTAGAGATATTTGGAGGTTTTCCCCCTCGAAGTGGCTTGGTATTCTCAGTTATTATCAAGTATTTGTAGCATATTTCATATCATCTTCTTCTATTGTGCAATTTATTTCATTACAAGTGGTATCAGAGCATTATCTTGGCACCGTAGAGGCAAGATTTTTTCTCAATATTGGAGGCGATTTTGGGAAGAGCATATCTTTCAAATTTTGGAAATTTTTTTTCTAATGTTTAAAGGATTTTTGAAGACCATGTTAAAGAAGATACAGTCCATATTTTAGAGGAATTGGAGTAGAATTGAGCAAATTATTACAGAATTAGGGTTTCTACACAATTTATTTGGAATCTACATATATCTCACATCCTATCGAATTGAAGCTTGATTTTTATTGGGTTTTGAAAGAAATACTAAAGGAGCCTACAATCCAAAATTTTGAGAAATTGAAGTAGAAATAAGTGATTTATTGCAAAATTAGGTTTTCCACAAATATCACTCTCAAGGCTGCAAATTTGCTTATTTCTTGGAGACTTTTATAGGTGAGAGGTATTTTGGCCCTAGTAAGTTAGAGTAAATTTTTTAGAGAAATTAAGTTTTATTTGTGTGATTTATTTTAAAATTATTGGTTCCCATCATGATGAAGCCTACAAGAAGGTGCAAAAAGAATGTTGTCACACCGGGGAAGACTCTTGATAAGGATGGGTTAATAATAGAGGATATTAATCCCAATGAGGAAATTAGTAAGCTCAAGGAAGAAATTTTCTCAATGAAGATGGATATGTGTGACCTAAGAGGAGATATATCAGATATACGAAGCATGTTAAGCACCTATATGAATGAACCAAGAAAGGAGTTCTCAAGCAACCAAGGTGAAACTTCTAGGTCAGCTAATATTGACACAAATTTGAATACTCCTATGGGATCTAGGAATTTGTTTCCAAAGGTGTATATGCTCAAGTTTGATGGCAAGGATCCTCTAACATGGATAAACCAAATGGAAAATTATTTTGAAGTACATCAAGTCCCAAATAGACAAAATTTCATGATGGCTTCCCTATACCTAGAACCAAATCAATTCATTTGGTATCATTGGATTTGTACTCATCGAAGGAAAAAGGGTCTCACCATCTCATGGTCAATTTTTATGGAGGAACTCCAAGCACAATATAGCAATAGTGTGACAAACAACTTCTTTATCCATCTTGCTAAACTTCAACAAACAGGATTAGTTAAGGATTATATTCAGCAATTCCAAAATCTATCCTTAAGAGTGGATACAATTACAGAGGAGAACTTGAATGATTTATTCTTGGGTGGTCTCAAGGATCACATTCAACATGAGGTATGCATGTTTAGTCCTAGGTCTATAAATGAGTCTTTTATCTTAGCACAAACGGTAGAGGAGAAGCATTTGATTCCTAAGAAGCAAGGGGCTAATGTGACAAGAGAGAAAGGATATTCAACACCTTCTCTTTCTCAAACTACTAGGTTGACTCCACAAAAAATTGAGGAGAAAAGAGAAAAAGGTATGTTTCAATTGTGATAGCAAATATAGTCGAGGACATAAATGTAGTGAAAATAAATTATTCTATATCGAAGGTCCAAGTGAGGAAGAAGAGGAGGAACCCATATGAAAGGATGAAAGGGAGTCAAATGAGGAATCACATGATTCTCAACCAATCATTTCTTTTCATGCACTCTCAGGTTTCAATGCTCCACAAATTCTCAAGGTAGTGGGCTTCTTAAAGAAGAGGAAAGTAACAATGTTGATCGACTCAGGTAGGAAAAATAATTTCACCAACAAAAAGTTGGTTGATCGTCTAAATTGTTTTATATATCCAGCTCCAGAGTTTTAGGTTTTGATTAAAGATGGTGGTAGAGTTAGTTTTCATAGGAAGTGTCATAGCATTAAATTATCCATGGGATATTATCAACTTGATACCCCAATGCATGTGATATCCATGGGTGCAAGAGATATTTTTTTGGGAGTACAATGGCTTACTACATTAGAAACAATTGAGATGAACTTCCAAGAACTATTCATGAGATTTCAATCAGAAGGAAATCTAGTAGAGCTAAGTGGATTGAAGGAAAAGTCCCCATAGATGGGAGGCTCTCATCAAGTGCAAAAGTTTCTTAAGAAAGGAGTGGATGGATTTGTGGCCCAACTATGTTCATTATAAGTCTCTCAATCTAATGCTCTCACTCATCCAGATTTACAAGCAATAATTGAACGTTACTCAGTTGTTCTTGGAGATATGCCTAAAGTACTTCATCCTAAGAGGGATCATGATCATGACATACAACTAGTTCTAGGGATCCAACCACCGAACATCAATCCTTATAGGTACCCACACATACAAAAAAGTGAGATATTAAAAATTGTTGAGGAGATGCTAGAGGCATGAATTATCAGGCATAGCCAAAGTTCTTACTCCTCGCCTGTGGTGATGGTATGTAAGAAGGATGAAACTTGGCACATGTGTCTAAATTATAGAGTTCTCAACATGTACACCATTAAAGATAAGTTTCATATTCCACTCATTGATGATTTGCTAGATGCATTGAATGGAGCTATGTATTTTACCAAGTTAGATCTTAGATCTTGTTATCACAAAATTCGAATTAAGGAGGAAGATATTTGTAAGACAACATTTTGGACTCATGAGGGTCATTATGATTTTTTGGTGATGACATTCAGTCTTACCAATGTACCATCTACATTCCAAAGTTTGATGAATTCTATTTTTAAGTTCTTGAGAAATTTTGTGTTAGTGTTCTTTAATGATATATTGATTTATAGCAAGACATGGGAAGAACACTTACAACATGTAGATCAAGCATTACAAACACTCGAAGATCATCAACTCTATGCTAATCCATCCAAGTATGCTTTTGGTCTTAAGGAGGTGGAGTATTTGGGACACATGGTTTCACATGAAGGAGTAAAGGTGGACCCTAACAAAATTAAGGCTATCATGGAATGTCCTATTCCAAAAACCATTAAGAAACTGAGGGGTTTCTTGGGATTGACAGGGTACTACAAAATATTTGTGAAGAATTGTGGTCGTATAGCAACACCCCTCACTGCTCTATTGAAGAAGAATTCTTTTCATTGGAATGAGTCAGCTAATGCAATATTTGAGAGATTGAAGGAAGCTATGTGTAAAACTCCAGTGCTTGCCACTCTTGACTTCACCAAGGAATTCATTATGGAATGTGATGCTTTTGGAAATGGGATAGGAGCAATTCTCATGCAAGAAGGTCAAAAATTTCTTTTGAGAGTTGTCAATTAAAGGGTAAGAATCAACTCAAACCTATTTATGAGAAGGAAATGCTAGTGATCCTTCATGCAGTTAAAAAATGGAGGCCTTATCTAATGGGTAGAAAATTCAAGGTTAAGACCGATCATGATAGCCTAAAATATTTTTTGGAACAAAGATTATCTTTTGAAGAGCAACAAAAATGGGTCACTAAGATGTTAGGATATGACTTTGAGATTGGATATAAGAAAGGGAAGGAAAATATTATGGTATATGCACTTTCTAGGAAGGATGAGAAAGATGAAGCCTTATTGTGTGCCCTTTCAATATTACAAGAAAATTGCATAGAAGAAGCCAAAGCAAAGTGGAAAAATGATGTTGCGACAAGTAATCTCATCCAACAATTAAAAAGTGATCCTAGTAGTTTAGATAAGTTTTTTTGGAAGGGAGATACTCTTTGGTATAAAGAGAATTTGTATCTCTGCAAGAATTCAACTCTTAAACACAAGATTCTCATAGAACTACATGAGTCTCTAGTTGGTGGTCATTCAAGGTTTTTGAAGACATATCATTGGGTCAAGCAAGATTTTTTTTGGGAAGGGCTAAAAGGTGATGTTCAAAAATTTGTGGTTGAATGTTTGGTTTGTCAAAGGAATAAAGGGCAGACAATTAAGACACCAGGTCTCTTGAAACCCTTATCTATTCCTAGCCAACGTTGGGAAGAGGTATCCATGGACTTCATCAAAGGGCTTCCCAAATCTAAAGGTCATAATGTCATCATGGTAGTAGTTGATTGCCTCACTAAATATGCACATTTCATTACATTATCACATCCTTTTACAACAAGTGTAGTGGAATTTTTTTTTTTGGAGAATATCCAAAAGCTGCATGGTACACCTAAGGTTATTGTCAGTGATCGTGATCCTATCTTTACTAGTCACTGTTGGAAATATTTATTCTCATGTTTGGGTACTCAATTGTATCATACCACCCTTAATCAGATGGGAAAATTGAGGTTGTTAATAAGTTTTTGGAAGGATATCTACATATTTTCACTTTAGAGAAACAATCTCAATGGCTAGATTGGCTACCACTCGCAAAATGGTGGTATAACACTTCTTTTCATAACTCATCAAAAATGTCTCCATTTTTGGCACTTTATGGATATCATCCTCCTTCCATCACATCATCATTAATGGTGTCACCAAGATTTTAGGTAGTGGAGGACCACTTGCTTCATCAAAAATAGGTAATTTTAGGACTCAAAGAGAATTTAGCCATGACACAAAATCAAATGAAACAACAGGCAGACCAACATCATAGTGAAAGAAGTTTTGAATTTGGGGATTGGGTCTTCTTGAGATTGCAGCCTTATAAGAAAATCTCATTGAAGCAACAAAAAAAGAATAATAAGTTGTCTCCAAGGAATTATGGACCATACCAAATCATGCAAAATATCCATAGTGTTGCCTACAAGCTAGAGTTGCCACCAACAACAAAGATACATGTCCAATTTTCCATGTTTCTTGTTTGAATAAGGTAATTAGGCATTCACCAAACACACATAGAGAAGCTGAGAAATAGAACTCTCACTAAGTATCTCATTTAATGGAAGAATTTACTAGTTGAAGATGCCACATGGGAGGACGAGGAGTTCATTCAAAAGAATCCACACTTGATTAGCATTGAGTACAATGCTTCTTTGAAAAGGGGAGGCATGCTACACCCTTAATATTGGTGTACATCGGGTTATGAATAGTTAGCTTGTGGCTATCTTAGCTCCTAATTAAGTCATGTTATCATTATTATATTATTATTTAGTTATTTAGGTCGACCTAGGGCTTATATAGGGGTGTCTAAGTTGGCCTAGGTGATATCCTAGGCATAAATAGGTGTTTCATTATCATATTGTGAATTGTGTTAGCATTGGAGATATTTGGAGGTTTTCCCCCTTAAAGTGGCTTGTTATTCTTAGTTATTATCAAGTATTTGTAGCATATTTCATATCTTCTTCTATTGTGCAAGTTATTTCATTACAAACTTACCCAACCAATTGCTATCAAGAAACTAGAAATTTTGGAAACAAAGCCACTATTGTCATTTATGTCGTTTTTGTTCCAGAATATTGTCGCAATCGTCCTATCTTTTCACCACTTTCATGAAAAGGACTGCTATTGTTCTCTTTGTTTTACCTGTCACAGTTTTAAATAGTGACTGCTTTTTCTCAAAACTATCACAGTCATTTTGTAAGAGGAACTACTATTATCTAAAAAAATATTGCTACTATCTTGAACAAAAATTGCTATTGTCCTACATTCTGGTGTATATCAGAATTAGGTCCAAAAATAGTTAATACATCATCCTTTGAAACACAAACAATCAAACCTACAACAAATCATATTATCATCTTTTCATATTCATCAGAAAATCAAAACATCAACCTAGTTTTTAGAAACAAATCAAACACAACAACTTGGATTATCCTCTCGCTATCATTTTCTAGGATATTAGCATCAACCTTTGCTTGCAACCTCAAAGATAGTTCAAGTAGAGTATCAACATATCCTAAAAAAAAAAGAAAAATATCAATCCAAGTCTTGTACACCTTGTGTCCTAAGATTAGCTCCTATAAAAATATCCAACAAATCACTCACACTCTTATCCTAGGGTCTTGAACATCAAACATATCAAACCATCAACAACCTTTGACCAAAAGGTTTTCACACATCATCTTCATATGTCATTTTAGCAAAAAAATATCAAAAAAAAAACACCATCCAATTTCATAATTAGTTAACACAATATTCACCAAGTTCTTGAACTTGTTTATGAATACAACAAGATCTCAATACAAAAAGATAATGAAAGCCAACAAGAGTAGTTCTAGTGCACCCAAGACAAACAACACTACTAAGGAACCTCAATCATGGGGTTATGATCCAAATGAACTTTCTACTCCTCAAGGACAACCCAAATTTAAAGCTAAACAAAATCAACCAACTCATGATGAGGAAACATTGCTTGAACATCAAAACATAATTTCTAGACAAAACCAACCTCCTAGTTCTCAAACTGTTAGCATAGAAGAATATGATAGTGACGAGGAACTTACCAACAAAAAACTATTAGAGAACTCCCAAGATCATAATATCCAGAAGCTTATGGACAAAATTCTTTAGAAGAATGCAAACTCATATTTCCTTACAATAGCACAAAGTGGTGCTAAACTACCCATATAATTTAATGTGGACATTCTAAAGGATCCTAATCTCATTCTAATAGGATATCAATCAATGGTTAGATAGATACCATAACCAACGGTGGATCCCAAGATACCACCATTGTTCTTACAAAACAACGATCAATCTAAACCACTACTTATGGATAACCAGTTTTATAGGAAACCATCACAAATTGAGCAAGTGGTGGTAGCTCAACAATATCAAGGAAATTAAACTCAAAACATTCCACCACACAACACTTTTTAGAACATGGGAATCCTTCCAACAGGACCACCACAAAATACAGTGGACCAACATTGAGGTAACATCCCATCACAAGGACAATACATGCCGCAACACACATCATATTATGAACCTTCAAATTGCACACAATATCAACAAGTTCAATCACAACAAAATCAACAACATCAAGGTATACCCCAAACACATCATCAAGGTATTCCTCAAAATCAACAACATCAAGGTATACCCCAAACGTATCATCAAGGTATTCCTCAAAATCAACAACATCAAGGTATACCCCAAACACATTATCAAGGTATTCGTCAAAATGAACAACATCAAGGTATACCCCAAATGCATCATCAAGGCATTCCTCAAAATCATCAACATTAAGGTATACTCCAAATGCACTACCAAGGTACTCAAATTCCACAACATCAAGGTGTACCCCAAATGCACTACCAAGGTACTCCTCAAAATCAACAACATCAAGGTATACCCCAAACGCATCATCAAGGTATTCCTCAAGATCAACATCAAGGTATACCCCAAACGCACTACCAAGGTACTCCTCAAAATACCCAACACCAAGGTGTACTCCAAATGCACTACCAAGGTACTCCTCAAAATACCCAACACCAAGGTGTACCACAGACACACTACCAAGGTACTCCTCATAATCCACAACATCAAGGTATATCCCAAACACAACATCATGGTATTTTACAAACCAAAACTCAAACTCCTATTCCACAACAACTGGGTGTACCTCAAATGCAATACCACAATATCCCTCAAAATCAATATCAAGGAGTTCCACACAATCAATATCAAGGAGTACCTCAAAATCAATGTCAAGGTGTACCACAAACTCAACATACCTACAATACACAACAATGATTTAATCTTCCTTACATACAACATGGTTATCAAAGTCCCATACCTACACAACGTCCCATTTATTACCAAACAATTGTCATAGGACAACAAGGCTACAACACACAAAATCCTCAATCAAGAACACCAACTACGACATAAGCATGAAAATACAAACCCTCAACCAAAGAATATACGACATCCAAATTGGAAATCCAAAAAAGAGCTATGCTCTATAAGATATATGTCCATATCCTTCTGATCAAAACTTATCTATGATTCCTTTCCCCAAGAGCTTTGAAATACCAAAATTTGACAAATATAAGGGAAGAGGGGCCCAATAGAGCACGTGTGATAATTCTCAATAGCTTCCATGGATCTGTAACACAATGATACCTACGACAAAGTGATTGATGCTAAGGTTGTACGAAACATACAACCTCCCAATGGCCCACAAAATAATGTTCAAACAACACAACATAGATATACTCCAAACAATGCACCAAACAACCAACTCAATTATCCTCAAAACAACCAACCAAATAACCAATAGCCAAATCAAGGATAAGATAACCAAAGGAGGCTGCCAAGGAAATATGACCAACCTAGAAGAAAATTCACACCATTGGGAGAAACCCTTGAGGTAATTATTTGTAAAATGGTCCAAAAAAACCTTATCAAGCTCAATGACAAAACAAGCTATGATGAGCCAAACTTCAAACCCCCTTGGTATAACAAGAACGATAAATGTTAATTTCACAAGATCAAGGGTCATACCACCAACAATTGCATGAGGCTCAAAAACATCATGTAAGACTTAATAGAAAAAGGAGAGGTCAACATAGAACATCATCCTGGAAATAAAGACTTAAAAATCTACAAGGATCCAATCCCCGACCATTCTAGGGGAAATGACAAGGGTAAAGGGAAAGATTACCATAAAGCCAGCTTCACCTACAATGAAATGATAGGAACCATCTCTCAAGATGATTATACCATCAATGTTATAACCATACTAGGCAAAGATCTTAAGTGTAACATAACTACACGAAGAGGGAGAGTTACAATCCAAGGAGCCCCACCCTAAACAAAAGCCACAATTAAAGAAAACTCTTTCATTGATCTCCATCTTTGAGCTTTTGAAATTGTCACCTGCACATAAATAAATCTTGGAGAAAGCTCTTGTTGAAACATTAGTCCCTAATGACCTTAACATTGATTAGTTTCAAGCCATTGTTGGTAACATCACCTCCACCCATCACTTGGTATTTTCTAAGAAAGACATTCCACAAAGATCTTTCCATAATCAAGCTCTCTATCTAGAATTTTGTGTCCATAAACACAAGGTAAAGAGAGTAATGATAGATAATGGTGTAGGCTTTAACATTTGTACCCTAAAATTAGTAAAACAGTTGGGATATTATGATGAAATAATAGACAAAAGAAAAAGTATCACCATAAGGGCTTATGATGATATGGAGAGAAACTCATAAGGAATTGTTGAACATCCAGAATACTGAGAGGGGGAGTGAATCACTATTCCATAAAACCATAATAAAATCCACTTAAACATTATCACAATTCTGACTGAATCAACAAGAGAGAACATAGAAACAATTCAATGCAACCATACACAAGAACACCAGGATTTTTATGTGGAAAACCCAAAATGAGAAAAACCACAGTGAGGGTTAACTCACAATATATTATATCTAGATACAAAATATTATGGGGCTCACTACCAGGACTCACTATCCTTAAAAAGGCTCACAACCTTAGTACAAAAGATGGTTCATTGCCAAGATACAATGATAGTGGCTCAATTCCAAAAGATTGAACTAATAGAATACACCTTCAATGTGCAGGGTTCAGTTCCAATGAAGCTCAAAATATGAAGTACTGCCTCTCACAGTAATCACTCAACAAAATTGCACTAATCACAACTTATAAATCATTTAGGCTCTAATCTTCTTTCAACTTTATTCCACACTCACACACCAACTTTACACACTTATATGTATATCTCTTTCTCTTCAAAACATCTCTTATTTATATACAAGTATATCTTAATCATCAATTAGGTCAAAACCATATAAGGATTAAACATTTCATCCACATAGTGCGTTATACCAAGTCAGATAACATCCATAAAACATAATTAGTCTTCATAATATATACACTGATTCGGCCAAGACTAGAATACAATACTCCAAAACAACAAATAATTCTCAATGCAAACACCTTCCAAATCTGAGAACACATTAATTTCACATCATACCACTAGCATAGAGACTATCAAAAAAACCGTGGCATAAGAATATTAACCTTAGTAGAATGCAAAGTCTCCCACACAATATTCCACACACAAAACAACAATAAAATTCAGAGTTGGACTCTGTCAGAGATAACTTTCTACTCACAACAAAATACATCTCAAGATCCAGGATATAGTTGTCTGAATGAATCAAGATAACATGGTTAAGAGATTAGTCATATCAAACCTTGTGGTGAATTCCAAACTCAAATACCAACACACTGATCCATCACAAAAGGGTATTACCACCAGAGAACAACTTCTGGTAAACCAAACAAGCTTCCCATAAAGTTATCACCATGTTGACATCAATGACAACATAGGAACAACCAACACAGACCATCCATACTTCATGCTCATTTTTCAAGGATTCCAACAATCTCCCCCTTTGGAATTGATGACAACAGGCATGACAAAAATATTTCCAACAACTGAAACTGAATATACTAAATACTCCCCCTATCAAAATTGTTCTTCACAAAAAAAAATTCTCTATCTTTCTATCTCTTCATCTTTTTATCTCTCCTCATCTCTTTATCTTTCTCCCTTTGACATCAATGACAAAGGGGAAGGGGCACCGGTATATATGTACATAAGCATCAAGTTGTAACCAAAAATATATGAACATGAAATTGAATTAACCTGAAGAAGAACCTCTTAGACTCTCCAGGATAGCCTTCCATGATGTTTTACCTTCTTCCCATGAACCTTTTTCACTTGCAAGAGTCTTGTAAAATAGTTCAAGCTTAGTTAAGGACTCTATACCATCTTCTAAAGTATTGGGTGTAAGATTAATATCTGATAATGCACCAATACAACCAAGAGCACTAGAAACAAGAGTATGTCTAAGTTTAATCATGTCTTTGAGTGCCACAAACTTCTTGATAACATCCGTTCTTTGATCCTGTAGAGAAAATAATTTTTCCTGAAGCTAAACAATGTAGGACCACCTCTAATTATCTTTATCTTCTACTAACCTATATGTATCTGCCTGAGTGCACATCTGGGATTCACTCATCCTTATCCCATTCCTTATATCCAGTGTACTGCCAGACCAATCTAGGCAAAAAGAAAGTAGTTCCTATGCCTCTTCTTCACAACCTTGTACACTCTCCAATTCCTTCATCACTCAACTGTGTGCATTTGCACATTTTCCTTGGATATCTTCCAAATTTTCTTCATCAAACTTGATTCCAGCAGACCCTTCAAGTTTGGAGATATAGACCTTTAAAGAATCAATCATGCTACGAAGATTCTCCACAATAGAAATAGATGAATCAAAATTAGCACCGGGAATAACCTTCTAAAATTCTTCCAAAGCTCTCTAAATATTTATTCTTTCATGATCATGTTCAAGCTCACCTCCTTCTACAACTTCTTGCTTAACAACACTCTTCCATTTCTTCCTTGTTTCAGTCAAGCTATCGGAGGTGCCTTCTACATTCTTAGGGATTTCCAAAAGAATTTTAGCATAAATATCAACTTCAGCCTCTGACACTTCATAGTTCATTTCAAATATCCAAACTAACCTTGATTCAACTACTTCCATGTGACAAAAATCTATAGACACAAGAAAATTTATGCTTTTGGAGTACCTTTCAACAACACTTACTAGAATCCTAAACCTTCTATTCATCCTCATTTGAAATGTTCCAAAGAATGCAGCAAGGGCAGACTCTTGTGCATCCGAACTACCAAGATTTATCATGAAGTTCCTGATTTGATAGGAAATAGTCTTTGAATTTGACCATTCTATCCTTCTTATTACTGGTAACTCTTTCAAAAAGTAAGAGTAAATAGACAACCAAATTTCCATAACGAAATGCATTCTTCTTACTCTTGTTGATCTCCTTTAAATTATTCAAAATGTGTATATGAAGTAATTTACACAAGTCATAATCCATACCTCTTTCAACCATATCAATAGCAGTATGCATAGCAACAGTAGAAACTATAAGGTCATTGTTAGGGATACAAACTTTGTGACTGATGACCATAGCAGCATACCTTATTACCGAATCAACAATAAATCTCAAATCAATCTCTTTTCCTTCAAGATTCACACTGGTAACCTCAATTATTTCTTCCTCATCCATAGCCTTTAGTTTGGGAACTGGTCTAAAGGAACACAAACCAGTTACAACTCTAATAGCTTCTCTGAAAAAAAAATGTACCTCATTAATCCACAGAGAGTCATCATGAATTATGCTCAACACTATTTGAATTCACCTCTTCTCAAACTCAAACAAGGGAAATTTCCTCCAAAAATCCAACTTTTTCTCAACTAACACTCTGTAGGCATCGACACTTTCTTTCAATTCACTTTCCCAAAGTATGCTCAACTGAATTGATGACATCTCTTCTATCTTACTGTAAAAAAATGCATCGATATATTTTGTGGGACACACTATCAAAGGGATGTGAGAGAATTCACCAACATATTCTCCTGACACATTCCTTAAATATCTTCTCAAATTGACTTGTACTTTATTTGCAATATTTACAGCCTTTGAATTATCCATAGCTATAAAAATGAAAGATTATGCAAATAGGAATACCTCTAAAAATTCCAACAAGAAATGTATAGATATCTGAAAAGATTGAACTGATAGAATACACCTTCAATGTGCAAGGTTCAGTTCCACTAAAGCTCAAAATATGAAGTACGGCCTCTCATAGTAATCACTCAACAAAATTGCACTGATCACAATTGATAAAGCACTTAGGCTCTGATCTTCTTTCAACTTTCTTCCACACTTGCACACCCACTTCACACACTCATCTATATATCTCTTTCTCTTCAAAACATCTCTTATATATACAAGTATATCTTAATCATCAATTAGGTCGGAACCATATAAGGTTTAAACATTTCATCCACATAGTGCATTATACCAAGTCGGCTAACATCCATAAAACATAATTAGTCTTCATAATATATTTCATACGTTGAGTCGGCCAAGACTATAACACAATTCTCCAAACCGAAAAATAATTCTCAATGCAAACACCTTCTGGATCTGAGAACACATTAATTTCCCATCATACCACCAACATAGAGACTATGTAGAATGCGGAGTCTCCCACACAGTATGCCACACATAAAACAATAGTAAAATACAGAGTTGGACTTTGTCAGAGATAACTTCCTGCTCACAATAAAATATGTCTCAAGATCTAGGATATTGTTTTCTGAATGAGTCAAGATAATATGGTTAAGAGATTTGAGTCATATCAGATCTTGTGGTGAATTTCATACTCAAATACCAACACACTGATCCAGCACAAAAGGGTATTACCAGTAGAGAATGACTTCTGATAAACCAAGCATACTTCCCATAAAGTCATCACCATGTTGACATCAATGAAAACATAGGAACAACCAACACAAACCATCTATACTTCATGCTCATGTTGCAAGGCTTCCAACAGGAACAATCAGGCTTCCCATTCAAATAGGACGAACAATAGCAGAGATAACATGTCAAGTATTGGATCTTGAGCTACCCAACAATATTCTCTTGGAACGACCATGGATCCATACCTTAAAATCAATCCCTTTGACATTCCATCAGTGTTTAAAATTTCTTCATGATGATAAGGAAGTTACAATATATGGTGGCCCTAAACCTTTTCATTACTGCACAAACTTGGAATAGAAGTACAAAAAGATTATTCAAATACCTAGCAACTACATGTCTTTCCATTATTTAATATATGTTGACCCATCATCACTAGCTTCATCCTCCACTGCACCTCCATCAACTAAGCCACCAAAATCCAATCTCAAGATCCAAGTGCTTGACAAGGCCTGCGGAGAATACCATTTCAACCAATCCTTTTGCATTGGAATTCTTCCCCCAACACCAAAAAATTATGGAGGGCTGAGAGAGATCAAGCGTGTTCAAGCTATTACAATGGAATTCAAACCCACCATTTTCACCAAGTGGGCAAACATGCAAGACGAAGAAGTGTTCAAAGAATACCTATATTCATGAATTTACAAAGAAGAAGGATGGGATAAACTGCTACCTCCCCTTCCTATTGATCAAAAAAATAAAGGATATCAGATGGAAAAAAGCATGGGGTTCACTAGAAAAGGTAGCCTTGGTCTACATGAACAAGGTATAAGAGAACCAGTTAGTATGGAAAAGCGTAAGAAGAATCTTGAAATAGGTTATGGTTCATTAGACATGATTACCCCAATCATCGAAATAACCTCTTATGAGGAAAGAGCTCCTTCTACCACTATTGAGACATCAAATGATTATGACCTTATAGATGATGACTTGTATATCCAAAACCATTTTGGAAACCTTAACATAAATACCATCACTACTGAGCCTACATCTGAAGATTACCACACTGAAATGGATTCCAATGAATATGAATGGGATTCTTGTGCCTCTAGTGATTATAACCTAGATACCCTATGGAACCTTGGTAACCATGCTACCTCTACCCTATCTATGACGTCCATAAGCTTTGTCGATACCAATGATAAAATACCCTTGCTTTACCAATAGCTAATAGACTGGGATCAACAACATCACATATCTGTTTAGGACTCATTCCAAAATGATGAAGCTATTGTGGAGTTAATGGGACTTCAAATTGATATACCATGAGGAGATCATATGGATGGTTTTGTAATGGATCTTGAACAAGGAGCATACTTTGGAGGGGAGATTTCATCCTCCATGCACAAAAATAAAGTAATTTTTTTAAAAATAAAAAAGAGATCCCCTAGGAAAACCACAATGTGCCTGAAGATGGAGGATTCAATCTCCCTATTGTAGAATATCAAAAAAAATCAACACTCTTGGTTGAAGGTTCTAAACCTATCAACATTGGCACAACAGAGACACCAAAAATAACAGACAATGCAACTTCATTAGATCCTAAGGAAAAATTCAACTTCTCAACATTAATTAATGAATGAAAAATAAACTTATCCTGGACATATGCAGACATGTCGGGACTAGATCCAACGTTATTAATACATCACCTAGTAGTGTTCCCTGGAGCTAAACCCATCAAATAAAAGCTACGCAAGATGCACCCATAAACAACACTCTTGGTCAAAGTAGAGCTTCAAAAACTACTAGACATGGGATTCATCAAACCCATCGACTATCCTAAGTGGGTATCTAACCTTGTACTAGTGTCAAAACCCATTGGGAGCATATAGATTTGCATAGACTTTAGATATCTCAACAAGGAATGCACTAAGGATGACTTCCCCATACCCAACATCGACACAATTATGGACCTAACTGTGAGGCATGAAATGCTTTCACTGATGGATGGTTTCTTTGGGTATAATCAAATCCAGATAGCCCCCAAATATCAACACAAAGTAGCGTTCACCTATGCATGGATAACTTTTTGTTGGAACGTCATGCCATTTGGTTTGAAGAACACTAGAGGAACATACCAAAGAGCCATGACCACTATATTCCATGATATGTTGCACATCACCATGGAGGACTATGTGGAAAACATATTAGAAAAATCAAACAAAATAAAAGATCATCTAGCTAACCTAGCTAAGGTATTTGGCATGCTAGAGGAATACAACCTGTGTCTCAATCCAAAGAAGTGTGTATTCAACATGACATCTGGGAAATTGTTGGGTTACATTGTATCTAGAAGAGGCATCGAGGTGGATCCTACCAAGGTTAAAGCTATCCTAGAAATGCACCCTCCAAAAAAATTAACACAACTACACAACCTATAGGGAAAGCTTCAATCCATTAGAATATTTATTGCACATTTAGAAAACAAATTTCATCCATTCACATATTTTCTATAGGACATAAAATTCAAATGGGATGGAAGGTGTGACCAATATTTTCAATGCGTAAAGGATTATTTGCTCACTCCCCCAGTGTTGATGCCTCCAATTCAGGATAAGGCAATGATTTTTTATGTATCTACAACAACAAATTTAGGAGCTCTATTAGTGCAACTGGATGACCAAAACAAGGAAAGAGTAGTATAGTATATCATCCAAACCATAGTGGGATATGAATTAAACTATACACCCATAGAAAGAGCATGTCTATTTGTTGTCTTCACAACACAAAAGCTTAGACAATACATATTAAATAGACAAATAAATTTGATATCAAAAGTGGATCCCTTAAAGTATCTATTGGTAAAGGCAGATCTTATAGGAAGAATCGCTAAGTGGGTCATGATACTTGGAAAATTTGATATAGAATATATTGACAGAAAACCCATAAAGGGAAAATTAATAGTAAATCAATTAGCAGATGCACCTATGGAAGATCATTAGCCTCTAATATGAAAACTTCTAGATGAAAGCATACTTCTAACCAATCAATCTAGCCTTTGGACCTTGTACTTCGACAGATCCCACACTCAACACAGCTCAGGGGCTGGTATCCTATTTCTTACACCTCAAGGAGATAGTATACCCAAAGCTTACATGATTTCCTTTCCATGTACTAACAACATATATGAATATGAAGCACTCATCACTAGACTAAAGATGGACGTAGAATGGAAAATAAAGTAAATTCAAGCCTATGGTGACTCCCAACTAGTCATAAGGCAGGTAAATGACAAATACTAAATGAAGGATGACAAGCTCATTCCATACAAAAGAATGGTGGATAGCTTCAAGCAATACTTTGTGATCATCACCTTTTAACAGGTTCCTAGAAGCAACAACAAAGTAGTTGATGGTATGGAAACAATAGGTTCACTAATGGATATACCCCAAAACATTCCCAAATATGAATTCTTCATGAAGCAACTACTTATACAAGCATTTGATATCCCATAATCAGAACTTGTATGTGATATTGTTGGTCCTGAATCGCCTTAGTGCCAAGACACATTTGTTTATATACAACATGGGACCATACCCCTTGACTTAGAGAAAAATCAAAAGAAAGCCTTTATTTGCATAACTTCTCGATTCACCATCTTAGGAGATACCCTATACCATCAAATTATAAATGGTACATTACTCTGATTTGTCAACATGGATGAAGCGCAAACCGCCTTACAAAAAGTGCATGAAGTTGTTTGTGGTTCTCACTCTAGTGGACCTAATCTAGTAAGGAAATTGTTGAGAATAGGGTATTATTGGCCCTTAATGGAGCAAGAATCCATTCATTACTTAAGGATGTGTCATTAATGTCAACAATATAGTGATATTTTTCACGCACCGACATAGGAGCTACAACCTATAACTACACCATGGTCTTTCTCACAATGGAGAATTGACTTGATAGGAAAGATATCTCCCACTTCATCCAATGGGCACAAATTCATCATCACTACAAAAAAATACTTTACAAAGTGGATAGAAGCTATTTCGTTAACCTACATCATAGGGAAACAAATATCCAAGTTTATCTTGAATTATTTGATCTATCAATATGGAATTCTGAAAACTATCATAACAGATAACGAAACTCCATTTAAATACCAAGATGTCTACAAACTTTGTTTAAGGTTCTCTATCCAACACCAATTCTCAACCCCATACTATCCCCAAGGAAACGGTCATGTTGAAGCATCCAATAAATCCATTCTAATAATATTGAAAAAGACTGTTAATGACACCAACCATCTTTAGCATTTGCAGCTAAATCTTGCCTTATGGGCTTACCTAACCAGCATTCGCACACCCACGAGTGCGACACCTTTTTCCTTGGTCTACAAATCTGAAGCAATCCTACCTATTGAATTAAAGATCCAATCACTGTGAGTATCCCTAAAGGACATGGTTAGCAATGAGGAATATCAAATATCTAGAGTTAATGAGCTAGAACTCCTAGATGAAAGACATTTGAATGCATTAAACCATCTCTAGGTTTATCAGAATTGGCTCAAGCAAAGAAATTAAAAGAAGATAAAGAAAAAAATATTTCAATTTGGTGACTTGGTAATGAGATAAAATCAAAAGATCCAGCTAAATTAGGATGTGAAGGGTAAGTTTGAAACAAATTGGATAGGTCCTTTTATCATAACAACAAGCTATAGATCTAGAGCATATCAATTATCTGCTCCTGAAGGAGAGCCTTTAGCTGAACCTCTGAATAGTAGCCATCTCAAAAAAATTACATTTGATTGCATCAGAATATCCCAAGAAAAAAAGCTAAAAAGGATAAAAAATTAAAAATCAAGAAAAACAGTAATGAAAAATAAATCGTCCTTTAAGTGAAAACCACCTTATGGTGCTTCTAGGACTAGTACCATAGCGAGAACTTGGTAAACAGGTGCTATGTTTGAATAATTCCTACATCTCTATCTATTGACATTGTCTAATGCATCCACCTCATCCATCCCATAATAAAATGTGTATCCAACTATGGCTCAATAACTGATCAAGTGTTGAACCTTGTTGCACCTTTAAAATCCATCTACCCTAATAAACGTAATCTTATTTTGAACTGGGGGAAACTTCCTAAAACTGGTAGTGGATTGTATCCTTGTTCATCCCATCACTATATAAAACTATCAAAATTAAAAACATCCAAAAAACAAACAAAATCCAAAACAAAGTTCAAAAAAAAAAATCCAAAAATGTCTTCATTGAGTCAAAATACGTGAACTACGATACTTTGCATATATAATGAAGGAAATTCCATCATAGATGAGCTATATTGAGTCAAAATAAGTGAACTACAAGCCTTTGCATGTATAACGTAGGAAATTTCATCATTGATGAGCCCCGGAGGCCCTCAGTTAGTCCCCAAAAATAAAAACATTCAAATTTCTTATCAAAATCCAAAAATATTCGTAAAGAATCAAAAAACTCCAAAAATAGTTTCACTCAATACAGTCAAACTACGATGTCTTTTTGTTCATCACGTAGGAAGGGCCATCATCGATGAGCCCCTGAGGCATTAGTTCAATCCCTTTAGGTCCCTCTATTTGTCTCTAAATCTTTCAAAAACAACAAAAAAAGTATCAAATAATTTAGAAAATCTCAAAAATCCTATTCACAATAAACTTTCCATTCATAATAAAAAAACATCACCTTCAACCTTTGACAAACAAAACCAACAAGCAAAACACACATCAAATCAAAACTTTCAAAGTAAAGATTGAAAGGATTGGATCACTATCAAACTAAAACAATGCCTAAAGTATTAACTACCCTACCTTTTTGAAAATCACTATCAACAATCTTAATGTGATTCTTAATCGATAAAATGTTCCTACAATAGACATCATTAATGGGTTATATCATGAAACATCAAAACATCAATGACAAGTGATACAACAACATTGTTTATCTTTTTTGATCTTATCTTTTTTATTTCTCCTATTGTCACATTCCTAGGATCTCTCAAAGATGTCGATAAGGATCTAGAGAGGAAGGAATGAGACATTGATCGTGGATTTATGTTTGCTCTGTTTGTTAGATATTTTTGTGATACTACCATGGTGAATACTTGCTTTATTTTGTGTGTGGAAGACATATTTGGGCATTTTGTGTAGTGGTTGCATGTTAGGTAATTCATACCTCTTTGTGTAACTAATCCAAAATGTTTTAAAAGCTTCTCACCCATACATTCTAATAGGGTTTCAATATGTCTGGTACGAGAAAAAATAATATTTGTTTATAGAGTCAAATTCCATGCAATGGATACAATACCACCTTGGTCATCAATACCCTAATGCATCATGTTTGTTTGCTACATCAATAAGGATTGCTAAAACTATGAAGTCTCTATGAAAGCAAAAGAAAAATCATCAATGAAAAACATCAATTCTCTTCTAAAAATCCAACTAACACTTCTTCAGCTCCATCCTACATCACAATATCATTAGTACCACATGCATCTTGTATCCATAAAATAATCAGTGCATATCATGGCCATCATAAAATAAAAAAGCATCATACACCATATATCATCATTCATCACATACATATATAAATAATTTATCCATCCATATCATATAATTGAATTAAAAAAGTACAAAAACATGAGCATACAATCATAAATCATCTATCATATACATATAAACATCCATAAACATCTCATAACACATATATGACACATTGAAAGGGTATATCTCATATATATCATAAAAAATGAGAATGTAATATACATCAACAAACATCACGTGTGATATCAAAATATAAAATATATATATATATGAGGCCTTAGATGGGCTGATGAATGTATATACAAAATAAAATGTCTATATAGAGTCTTTGATACAATAAAAAAGATCATAGAAACATCAGCCTTGTTGATCCTACCTTGGAGGGGGCTGCTCCCCATCATGATGGGACATGTGTTGAATATGTGTAGGTGATAGCTAAGGATGCACGATCCACAAAGATTGTTTTGGATATCTAATGGATTGAACATTGTACTCTGTACCTATGGTGGTGCTCGGCTCACCAAAATGAAGACGTCTTTTTCCTCTCAATACAAAGGCCTCATATAAAGTCTAGTAATATGTACTCTCTCTCATCAACCAATCCCGCTCAGCCTAATATTAGGCTAGGGGTATAGCAAAATCCAAGACAATCTTTGTTGCCTCAATATATCTCTCCTGATCAAGAGTATCCCAGTCTGTAGTAACTATGGCAACCTATGCCTCTGTGACCTGTCATCAAGAAATATTGGCATCTCTCTATGACCCTGACATCCTTTTCTATTTTCAACTATGCTTTCTGACCTGCGATATTCCCTTGTGGGGGAGATCCCTATGGTGCTTGATGATCCTGAGGCTACTACTAATCCTGGTGCTATTTCCATCCTGGCCATCAAGCTAATCTTGATCCCCATCACCCTAGGCTCTATCAAGCTAATCTATAGCAATCCATAGCCTATGTCTATCACCCCTCCTCCCGGTAACACCAACTACCCTCCAAACCTACCCAATCACTGGCCCAATGCCAACAAGATGAGTAAACCGTAATGGTCATCGATGGGCCTGCCACTGATCATAATCTTGAGTAGTACATGGGTCTAGAGGACCAAATACCCACCCCCATCCAAATGGTGCAAGTTATCGAAACTCGACAACTATTGTAGAAGAAAATTTTGTCAGCCCCCAAACCCTCACCTCTTAGTCCATCCGCCTGAAGCGTGCATGGTAATCATTGACAAATCTGGTCTACCTCTCTCTGAACTGTCGAAGAACCCTATAAGGAAAATACCTCTCAAGAATAGTCTCAACATGGCCTATCAACCATCGTGTCTGACTAAAATAAGGCAACTACTCCATGTCATTTTTCCAAGCCTCACAGGCTATCCCTAGCCTCCAAATAAACTCAATCATATCATCAAACATGCCCCTCCAATAATGTAACCTGCCTAGCCAGGTGTAATGCAAGAAATCAAAATATCTGTAAGAAAAGGGATCATGGCATCCCGTTGAACTAGGCCATAAGGTCGTATAACTATGATATGTTCCCACACCCACACATGGAAGAGAGTCATGCCTACTAAGATAGAACTACCACCGTAATATACAGCCTCATGCATGTCTCTATACAAATGATCGAAAACACATGGACCCAAGAATATTTGGTCTGTTGCTCCATCATATGCTCTATATAGATGCCCCAACCAATAGGAAATCCCCCACCTCTACGATCAGACATCAGAAGCTTGAAAATCAATCCATCCAGCACCATAGACATCGAATCTACACCATCAACAAAGGTGTTGAAAATGGAGGTAATTATGTAGCTTTAAAACTTGTAAAACTATTATACTATAGATCTAATTAAGTGTTCTTTGTTACAATTTCTTTGTGGATGATTATTTGTTTAATTAATTTTAATGTTTGTAGAAGTGGATAGAAGATTGTAGAAGAATAAGACCAGAAGAAAGAAGTTACACAACATATACCATGGAGAAACCCTTTCGGGAAAAAACTCCACCAAGAATCAATGTATTATTTAATCTCATAATAAGATTACAATAATTCCAATCCTTGCTTGAGATGCTTCTTTTTCCTTCAACAATTATTCTTCACAACCTGAAATAAAATCTAATAAAACTCTCTTCAACTTGTTATAATTTATAGACAATAATGAGCCTTGTAAACTCCAAAGAGTTTACAATTACAAAGCACAGAGCTTATCTCACAAAACCTACGCCTATTCTTTGCAAGTAGAATTCTCCCCTGAGAAACAATGTCAAACCAAGTCCTTCATCAATTTGGGCGTCCCAAACTAAATTCATAACTCAACATTGATTACGAAGATATCTTGTAAGCTTCTCCTCAAAGTTGGCACCCAAGAATGGGCCCACTTAACTAAACCTTGTAAATATATTCTCATGCAAAAGTGTTAACTCCAAGATGCCAACTTGGGTGCCCAAGGTACGTCCAATTCAATCTCTATTAACTAAAACATATCTCTCCATCAATTCATGCAAATAGGATGCATGATTGATCATCCCCACTTAACTGAATGTATCACCTATTATCTTTCATGCAACTCAAGTCATTAGTCATGCATTCCAATTCAACTGAAGTCAACTAGCATTCAATTAAAACTAACTACATGCAACTGAAGATAACTAAACCATAACTAAATTGAACTAAACTAGACTAAACTAAACTAAACTAAATTGAACTGAACTCCATGCATGTAAACATCAATCCCTAACTTCTAGGATCTTTACATGAATTACTGAAGTGTTATCTTTCTCCAAACAATTAACTTAACTCAAGGTGGGTTCCACCTTCCATGTGGGTGCCCCATGTGCTCCTATTTTTTAGGAGCTCTTCTTGGGCATCCCCACATGTTCCTATCATTTAGACTTAATTACAAATGTCAATTTACATGTTCATTTCATTGGAATTTAATCTCTTTCTAATCCTAGTGTTGGGGAACACTTTCCAAGGACTTAGGAGATACATTAAATATGTTTAGGATTTCAATTAAATGGCATCCTATTCCCAACATTCTCCCACTTGACATCATACATTGCAATTATTCTAAACAAGGAATCATTATTATAAATCAAGTACAAGACGCAAGGTCAATGGCCTTCCTACACCAACTAATCAATCCATTCCAACTTCAAATGTATCCTACATAATCATGAAGCTCCAAGAAAATGATTAATACTCAAAACCAAGAGAACTTATCTATAGGAACTGGTTTTGTAAGATAATCTGCAACATTAATTAAAGTGTCAACGTTCTCAATTACTACCTTCCCACTCTCAACCATTTCTTGCACAAAGTGATACTAAACATCAACATGCTTAGTAAGAGAATGATACATAGGATTTTTGGCTAAACAAATAGCACTTTGACTATCACATTCAAGTTTAACTTACTTGCAATTAAAACCAATACCTTTCCCAAGTCTCTATAACCAAACTGTGTCTTTGGAGGCATGTGAAACTGCTGAGTGGGTTGAACTCACGTTCAATCAAGGTGTAGGCTTCTCAGTATTTACTGTTGAAAGAGATTTTCTTACAAGTAACCATTCCAACATATATCTTTTACCATTGGAGAACTCAAGCCTCACCTATTTCTCCAAGTATCCATGAGGACCTATAACCAACCAATCCATGCCAAACTCCAAATGCAACATAGCACTATCATGAAGTAATCAAACAAATGATTAATGTACCCAATACATAAGAGAACTACACAAGATCAATGTCAAAGCTCCAATCATGAATCAGGAACATAAACATGACAACATGATCTAACCATATCCTCCAAGGAGATCGCATGCATCATAACATACATAAACATCCTAGTCTCAAGAGAACAAGTACCATACCAAACTCTAAACGCGTATCAAGAGTAAATCATGACATAATCGCAACCACTCTACACCAAGAAAAAACATATCCCCAATCACATGAAGATAACCATACCATTGATGCATCCATGTCACTGCCAACAACTCCCACTAAACCATGGTATGAGCTACACATGGCATCATGACTACCATCCTCTTCATGAAGATCACTCTTTAACATCAAGCAAAGAGTCGTCACTAAAATTTTAACATTAAATGATCAATGCTTGATTACTGTCATCTAAGGGTTCCTCTGTAGAAGAATCAAAACTCTTTTTCTTGTTCTTACAATCCTTCTTCACATGTCTCGGTTTCCCACAGTTCCAACACTTTACCTTACTATGTCCTTCTAACTTACCCTTCCCTTCCTTGTCTCCCTTAGGTTCCTTTTCTCAGGCCTACCTTTTACAAACAAGGATTCTTGGAATTCTATTTTAAACTTCCTCCTCATCTCCTCTAATAGGAGATTAGGAATTATATTGTCCATCTTCAGATCTGCACCGCTACCACTAATAGCAACAATTAGATTTTCCCAAGATTTTGGTAAAGAACAAAGTAACAAAATTCATTTATCTTCATCTTCTAGCTTTACATCTACAAATGCTAATTGACTTAGAATCAAATTAAAAGCATTCAAATTATTTTCAATAGAATCACCATCTTTCATCTTTAAATAATACAATTGTCTTTTTAGATACAACTTATTAGTAAGACTTTTAGTTTGATAAATATCACCTATTCTCTTCCACAATTTATATGTAGTAGTTTCTTCTGAAACATTCAAGAGAACAACATCAACTAGACATAATCTTATGGTCCCTCTTGCCTTCTTATCAAGATTAGCCCAATCCTCATCTGACATCATTGTGGGTGACTTTGTCTCATTACCAACAATTAACCACTGATCTCTCTCTTCAAGGAGATCCTCCATTTTTAGTTTCCACATCTCATAATTAGATCCATTGAATCTTTCAATATCTAAACAAGAATTAAAATTCATTGTAACAAACTTATTTTCCAAAATCAGAAATAACACAATAGTAAAAGCTCCCACTACAGCCAAAAAACCTTCAAACTTTTAAGAGAAAGGCGTCCCAAACTCTACCCAACCTCAGCTCTGATACCAAATGTTGAAAATGGAGGTAATTATGTAGCTTTAAAACGTGTAAAACTATTATACTATAGATCTAATTAAGTGTTCTTTGTTACAATTTCTTTGTGGATGATTATCTGTTTAATTCATTTTAATGTTTGTAGAAGTAGACAGAAGATTGTAGAAGATTAAGACCAAAAGAAAGAAGTTACATAACATATATCGTCGAGAAACCCTTTCAAGAAAAAACTCCATCAAGAATCAATGTATTATTTAATCTCATAATAAGATTACAATAATTCCAATCCTTTCTTGAGATGCTTCTTTTTCCTTCAACAATTCTTCTTCACAACCTGCAATAAAATCTAATAAAAATCTCTTCAACTTGCTGCAATTTATAGACAATAATGAGCCTTGTAAACTCCAAAGAGTTTACAATTACAAAGCACAAAGATTATCTCACAAAACCTACACCTATTCTTTGAAAGTAGAGTTCTCCTGTGAAAAACAATGTCAAATCAAGTCCATCAATTTGGGCATCCCAAACTGAAGTCATAACTCAAGGTTGATTATGAAGATATCTTGTAAGCTTCTCCTCAAAGTTGACGCCCAAGAATGGGCCCACTTAACTAAACCTTGTAAATATCTTCTCATGCAAAAGTGTTAACTCCAAGATGCCAACTTAGGCACCCAAGGTGGGTCCAAGTCAATCTCTATTAACTGAAACATATCTCTCCATCAATTCATGCAAACAGGATGCATGATTGATCATCCGCACTTAACTAAATGTATCACCTATTATCTTTCATGCAAATCAAGTCATTAGTCATGCATTCAACTAAAACTAACTACATGCAACTGAAGATAACTGAACCATAATTGAACTGAATTGAACTAAACTGAACTAAACTAAACTAAACTAAACTAAACTGAGCTAAATTGAACTGAACTCCATGCATGTAAGCATCAATCCCTAACTTCTAGGATCTTTACATGTATTACTAAAGTGTTATCTTTCTCCAAAAAATTAACTTAACTCAAGGTGGGTTCCACCTTCCATGTGGGTGCCCCATGTGCTCCTATTTTGTAGGAGCTCTTTTGGCATCCCCACATGTTCCTATCATTTAGAATTAAATAGAAATGTCAATTTAGATGTTCATTTAATTGGAATTTAATCTCTTTCTAATCCTAGTGTTGGGGAACACTTTCCAAGAACCTAGGAGATACATGAAATATGTTTAGGATTGCAATTAAATGGAATACTATTCCCAACAAAAGGGAGATAGGTCAATCGTAGAATCCACTACCTGTAGCTTTTACACACCAAGTACTTGTTGCGTGGTAAGGGTACACTAGCTAACATCATAAGTGACCCGCTCATTGTGAATGGGGATCCTTAAAATCCACCAAACATCCTCAAGGGTAATCATTGCCTCGCTAGTAGGAAGATGGAAGGATGACATTTTAGAATTTCATCTCTCAACAAGTGTAGTCATCATCGCCCTATGACATCTGATATTAGTTATATAACAGATGTGTCAAAGACCAACAATGTCAAGAAAGTCTCTCTCAACATCCTAAAACTTGACAATCAAATCAAACAGTTGTCACGGTCGTCGATCTCTAGAATATAGTGGTTTGAGAACCACCTACAAACATTCAACCCACAACATCAAAAATTTTCCAGAAAAACAAATCACGAACTTAAAACTGCAAATAAAATAGCTAAATTATTCATTTTTGACAAAAGTGATTATTTTCAGGATGATATCGACATGTTTTTACATTAGCAGCCCTGTTTACTACGATATTGACTAGTTTCTACAACAGAGTCTACTTTTTTGGATAGCATACACCTTTGATGATAGCGGTTGTTTTTTCTAAAATATTCAACTGTGTGTGTACTTTTCACAAAAGCAGTCAAACAATAGTGAATGGTTTCTACTATAGCAGTCACCTAGAAGGATAGCATGTTCTTTTTACTATAGCGGTAAACCTACATACTACACTAGTGGTCATATCGAGACAATAGCGTGAAAAACATGAAATTACTGCTATCGTCCTAACAATTTTTGAGCATTAATTACATAAATAGGAAATGACAAAAACAAGAAACACTAGTAGAATTTGGAAAATAAATGACTACATGACTAAAACTTGTAGTCGCGACAACTAAATATGACTAAATTCTACTCATTTTTTGCAACACAACTATAAATGACTAATATTTTGCATCAGACTTCGTTTCTTGAGAGAAAATCTTCCTAGCCATCAATGTTGGCTTTAGTCAACACTTATGCATACAAATTTATATTTTTTTTTATAAATGCATAACAAAAATCAAACGATATAAAGACCACCATTTTCCCATGGTTTTTAACTGTCGCTTAGTTAGAAGAAATAGTCTAGGGAAACAAACAGAGGTTGAAGTGTTTTGAAGATGGAGATATTGAGTAGTAATCAAAGGGATTTTCTAGTGGTGGAATCTCCTACTAGCAGTGCTTCAAAGTACGGGTCTAGAATGTGGCCAAATCTACCCTTCTATCAAACAGCTCCCCATCTGGAAGTATTTCTTGAGGATTTTGAGCTTTTTGTTGTGGATTGTCTCAGAGGTAAGCAAACCATTCTTAATTTTTAAAAAAAATTGGATGTATTCATTATGCCTATTTGGATATTTGATATTTGAAAAATTTGATGTTGGGTGTTTTCGTTAAGTACTATTTAGCTATTTGAATTTTATGATGTTGGTTATTTTGTTACTGGATATCTGGGTATGTTTAAAAACCGATGCTCGATATTTTTGTTATTGGTTGTTTGGGTATTTTAATGTTGGGTTTTCACTTGAAATGGGTATTTTAAAAAATGGTACTGGATATTTTTTGCTATTGAGATAATGTTTTTTCTGGGTATCAACCTTTTCTGGTATTACACACAATTTTCTAAATTTTGATTTTGTTATCATTTTTCTCAAGCATTAAAAAAAATTGATGTTCGGTGAACCCTTTGTTATTGACTACCTTGGTTTTTTTTTAAATGATGTTGGGAATTTTCTTTATATGGGTATTTAAAAAAACTAATATTGTGTATTTTTTTCGTTGTCGAGTTAAAATTATTCTGACAAACAGACGATATCTCAATCTTTCGGGTATTGCAACCTCACTAATCTGCTAGAGTTATGGTTTATGTTTCTACAAAGGCCTAGGATTTGTACCCTAGTCATGCTCTTACCAATGCTTCTTTGGTATTAAAAAACAACCATAAATCTTGGGTCAAAAAATTAGTTGTCTTAACAGGGTGTGGTATGATCTTGGATTGTATCCTAAAGTGTGTGGGAAGCTTGTGTTCGATCATTAAGGTATGTAAACCTGATTAGGGAAATGTATCCTATATAGCATGGGTCTTGCTTTAATACTTCCAATAATGGTTATTAGCATATCACATTATTATAGTTTGTGGTAACCCAATATTGCATTCAAGTATGTAACAAACTTGGTCTGTAGTTTAAGTTGTACACTTTTAAGTAACATTCATAAGGTTTAGAAAATATTGATCACTCCCTAGAATAGCCCATTAAACATGGGTTGTGCTTGAATGCACCACATAATTGATATAACACAACCACTCTGCATATCAACCAAAGTTATAGGCTCTTTATTACAGCAAGAGGTAATCACTCTTGGATCATGCTATCATTACATTGTAACCTGTTAAACTTGAGTCAACCTGAATGCACCCCATAATTTTTATACCACAGGTGCATTGAATGTCCACTAGAGTAATTGGACACCTAATAGTGATGACAGTGATTTGTACATGAATTGTGCTCATATGAGTGCCTCCATTTCTATCACAACATAGCCACATTAAATTTGGGTCACACATGAATTCATAATGTATTTGTTATAGCACAACTGTGCCACATGACTAATAGAGTTATGGATCACATAATTACAGTCACATGAATTTTTTCCTCAAGTGTGCTCTTATGGTGATTCCATTAACATTATAGCATAACCCTTTGGACTTATATTGCTCAAATCCTTACATTGCTTATTTTCTCTTTGGATGGATGGCAATTCAATGGCAGGGATTTGTATGCAGGTCATGCTCAAATAAGTGCCTTCATCACCATTATAGTACATTAGAATTTCCTTTCTTGAACCTTTAATTCATTTTTTATTATTAGGGTTTCTTAGTGATTATTCCATTCCCATGTGGCATATTGATAAAAGCAACCAAGCAAAAAAAAAAAAAAAATTAGTTAACATCTACTAACATACTTTTGGAATAAATTTTTGACTGCATTACTTTGAGTGTGAAGAATTTTGTTTTTTCTTATAATACATTCATTGAGAGCTATAGTAGAAAGTTTCTTATGTTGAAACCCATCATATAAACTTTCTTTAAGCTACATTTAGGAGGCTTCATAGATTTTTTGTGATTTATACATCTTTTGTTTTGATAGTGAATGACATCAGATTCTTTCTGAAACTGAAATGATTTATTAATTATGGTTTTATGATGATTAAATGTTTTATTTAGAAGGGGTTAATATGTGGCATTTTATGTACAAGAAGAATAGATTGTGATGCAACGTTCAGGTATGGACGGTCAGGAAAACTTGGATTTCTATCAGTGACATAACCAAGTTGGGTGGTATGCTCTGGGAGTTCATCCAAAGGAGGAGCTTGAGATAAAGAAGTACCAAGAAATCAGGTATTACACATGCGATGAAGGAGAGTACCTTGAGCCGGTGTGAAACACTTTCAGGTGTTTTGGATGGGAAGAAAAACTTGACTATAGGAATACAAACATTGGTGGACTAAAACATTAGTTTCCACCTGATTACATCTTAGGAGTCAGTCGATTGCTCTGGATTCCCGGTTGATTGCTTTGAATATCTGATAGAGAAAGTTCCTATATTCTAAAGATAAAATCATAAATCTGCTTGGTCCAATTTGAGGTCCTACTATTATTTTGAAAAGTCTTGAAAGTTAAAACTGTTGAAGAAGGTCGAGTTTATAGACTTATTAAGTCTTTCTACTAGCTATCATTCACCACGTGCCTTATATTGATTCATCCTCTGATTTATTTTCTTGTTTCTATTAAATTTACCAAGAGTCTCATTCTTATAAAAGACCGGGAGATGTTTCATTTTAGTTAAGTTCAAAATTTGTGGATGTCGGAGAGCCAAATTATAAGGATTTGTCTTTTTAATTATACTTTCTGACATTTGGCTTGATACAAATTGTTACTTTAGAATTATGGTATTTATTTTCTTCTAATGTTTTCAACCTTTATTTCAGGGAAGAGCTCCAAAGATGGTTCCTTCAGATGGAGACTACAGTTTTTCGCTATAAGTTTCATCTAGAAACACCAGAAGCTTAGGTACTGTCATACTCAGAGCAAAAGTAGGAGTCATGTAATGACGAGATACTCAATTTTGGAGCTTTGGTTAAGAACTTTAAATGTTTGGCTATGTGCACAGAGAATTTTCATGGAGGAGTGCAAACTTCCTTACAAAGCAATTACCACAGTAGAGTTTGAGGTGAATTGCACTTGCTATTTTATGTTGATATGGATATGTTCTAACCTGTACTTAATTGTTGTAGCATAACGGATAGGCTAAGTAGTTGTTCATATACCATTGTTTCTAATTCAAAATTGCTATACCTTATTCTAGGATCAAATCACAGGGGGAGTCTATACATAAGACACCATTGTTTCAAATTCAAAATTGTTGGCTCTTTCACAATTGTTTGCTTCATTTATTTGAGCTAAGACAACCTGTTGTATAGAAGATGCTCTCAAAATCACAGTAAAATCCTTTATTTCAGGATGCCTATTCAAAATATTCCCATCATAACAATGAACAAAAGCATCAGTGATTAACCTGAACTTTGCAAGAGTTTCATCAAATTCTACTTTTCCACTCTCTTTATCATTTTGAATTTTATTCCCAATTTCATCCATGTAGAACTTCCTCAACCTGTATATCCTATTGTTAGCCATAACTTTACTAGGTGTTGAGGATAGCTTTGATATTTTACCCAAGCAGTAATTGACAAAATTCGTCCTTACTAGATACAATGCGTTGAAATTCTCTTTAAAGTTATTCTACAAAAGAATTCCTAAGAGTATAATGTGTAGTTTTTAATTAACCTTTTTGCATGAATTCCATATCTTTGATTGGATATTTTGAATTTGATGACCTTCATAAAAAACGAGCAGACCTGGGCTCGCTAAAAGCAATTTTCCAATATTCTTAGCCTCTTCAAGAAGGTTCACATTTGTCTCACAAGTTAGGTATACAAAAAGATTGTAGCTAATAACAAGCACACTTTTTCTTCTATGCCACTCATGAAGCATCACAAAACACCTCAAATTTTTCATTTTTTTTCCCCATGATCTGGTTGCTCTTAGCCAGTTTTAGGATCTCTTCATATTCACGATTTGAATAAATTTCATTCCAAAAGGTCCTTGATCATGCAGTGTTGTGGTGGTTGTGCAGAAGGTTTTGTGAAGGCTTTGGTGATCTGAAGTTGAACTTGCAACTACAATATCTGATAAAAATTCACTTCCAAATATGCTTTTGATGGATTTTCATATCCTCATGCAAAGCTCCAATTCACACACAAGTAAGAAGGATGCTTTCAAAGGTTGAGGAGTTGGGATTTACACCCAGTGGTTGTATTTTCTTAAAATTTTCTAAGGACTTTTCAGAAGAAAAAAAAACCCATTTTGAACAAATCCTTTAATCACGACATTCCATGATATCACATTTCTTTGAGGCATTTTTTGAAATAGTTCACATGCCTTGTCTATGCTTCCACATTTTAATGTATGTCTAGCAAGGCACTTGTAACTACAACATATGACAAAAAAATCCCCGTTGTTATGCTTTGATGGATGTCCATTATTATTGGGTATCTGATGTAGTGCAAATTATTATAATGCAAGCCTATTTTTCATATTGTTTCATTTAGCATCACCAATATTCTCCACAAGAACATTGTCCCTGTTTAAAATGATGGAAATGGTTCACATCTCTCAGAACAATTTCTCTTGCAACAATCTTGGAGATGAATTTAGATGCAGTATGAAAATTAGAACATACTTGAAGGTTCTTAACAACTCTAATAGTTGTATCGGGGTCCATGTTTAACAAACCAAAAGCAATTGCTAACTTTTCACTATGGTGTTAGATAAATGATTCTTTTTCTTCTACTCCACAACATTAAGTAAAAGTATTGAATCTGGAAATACCCTATTGCCTTCATTTTCCAATCCAATTTCTCCAATTTCCATAGCTCTCCCATGTTTGTGGATGTGATTTGTTTCCTACACAAAAAAGCATGTACCATTTTATGTCATTCAATCCAACTACATGCAGGTAACTTTTTTAATTCATCTATCTTTCATCAATTTCCTTACTATTTGAACCTCACCACACCTGCCCGCTTTTGCACAAATGTTTTAGAGAAGAAACATAAGTTGCAACATTTTTAGGATCCAATTAAAAAAGCAATGTTGTTGGAATACTCAGTCTATATTCATATATGATCCACAAGCACCAAAGGTTTAACTAACATCTTACTAATAATGTTTAGGGTGTCCTCAAGATAGCCAACATGGGTATGAAGGTCAACCATGCACACCTAATGATCAACTATATATGTAATGCAATAAGGTTTACTGACCTTTAATATTATCATTAACAAAATTGATAATATTTAAAAGGGAACTTCTTTAAAATATGCTTTCAAACCTGGCAACTATTTTGTTTGTTTCAATTTTGTCTTACTATATTGGAGGATGCACTAAGCACTCTTAATGTTACATACTTTTTGGATTATGTGCTTTCTTCAGTTCCATTGGCCATTCTTGGCCTCTAGTCAACATTGATATTTATGTTATTTCAATTAAAATTGGGGTCTACAATTGGGGTATTTGCTAGGGAATTCAACTAGGATTTGGGTGAATCAACAGGGTTTTGGACTTTTGACATTATTGGAGGGTTATTCCTTCATTTGTAGGGGTCACGGGAGGAGGTGAAGTGGGAATTTTCTATGATCAATTAGGGGATGAACTTCCAACTCCTAACAAAGTAGCCCAGTTGGTGAAGCTAGTGTCTATCAAGAAGATAAGGATTTATGACTCTAATGTGCAAGTTGTTACTTGAAACACATCAAACATTTTCTGAATAGTATAAGTTTAATGTAAATCAAAAGACTATTTCTTAGAAATTTGTGGTTTTGAATCCTGATTTTCTTATGTGCAATTCCTTCAGGCATTTTCCAACACTAGCATAGAGCTCATGATTGGGATACCCAATTTAGATTTGCTAGTTTTTTCATAGTACCAGAGCACAAAAAATACATGGGTGACCAACATATTACCATACTATCTTGACACAATGATCACTTATGTAACTATAGGGGCAGAGGTGGTTGAGAGATCCATCAATGTCTCATCCCTCCTTGTCCTAGAAAGAAGACCTCTTGGGCGTGTAAAATAGGTTTCCCTATTTTCAAGCATGAGAACTTAGTCAATTTTAGTTCCTATATGCTCTCCCATGCTTGGGATGAGATATAGGACCCTTAGGCTTCATTTTTCAAGTAGTTCTTTTATATTTTGAAGCTCTACAAGAAAAAAGTAGAGCATTGTAACTTAGTTTTCTCAGTCACAACATTGAGAAACACACTTTGTAACACATTTTTCAAAGCAAAGATACATATTTAAGTCTTGTATCTATTGTAAGAACACCTTTTCTCAATAAAATTTTAGTATTTTGTCTTCTTAATAGCTGTTTCATTATGTGCAAATGAATGATTGATTATGTTTTTATGTGTTTTATGTTTAAACTTCAAAAGCATTGTCTTAATTCCAACACTTTTAGGCAGAAATCAATGAACAAAAACAATTAAATAAACTACCAATAGACTAAATATACTACCAATTGATAGAGCAGTGAATAAATATGACTAAATATTGTTGGGAAATTGTTGGATGATGTGATGTGGTGCTGATACGTGGTTGTCATTGACGTCAACACTATTAGCATTTGATGTTCTAAGTGTTGTATATGTCGAGGATATTGAGAAAATTATAAGTAAATGTGTTCCAGGTTCCTAGTGGAACTGTGCAGGTTATGAAGGCACTACATTATGTACGTAAAAGGTTAGTTGTTGTGGATCAAAGGGTTTAATGTTGAGTATGTCTAGATCATCTATTGGAAGTTTCAGACGTCCGGATGAATTCGTGTGCAAGTTGTGGTCTAGCAGTGTTTTGTTGGTCTCTGTCAGAGTTTCTGAGTGAAGATTGTATGTTCTTGGTTATCTCGATTTTTGTAGATGTCTCTCTTCTATTTCTTGGTGTTTTTAGATGTCTCTAGTTCATCCTCTATCTTTTTGGTACATCCACATGATCCGGTGAAGCTCGTGAGTGAAAATATTTTCTTGTGCATGTTCGATTTTTCTTGTTCTTGGTCGACATGTTGTGGATGTTCGAGGCATGATTAATTGGAGTATTCTTGTTTTGGAGAAGTGAATTTGGGTCCCCACTATGTTGTGGCCAACCTTGATGGGTGCGCATTGAAAATTTAATTGTGAATTTGAGCCGACATTGAAAATATATTATTTTCATCTAGTCGACTTTGTTATGGTAAATCTTTGTGGAGGATATATAAGAAGCAATTGTGTGGATAGTATGAGCAGTATGTGAAGTGTGGTTAGTGTGCTGAGTATGCGTTGTGTGCTCTCATGTGCATAAGTGTGAATATCATTAAAGAGAAAGTGTGTAGAAGGTTGAGTGAAGTATGTAGAAGTATTGTGCCTAATTGGAACTGTAATCAGTCTTGGATAGAAGCCATTCTCTTAGTTCAAATTCTTGGATGGTTTTAATCCGAATCTTTTTGTAATACAGCGAGTCTTCTATTTGTAATTGAGTAGTGAGCTCTAGGCAGTGAGCTTGAATGCATGTGCATTCCCTTATTATTTTCCTTTATACTTTTAATAGAGTATAATCTTGTGGATTGACATCCACCGTGGTTTTTCCCCTAACAGGGTTTCCACGTAAAAAATCTTGGTTTTCTTTGTCTCTCTGATGTGTTAATTGCTTATGGTTAATTTTTTATTCATTAGATCTGAGATTAAAGTTAAGTTAAGTTTGTAAAGTTTAAATTTTCGTGACAACTAATTCACCCCCCCCTCTTAGTTGTCTTTCCTTACTTTTTCCAACAATTGGTATCAGAGCAGGTTCCTCTGAAGAAAATTCTAATAGCTTGAGGTGATCTAGGATGGAAACATTCAAGAAGGACAACCCTAGATTTGATGGCACCAACTACTCATTAGGGAAAGTTAGGATGCAATTTCATTTACAGTGCATTGGAGATGCTATCTGGAAGATTACAAAGAATCAATACACTATTCCTACAAATGGACCCTCCACTCCTGATGAGATCAAGGATGCAAAAAGTAATACTAGAGCCATTGAAGCATTGGTGAGTGTTCTGACATATTCAGAGATGACTAATGTGGTAGGCCTATAGACAACCCATGAGATATGGATAAAGCTGGAAAATTTGTATGAAGGAGATACACACGTAAAGATGGATAAGCTAAAAAGTCTGAAAGGTAAGTATGAAAACTTGAAGATGGGTGAAGATGAGAATATTACTTCTTTTATGCAAAGAGTAAATGAGATAGTGCTAGGTATTAAATGTGTCGGTGGTTCAGTAAGTGAAGATGAAATTGTGGCTAAGATACTCAGATCCTTGCCTCCCTCCTACAAGTCGAAAGTTCATGCTATTGAAGAGTTTATGTCTGTAAACAAGATGACAAGAGACACATTGATAAGAAATCTTGTTGCTTTTGAAATAAGTGAATTTGGTGAATCCACATCGAAGACTAAATCTGCATTCAAAGCTACTTTATCTAGAAGCTACATGAAAAAGTTACAGTCCTAGAGAGAGCTTCAAAAGGGCATCCAAATATGATGAAGAAATGAAATAGATCAAAGACCAAGATAGAGAAGTTCTAGAACCGGAAGCACTCATTCCAAAACAAGAAGGAAGAGGAAAAGGTAAGTATGAAGATGCATTACCTATTAAATGTTTTTCATGGAGTAAAATAGGTCACTTTGCATCAAGATGTCCTAAAAGAGTTCCTAGGTCTAAACCTAGAAAACCTAGATTTCAGAAGAAATGCTACTTTGTTGAAGAAGCAGTAATAGATGATTAGTTTGATAAAGATGTTGGAAATGAGGATGATTGGGCTTTTATTGCTACCATTGAAAATAAGTCTGAACCTACTAAATCCACTAAAGAAAAGAAATCTCTTGCAGCCCGTGTTGAGGAGAAAGATGAATGGGTAATTGATAGTGGATGCTCACATCATATGACCGGTGACAAAAACAAGTTTGTGAATCTAGAAGAGTATGATGGTGGGGTTGTGAGATTTGGAGATAATAATGCTTGTGTGATTCAAGGTAGAGGCTCTATTAGCCTTGGTGGTAAAGAAAATACTGATGATGTTCTCTATGTTGAAGGCCTGAAGCATAACTTGTTAAGTGTTGGACATATGGTGCAAAAGGGATATGATCTACAATTCAAGGATAGAAAATGTCAGATTCGTGGAAAATTTGGAAATATGATTGCCACTGGTGTGTAGACTAAAGGTAACATCTTTCATTTCAATACTGCTAATGGTAGTTGCTTAATTGCTCAAGTAGATGAAAGTTGGTTATGGCATAGGAGATTGTGTCATGTAAACTTTGACAACATCATTAAGATAAGTTCTACTCAAGCAGTAAGAGATCTACCTAAATTAGTGAAGCCTGCTAATGTAATCTATCAACAATGTCAAATGGGTAAACAAACTAGAGTCTCCTTCCGAAGCAAGCAATTTCACTCAAATAATGTGTTAGAACTGTTACATACTGATTTGTGTGGTCCCTCTAGAATTAAGTGCATTCATGGAGAAAGATATTTTATGCTTGTCATTGATGACTACTCTAGAATGATTCGGGTTTCCTTTTTGAGAGAGAAAAGTGAAGCATTAGATAAGTTCAAAAGCTTTAAGGCCATGGCAGAAAATGAAAAAGATCTGAAGATCAAATGCTTGAGATTTGACAGAGGTGGAGAATTCCTTTCAAAAGAATTCAATACTTATTGTGAAGAGCATGGAATTAAAAGACAGTTATTTGCTCCCCGAACCCCTCAACAGAATGGAGTTGCAAAAAGAAAGAATAGAACAATTCTGGATGCTGCCAGAATAATGATGGTGGAAGGAAATGTGCCTCAAATGTACTAGAGTGAAGCGGTAAGCACTGTTGTATATACCTTGAATAGAGTAAATGTGAATGGTAATTTTGGTAAGACTCCTTATGAACTATGGTTTGGTCAGAAGCCTACTGTCAAATACTTCAAAATATTTGGAAGCAAATGCTATATCAAAAGAGATGATGACATAGGAAAGTTTGATGTTAGAAGTGATGAAGGAATCTTCCTAGGTTACTCCACAAAGAGCAAGGCATACAGATGCTACAACAAAAGACTGAGAAAAGTAATTGAGAGTGCAAATGTCAAGGTTGATGAGGATTTAGTTAGATCATCCAGAAGATGCAGCTATGATTCAGATGAAGACATTATGAGCCAAGGGAAGAATTCACAATCACCAAATCTACTTTAGATTATTCCATATGTTCCAATGAAGCAACCATAAGTTGTTCTGGTAAATCAAGTCAGTCAACAAGTGTAGTCAAGTGCAACTACACAAGAAAGTTCAAAAAACATAGAAGTCTGAGAGAGTCCTAAAATTGCAAGGTATGTAAAGTTGAATCATTTTGAAAGTAAAATCATACGAGATAAGATCAAAGGAGTGCAAACTAGAAAGAAAATTGTTGAAGAATATTGTCTGGTTTCCAAGATTGAACCTAAGAATGTCACTGAAGCCTATCAAGATGAACACTGGCTGGAAGCTATGAAAGAAGAACTGTCACAAATTGAAAAGAATGACACATGGACACTGGTTCTTAGGCCCAAAGACAAGAATGTGATTGGAACTAAGTGGGTATTCAGAAACAAGCTGAACGCAGATGGTGAAGTGGTCTGGAATAAGGCAAGACTAGTATGTAAAGGTTACTCTCAAATGGAAGGTATAGATTTCTTGCCCCTATTGCTAGAATTGAAGTAGTAAGACTATTTCTTGCTTATGTTACTTACAAGAACTAAAAAGTTTACCAAATGGATGTAAAGTCTGCATTTCTAAATGGGGAACTTGAAGAAGAAGTGTATATTGAACAACCGGATGGATTTCAGCTAACAGATGAGGAAGACATGGTTTGCAGGCTAAAGAAAGCCTTGTATGGACTCAAACAAGCCCCTAGAGCCTAGTATGCTAGACTAGAAAAATACCTACTGAAGCTTGGATTCTCAAAAGGTACTGCTGACAGTAACTTATATTTCAAGATAGATCATGATAAGGAGTTAATCATAGAAGTTTTTGTTGATGATATCATCTTTGGTGGAGATGATAATTTATTCATGAAGTTTGTTGATGAAATGAAGAATGAATTTGAGATGAGCATGATTGGTGAAATGAAGTTCTTTCTAGGATTGCAAGTTTCACAATTGGATCAAGGGATTTTCATATCTCAGTCCAAGTATGTGAAAGAATTGTTAAAGAAGTTTGGAATGGATGATTCCAAATTGGTTGGTACACCCATGGTGACCGGATGTAAGTTGGCACAAAATGATGATTCTCCTAAGGCAAATCAAACCAGATACAGATCAATGATTGGAGGATTACTCTACTTGACACAGACAAGGCCAGATATTATGCATGTTGTATGTATGGTTGCAAGATTTCAAGCTGATTCAAAAGAATCACATGTAACTGTTGTAAAAAAAAAATTAGATACTTGAAGGGAACTACTGATTTTGGACTTTGGTATTCAAAGGATGATGATCTTACATTGTGGCATACACAGATGTTGATTGGGTTGTTGATGTGGATGACAAAAAAAGTACTAGTGGTGGTGCTTTCTTCCTAGGGAAGAAGTTGGTATCCTGGTTAAGCAAGAAGCAGAGCTCTATTTCTCTATCCATTGTTGAAGAAAAATATACTGCTGCTGCAAATAATTGTACTCATGTGTTATGGATGAAACAAATGCTAAAAGATATTAAAGTGATATATGAAGAACCTATTGCAATTTACTGTGACAACTCAAGTGCAATAAATATATTAAGGAATCCAGTACTACACTCGAAGACTAAGCATATATCAATCAAGTTTCACTTCTTAAGGGAGAAAGTGAATGAGAAGGAAGCTAGACTGGAGTATGTGCCTACAAAAGAATAGATTGCATATATCTTTACTAAGCCATTTCTGAAAGACACTTTTGAGTATCTTAGAGGAATGCTAGGGGTAGTTACCCCTCCTGACAAGAACTAAATGATGCACTTACTTGCATAAATCTATGAGCTAAATTGCTATATTCTAATATGGATTGATGTTTATGTGGCTTCTACTCAGGGGGAGTAGTTAGATGTGCAGAGATATGGCTCAGATCATGTGTGTGGAAAGGTCATGGTTACCTTTTCCATTGATGTCAAAGGGGGAGAAGTGTAATGTGAAAAATATAAATATCTAAGGGGGAGAAGTGCAGAATGAAAAATCTTTCCAAGGAGAAAAGCAATTGTGTAGTGTGTTGGGTTGATGGTATTTTTCACATCATGTGTTGCCATCAATGCCAAAGGGGGAGATTTTTGGGAGATTGTTGGATGGTTTCATGTGGTACTGGTACGTGGTTGTCATTGATGTCAACACTATTAGCATTTGATGTTCTAAGTGTTGTATATGTCGAGGATATTGAGAAAATTATAAGTAAATGTGTTTCAGGTTCCTAGTGGAACTGTGCAAGTTATGAAGGCAATATGTTATGTACGTAAAAGGTTAGTTGTTGTGGATCAAAGGGTTTAATGTTGATTATGTCTAAATCATCTACCAAAAGTTTTAGAGGTTCGCATGAATTTGTGTGCAAGTTGTGGTCTGACAGTGTTTTGTTGGTCTCTGTCAGAGTTTCTGAGTGAAGATTGTATGTTCCTGGTTATCTCGGTTGTCGTGAATGTCTCACTACTATTTCTTGGTGTTTTCAGATGTCTCTAGTTCATCCTCTATCTTTATGGTACATCCACATGATCCAGTGAAGCTCGCGAGTGAAAATATTTTCTTGCGCATGTTCGATTTTTCTTGTTCTTGGCCGACATGTTGATGCTAGCGTGTTGTGGATGTTCGAGGCATGATTAATTGGAGTATTCTTGTTTTGGAGAAGTGAATTTGGGTCCCCACTATGTTGTGGCCGACCTTGATGGGTGCGCAATGAAAATTTAATTGTGAATTTGAGCTAACATTGAAAATATATTCTTTTCCTCTGGCTGACTTTGTTATGGTGAAATATTTGTGGTGGATATATAAGAAGCAATTGTGTGGATAGTATGAGCAATATGTGAAGTGTGGTTAGTGTGTTGAGTATGCGTTGTGTGCATAAGTGTGAATATCATTGAAGAGAAAGTGTGTAGAAGGTTGAGCGAAGTATGCAAAAGTATTGTGCCTAATTGGAACTGTAATCAGGCTTGGACATAAGCCATTCTCTCAGTTCAAATTTTTGGATGGTTTTAATCTGAATCTTTCTATAAGACAGTGAGTTTTCTATTTGTAATTGAGCAATGAGCTCTAGGCAATGAGCCTGAATGTATGTGAATTCCCCTTATTATTTTCCTTTATACTTTTAACAGGGTATAATCTTGTGGACTGACATCCACCGTGGTTTTTCCCCTAACAAGGTTTCCATGTAAAAAATCTTGGTTTTCTTTGTCTCTCTAATGTGTTAATTGCTTATGGTTAATTTTTTATTCATCAAATCTGAGATTTAAGTTAAGTTAAGTTTGTAAAGTTTAAATTTCTATGACAATTGATTCACCCCCCCCCCTCTCAGTTGTCTATCCTTGCTTTTGCCAACAAATATAATTATTATGCAATTAATAAACAATGTATCAATATACTACTAGTTGATAGAAATCAATGAACAAAAACAATTAAATAAACTACCAAATTGATCAAATGATGATTAAAATTAATGACTAAATACACTACCAATGGACGAAAAATAATGAATAAAAATGACTAAATAAGTGACTAGTTAAAAATAATAAATGACTAAATTAACGACTAAATATATATCAATGAATAAAAAATGACTAAATAAGTGACCAATTTACAACAATCAATGACTAAATTGATGACTAAATATACTACCAAATTGATCAATCAAAACAACCAATAAATGACTAAAAATGGTTTAGTCATCAATCTGGTTGCTTTATAAATGACTGGCAATAAACTACTAATGGTCACATGATCATGTTTAGTCATTTATATGCAGTTTTTAATAGTTTTTTTAATCATATATTGTTGTTTATGTACTAGTGAAAGGAAGGGGTATGCACCACAATCCTTGTGTTGGTTGGCCTCTTGAACTAACAAGCTACATCTACTCTGTGTGGGGCACCCAAAATCCTCGTAATCATAAATCAACAATCACAACAACTTAATCTCTAAAGGAAATAATTTCCTAAGACTTTGAGTGCAAATGAGGAAAAATGAGCCCTAATTTCCTATTTTAACCCCCCCAAACCCTAATTTTTACCTTAGGAACCCTCTTAGGTTTTAATTTTGAGCACACTACAACATCTGAAACCATAAACACGAGCCCTATAGCCTAATTTTTCATCCTCTATGCATCTAAACTACAATGAAACCATGTCACAAGCCCAACCAGAAAAGCATTTTTTTTGGCCAACCTCTTAAGGGGGCAACCCAGTGTCATATTATCTTTCTACTAACCGCCAGGGCATAGTGGGGCATATTAAAAAATTTCAAATCTTGATCTAAGCATCGAATTCTTTGAAACAATGTAACTAGTACTTTGTCTCAAAGAGGGGCAAAATGAAGACATGTAAAAATGACCTAACGCATATCGCACATCTTGAACTTAATTTTTCCATCATCAACATCATTATCATTAATATAATTGTATTTCACATCATTTTCACTAACTAACCCTATTAATTGAATAAACCTATATTATTTGATTAATTCAATATTCCATCATTAATCTAACTTTATTCCTCTTAATTAATTAAATAAACACAAGTTATTTAATTATGTCACTAATACACCTTATTCATCTAAATCAATTAAATTTTTATCATTAATAATTTAATTAAACCACTTTATTTTCTCTAAATTTGAATAATTAAATCAATTATTCAAAATCACTCAACATGGTCAACAAATAAATATATATTTATTTGTTAAAGTCAAAAAGAAAACTTGCACATTCATCTCCAATATTATTTAATTATCCTCACACCTTTTTTATTGAGTAAATCTTGACCATTGATTTCACTCTTATTGGTTAACTAATCCATCTATTTCCTAACTCAACCCGACTTTCTCAATCCCACTAAACACTCAATTTGACTTCTTCAATCCCCCCAATCATTCCAATCTAATCCCACTGATTATCCAATTAAAATCCTTAATTGGATCAATAAGAGGAGATAACTAATCAATCTATTTCCTCTCAATGGTTCTCAACCATTGATCATGATCTTTCACTATTGAATCTTGATCATTCATTTGAAACCTAAAAATCTATAATATAACCCTCTTCCTTCGAAAAAATGATTAGAGAACCTATAGAATTTGTGCAGAGAGGTCATATTGAATTAACTATTGAATTCTAAAGAGCAAACACTTACATCTTTGATCATCATTAACATACCCATTTGAAGCTTTTTGCATAATAATGGAGGCATCATATTGATCTAAGCAATCTAACATCAATACGAATTACACTTTGACATGGGATGGTAATATTGTAATTCCTGAATTCAATTTATGTTCTCTTTTATGATTGCATTGCTTGATTCATTACTTTATAATTTCATTTCATGAGTAGGTTGGGATTTTTCTTAGTTTTGATCTCTTTCATTTGATTTCATTGATGTTTCCTTATGCTTATTTTTCCCCTTACACAATAATACCCTAGGAGATTGTCTCTTCATTGTGGCAGCAAGCCAATCATCAACCCTAGTTGGTTTTGTGTCCAAATGTGATGTTAAGTGAAAAGAGGTTATCTTAGTTCGATCTAGGATCAATTTTCCTATTTCACAATTTGATACTCCACATTTCTAAAATTTAAGTGTTCTTATAATTTCCACTATGAAATTCCCATTTTAAGACCTTCAAAAGGTCATACCTTGTGAAAATAAACTCTTTTTTAGTCTTATATTTTGAAGTGTTCATTTTTGTGTACCCTACTTTAGTTCTCTCTACTACTCATTTTGTACTTAAATAATAGTTTCAATATTTTAGTTACTTCTTGGCCCTAAAAAGATCAATATATCTAGTATTCACATTATAAAATGTACTAATAATAAAGTTTCATTTAGTGTACTTGTGTGTGTGTGAAATGTGTAAAGTTAGTATCAACACAAACCTTAATGAAACGATTTATATTAAAGATTCAAAGCAAAGAAACTATTCTAATTTGCAACAAACTAAATCTTTCAAGAACGTCTCATTGTCCTCTATTCTTAATGATTCTTTTAACCTTTTGGCCCTCATATTTCTATGTGCACAAAGGCTACTAGAATGACACTTAAGAAACGATATTAGTATTCAACATGCAAGCCAACTAAATGCCTACATGAAACTATATGGAAACAATGATAATGAATGCTATGATGAGTGGAGGTGGATGCTATGGTATTGAACTAGAAATGATCTATATATGATTCTACATATGCTCAAATGCAAACTAAAAATGAACTAATCTAAAATGCAACTATGATGCAAGATGGGACATAAAATGCAACTATGAAGCAAGATTTAAAGCTAAGATGTAAATGCAAAGAAAAACATGAAGTTAGATGTACCTATAAGACTCCAAAATGCTCCAAAGCTCCAACGATAAACCTGCATAATAACTCTATTCAAAATGTGGATGCAAAATACAATGCCCAAGGGTTGTATTTATAGCCTTTTCCAAGCATATAGTGAGGTGGCAATAATCAACGGTCTAGATTCAAACAAGAAGAATGGATGGTGAAGATGAAGAGAATCAAGATGTTGTCCCCTTGACCAAAGACAACATGCCATTTGGATGGGAGAATCTCTTGACCAATGGGAAACATGCCATTGGGATGGAAGATTCAAGTGTGAGAAGAGAAGACCATGTGCTTCCAAAATTGGCGGAAGTGTGGGAGGAATAAGTCATGTGCTCCAAAATTGGTGGAAGTGTGGGAGGAATGAGCCGTGTGCTTTTTAAAATGAGTAGAAGATAATTCTAATTAAAAATTAGAGTTATTTATTTTCATGTGACCTTGGTGAGGTGGTACAAAAAGTTATAGAAATGTGCTTTAATTCCTAATTGGATTTAGTGAAGATTAATTAAATAAAACAAGTTTAGGGAACCTTGTTTATTTAATTAATTTAGAAGAATATGTTTTAGATTTGGAGAATTAGAGAAAGGTGAACAATATAAATAAATTGAGAATGTATTTATACGTAGTTGGAATATTAATCAAATAGATAGTATTTAATTAATTAAAGGTGATGACCGTTTTTTAGGTGTATACATTTTGCCACTCTTTGAAGTAATGTGTTTACAGATTTCTTCAAAGAAAAATTTGATACCGATGCTAAAAAAAAAATTTGATACCCTAGACGTTAAACTTCAAGTATTGCCGAATATATGCCCCCTCGAGAGATAAATCAGTAAAATATAAAAATTTTGATGTTTTGTCGAGGATTCGACAATTGTGTGATGATGTTGTAGTGATGTGATGATGATCCAACATTAAACCAATGATACTTTGATGTTAGATATGATTTATCTCTCGAAATTTGATTCTACACTCTCCTTGAACAGTTTTGATTAGTTAAATCCCATTTTTGATAATAAATCCCACCATAATTCCCTCCATTTTCATTTAAAAAGGTAAAAAGTGGGAAAAGTGAATTCATTTGCCCATTGTGAGTTTGGAGAATTTGGAGAGTGGAGAGCTAGAGGAAGATGGAGATCCCTTCTCACAAGCATCGTTTCGAGCGCCTTCACCACCATGGTCATCCTGCTGCAACTGGACCTATGGTACATATTACGAGAAACATCCTTTAGTCATTTTCCTGCATTTTTATCAATGTTTTGAACTTGGTGATAGGTGTTGTAGGCCATTTAAAGTCATTTTTTCACTTTTGGGGGGTATTTTTGTTGTTTTCAAGTCATTTTTTGGAGTTTCTGGGAGTTTTGGCGCCTCTTGCTTCTGTTCTAGCACCTTTTGCTTGTGTTTTGGTTCCTTTTAGTTGTGTTGTGGCACCTTTTGCTTTTTTTTTGCACCTTTTGGGGTCCCAAATGGCGCCTTTTGCAAGATTAACTTCATGTTTTGACCCTTTTGCCCCTAAAATGGTGCCTTTTGCTCATTTTGTGGCACCTTTGGGGTCCCAAATGGCACCTTTTGTAAGCTTGGGGGTTTTTCCCTTGAATGATTATTGATAATTTGCCCTATTTTTTTGCTTGTCCGAAATTGTTTGATTGATTAAACTCCTCCTAGTTATGTCAAATGTTGCATTGTTGATGTTTGTTGAGGCTTGTATGATGTTCATGAATCATGTTAGTCGTTGCATTGTTTTGTTCAGTGATGCTTTTGATTGATCTCAGTCTGATTGTGTGATATTCATGCTTGATTTTATGTTTGATAAGATAGTTGATTATTTGATCTTATGATAGGTGAGATTCAAATGATAGGATAACTTGATGATGTTTTGACCTCATGATAGGTGAGGATCAATGATAGGATTGATGATGCATCGACCTCATGATAGGTGAGGATCGATGGTAGGATTCACTAATACATCGACCTTATGAAAGGTGAGGATCAATGATAGGATTGATGATGTATTGACCTCATGATAGGTGAGGATCGATGGTAGGATTCACTGATGTATCAACCTCATGATAAGTGAGGATCGATGATAGGATTGATGATGTATTGACTTCATGATAGGTGAGGATCAATGATAGGATTCACTGATGTATCGACCTCATGATAGGTGAGGATCGATGGTAGGATAACTTGATGTATCGACCTCATTATAGGTGAGGATCGATGATAAAGGCACTAATGATTGTCTTGATTGATTGATTTGATGGTCTCGATTGAACCTGATTTGATTGACTGATGATCTTGATTGAACATGATTTGATTGACTGATGATCTTGATTAAACATTGTGTTAGGGCTAAATTTGATAGATTGATTGATGTAATGCGGATTTGATTTCCCTAATATGATCAAGAGGAATTTGATGTGCTCTAGTCTTGGGAGCATTTCCCGAAGACGTGGGAGATGGTTTGTCAGTTGACTCAAGAAGATTTAGATATTATCGCACGTTGTGGGTTGACATCCTTGTTAGATGTACCCCAGTATAGGATTAACAGGGGTTTACTGACTGCTTTAGTAGAGAGGTGGCATAGTGACCACAATACCTTTCATCTAGCTACTAGGGAGATGACTGTTACTCCCAAGGATGTTTATCATATCTTGTGGATTCCAGTGATGGGCAAGATAGTTGTGTATGACAGAGTAGAGCAAGGTGGGACTGATGCCTTGCGTAGGATTTGTTGAGATGATCATGTTTCAAGCCATTGGGTCCCCTGGCAAGAGATGGTTGGGAGATATGATGCTCTACCACATGTTCTTTCTAGGTTTGTTGGTAGATTCCTTTGTCCTAACCATAGGTCAAAGGGATTTTTGGTGGGTTGGGGTTGAGTATTGGAGTGTAGGACATTGGAGGGGACCAGATATGCATGGGGTTCATGTATGTTAGCCCAATTGTATCATGATTTGTACCAGGTTGTGTATTGTGGGGCAACAAGCCTCTCTTCTGGAATTACACTATTGCAAACATAAGCATGGGAGCATATAACGATCACTCAACCATTGGGAGATAGACAATGACCAATAGGTAGACCCTATGTGTTTAGCTACATTGGTCCGTGTGTCTAGCATAAGTTGGGAAAATTAGCTTATTGGAGATGTGTCCTAGATGATCTGGAGACCGTGACATGGTGCCCCTACTTGGATTGTGATATGTGGCTAGAGGATCAGGTGGAGATGTCATACATGTTGCTATCATGATACTTGATTGAACATACATGTTTTGTACTTGAGAGATATTTGTATCTGCATGTTTGTCATCAGTTTGGATGAGTTCAAGCGATGCCCCAGGGGGGTTGCCCATTATGCACAGTGACGACAAGATGTGATAGAGTGGGGCCCTTGCTTATCTTATGATGCTGCTTGTATCGAGTATTATACATTGGTGCCATGTGTATGGGATTATGTTCCACAAACGACAAATGCAGGGATGATAGAGGATTATTCTAATTATTTCTACACACATCCTTTTTCAAGGTTATCTAGTCCTGATGAGCCAGTTCCTCCAGTTGATGATGATGACAGGGCACCGAGATAGAGGGGGGATGGAGAGGAGGAAGAGAGTGATATTGGGGATGGAGGGGATGACGAGGGTGTTGAGGGTGGTGGTGGGGGTGGTGTCTATGATGATGGTGGTGGTTTGGGTGTAGGGCCATTGGGTGCAGTTGACAGTACCTTTCTATATTTTGCAGTTCCTAGACGCAGGAGGAGTATTATTATACCTCAGTTGGTGATTCCTAGGAATTAGATTGGAGTCCCTTCTCATCAGCAACAGGCGCAGATAGAGGCATTATAGGCATAGGTTCAGACTTTTTAGGGTGAGTAAGTGCAAGCTCGGGTACAGTTTGAGACACTTCAGGATGAGTTAGTGCAGGCTTAGGCACAAATTTAGATACTAACAGTTGAGAGAGGTGCAGACAGGCAGCAGGTATAGTAGGTATAGGCATAGGTTTTCATACTTTTTGCAGAGAGGTATGCCTTGAGACATCGGGTAGAGCAGGCTAAGGCCATTACTGAGAGATTACAACAGGTTGCATCGACTACGGGTACAATGGAGTTCCTTAGAGAGATTCGACACACTGCTCAGGAGTTGTAGTTTTATAGGGGTAAATATCATGAGTTGGTTCATTCTGAGTGGCGAGAGAGCTTTGTATCATCTCAATCTGGCAGTTCCCGGTCTCAGACTATTAGCATGGGTGTTACTCAGCCATTGCCTAGAGATAGAAGAGATCCTAGTGCAAGTCTATCAGGTGGAGGAGGTATTGGTTCCATGATGCCAGCAATGTCTAGGGGGAGCTCGAAATAGTATCTTATGATGTATACACTATTGTGACATTGATGATGTACTTCTTGTGTTTAGACTTTACGATACAGTGCCATTTTTTATATTGATGTATCTCATCATACTTTTGGATATCCTCGTACACTTTGACATTATGATTTTTTAGGTTATATGATATGCAATGATGATTATGATCTATGTGTTGAGATGATGATAGATGTCTATGATGCATTTAATTTTCGTGCTATGATGATGATTATGATGTTACGATATGCTATGGATGCAAATTATGATGCAACTGATGTGTTATGATTCTAGGATCTTTTTATGAATGATGCCTATATGATGTATTTTATTATGCCAATGATATGTGATGCATTTTATGTTTTTGTTCTTTTCTAATGCAAATAAATGATATAATGAATGAATGAATGTGTATATGAAATGATCACATGATGATGCATATTTATGTTGATGTTTAGGTGATGTTTATATGTGATGTGTGCAATGATTATTTTTTATGCTTTATGGATGATGGATTTCATTATGCAAATGATGTAAGATGTTCCATGTGATGATTATGTTGAATATGTGTGGATGTGATGCAAATCATGTGTGATGTTTTGTAAGGATGAATGATTATTATGTGATGCAAATGATTATGCAGATGATTGTGTTCTAGGGTCTTAAGCTTAAATGAGTGAATCTATCCACCTTCTAAGAGTTGTGGGAAGGTTGTCATTAGTTGATTCTTTGTTACATTAAGCTTCACAAAACCTGACATATTTCCCAATTCTTTTCGAAATCTGAAGAGACACACTTTTGTAAACTTAGTGAACCACTTCCCTAATGCCACTAAATGAAATGATTTTGATTATGTAAATGAGATGCAATGGATGTTTTTTTTTGTTTTCCGATGCAAATATTATGATGTGATGCATGAATGGATGAATGATGTTGTAATGTTTTCCAATGCAAGTGATATGCAACTAAATGGGAATATTTCTAATTATATGAAAATGATGTGTTTTTGGCAATGTCAAGTGTACTCAAACCCTTAATGCAAGAGATAACATCAGTGTTGCAGCTTTGGAAATTCCATAAATACAGATGCAAACTAACATGGATGCAATCTAATCTAAACATGCAGATCTCGTATGCAAAATTTTTCATTCATAATAGTCAATTTGTCGTGCTTTTTATCATCATTGGGCCTTTAAAATGTTGAAATTGAGTACAAGCATCAATGGTATATTTAGACCATGATAACCTGAGTACTACTTCCATGATGTTTGATAGTGCAAGTTAACACAAGAATCTAAGTATAATTAAACTGAGATGACTTGAGCATTGCTTGCGTAAACAGACAAGAGTTAACTATTTTCCTGTGCAAATTTGGAATGTCATCAGTGATACTTTATAGCGCACGTCTTGTGACAATTTGCACAATAATAATGATCAAATCACAGACAAAAGACAAAGAAAAAACATACTCTTTCCTATCTACTCTAGTTCGATACATCATCGAGGGGCTCCAAAGATATGATAACAAAAATCAAAGTACAACAATTGAACATTTGTGTTTAACGTGATAAACCCATGATTCAAAAAAAACATCATCCATTTGAAGTTCGCTTTTGATTTGATTAGGCTATTTTTATTTGGGTGTTCAATGCGTTTTTGTTTGTGTGAGTGATGTTCAACATTGAGTTGCACTATGATCATTGTTTTGGGTTGTGTTGTACTATTGTTGTCTATTTGTTGGTTCAAGCTCAAAGTTTATTTGCCCCTAGTGAGTTCAAGATTTTTCCCCCAATCCAGGGTGAGACATGACCACGATGACCAAAACCTAACCTAAAGACCTATCCTAGGGGCCTCGGGGGCTGATCAAAAAATTAGCCTTGCCTACGTTGTACACGTAGAGACCACGTAGTTCGACTGACGACCCGACCAATTTTTACAAGATGAAGACACGAACATGAAAATGCTAGTTTATTATGACGAACTCCTAGAAGACTGACCTAAATGTCTCGGGGGACGATCAAAGATCAACCTTGCCTATGTTCAATGCTTAGAGACAACGTACTTCGACAAGATGAATATGTTTTTGTCTTTTTGACTTTTTGACCTGTTTTTGGTTTTTGATATTGTAGACACTAAAAATTGTCCTGGGCTTGCGATTTCTAAATTCTCTATCATTTCCCCTTTTGTCTTTGATAATTAAATAATTTTTAATTATTTAATTATTTTCTAATGTCATAAGTCTTCTATTAATTAATTTATTTTTTTATCTTTATTCCACCTTGATTAATTAAATAAATTTTAAATACATCACTAATTAAGTCCTCTTCTTTCTAAAATTAAATAAATTCTTATTTATTTAATTTTTATCCACCTTCCACTATAATTAAATAATTATTTAATTATTCATTAGCCTTTTCTCTCATAAATTAAATAAATTTTATTTATTTAATTTGGTCCACTCTCTTGAATTTTGAATTAAATCATTACTTAATTCAAAATGATTCTTTTTCTCACATTCTTCTATAATTAAATAATATCTTTAATTATTTAATTATTCATTGGTCACCTAGATTAAATATTTTTTATTATTTAATTTCTCCTATCACCTCTTTGTCTGTGCCAATCTTATCTTCCACATCAAATCTTATCTCTTGACATCTCATTCAATTTTAGTCCTTGATTGAATTATCTCATAATTCAATCTCAACCCTTCATTTCTTGTCATTGCCCTAATTTTGACCTAACCCTAGTCCATACTACAACTTTCAATTTTGGCCATTGATTTAGACATCTTATTGACATTCAATCTCAACAATCAATCCAAATCAGACATTTCCTATAAATAAACTCTCTCATAAGCCATTTGGGGGGTTGATTCTTCAAGTATCCTTATGCTGTCAAAATCATTCTTGAGTCTTTCATCCATTTCTATCTATTTCCATTCATCTATCATCCCCATGTCAATGTTATGCTGTTGAATTGAGCAACCAACATTCATCCAACAATCAATCTTCAAAATCTTGCATTCTCATGCAAGTGGAGAAGAGCCATGGAGGTCAATCAAGTCTAGTTTGAAAATTGGTTGGGGACAACGTCAAGAGCTTCCAGTCCAAAAATTAGATTTTTCAGAGCTAATTTGGGATGGCATTGAACGCCTCCAGTCCAAAAATCAGAATTTTTGGAGCCAGTTTGTATTTTTTATAAAAAAAATTATGATTTTTCATAAAAAATAATTTTAGGTGCAAAACAGCAAATTTTTCGGATTTCTTTACATTTTTGGAAATATCTTGAAATTTTAGATAGGCGCTATTCTCTGTATTTTTAATTTTACTATCAATAAAATTTCAAAAAATCATATTTTTCTTGACTAGTTAACCCTCTAATAGTAGTGATCAATTATCTTTTTAGGGTTTTTGGCTTTGTGCATGTGCAAAAATAAACACTTCAAAGGACACATTGGATCAAGTGGAAAAATATTTGGAGCTAAAGAAATTCTAGGTGCACACATTCCATCTTTCATCTCTTAATCATTGCTTGTCAAAACACTTCAATTTGGGCTTAAAAACAACATCTTGTTTATCACACATTTGGATTTTGGAGTCTAAAATAAATCTTGTTTGTTGTCACATAATTGAAATTAGGCTTAAAAAGAACCATTGTCTTCAATCACACATCTTGATTTGGGGTTAAAAAGAACAAGTGTTTGAACTGTTTTACACACATTTCAATTTTCTAAAGGGAAATTAATCACTGCAAGTGTGAATCAAGTGTGTGTGTGTCTTCCATAACACCTCACTTGGTTTTCTTTTGTCACACCCTTATTAGGAGGCCCGCTTGGAGCACACACCCCTCCAAGGGACGACCTCAATCGAGTGTGAATCCAAAGACACGCTCCTTTGGGCTAAGCCCCAAAGAACTTTATACCTTTGGGAAGTGACAGTGAAGGGTGGGTTACCCCTTTCTCCCAACTTATTGGCAAGATTTTGCTTCCAAATTATACCTAGTCAACCTTGTGAAAACTAGCTTGAGACCTACTTGGCCATACCCCACTTGACTAGTCATAGGGCTTGTTGTTGTGTATTCAAGTTTTTTCCTAATCATAAGATTTAATCTTGAAAGACAAACTTATCATTGTGCTTGGTGTGTGTGTTCATGCATTTACATGTGAGATCTTGTGTTTGATATTGCCCAAGTCAAACTTCCAATAGACACTTGCCACATCATCCAAATCATACAATATTTTCATTCCACATCATATCTTAATCATCATCATCTCTTTAATCCAATCAACATCATTTTACACCATGGAAACATTCAAAGACATAGCACAAGACCTTGTTGACATATTTCATGTAGCTCAAACAAGTCAAGCACCCTTAACCCAACAAATCATTCAAAGAGCCCATAACATTATCCAACAACTTCAAACAAACCAATCACCTCAAATGCAACAATTCATAGCACAAATCCAATACCGCATGGCCAATTGTCAAGTCCAGCAAGCAAATTATCAAGTCCAATCACCACATCAACAAATTTCAAATCAATCCTATGTGTCACCTATATCATCATATCAACCTCATCCATCCACATATCAATTTTCCCCTTCATCAACCTATCACAACTCTTATAATGTCAACCCTTATCCACATCAATCAACCTTTCAACAATCGTTATCCTATTCAACCCCTCCATCATCATCACAACAACAAATCATATCACAAGTCCAAAAACCATTCCAACCTCAAGACATTCAACCACAATCCTATGTGTCACCTTCATCATCATGCCAACCAAACCCATTTACCTATCATGTCAATGCCACATCAATATGTCCACCCATATCACAACAAGAACGTAGCTTCCCAAGTCCACCTTGGAAACAAAATCAAGAGCCTTTAAGTCTTAATGCCATCTTTGACAAGGGGAACAAAAATATAGTTCATGCACCCTTACCACCATCCAATCAAATTTCTATCCCTAAACCACCATGTCCTAGTCCTAATCCATTGGCCTCTCCACCTTCTGACCCATCAAACTCTTCATTACCCCCACCATCATCTAATCCTCCATCAAATCAATGCCTTACATTTAGATATTTAAAACATAAATTGATGGCATTACCTAAATCCACCAATCCACCTACAAAGGATGTCACCCAAGGGCTACAAGAAAGGAATAAATTTTTGCCATGTCATTCAACTCATATACTTGAACATACAAACGAGTCCTCAAACAACATGCCAAGTCCTTCAAGTCAACCATGTCATCCACAACCCCTTGAGCCAAGTCAAGAGTCCCCCCTCGCAAGTCCAAGTCACCCTCTATCATGCTCCTATGTTGTTGACCATCTAGAACATGTCAAGTCTCTCCAAGATTCATCCCCTTCCACTTACATTCAAGCAACCCAACCGTTATATCAAGAGTCTACTCCCAAGCATGTGGAAACATCAAGCCCTAGTCCTAATCAAGATCAAATCATTTTCATCCAACCTATCCATAATCTATATCTTTTTTATGATCAAGATGATATCCATAATGATGAAGAGCCTATCCATGAGCAACTTGATCCTATACCCATCCATGAGCAAGATATTCCAAATTCACCTCCACCTAGTCCTATCCATGATCCATCAACATCCACTTCCCATGACGAGACAAGTGCCTCCCAAGCACACATAGAAGATCAAGCAAATACCTTAGATCTAAGTGAACACAATGATAATCAAGATCCTAATGATCCTCCATCACCCACTATTGATCCCATTGCAAGTCCTCTATCATATCCTATTGGTATTTCTACCCTCATTCATGAATGTTCCTCCTTAGAACAACAACAACCATTATCTTCCCTTGCGTCATTTTCTCCATCCAATAAGGAACTTGTGTCTAGTGTTCCACCTACACCTAGTCCCATTTTCCATTGCACACCCCAAGGAAACCAATCTCAAGATGTTGGTACTTCCTCCATGCATCCTAAGTTCACCTCTTTCCATCATAAATCCTTTCATACGCCTAAAACATATGTTTACATCCCTCCATCATCCTACAAATGTCAAAGGCATGTGACCATATAACTTCCACCATCCACGTTTCCACCGTTACTTCCAAATCCTAATATCCCTCCATCCACTTTACCACCATTACTTCCAACACCTAATATACCTACCATTCAATCCTCTTATCGATTTATCCATAAATACCCTAACATTCCTAATCATGACCAGCAAATGCACACATTGTCTAAACAAGAAGCTTCCACTCATTCCACCATACCCATGGGATTCAAAAGAAATTTTTTTAATGCCTCTACCTATAAAGTAAAAAATCCTAAGGACCCTAATGCCTTAGGACATCAATACAAAATTTCAAAGCCAAGTGCATCCGAAAAGTTATATAAGCCCATGCCTCCAAAGGAAAAGTCTAAAAAAAAATGGTTTGGGTACCTAAGAAAAAAGAAATCAAGTCAAACGAGGCATCCGCATCACAAAAATCCCAACCATCTACTTCCATCCAAAATACACATTCCATTCAAAAATCTCAAATTCCTAAAGCCCACAAGCAAAATAAAAGTCATAAAAATACTAAGTCTATGTGGGTGCCTCAAGCACTTCATCACCCATCTCCTAAGCAAACATCTCCATTACTTCCTACACCCCGTCCACATCAAAAGCTTCAATTTTTATCATAATGTGTGCAACCATTGGTCATGGTTCCCTTCCATTTCACAACAATTCCACATACCTCCATCTCCTCACCCTTCACCCATTATCCTACATATCTTCCCCATCACATCCCTATGGTCCATGCTTTTGGCTAAGCCTCCACATTCATCTTTTGCATATGTCCCATATAATCCACCATTTTCCTCCACAATCCACATCATAATCCATCATCTACCTACTCCATCTCCCTTTCATGTCATCCCTTACCAACATCTATGAACATAATGACATTTGACATGGTCCATGCAATGACATCCATTTCTAGTGGGACTACCACCTTTCATGGAACTAGACACTTTGAGTCCCTCTTATCCATATTCTCCTTCTATCCAAAAGTCAAAAACTAAAAAAAAAAGAGTCAAAAAGTAAAGAGAAACCCCTTTGTCCAACAGTGAAACCTAGTAAACAGGTGCCTTGGATAAGTACCATGTTGAAAGTCTGGAAAATAGGCATCATGTGTAGGTTGATCTTCTACGCCACTTACACTTGGGGGCACAATGTCTTATCTATCCAACCTATTATTTTCATGTCATATCATTTATATCCTACCTACCATCTTTAGCCATCATATATACCTATCATATTGAGTCCACTTATCCACCCTTCTTCTTTTGATCTTGATGAATAAATAGGGGCAAAAGGTTGAAACATGTTTTGGGTATCTCTTGACATACCTCATCCTATCTAAACCAAGCCTATCATTATCCTATTGTCATAAGCTTTGTCATGAAAAATCCTAAGTCTTGTACCTAGAATGGGGCATATCATTCCTATGTGACATAGTATTTGGAGATCACATCCTTTCTCTCTTAGGATGCATACATCCTGTCCATCCATCCATCTATCATGAGCCTTTTATCCCTTATCCTATCACCCACCCTTGCACCTAGACTTGGTTTTCCCCTTGTCATTGGTATCTAGCACAAAGGCTACCCAAATTTTCATCCATTGACACCTCAAAATATTCTCAAAAATCCCAAAAAAAAATTAAAAATGTCAAAAATCCAAAAAAAAATTAAAAATGTCAAAAATTCAAAAAAAAATCAAAACATGTCAAAAATCCAAAAAAATCATAACATGTCAAAAATCCAAAAAACAATCAAAATATCCAAAAAAACACAAAAACATCCAAATAATTCTCAAAAATTCCAAAACAAAGTCAACATTTGTCACATCAGTCAAATAAGTCAAACATAGTCAGTCATTCAAAACATCGACATTTAAATTGTTAACCAACATACAACATAGTCCAATTAGTCATCTAGTCAAAATTAGTGAAATTGCCAAAACAATGTCAAATTAGTCTTCAAATTGTCCCAATCACATCAATTCTTCTATTCAATTCATCACATCCTCTCATCCATGTCAAATCATCTTCAGTTATTCCAATCAATAGGCCAGATGCAAGTCAATCCTTAGTACATACCAATCAAGTCGATCAATCTTGCCAAATAATCCAATCATATCCTTTGGTCTTGATCCTAATCTTGTTGTAAACCCAATCAATCAAAGTCATTCGGTCAAATAGTCAGTCATCCTTGTGTTGATCTAGGGATATGTCTTTCCCCGCAATGACAACACTATCAGTCATCATCAATCAATCAATCAATTACTCATCGGTTTACAACTTGATAGGGGCAATACCTTGTTTGTTTTTTGTATCATTTGTGCATGCTTGATTGCTTGTGCGTGTTATCATTTTTATCTTGCATTGGCATCAAGTCCGACTTATTCCAGTTAATATTCATATCTTGTATCTAGACAAGGTTGTATTACACTGGGGCACAAGACACATCATCACCTTGGTCCTTATACCTTGGTGCATCATGTCTAGTGTTACATCAAACATCATGGTTGCTCACTTTCTTGTAGCATAATGTATTATTCATCTCCTTCATCTACTTCCTATCTTACATCATTCTTCTTGTCCCTCCTTATCATTTCATTTCAAGAGCATACTCGTGTTCTTTCAACCCGCCTATCCTCTCAAGGGGGCATCATCATCCCACTCTTATTTCATCATCATTCTATCTTTCATCATCATCCATTTTCCTCTATACATACCTTAGCTTCTTTGAAATGATGTTACTCGACACAAATCTCATTATCTCGAACATCATCTCAAAGAGGGGCAAAATGTAGACACTAAAAATTGTCTTGGGCTTGCGATTTCTAAATTCTCTATCATATCCCCTTTTGTCTTTGATAATTAAATAATTTTTAATTATTTAATTATTTTCTAATGTCATAAGTCTTCTATTAATTAAATAATTTTAATTATTTAATTAATTCATTTTTTTTATCTTTATTCCTCCCTGATTAATTAAATAAATTTTATTTATTTAATTACGTCACTAATTAAGTCCTCTTCTTTCTAAAATTAAATAAATTCTTATTTATTTAATTTTTATCCACCTTCCACTATAATTAAATAATTATTTAATTATTCATTAGCCTTTTCTCTCATAAATTAAATAAATTTTATTTATTTAATTTGGTCCACTCTCTTGAATTTTGAATTAAATCATTACTTAATTCAAAATGATTATTTTTCTCACATTCTTCTATAATTAAATAATATCTTTAATTATTTAATTATTCATTGGTCACCTAGATTAAATAATTTTTATTATTTAATTTCTCCTATCACCTCTTTGTCCATGCCAATCTTATCTCTTGACATCTCATTCAATTTCAATCCTTGATTGAATTATCTCATAATTCAATCTCAACCCTTCATTTCTTGTCATTGCCCTAATTTTGACCTAACCCTAGTGCATACTACAACTTTCAATTTTGGCCATTGATTTAGACATCTTATTGACATTGATTCTCAACCGTCAATCCAAATCAGACATTTCCTATAAATAAACTCTCTCATAAGCCATTTGGGGGGTTGATTCTTCAAGTATCCTTATGCTGTCAAAATCATTCTTGAGTCTTTCATCCATTTCTATCTATTGTCATTCATCTATCATCCCCATGTCAATGTTATGTTGTTGAATTGAGTAACCAACATTCATCCAACAATCAACCTTCAAAATATTGCATTCTCATGCAGGTGGAGAAGAGCCATGGAGGTCAATCAAGTCTAGTTTGAAAATTGGTTTGCATTTCCTTTATTTATTTGCATTTTCATTCTATTTTGTGCTTCATGGTGCTTCATAGGGTTTAGTTAATTTGTTGTTTTCAACATTAAATCTGAATTTTTCCCTATTTACAGATATGTTTTGAATGTTTTTGGATTTTTTATTTTCTGAATGTTTTTGGATTTTCAATTTTATGAATGTTTTTGGATTTTTGATTTTATGAATGTTTTTGGATTTTTAATTTTATGAATGTTTTTGGATTTTTGATTTTATGAATGTTTTTGGATTTTCAATTTTATGACCTCAAGAATGTACACGAATCCGATCCAATGCAGGACATTCCCCCAGTGTGATGGGATAGGAAAAACTGATTTTTAGAATGGGTTGAGTAGTACTAGGGGAGATCATGACACAAACACTAGATCAAGCTATGATGCAGACATGGATGCATGATGAACGCAGATATGGAAGCGTGTTGAAGGAATGACGTAGAGCAATTCACGTAGCCCAAGATCGATGGAGAGTGTTTATTTTACACAAGGCGTCTGTTTGCCAGGTTTTCATCGAGGCAACCATTTTTTCAGGACATTTTCTGATGTTTTTGGTATTTTTTCAGGACTTTTACTGATGAAATGATATCATATGACTGTTTGAAGGAACAAGATGCCCCACAATAGAGATAATGCAACCATAGATAAATGATAGATCAAAATGAAAGATTCACTGCAAAACATGTCACACAAGCAACATATCTCTTGTCAAAAGATGATAATGATTGATTGATTCCATAAGGCATGATGATGATAAGTACTTAGGATCACTGATTTCCTCTAAGTACAATAATATTGATGATTGTTGATGATTGATTTGATAAGATATATGAGGATTGGATAATGTTTTACAGCTAGGCTTAAATATGATTTGCATGATAAGATTCAAGGTTGCAAAGGGACATGATGACATGGATTTTGATAAGCTAGGAGATATGGGATGGAAGAAAGCAAGGATAAAGATAATGAATGGGATGATCAAGATTAACTAGATAAGATACAGAAACAAGGCCCAAGTATTTTTCCCCTATTCCTCATCAAGACCAAGGACGAGAAGAAAAGATGTATCTAGAAAGAATGATGAAATATGGATAAGACGAAAGATATGGTACGAAAGATATGGAAAAAGTGAATAAGATAAGATATATGATGTTCAAGAAGATCCTTAACCTTGTCAAGATCAAAGGTGGAAATGTAAGGAATGATAAGCTGGACGAAACTTGCCACCCCAAGTGTAAAGTACAAGAGGAATATGGAAAATAGGATATGGATGATAGGGAGATGGAGGAAGGACTTAAGCATCAAGTTTCACGACCAAATATCCCTTTAGTAAACCATGATAAATGGGAATTTCAATCATAAATGTTGGCCTATTAAAGGTATGATGGAAGAACCAAGGACTTATCCAAAGGTTTGGATTAAAGGAGAATAATGGGGGATTAATGTTGGGTAATGGATAGGAGGTGGGAAGACTTTTTGATGGATAGATGGAAAGGATTGCAAGGTCAACATTAGCATGCACCTTGAAGGGTGGTGGAGTGGTGGAGGAAAAATGGATTTGGAAGATGATAGGTTTTTATATGGAAGATTGGAGGAAGCTTTTGGATTATCAAATTTGGATTTCAATTTAGATTTTATTGCTTCTATGAAACTTTCTGGAATCCACATGACTTTTGGCTTTGATTTTTGCTTTGTGGGCCTTTGTGGCCTTTGAGATTTTTCTTTTTGATTTATGGGCCTTTGTAGCCTTGGAAATTTTTCTTTTTGCTTTGATGGGCCTTTGTGGCCTTTTGAGATTTTCTTTTGATTTATGGACCTTTGTGGTCTTTGAAAATTCCCTTTTTGCTTTGATGGGCCTGTGTGGCCTTTTTTATTTTTCTTTTGATTTTGGATCAAACTTTCTTTTATTTTTGCATGCCTCTTCGAGGAGACATATTGATCCTTTGACACATGTGGATTTTGATATGGAAGCTTTTGACATTTGGCACCCAAATTGCCTCCAAGAGCAATCAGAGAGATGGATGGAGATGAATGGTATGGAGGTATCATGGATGAGTTGCTAGAGGTAGAATTTTGAAAGGGCATTAATGATGTGTGCCTTTGTTGTTCTTGAGGAATATGATATGGACCTAGGATAAATGAAAGGTTTGATGAACTAGGATGAGGACCTAGGATAGATGGAAGGTTTGGTGGATTAGGATGAGGACCTAAAATATATGGTAGGTTTGATGGATTAGGATGAGGACCTACGATAGATGGAAGGTTTGGTGGATTAGGAAGAGGACCTAAAATAGATGGTAGGTTTGATGGATTAGGATGAGGAACTAGGATAGATGGAAGGTTTGGTGGATCAGGATGAGGACCTAAGATAGATGGAAGGTTTGAAGGACTAGGATACTTAGGTGTATAAACAAGGTCGTGATAATATGGGTTTTCTTGAGCAAAAATAGGTTCTAGGATACCATGTTCATGAAGGCCTAATCTTCTACCTTTGTAGTTCATACTTTGACACATTCATCTACCAATGGGATACGTGTTGTTTGTGAAACAAGATGCAAGTCCATTTTTGGGAGGATATGATATGGATGAAAGGATAGATGTTGGAAGTAAACCAGAGCAGATGAAGGTGGAGGATCCCAATTTGTAGGTGTGGGGTTCATGGATAGCTTGTCTAGGTGTGATAGGATCTTGACATGGGGATGATAGGGCACTTTGATCTTGACTTGGAAAAGGATCACAAGGTGTAGAAGATGAAGCAACTTGCTCTTTATTAGGTGTGGAATCATCATGTAGTGGTGTGAAAGGAATATCTTGATCTTGAGAAGGATGAACATCCTCATGAAATGAAGGGATATCCTCAGATGGAAGCATATCATGATCTTAATGAGGAAGGGAATCATGAGATTTTGTAGAAAGTTTATCTTGATCATCGGTGATAGGACATCATTAGATAGGATGGAAGAATTTTCATGCTCCTAGAATGCAATGGAATCATGAGATGGTATGAATTCATTAGATGGGGTGGAAGAAGAACTTAGAAGGATACTTTTCTCTTGAGATGGAAGGGAATCCTTGTGGATGAAAAGCGAATGAAAGGGATCATCATAGAATTCTTGAGTTATGGGGTCTTGGTCAAAGATTGGAAGAACTTGTGGAATTTTGGTATCATCAGATGAAGTGGAAAGAATGCTTTGATCTTGATGTGTGAGGGAGTCTATGATAGCATGCTTTGGGCTAAGAGATTGACATGAATCATTAGATACAGAAGATATGATAGAAGAAGGCGGTTAGATGGAATCATTAACTTGGGTGAAAGAATCCTGAGATTTATTTTGACTTATGGGAGATGAAGATAGATGCATGTCATGGTAAGATTGTTCAATATCCTTTGTGTTTGAGGACTGAGATTTGGGCTTCTCATTTAACTTTTTCAAAAGTTTAAAGAAATTGAACTTGGATGTAGTTGTTGGTGGAGAAGGTGTCACGTCCATATTTTTGTTAGATGGATAAGAATAGATGTCTGACAACAAATATCTTTCTGTGATTGTTTCCCTTTGCATATCCCAGATTTGTTGTTGAAGGTTTTTCATTGGATGAGCTAAAGCATTCAATTGATCCTCATCTATTTCAGCCATGGTGTTTTGAGTTTTGATGTTTTGAGTCTCAATGATTGGAGTTTCAATCGTTGAAGTTTCAAGATTCGACTCTTCAATGTTTTGATTTTCAAGCCCTTTTTCCTTGAGCTTTTGTTATTGTAACCTTGTTTGAATGGGCATACAAGTGTTATAGTTTAGACTAAACTTTGATCTAGGTTTTGGAAAAGTACCAAGGATTGTACAACTAAGTCAAATAGAATGACAAATTCTAATGAGACTAAGTTTGATTTGACTATATAGCTTCGTTTCGTGATGAGAGGATCATAAATCCTGATGATGAAACTAGGCTTAATAATCAAAGGTGTGATAAATTTGATGATTTTGGTACTTTGAGATGTTAGATCTTGGTTTAGGTTGGGAAAATTCCACTTGTAGAGGTCATTTTTAACAAGTTTAGACTTCTAAGATATCTAAGGAATGATCTTGGACTTTGAGAAAGTTCTTAAATTTTGATTCAAACTGTGAAACTGGAGGCAAATTTTCTTCCTAAATGAGGTACTCAAATCTTTGGAAAAGTCTTGGATTTTGACAATAGTAAAAGATGTATAATTCGAGATTGTTCTTGCAAGATCTTTTGTAGAAATTGAATGTCAACCTCTCTCTAAATTCGTAGAGTGTTGTGAGACATTTTTTATGTTCTTTTGGACTAAGAGGTTTGGACTTTGGTTTCCTAATTTTAATCTTTCATGAAATCATTTGGTAAAACACATGTTTAGACTTTGTTTTACCTAAGGATTGGTTGAACACTGCTAAGGATTCCCGAGATGAGACTGACTGTCAGGCAAGAGATGAACCTAGGTCATTGTTTTGTGTTTTGCAAAAGGCACCAAAACAAAGACAAAAGGTGCCACATAATGTTGAAAAGGCGCCACAGAATGGGAAAAAGGTGCCAAAACAGAGACAAAAGGTGCCACAGAATGTGCAAAAGGTGCCAGAACAAATGCAGACTTGGTTTTTTTATTAAGTTTCTAGAAAATTTTCTTGGTTTTCCTAATTTTTCAATGCGAGACTTGGTTGTTTCACTAAATGTAATTTTGAATCAGGGTTTTCACTTTTGACATGTGACATTTTTTTTGTTTTGAAAACACTTTGATAAAGACACATCAAGCAATGTACACTTCTAAGGTTGTGAAAGACTGTATTCTTTTGGATTCCACGCGGGTTTTATCCCAACCACACTTATTCTTAGCGGATGACTAGATGCTTGACCCCACTGGCTCCCCTCCATGACACTCACTTCTCAGGGCAGCCAAGCATCAATACCCATGAATCTCCCATGGCATATTTTTCATCTCTACTAAAAATTGTGAGAATGTGGATGCCTTTGCAACGACCATTGTTGCACCAAAGAATAGATAAAGGTTTTTGGCCAAACTATAACAAGGGTTTTAATGCTGGAATTCTATTTGTGGGGTATAATCCATGTGGCGAGAGACCATTATTTCCCTTCTCGTCAGAACTATCCTCGTGATACCGACATTTGTTCCAATATCCACATTTATATACCAGTTGGAAGTTGCTTGGCTTTAGCGTGTTACCAGTTGGGTCATTCCCTTGGGTGATTACTTTTTCCCACAAGGCAGGCCCTCTAAGATAAACAAAAGCAAGCAATTATACCCATAGTTTGATCAATCTTTATTCCACATGAATAAAGATAGAACACATGCAATATACGAAAAGTGAGTGGGTCTAGCTTTTTGGTCACCTAGTTAAGGGGAGAGCATATGCCTACCATCCATCAAGCACAAAAGACAAGGGGTTCATTAACCCTTTAATTAAGCTATTTTCCTAAATTAACCAAAAGGAAACATGGTGTTCATTAACCTTTTAATTAAGTTATGTTCCTATCTTAACCAAAAGGAAACAAGTAAATCACTTCCAGCCCCTGCAATATGTCAGTAGTTTGATAAGAATGTCTTTAACAACGAATCTGGGAAACCTGTAAAACAACAAAACAAAGTATTAGCCTTCGGATTTAGTGAAAAATAGGGAAACTGTAAAAGGTGCCAAAACAAAGATAAAAGGCGCCACAGAATGTGCAAAATGCCCCAAAACAAAGACAAAAGGCGCCAAAACAGAGATAGGAGGTGCCAAAATGTGCAAAAGGCGCCACAAAATGAGAAAAAGGTGCCAAAACAAAGACCAAAGGCCCCAAAACAGGTGCAAAAGGTGCCAAAACAGGTACAAGAGGCACCAAAACGAGTGCAAGAGGCGCCAAAACGGGTGCAAAAAGTTCCAAAAGTCTCACGTCCGAATTTGTAAACATAAATTTTCAAGCATGTTAATAATAAACGGGGTAAGGCCCCATGGTGGGTGCCTTTTTGTGTGTGTGTGTGAAATGTGTAAAGTTAGTATCAACACAAACCTTAATGAAACGATTTATATTAAAGATTCAAAGCAAAGAAACTATTATAATTTGCAACAAACTAAATCTTTCAAGAACGTCTCATTGTCCTCTATTCTTAATGATTCTTTTAACCTTTTGGCCCTCATATCTCTATGTGCACAAAGGCTACTAGAATGACACTTAAGAAACAAGATTAGTATTCAACATGTAAGCCAACTAAATGCCTACATGAAACTATATGCAAACAATGATGATGAATGCTATGATGAGTGGAGGATGATGTTTATGATAAATGAACAAGTGGAGGTGGATGCTATGGTATTGAACTAGAATGATCTATATATGATTCTACATATGCTCAAATGCAAACTAAAAATGAACTAATCTAAAATGCAACTATGAAGCAAGATTTAAAGCTAAGATGTAAATGCAAAGAAAAACATGAAGTTAGATGTAACTATAAGACTCCAAAATGCTCCAAAGCTCGAATGATAAACCTACATAATAACTCTATTCAAAATGTGGATGCAAAATACAATGCCCAAGGGTTGTATTTATAGCCTTTTCTAAGCATATAGTGAGGTGGCAATAATCAATAGTCCAGATTCGAACAAGAAGAATGGATGGTGAAGATGAAGAGAATCAAGATGTTGTCCCCTTGACCAAATACAACATGCCATTTGGATGGAAGAATCTCTTGACCAATGGGCAACATTCCATTTGGATGGAAGATTCAAGTGTGAGAAGAGAAGACCACGTGCTTCCAAAATTGGTGGAAGTGTGGGAGGAATGAGCCATGCGCTTTTTAAAATGAGTTGAATATAATTCTAATTAAAAATTAGAGTTATTTATTTTCAAGTGACCTTGGTGACGTAGCACAAAAAGTTGTAGAAATGTGCTTTAATTCCTAATTGGATTTAGTGAAGATTAATTAAATAAAACAAGTTTAGGGAACCTTGTTTATTTAATTAATTTAGAAGAATATGTTTTAGATTTGGAGAATTAGAGAAGGGTGAACAATATAAATAAATTGAGAATTTATTTATACGTAGTTGGAATATTAATCAAATAGCTAGTATTTAATTAATTAAAGGTGATGAATGTTTTTAGGTGTATACAATACTTACTAGGGGGTCATTTTAGTAACTAGTAAAGGGGGTTGTATTTTCTCTCTTTATTTTTCTATATTCTCACACGTGTTTGCACTATGAAGCAAATAAAGTTTCATTTATTATACTTACTAGGGGGTCATTTAGCTACTAGTAAAGGAGGTTGTATTTGCTCTCTTTCTTTTTCTATGTTCTCACACTTTTTTGCACTATAGAGCAATTTCATATCTTTCTACTTACATCATACAATTATTATGAATGAAAGTCTTCAATATTAATCTTTATAAGCAAAGGACTATTCAAAATAACTATGGTTACAAAAATATAGCTCATTGTGGATGTAGATAAAATCAAATGGTTAAACAAGAGTGACAATGCCAATGGATTACTATGTTTGAATGTATCTCCTAACCTTATATTTCACATTGAATCCTTGAATACTCCCAATAATATTTGGAACAAGTTGGATAGTTTTTTTGGGGTTCAAGATGTCATGAGAGGTCACTAGTTGGAGATGACCTCATTAGTTTTAGTCCCACTATTTAATAATTATTTCCCAAATTGAAATAATTAAGAAATAATTGAAATAATGTGCAATTAAAAAATACACCTAATTGATCCTTAACATCCTCTCCAAATGTGGTTCTAACTATTTAGTCTTCATTTTTACCTTATATGCCACAAAGGGTGTTGTAGGATCTCAATTCATAATTCTATCCTTAGATGGCTTTGCCACCTCACACTAGAGAGAAAGACAAGATAATCCAATTGTGTCTTCTCAAATAATCTACAACACATGCTGTAGTTGCAAACCAAGATACAAAAAAAATGATTATGCAATAAGGATAAGGAGTAAAAAGATAAAAAAAACCTGTATCTCCAAAGTAGTTTTAGAGACCTCATATTTAAAAGGTAACAAGCCTGAGAAAGAGAAGGTAAAATGTATCTATTGAAAAAATCCTACTCATGATGAACATAATTCTATAAAGAAATAAATAGATCACTTAACATATATTCTTGAAAATAATAACATCAATAATTTTGAGTCAATGAAAAATCACTTGAGGAATCTACTAAGGTATGGAGAGCTTCACAAATACATCATTTCTTCAATCAAGGTCGTTTATATTTTGACATTCATTAATGACTTTTCTCCGTGGGTGCAATTTTTGTAACAAAATCTTGAGATCTTTAAGAGCTTTGAAGACTTTAAATATTTTACAAAGAAATAGTAAAGAAAAAACATCAAGGTTTTCTACATGAAAAAAAATGGTCACTATGTCAACTAACATTTTGAGTAGTTTCACAATACATGGGGGATTAATTTACAATGAACAATACTAGTATAAAAAGTGATTTTACCTTAGTATTTTACGTATACCTAGTTGTCTTATTCACACTAAATCTTAAGCTAACTTAGATAATTTATCTTTCTTCATCTCACCCCATAAGTGCATTACATGTGTCATCACACTTTTTCCAAGTGTGCCCACATGTTTTGCCACTTTTGGAGGGGTAGTGAATATTCTATTCCTACCTTCCTTTTTCCTCCTTGTCTTATATATACAATGAGTATATGTACATTTCTATGAGTATTGATAAAATATTTTTTTTACTTAATATCTTTGTAGAAGAATGATTTAGTTTTTCAAGGATATTGCGATCCTATGAGCCTCTTGGTGACTCCAACAAATACTTCCATTCAGTACTAAGAAGAATGGTGTGGTAGAATGCAAGAACATGTCATTGAAGGAAATGATGAACCACCTGATACACTCTAGGTCTCGTGCACCTTATTTTTAGGCATAGTCCATTAAATATTCTTGTCATATCTAGAAATATGTTCCTCATCAATCCTTGAAGGGGTTAACTCCTTTCAAGGATTTGAGCAATTGAAAACCAATAGTTAATAACTTTATTTATTTATTTGTTCTGCTAAATAGGCTAAAATTCTTATATGTAAATATAAGGGCCATGTATCTAAAAAGTAGGCCTTGTGTACCTATAGGTTATGTAGATGGTGTTAAGGATTATCAACTACTCCACCCTACTACACACAATTTTTTCATTAAGAGGAGTGTCCACTTCAAGGAGGGATATTTGAGTTCCACACTTAACACTTATACCTCTTCCTCATTCACATTAGAGTCACATGTGCTAGATGTTAGTTATTATAAAGATTATAATCCACCAATATATATTCATGATGATGAGGAGTCTTCTTCTTCCATTATATATTAAGACTAATGATGAGGATTCATCTCCTTCCTCTCCTAGTCATCACTTAGAGGTTGATGATTCTCCTCTTGATTCTCTAACTTAAGTTTCACTTGGGCATGAAAAACACTATAGGATACAAGAAACTGGGTTCGGAATCCATAAAACACCAAGAAGATATGTTTATATTTTCATGGATTTCCACATGCTTGCATTGCTTATACCTATGATAGTATTTTTACAAGGAAATAGATATTCCTAAGTGGGATGTTTTCATGTAGGAGAAGTATAGTTCATTGGTTAGGAACCATACTTAGGATATTGCCCCTATTCCTAAGAGAAGGAAATATGTTTGATGCAAGTGGATCTATAGAAAAACTTAAATGGATAGGTTGATGGATAAGTACAAAACATAATTGATTGTAAATGGTTTTTCCTAGGTTCCTATTGTTGATTACTCTAGGACATTGCACTTGTTGCAAAGATGAAATCTATTAGAATGAAACTTTTCATTATTATAACATGTCATTGGGAGGGTCACCAAATGGATGTGAGGACTTCATTTATTTATAAAGACAATAAAGAGGGGATATACATGGAGCATCCATAGGGTTTTCTACAAGGCTCTTACTTGATTTTCCAACCTAAGAAATATATGGTTTCAAACAAGAGTAGTGTCATAAATTGTCACCCCTAACAATTTCACACTGGGTTTGGCACTCTATTTTTCATGTATAATTAATTATGTTCATTTCAAGGCTATATTAGGAAAATACAGTAAATTCCCCAAAATCCTAAATTTTGGGAGCAAAAAAAACCCAAATAGAGTGCTCAACTTCGTTGTCCTGGGAAATAGCTTTTTAAAAGTTCTATATTCCAATGTCAACCTTTAGTGCATTGAAAACTTCACCTTTCCAGCCTAAGTCCAAAAATTACTTAAGATGCATATATAAGCTTGTATTTCCCTCTCATTTGGACAACTATTATGAATGGTGAAAATTTATACAATAATTGTGAACACACATGCAAATTCTATCTATTCTTCACTACATGCTTGCTACAACTCTCTATTTGGTTATGTGGAATAACCTTCCCTAAGTGGGATGTTGTCATGTAGGAGAAGTATAGTTCATTGGTTAGGAACCATACTTAGGATATTGCCCCCATTCCTAAGAGAAGGAAATATGTTTGATGCAAGTGGATCTATAGAAAAACTGCAATGGATGGGTTGATGGATAAGTACAAAGCACAATTGATTGTAAATGGTTTTTCCTAGGTTCCTATTATTGATTACTCTAGGACCATTGCACTTGTTGCAAAGATGAAATCTGTTAGAATCAAAATTTTCATTATTATAACATGTCATTAGGAGGCTCACCAAATGGATGTGAAGACTTCATTTCTTTATGGATACAATAAAGAGGGGATATACATGGAGCATCTGTAGGGTTTTCTACAAGGCTCTTACTTGATTTTCCAACCTAGGAAATATATGGCTTCAAACAAGAGTAGTGTCGTAAATTGTCACCCCTAACAATTTCCCACTAGGTTTGGGAAAATACATTAAATTCCCCAAAATCCTAAATTTTGGGAGCAAAAAAAACCCAAATAGAGTACTCAATGTCATTGTCCTGAGAAAGAGCTTTTTAAAAGTTCTAAATTCCAATGTCAACCTTTAGTGCATTGAAAATTGCACCTTTCCATCCTAACTCTAAAAATTACTTAGGACGCATATATAAACTTGTATTTCTCTCTCATTTGGACAACTATTATGAACGATGAAAATTTATACAATAATTGTGAACACACATGCAAATTCTCTCTATTCTTCACTACATGCTTGTTACATTTCTCTATTTGGTTATGTGGACTAGCCTTTGCAGGTATTTAAGGAAATTTATTCCTTATTCATCAATTCTATGTGGCAACTTGTGGTATGACATTACTCCAACAAGGGTTTCATACCTAGGGTAAATCTATCATATGATATTTTATTTATTACAACATTTATCATTTAGTTTTCCTCCACTCTCCTGAGACCACAAACTCTTAACCATCATTATCATTTTTTTTGTGGAGGTGGGAACACCAAAATAGGGTTTGACTTAGGAAAAATCCTATACAACACAATCATTTTCTCTCTTTTTGTGTGTGAAGATCCAAGTCCAGAATTTCTGACAATGACAAGTCATAAGAAGATAGAGCAAGCTATGATAGGTTGGCAAGACATCACACCAACTAAAACCCCTCATACCAAGTCTCTTGGCACCCCTATCCCTCCAATTTAGCCTCTGCTTCTAGTGATAGGTGCCCCTATGTCTATCTTTCTCAAATATGTACCCATTTTTGTGCAATTATGTTTCTATCTATGTAGTTATTCATATTTTCAAATTAGCGAATATCAATTAGGTTAATTAAATCACATCTTAATAATTTACCTTCTTTGCAACAAAGGAATAGAACCCAAGGAGATTGGCTCTCCTTTTAGGAAGTTATCCAATTATAACACCATTGTTGGTTTGTTTTCCAATGTTAATCAAAGGAAAGATTGATACATGCTAATCTACTACTTAGATCTAGGATCTCTTTTCCCACTTAACATTTTGGTGAACCCGACTTTCTTACATTTATAAAAATCTTCTGATAAAATCTTTTGATTTTGATGCATAATTTAAGATCTGATTTAATTTTTTAAGGAATTATATTTGAATATCTTATTTACATTTGTAAACATTGTATAAAAAAAACATTTAAGATCTTTTTTTTTTTGCAAAAACATAAACCTAAAAAAAAAAACTTACTTATTCTGACATTTCTTCAACATATGTGTCTTGTCATCACTTTCTTTTATCCTCTTCCCCCTAGGAACCTTCATGTGTGAAGTGGATTTGACCTATCATCTCCTTCAAAGGCTTCAAAACCCTAATTCATGTTTTCATGTATTCATCATCAAAAAATTAGGGCATCTTGATTATCCAAGGCTAGTCTTGCTTTGGATATGGGTTTTCTATTGTCAGAGGTGCTTAGGCATTGCTACACCTATATAGGCTCTTAAACCTTAAATTTTTGTACTTTTAGACTAGGGCACCCAACACCCCTGTCCTACCAGTTTTTCTCCAATTTTTTTCCACAGGTTCTTCTCCATAGTCTTTTTCCATATTTTATTCTATTTTTGTCACTTTGTTCTACAATTCGTAGATTTTATTACACTTAGTCAATTTGGTCTTAGTTCACCTAGTTCAATGCACCTCATCATCAATCACTACACCCCACAACAAAATGGGACCAAAACCCTAACCAGCCTATTTGGATCTCCCTCGAAGATAATTGAAAAACATCTCTTGGTTTATTGTGTCATCACCTTCCTTTCACTCCCAATTTCCTTCTCAAGATGTTCACTTATTTTCTCGCATCACTGGTAGATGTTTCCTTTTATACCTTTTGTAACCCTTCTTCAAATAATGATGACACTCCCACTTGTCCGTCTCCCAAGATTTTTCCTACTCAAAAGGATATTTTGGCACAAGAGGATACAATCATTGATAAATTTCCTAACATTAATTTACTCACTCTTCTTTCTTTAAGTAATGATGAAGCTCATTCATGTTCCTCTTCCAATATTTGTCCTACTCATGAGGATATTTTTTCACAATAGGATACAACCATTAATACCTTTCTTAAAACCATTTTATCTGCTCCTCCTTCAAATTCTCATTACGTGGCTTTCATAGATGAAGACTCCAAACTCATATTAGATCCCCCACGAATAGAGGGTTGTCAACAAATAGTCAACACAATTGAACTTGTAAAACCAAAATTTATTATGCATCTTCATTGTTACATTCCTCAACCAAAAAATAAACTTGTTCTTACCATTTGAGGTATTCCAAACCCACCCCAACTTCTTGATACCATTTTCAACTTTAATAAAAAACTTAATAAAAACTAACATCTTATTCAAAATGTGTTGTAGGAGCCTCATTATCATGTATTTTCTCACACATACAACACTCGAAACAACAAACAACCTAAAAAATACCAACTTTTCTCACTTACGTTTTGTTTCCTCAACCTTTTCTTCCTCCTTCACCTTGTCTTCCTTAACATGGTAGAGACTATGATCTTTTCAAAAAACTATCTCTTTGGGATTTAATACAAACTTCACCTACATAACATGAGATTCTTTAAGAGGATTTAAAGAAGATAGTCGCACCACTTTTTGTTAGACCAAATGATGTAGCAACCTTGTTCAATGGTATGCATTCAACAAGCTTGGATATTATATTTCACTAACATAAATTAACTCTTTAAATTCATAAACAACATGACCCCCTCATGATTCTTGGCATCACAATCAAAAAGGAATAAGGAATACCCTAATTGATAATGGATTGTGTCTTAATATTTTTAGCATTGACCTGTTATGTAAGATTGGTGTAGATATATCTCTCATAAAACTTGATACTCTTTCTATTTGTGGCTTTGACAATGTTAGTAAACAATCACTAGGTACAATAACACTACCAGTTGAGGTGGGACCTATGACTTTTCCTACTCTTATCCATGTCATGCCTGATTCTCTTTCATATAATCATCTTCTTGGTAGACTTTGGATTCATGCAATGGGGGAATTCTCATCTACTCTTCACTTTACAATGAAGTTTGTTTACAATAACAAGCTTTATACGATTGAAGCAAATCCAAATCTAGAAAGTTTCTTACAAGAAAATGTTGAAACATCAACCTTCTATTTGTAAATCTCATAGTACTTTGACTCTATCTTCAAAAGTAAAACCACTTCCTTCTAATGATAATGATACCATTAATTGTAAATCACTTACAACTGCACTCTTTGGTGATGATTAGGGTTCATTAGGTTTTACACCCTCTTGTATTAGAGAATACAAAATTTCACAATCTAAACCTAAAATATATCAAAGATGACTTATGTTTCATTTGCACAATCTATTTCTTCTAAGCAACTCAAATATACTATTCCAACTTCCACTTTGAAAAACTCCCAAACACCATCATTCCATGATAATGTTTCTTTTTCTTCTAACACATATCTCGATGATAATTGGGGCTAGATTGATATTTCACCCCTCATGTACTGGATGAATCTAAAACTGACCCTCCTCATCTTGACATCCCAACACTTAAGAAGGAACTGTATTCTTGTAAAATAATTGATTCTTCTTCTCATATCAATGTTGTGTGAGACCGCACCTTTTCATAATCATGTTGAGTCTATGGGTCTTTGATGGTTCTTGTCCAATGTTTTATGTGCTTCTAAGTTTGGATATTATGCATGTCTTCATGAGTGATGGTTGTTTTTATACATCAACGATATTTATATTCTTGGTTATGATTGGATTTGATTAATTGATTAATTCTATCTAACTAGTGGTTGATGTGATTTATCTGTGACAACTAGATGAGTTCTTTTCATTGATTATGTAAGTATGTGTTGATCAAGACGTTCAGTTTTGATGGTTTATTGGTTATTTATTGTTAGAAGTGATATTATTGTGTATATTTGATGGATTACATTATGTTGATAGCGGATCGTTGAGATGGTTGATTTTATTATTATTAGATGGGATTATTATTAAGTGATTACATATTGTGTATATGCAATTAGGTGTTATTATGGAGATGAGATTTGATATGTTAATGTTTTTGATTCGATAAGAAGGGAAAGGGCCTTGATCCCATGGTTACATCCAAAAAAACAAAAAGGAACCGAAACAAGGTGGGAAACAACACCACCAACCAACATCATAAAACAGTAACCAGAGTGGCATGCAAGCCATAATTCAACACCATAACCATAGACCAGCCAGAATTAATCAAAAATGGGAAGTTTCTGAAAAAGTACTTAAAACTACGCAGGCCATTGATCAAATCCACCATATACCAAGTAGTCCTAAACCATAACAAGGCTATTATAAAATATCAATCCGAAATTTGAAATCAAAAAGACAAAAAGAGGATAGCAGTCATTAAACAACATCAGAAGAAAGCCATTACTTGGATTTTTTCAATAGGTCCCCATATTCACCAATGAGGGAGATGTACTCCCTCCAATCAGGTCCCTCTGAATCATCCAACACCTTTAATTCATCAGACTTCCCCAAATTTTTTAGCTTTCTGGTTATTTTTGTTTGTCTAGAAACAACACCCATCATCACTCTTCGCATCAGCCTATTAGTCACCTTCAATAGCGTAACTAGGGCTTTTTCCATATCATCCACTTGAACCTGCAAATAAGTTAGTCTAATCTTCATAAAATCTATGCTAAATTCATCAGTATTAATCTCATTTCCCGTATTTCCTTCATCATGAATAGTCAAATTATCATCTGTTTGATCCTCCTCTATCTCAGTTTGCTCCTCCTCATCATCTTCCTTTTGTTCTTATGATTCCTCTTCCCCCATATCATAGGCAGAATCCTCAAAGTCCATCCCTTCAGAATCTTCATCCACCTGGGCTTTAAAATCTTCAATTTCCAGGTCTTGCTCTTCAAACACAGTGATTTTTTATTTACCTTTCTTGTCCTTAGAAGCAGCCTTAGCCAGGTGAGCCGACCTTTGACCACCACTTCCTCCACTACCTTGCCCCTAAATATTCTCTTTCAACTCCTCACTTTTCACACCCTCTTTGTTAATAGTAATGAATTCATTATGAGGATTGAGATCTTTCTTAATCTTCTTCGCCTTGGGTAAGTCCAGGAGAAGAGGAGAGTGTTTTCTCTTCTTTGGAGTAGCCTTCACAAGCTCAATCTCTAAAGCACCTTTACCAACAATTTTCTAAGTCATAGGGGTTGAGGGGTTTGAAACATTTGTAGTAGGGGAAGGGCCCTTAGCTAGAATTAACACCCTCCTAGCATCAATTAAGGTAGGCTGGTAGGGATTAGGAACCTTAGCAGGAATCTCATCCATAGGGGGTTCCTCATTGTCATCATCAAAGCGGTTAGGATTATCATATCTAGCTACCAGAGGGCTACCATGAGGGTTAAGCACAAGAGTGTGCTTATACAGAGCTAGCATCAATCCTTGATGCAGGGGAGGGCTAGCACTCTTCTCTATATTAATTTGCAGAGAAGAAAATAAGTAGAAGGGTAAATTAAATCATTCACCATGCCTAATATGATTTAGAAAAGGGAAATGGTATGCATATACATACATGTATCTTCCTTCCAAAGTGAAATACTTCATGACAAATAAACTAACTAGAGCATAGGGAGGCGAGAGCTCTAACCTAGCATACCCATTTTGGAAATGTTTCAGATTCTCCTCGTCATGCAGAAACTTCTCCATGAACTTCTGGTAGTCGACCCCACTCTTCTTAGCCACCTTTATTCCTTGATTTTGTAAACCAGTTGCTTCAACTATTAAACTCATCGTCACCTCGAACTTTACAGCTCTGATTACAACACTTCCCTTTCTCCATGAATTAGTGAACTTGGCTGTTAGATTCTCATTGTAGCCCTTCATAGTTTCAAAGAAAGGAACCATGCCTACATTTTCAAATAACCTCCACAAGTCCACATTCTTCTTTAGAGTCTGGTAGTTAGGAGACTTTGTGCACTTCCTCGACCACCCCATTTTAACACTATGCAATTTTTTTGGCTTTTGCAAGCTATTCCTCATAACCTACCACTTCTTCGGCTCTCTACCCATGTTGCATAAAACACTCTTATTCAAAGTAACAAAGTTAACCCATAAAAAATGAGGAATCCATAAGTTTCTTTTAGAGGAAGCCGATGGCACAATTCTCAGTACCATGATCTCATCATTTTTATTACAAGTAATAAACATCACATTAATATTCATACCTTGCAAATCTTTACAACTACAGGGAGGGCTAACATTAGGCAAATTAGCATGATTAGAAATGACATCCCTTCTCAACTTTAAAATCTCCAAGTGATTCTTGATCGCCTCAGGAAGGAAAAATTAATTATTTTTACCTCTGAATGAGATCATCAAATACAACACTGTACCCCCAATAACATAATTATTCTACAAGCCTTTAGGAACATAAGGTCTCCCACGCTTCCCGCTCAGCTTCAACACTTCATCTTTGTAAATTTTAATCATATTCAAATTATTCATTTAAAATCATATCTCTTAAAGACTTCAGCATGTTATTATTTATCCAATGGGTCCATCCCATACACCTCAATGCCTCGTTGGCAGCACAATTAGCAAATTTGTTTCCTTCTCTATAAACATGTTGCACCCTACAGTTGGTGAAATAACTCTTCAAGGCCAGGCACTTGTCAATAATATTTATTAGCTCTTAGGGTGGCATAGCCATTCCATTCAGAATATCCACAATAAGCTTAGAGTCTTCTTCTAGGATAACATTTTTAAATCCGTACTCCTTAAGGGTCTTAAATCCCCCTAAAACTACCATAGCCTATGCTTTGTTGTTGGAAAAACCACCCAAGTTAGCACCAAAGCTCACTATGCACTCCCTTTTTGTGGTTTCTGAGCAAACCACCTACCCTCACTACTCCCGAGTTTCCTTTGGATCACCCATCAAAGTTACACTTTATCCAGTCTTTCTGAGGAGGGTTCCACACTGTAGACATTCTAGTTAGCATCTTGGTCCAATTGAACTTAGTAAGATCCTTACTAATACCCCATATCTACTTTATCCTCATCTCTTTGTAGTTAGGGAAAACTTTGGAGAAAATGTATCTTCCAACCTCCATATTTTCCTTAATTTGAGTTTTGATAGCAATGCTAACCTCATAACTACTTCTCTCCACTTCCCTGAATATCATGTTATTCCTTTCCTTCCATATTCCCTAGGTGACAAAGGGGGTAATTTGGTTCCAGAGACCAACAATAACATTATGGGAAAAGGGGCAATTTGACCAACTTTCTATAAACAACTTCATTGAATGAAGAAACACCCAGTCAGTGGACAACAATGGTAGGAAGAAGGACCAAACCTCTCTAGAGAACTGGAAATGAAAGAAGATGTGCATTATTGAATCCTCATCCTACTTACAAAGGGAGCATATGTTAACCAACTAAAATCCCCTTCTTACCAGGTTGTCAATTATAAGATTTTTTCTATGTGAAGCAGTCCACCAGAAACAATTGATTTTTGGAACCAAGTTCTCTAATCACACCTTTTCCCAAAGATGATCTCTGATGTCCACCAATGACTTAATCAATTCCTCATAGGCCTATTTTACCAATAAACAACCCGAAGAGCTACCCTTCGATAACCATTCATCTTCCCTCTCTCTATCAAACCACTTAGCCTCCCCAATTTGATTGTGAAGCATTAAGAAGGTCAAATCCCAATTGATCTATCTCTAACCTCTTAAATTATCCCTCCTTAATAGCATTTTGAGCTCCTTCTAGATAGGTTCATCCATCTCCCAATTAACATAGTCTAAAACCATTTTGCCACAAATTCTGGTTAGGTTTTGCTTGAGAGGATTCAGTTCATCAATTGAAGACAATGTAGAAGTCTCAATCCATGGGTCCTTCCAAAATTCAGTATTTTTACCATTTCCAATTCTCTTTCTAACCCCCATTTTTAGCACATTTTTTTATTTTAACAAGATGATTCCATAGAGCAGAACCACTAGACAAATTAGACATAGAGAGAAAAAAACCTGGATTCCTCTTCTTCAAGTACTTGGCTTGGAAAATCTTCACCCATTCTTTAGCCTTCTAGGAGATTCCATCCAATTTTAGTAGTTAGGGATTTATTTAGCAAGGTGATTCTCCTTATCCCCAAACCCCTGACCCTTTTTGGAGTGCACACTTTTTCCCAACTGACCAGAGCCAACCTATTTTTTTCTTCAATTCCAGACCACAAGAATCTTCTTTGAATCTGTTCTATTTTTTCCCCTATAAAGGTGGGGATTTTGAAGAGTGATTAGTAGAAAATAGGGATATTATGTAAGGATGCTTTCAATAGTTGGATCTTCCCAGCCAAGCTTAGAAGCTTCCCCTTCTAACCAGCCAACTTGTTTTGAACTCTCTCAATCACCTGATTCCAATAATTATTTTCCAACTTCTTTGAGATCAAAGGTAACCCAAGGTAGGCTTCAGGTAGGGCTGCTTCTTGACATCCCAATATTCTCACCACTTTTTCCTCAACCAATTGTTCAATATTAAAGAAGTATATCTTTTTTTTTCATAGTTGATAAACTAGCTAGAAACAACAACATAGTCATTAAGAACATGTTTCCAAAGCCTAGCTTCCCCCACCGAGGCTTCCCCAAACATAAGAGTGTCATCAACTTGATATGTTAATGTTTACTTATGATTATTATTAAATTTTATTCCTAGTTGATTATTATTTTTGAAATTTTATGACAGTTTCTTCGGCTATTCATATTCTTGAGACGTACTGGCACCTATTGTTGAGTGAATAAATGAATTATGCCAATGGAGGTAGGGGTCACATAACTACTTCCATTACTTTAACCTTGTGAATTTCAATCTTGTCTATTAGGGAGAATAAGGTCATGTAATATATTGATTTATTTTATGTATCATGTGGTTGTATGATTATGTGAGATTATATTATTAGTCTTTTGAGTTATCCTTTATTATTATTATTTTTTATGATTTATAGAGTTCTTATGTGAATTTTAATTATGTTTATTGTTTAAAAAGTCCCCTAGGTGATAGAATTATGGGTTATGGGTCATTTTATCTTATAAACCCCTTAAATAAAGTTTAGAACCCACTCTATTTACCCGCTTTTGAAAAGTGGAAAAAATTAGAGTTGGTTGGGTAGTTAGGTGGTTAAGGAAAGGTAGTTATTTTTCTCCCTTCTGCATATTATTTCTCCTTGATTGGAGAAGGGGATTTTCCTTTGGATTGTTCTTGAGTTTCTTGTTTGTTTCCATTTAGAAGAAAATTCTAGTTGGAGGGAGGAAGAGAAGAAGCCCGTAGACTAAGGAAAGATAGAGGAGAGGGCTTGGTGATTCTTCTTCAACTTGGATGGAAAATGCTCATGGTAAATACTAAACCCTTTTGTTGATCTTCATTTCATTGTATGAAAGAATGCATGAGATGTTTTTATTCATGTGAAAATAGATAGTGTATATTTATGTATTTTGTTGTGAATTTGTGTGAGTTTATTCATGGGTGTGAGTACCCACCTTGTCAAAAAAAATTAAACATAAGAAACCTTATATGTGTAGAGTGAAGGAATAATAGGATGTAAATTGGAAATGGTTGTAATGTGCCTACTTAGTAATGTGAGTTTTATGTGGTACATATTTTTTTGAAGACTATTTGTAAAGTATTGTGTAGAAGAGCTATATGACCCTAGCTTGGGGGTGGATTGCATTTCAATCCTATGGATGGGTGGAGATCCCATTGGTCATTATTTATTTTCTTCTACTTTTGAGGTTCATATGCAAGGTGGAAGACTATCTTGTGATTTCCATATCTAAGAAAGGATTCATGTTGATTTTAGGAGAATGTTATAAATATTTGTAATCCTCATAAGAGGAAAGAGAAAATTAGGAATTCAATTTAGGAATGGAACATGTATACCTTGCTAGTAAAAGAAAAGGTTCATGTTGGTTATTACTAGTTTTAAAATATAAGGTCAATTTGATAATATGGTACAAATGTAGTAGATAGAAATTATTTCATTTTGTAGATAGACAAAAAGAATAGAATCTAAATAAGAAAGTATATTTGTTGATTTGTTCATTATGTGTTTAGTAAGTAAACCAACTAACTCCCTAGGGTATAAAAAACTTTGTTTTGTAATGTTATTTAGTATGGAAAGAAGAAGAAAAAAAGAGGAAGAGGAAATTGGTTTTTTTACGTCAAATTAGATTTACCAATGTTCTAAGTGAATTTAATCAAATTAGTATCTTGAAAAGAAATCATTTATTTTTATTTTAAGACCCTAAGAGAATTATTAAGAAAATCTCTATGATTAATCAATATAGTAAATAATTTAATTCATGGGAACATATGGATATAACCATCAAAATATTATATATAAATCAGTGTTATATTTTGTAAATTAGTGATCTATATATATACATGTTTAAATATATATATATAGAGAGAGAGAGAAATATAAAATAAATTCACATATATGGGTCGACCAGACCAGTTTGGGCCACCCACAAAGAGGGTGTGCCTCCATGGAGGCCTTCCCCCTCTTTAATTATTTTTTTAATTATTATTTTTTTTAATTTATTTTCTTACAAAGTTTTAATTCCATTGATTTTCCATTTAATTGGCGGAGATCTTGTTCGCAACAATAGATAAATAAATAAATGAAATTATCTATAAAGAAATATGAAGGAATATATACAAATTGGTAAACCTATATATTTATCTAAAGACCTACAATACTACAAATTTAAATCAAAGAAAATACTATCTAAAATATGTCCAAACATTGTAAACTCTCAACTTGCAAAAACAAAATTGATATTTTGTATTGAAACCTCTGAATTTGTTAAACCTGTAATCTATTCAATGAATATGAGAAGCATTCAAACAAATTAGAAGATCTTGAAGGAAACTTGATAAAATATTTTGTCTAGAAAAACTCCAAAGACAATAAAATAATGTAACAAAATTTAAAGAGAAACTAAGTAGTTATTGTTGATGCCTAAAATTTCTAGGCACACAGCCTTATGGGAAACTCAGTTAATGGGGGGACCAACTGCGTTAAACTAAGTAACCTCGAGGTTTTAAATAATCCAGATATTCCATGCATTGGGGGGTGAAAAGTGAAAAGGAAGCAAATATATTAAAATAAAATCTAATCTAAGGTGATGCGCCGAGATTTAAGTAAAGAGGTGCAAGAAATCTTCCTTTCGGGTGAGATTTGAAAGCCCACTCAAACGTTTATATGTCCTAAATAACAGAAAGGAGAGATAAAATTCTTAAGAAGTTAATCCAACAGCATAATATAACTTTCATATGCATTCACTGAACATGAAGAGTAAAAAACATGATCTAAACAACAAAATTATATTGAAATTATAAAAGCTTTGTAGAGAAACTACCCATTACAACAATACTTAGCATAATATAATGTTTCATCAATTAACTAAGAAAACAGAGAGGCCGAACAGATTGGCATAGTTTGGAAATCTTAATACAAGAAATGAAAAACAATACAAAGGTCGAGAGTCTTCTAGTGCTTTCTTTTGTATTTCTAAACCCTTTTTTCAAAGAGATCAAGCAGTATATATAGACCTTCCCCATCACCTAAATGTTGGATAACAAAAAAGATGCCCCAGGCACGAGCTATACCGCTCCTTGTAATGATTCCCATAAAACAGACACAGAAGAAAAGTCTTGAAACGTGGCATTCTATTGCCTCGAACAAACCGCAACCTCCTTTGAATGATAATTGCGGTTCTGGAGTGGAACCATTGAAATTCCCATGAAGACATGCATCTAACCTAAGGAACCGGTTAGGACACATGGCATAGAGGTGAGGATTCTCATTCTTCTTTCCTTCCTTTGAGATTGAAGTCCCCATAGAGATGACACGTGGTGCAGTCCTTGCTTTAAGCTTTGATTGCGGGGTCTGTCAAAAAGGTCCCCACGGAAGATGCAATGTGGCAACCAAGCAGAGCTTGGAGACGAAGCAAGGAAAAATAATTTTCAAATGCACACGCTACTAACACGTGGCACAAACGGATGAAGGAACCACCAAAAGAGAGCCCAAAAATATGTAAACATACAAAGCATGGGTCGAGGCCAATGTAAAATAAAAAAAATCCACCCAAAGGGAGCTTTAAGGATTATTAAATCCACAGATTTTGGCTACTAACAAGGGGAATTTCACCTACGGAATGAGAACCCAAAAATCCTGGTTCCAAGACCAGAGCCCCATCCATTGGGCAATATTTAGAGCTTTGAAAGAGCGACCTGTAGAGGAAGCTAGTCAGCCTCAGATGGCATCAATAAGGCGCATAGATGCTCTTGTACCTCATGCAGATCGATAATTTCCTTAAACGATAGCTCCATGGACATCCTGCTCCCAAACTCAAGTTGGAAAAGAAGTTGTGCTATCTGATGGATGACACTTTCAATGTCAGTTGTTGTGGGAGGTTGATTGAATGGTTGGAAAGTAGATAGATCCTACTAATTCTCCTCGATCTTTTCTACAATATACTCCATTGTGGCCACTGAACCATCAAAGAGAAAGGGGGAGGGAAATCCCATCTGAGTCAAATGGGAGAATTGCATCCACATATTATTCATATTCTAACTCAATATGACCAAGAAATTGTTAGCTTGGAGGATCGTTGAATGATAATGGATGAATTCCTTTTCCTTTTTGGAAGTCGATCTTTGGTCATCTACCCCCCACCTTTGCCAATTCCGCATTCGACATTGTATACAATTTTCCCAGCAATTGCTCGACCTTAGGCACCGTTTCAGCAATAAATTATGGAACCTACTCAATTGTGCCACACAACTCCCCATTTAATTTTGCCGCATCAGCCATGAATTGTATTGTTGGTTGTAGGGAAAAACAAAAAGACTTAATCTTCTCCAAGTATGAGACATATAATTGTTGTGCCACCAAGAGAGAATCTGATTGAGGAACAAAGGGTTGGGAAGGAATTTTTAACAGATTTATCTCAATCTCCTTTGACCTGATTTCTTCCATTAGCTCTTCAATCTTCTTGTTAAATGTAGTGAGTTGTTCCATAGAGATGTCAACTCTATATATTTTCTTTTCAATAGCTCCTCTGCTTGACTTCGGGTTCTGCATTCTTTTTCCAAAGAGACCTTTATTTCTTTGATCTCCTTTTCAAATTGAGCCCGTTGGTCTTGATAGACAAAACTGGGGTAAAGAATAAGGAAGGATTTCAGCTCAATCTAAGAGTGTCAACCCGAGGTTCGTAGCTTGCGAGAGGTGTTGCGGAAGTATACCTAAAGGGAGGAAAGCGGTGAATCAAGTGGGGATGGATGCAACTAGAACACACGTAAATTTCTTAAATGAAGATCTAGTTTGTTTTTCCTATTTTTTCTTTCTATCAAAAGCACGACAGGAACTGTTAACAATCTATGATGGGAGCAGCAGTGACAGGAACTATCATAGACAACAAAAAACTCTTTAATAACGCAGAATATAACTTGCACTTTATGCTTCAGATAAACACACCGACCTCGATAGAATATCAATAGCTGAAATGATTATCCAATGAAGATCAGTTTTAAACCAGCTTGTAAATAAAACACAAGAAATTAAATCATACAGAAATAAAGTGTTGCAGGAAATTAAATCACATGAAATATAAATTCTAACTATTTCAAACATGCAGCAACCTCACCGAGCATTCCGAGAGTGGGCCCTTCCTCTGGTTCACATAGTAAGTGGAAATAAAATGCCTTTTTATGTTGGACGGATCAACAAAATAATATTTTATTTCATAGAGATAATACATAAAATCACCATCTAACAGTTTGTCTATAATGCTTATATATACGCAGCTTCTAACTTACTAAGTACAAAAAAATATTAAGTTTGTTTTGGCCTGCAACCAACAAGGTAAAAGAAATAAATAATATGGTTCACTAACCTATAGATTGAAACTATTTTTCTATAACAGCATATGAGAATAGAAAACATGCTTTTGTTTTACTCCTCCACACAGCTGGAAAGCACAACTATTATAATAGATTCTTCTCTTTATATGGAAAATAGCAATGACGTGAAGGTTTGCAAATTTTTCTCCAGCTATCTAGCAAAAAATCTCTAGCACAGGTTTCCTCCTTTATTTCGCAAGAATAACACATGTGGAGCCTTGACTAAGTGCATCTGTTGTATGTTTTTCCTAACCACGATAAAAATGGAAGATTTTTGGTTTTCTCTATACAGCTGGTAGTTGCATCTCCTCTTGGAAATAACCATGATTTCTTGTGCTTATTTGAATTTGGCACTAAACGGGTAACTAATGCTACCTTGGAGACTAACTTCACCTTTGAAAAGATAACAAAAATAAATTGTTGATCACAAAGTAATACACAGAAGTTCCTAACCAGAAAATGACAGGAAGACATTCTGCATTAAAAGTGACAGGAAGTTCTTCTAATCAGCATGCTGCAAGCTATATTTCTCAAGTCTGAAAATCACAATGCTTATTAGTAAAGTCAACCAATCATTAATTTCCATATTTTATCCAAAACTCTATTAAATACAACTTATACATATTTAATCATATGCAACATAAAATGAGGAAATAGTATGATATGGAACGAAAATGGAATGTGGAAGTGGGTGTGAAGGTATATGAAATAAGCTAAAATATGGCATAAAATGGGACATAATTGGCTCTCATTAGGTCCTAAAGCTCTTTATCATTTTGTTGTATTTCTTTCTCCAATTGATCTTGTTGATCCTGAAGCTCTTTATTCTTCTCCTGGACTTCCTTCTCTGTTTGAGCCAATCGGTCTTGAAGTTCCTTATTTTTTTGCTATAGATTAGCAACTAGGTTCAGATCCTGAGATTGGAACTTTGCAAGTTCCTCCTAGGGCTTGGCCTTTTCTAATTGCTCTTGTTGGTACAAACGTTTGATTTCAACATCCTTAGCATTTTCCTTCCTCCGCAGGATCTCCACTCTTTCCTTAACATTTTTGAGCTCTTCTTCCCTTTTTTTCAATTGATGACTACATTTCAAAATGTTTGTAGTCACAACCCATTGAGTTTCCTCCATTAGCTCAACTTTATCATGTGGTTGGGCCGAGTGTAAACCAATCCCTATGGCATGGATTATATAGTCCTTGGGTTGCATCTACCCTTGAGGTTTGATAGTGTTAGGCATCATGGATGCAAATGTTATTATCCCTTGTTCCTCAATAAAGAGGGTCTACATGAATGGCTCAGCAAGTTTCACGAAATCCTTTTCTTTTCTTTTTTGGGCTCTTCTAGCCCACACTACCTTAGTCATGACATTTTTCCCAAAAAAATTTGTTGGTGACCTAATCAATTTTCTAGCAAAGGGTGCACTGGGAGGAAGAGAAAAAGGGAAAGAAATCATTGCAGATTCAAATGAGTTCTACTTTGGGAGAGTGATCATTAGTGGGGAGAAAGGGGGGATGCTATGTGAGGCTCCAATGAAAGGGGAAGCAATGGAAGGAATCACAAGGGATGTATGGATGGGCCACAAAGACACAAAGGTAATCATTTGTTGTGTAGGTTGGGTTGGAGCCGACGCGACAGAAGCAAAATGGTTTGCAATAGAGGGATTAGATTGGGCCTCGATGAAAGATGGAACAAACTGTGGGGGAGTAAAAGCTATCAGTCTGATGGGGGGAAAGGAAGACTAAAGGGAACCTCTCGCAAGTGCAGAAATCGAAAATGATAGGCCGACACTTGAGGTGGTCAGAGATATAGATACAACAGGGTTAACCAAAGACTGAGAAGCAAGAAGAGGGGGAGAGAAATATACCTGTCACTGAAGACTTTGACCCTGGCTCATTGTAGCATGTACTTGTGAGCTTTCTCCTAGAGTGGTATCGGTGTGCAACCTCTTCTAGGGTGGAGAATTGTCCACGTTTATGACCACTTGAGATTGTTGAGTCGCTCTAGGTCTCTTAGTATCCCATGTACGTGGCAGCGTGACTACCACATGGGATATAGTTACTTGTGTGCTCAATGGAGTTTCGCTAGGTCCTTCCACTGCTTTTCCACCTCCTTGTTTAATTTGAGCCTTTTTTGCCTCCCTGGCTCTAAATACTATAGTTGCTTCCTCCTAATCCATTTCCTCATCTTCCTTAGCATCAATGTCATCATGCTCTCTATTCTAGAGATCGTCAAATTTTTCATCCATATTTGCATCCTGGAATTTGGCATTGAGATAGTTGGTCTCCTAACGATAAACCAAAAAGTGGGAAATCTTCTCCTCACTCCACTAGTGGTTCTTGGCCAATTCATTATAGAGGGTGGCCCCAATTTTGCACTTGTCAGTGGTCTTGGCCAAAGGATAATAAAAAGATAACCATGGAGGCTTTCCTTTTTTCGTGGGAATATAGGCTAAGTCTACAAAGAGACTCTAGTTCCTTGTCAACGGACTTCGTCGAGCTTCCCAGTAGGGACGGGAGCTATGAGTCACTTTGATGTTTATATTTGCTAAATCATCTTTAGGATTGTATTCCCATTTTTCATAGATCAATACCAGCCCTAGGTGAGCAAGCTTCGCAGATAGTAGACCTTTTGTCTACTTCTTCTCCATTATTACTATTCCAAAGCTTAAGGGGCATTTGAAAAATCCTTTCTGATGCTTTCCCCCACAAAAATTGCAACCTATAATTGCCAATTGCCTAAATACCTCAAAGGCCAACACCTTGTTTGTCACATAGACCAGAAGCTAGAATGGTTCCTTAGTAAAGCCATTCATCCTGACAAATTAAAAATCCTCTTCGAGGAACCAGTCACAAGGAGGGACAAAATATTTCATCCATCTCACTTGCTCAGCGGAGAATCGGTAATAGCCAACCTCACCCTCTTTATTAAAATCTTGCAATATTGGAGTCAAGGAAGACTCAGAAAATACATAATAATCATGAGTTGCAAAAAGGAGATGGGTCCACATAGAAACTGGCTTCCTCACCCCATTTTCATTAAAAATGGATAAACCCATATGGTCTTTAAAGAAATCAGGGGTTTGATGCAAAAACATATGAGGAACAAAAGAAGAAAACCTGAATATATACTACATGTGATACTCCTTGAATTGGTCTAGCATCTCCTAAACAATGGCCTCCGCAAAGTCATACCAGAACAAGGTGTGTTTTTTTCTTAACTAGAAACCCATACCCATTTGAAACTCTTGTACCTCTTTGTCACTGTCCAAACCACAAACAAAATCCAACATCGAGAATACGTCTTGTATGTCTAAATTGAAACCGTTGTTCCCAATTGGAAACTGAGATGGACGCTTATCTCCCTTGGGCCTCTTTGTTTCATCATTGTAAGAACTTAGGGCATGGGTTCTGGTCTTCCATAATGTGTCCAATTTGTCTATGGCGAATTTCTCAGGTGCTTCTATTAGATGCCTCATCAGGATACATAACATATCTCGAATAGCATCAACGCTAATTACTACTTTCAGGTTCTAACCTTCTATGACTTATGTATCTGAATTGAAATTTTGGGCACATTCGTGAACCAGCTCTGGGCAGTGATGCACTAAGGGAACGATATTTTGTAGAAGACTGCAGAACCAAAACTTGTACGCCAAAGACTCTTAGTCACTAGCCTCAACCTTTTTCATTCTTTCACAGGCTGCTTCCCTAAGACTCTTAGGATTGGTGTTGAGCTTAGGGTTGTAGATATTGTTCCAGTCTTTTGCAATTTGGACTTTGTTTCTATGATCAGTCATCTGCATGACCCATGTGTGAGGCTATTTTGTATTTTCTGGCATCCCTGGCGAGGCATAAGAGATGTCACCAAAAACCTAAGCCATTAGCGCTGCCAAGATGGCATCTGATAAGCTTGTAACAGTCTCTTCTTGTGGTGCCATCTCAAGATTTTGTGCCATCTCCTCTTTGAAAAAAATTTCAAACACTTAATTTCTCTCCACAAATCACACTTGAATTTTTTTCTTAGTGAACTGTATACTCAAACTTCTTTGCATTGTTACTCTTTTGCATGCAACATTACCCTTTTCTAAAACTGGAGTTGGAAACAACACCTGTTTTTAGCAATAAATTTGGCATGTATCGCCAACTCTTTCATTCATGCGAAATGAATTCCTACCCTTTGGAAAAGAAATTAACTCATAATGACGATTAGCCATCATGACCTACGGCGCCACCCCTTGGGAAATGGAGCTGGAAATAAAAGGTGTATGAAACCTTTCACATGCTTTTACACTTAATAACTTTATGAAAATGATTAAGCAAAAGGGCATAATGATTACACAAAAATATTTTGAGTTGATATTTGTAGATTGAAATGCATTCACAGCTAGACACTTGGAACTTGACCGTGCAGACTACCACTTGCACTTGCTACAAGTTTTAGTTGATTAATCACCCCATCCTACTTCACATGCAACAACACAACCTGGTAGGATTTTTAAGTTTGCACCTTGATCAGCATCATGCTTATCATGTGTATCATACCCTAGCTACCTCTATAAATAGACCTAAGGATAACAGTAGAATTCATACTTTGTAATTGGGCTTCTTGATAGAGGCAAGGGATACTCCCATTAGGTTGACTAGCAATAGGTCTTAGGTAGCTTTCCTAAGAGAATTTTCTAGTAGGCGTTTGAAGCGTATGATGAAGAATAAGCATTCCTTAGCCATAGTTTCAATTAAGTGGGTGTTGGGGAAAGACTATATAGAACACAAGGACAAATATCGAGTGAATACTAAAATTTGTTCCCACTTTGTCACCTCTCTATTGGATATTCAGGTATTGAAATTGATGATACTGAGGCTTACCAAGGAAATTTTTCCCAAGCGCTATCTTGGAGGCCTTAAGGGAATTATAATGGCTACGATGTATGGCCTTGGTATTCCGACTGCAAGTGATATCCATCGTCATATTGAAGATGTGGTGGTGCCTTGGGTGCCATTCCTGAGCATATTTCACGCTATGACCATTGGGGAACACCGTCAAAGAGTGGCCCATGCCTGCCACTTCTTGCTGAGGTGCTACAATGTAGAGATTTTCTATGATGTGGACTGGTATACTGATTTTAGAGACCTAGTGTATCCTCCTCCGCCTGTTGTTGCTATCAAATCTCCTATTGTTCCTAATGCTCATGATGTTCCTGATGTTCCTGCTGCTCAGATTCCACATGAATGAAAACTTCTCCTTTCTCTTTTCTCTATATATATACCTCAAAATTCTTCTTAATATATATATACTCAAAAAACTTGGCCTAGGAGCCATTTTGAATTGTAATATCCCAAAGTAAATACTACCACATAGTGGATATATATCAATCTTTTGTCAAGTTTTTGTCTCATTTTCTTTTGGTTGCTTTCATGATTAAAGGGTTCAAAAAGATAAAGACTTGGCCAAACAAAACACACAAAATAATTACATATTTACATATTTACATTGTTAAGTGGTTAATAAAGCTAATTAAAAAGTTTAAGGTGAATTCCATTGACAGGAATTCCCAGTGCTTCTTTTTCCATGTTTTCCAATTCAAATGCATTGTGTTGTTTGCATTGAATGATGCAATAAGGACCCTCCCATAGACTATCAGATTTGTTGTGTTGGTTGAGCTTTGCAGCTCTCTCATTGTATTTCAGCACCAAATCTCCGCACTTAAGACCTTGGTCAGAGGTTTTCTTATCAAACCATTTCTTAACCACCTGTTGTCGGTTGCACATGACTGTTAGCACATTTTCCCTTTTCTCTTGTACCTCTAATAATTCAGCTAACCGGACCTCCATGGCTCCATTTTTCTATACTTCCAGAGCTTTAAGCAATTTTAGTGCAAGAATTTCCATGGAGATAAGCAATAGTGCCTCCTTCCCATATACTAGCTCATACAACGAAGTCTTTAATATTTTCTTGGGAGTTATGCAGTCCACCCAGAATGTTGCTTTGAGGTTTATATGCCACTCCCTTTGGTGTTTCGACCCTATTCTTTTGATAAGCCTAAATTCTTATTAGTTGACTCAGCCAGACCATTTTCCTATGGGTAATAATTCGAGGATGTCTTAAGCAAAATTCCATGCCTAAGTGAAAATTGACATACCTTCAAACCTAGGAAGGCTTTTATGTTGTTGGAGATGATGGTATTGGGTGGGCCGAACCTTGTTACTAGCTCTTCCAGAAAGTTTACAATCTTTGCCTCAGTCGCATTCTTCAAGGGCATGGCCTCAGCCCATCTGGTGAAATAATCTATGGTCGTAAGGATCCATTTATGCCCAACATTGGAGGTGGGATTAATCATTCCAATGAAATCAAGCCCCCATTATACAAAGGGCTCCTCAACCACTATCGGATTCAAAGGCATAGTCGAGTTCTTCCTCCTTCATGTGAAGAATTGGCATTCTTTGTAGGATTTGACTAGAGAGTGTGAATCATTGAACATTGTAGGCCAGAAATACCCCCCACACATAATCTTAATGGCAGTGGTTTTAGCAAAGAAATTTCCACCCGTGGGACTACTATGAAATACATCCATAATTTTTTATGCCTGCTCTTGAGTTACGCACCGTAGGAGAACACCATTGAAATTTCTTTTGAAGAGAACCCCTTCAATGAGTGCATACCCGTTGTTCTATAATCCATAAAACCTTTTCTTCTGAGAAGGAAGGCCCGCCGGATATTTCCCAATCTACATAAACCTCATTTTGTCTGCCAACCAGTAGCCTTCGAACTCAGATTCATTTAGTAGAACTAGCTTGGATTGTTCCTCATCGGTTGCCACTTCCTTATTTTGGGCCAAATATTCACATAACCCTCTTCCTCGCACGGTCTTTGTGGGCCTGACCTCAATGTCATATTCAAGGATCTTGGTTATCCAATTGGCCCTCTTTTTGGTGATTTCTCCTTCCATAATGTATTCACGCACATTGGAATGCACTACGTATACAACCACCTTACTATAAGATATGAGGTGTCCAAATTTTTTAAGCCCTTTGACAATGGTGAATGCCTACCTCTCAAAGAAGTTGTACTTCATCTCATAGTATTTTAAAGTCTGAGAGTGGAAGGCTATCAGATGTTCTTCCTTTCCTTCATCCTTTTGAGTTAAAATAGTAGCGATGCTAAACTTGCTACTAAACACATACATTATAAAGTCTTTTGATAAGTATGGGTTCACTAGCACAGAAGTTGAAGAAATATCCTCCTTGACCTTCTCAAAGGATTATCTTGCCTCTTTTTTCCACTTAAATAACTGATCCTTCTTGAGCATCAAGGTGATAAGTCTAATTAGATCTACAAAATCCAAAATGAATTTACTTCCAAAATTTACCTTCCCTAGGAAGGATTGAACTCCTTTTTTGTTTACTGGAAATGGAAGTTCCTTGATTTCCTTCACCTGATCTAGATCAATAGCAACTTCATCTTTGGACACTAAATATCCCAATTATTTTCCTTGAGGCACTTCGAAAACACATTTTTTCGGGTTCAGGGATATCTCGAACTCTTGGATTTTTTTAAAAACCATTTCAAGATGATCGAAATGATCATCTTTTGATTTAGAGAATACAGTAAGATCATCCAAGTAGATCAAGATGATCCTATTGATCAGTTCTCTAAAGGTAATTCCCATTGCTCATTGAAAGGTGGCTCCTGCATTTGAGAGATCGAAGGGAATTTTTGCATAGGCAAACGTTCCCCACTTAGTAGTGAACGTTGTTTTGTGTCGGTCCTCCTCTTTGATCCAAATTTGGTTGTAACTAGAGAAGTCATCTAGCAAAGAAAAAATTTTCGAGCCAACCACTATTTGCAAGATAGATTCCATGGAAGGCAATGAGTAGTGATCCTTTAGGGATGCCCTGTTCAGATCCCGAAAATCAACATAGAGGCGGATGTCCCCATTTTTCTTTTGAACTGGAACCAGATTGGACACCCATGTACTATGCTTGATTGAGAAGACAATCCGAGAGTGGATTAGCTTCCTCAGCTCTTCTACCAATAGTGCCTCAATCTTTGGGTTTACTGGGCTTTGCTTCTAGCAAACAGGTTTTTCCCCTTCATTCAGTTCTATGATATGTTGAATGACTTTGGGATCATATCCCTTGAGGTCATCATATGACCAGGCCACTACTCTATATTTTTCATAAAAATGCATGAGCCTATCTTTAGCATGATGCGGAACATCTTTCCCAACCTTAAGCTTCCTTCCATCTCCGACCTGAAGATCTACATAGTTGCCTTTGTCCACTACTAACTTCCTCTTGTCATTTCTTGCATCATCACAATCAAATAGATTTTCAAGAGTGACCAGTCCATTTGGAAGCTTGTTGGACCTTAGTTGAATAATTTTCCCTTCATAACCTTCTGTAATTTTTGGTTGGAGCTAATTGGAAAACTCTCCTGGGTGTTGAATGAATGAGGCAATTTGTTCGTCACATTTGAACACTTCCCAACACTGGTCATTATCTAGGATTATGGGTTGGACAATCACTCGCACATTATTTTTGTTCTCAATTAAGTCAAAAACAGGGTCAAATTGAGATCCTATTGTCATCATGCAATCTACAGCTGCATTCTACTCTCAGGGCACCATTTGGATATTGGAGGCTTTGAAACTTTCAATTAGGTCCCAGAATCTATGCCTATAAGATCGCATGTGGAAATTCTTGGCTATGGAGACACCTCAAACTTGATTGACTATTAGCTCAGAGTCTTTGAACACCATTATTTGTTTAACGCCCATTCACTCCACAAGACTTATACCTTGCATGAGGCCTTCATATTCAGCTTCATTGTTTGAACAAGAAAATTGAAAGCGAAAAGATCTGAGTGTCTTTTCATTGGATGGGGATGTCAAACATATCTCGGCCCCTACACCAACTTTACATATTGCTCCATCAAAATTTAGCGTCCACAGCTCTAGGGCTTGACCACCCTCGGGTTCCTTGATCACCTTCGGAATCACTTGATCCTCATCATAGATCACATAAGTTCCCAATCCAGTGGCATGATAATTGACGAAAGGATTAGTGTCTATAAATTCACTCAAGAGGACCTCTTCTTCATTAGTCTGGTCTCCAATCACCTTCTCATCCTCAAGTAACTCAGTACAATACATCTCATCTTTGGTGATAGAGGTATGACTAGCCTCAAACTTTATCATGGATTCATCTACTACATGTTTCAAATGCAAAGGTTCAGACACTACCTTCATCTTAGCTCCATGCTTGGTCTTAAGAATTAAGTGTGGCCAATCTAAAGAAAGATACCCACCTATCTTAGCAGTGAACTCTTGAGATAAGAAAAGACCGAACATGGGAGGAACATCAATGATCATGGTATCTTGTGGGACTGTGATACTGGGGTAGGAGAATAGATTCAATTGGAGGTTCTTGATGACACCTATAGTTTCAACCTTATTCCCATCAAGCTGCATAACCCCTCTTTTTAAAGGTTCATAGCTAAGTCCTAAGGCTTCATCTATTTGTTGGGGCATGACTGTGGTGCTAGCACCAAAGTCGATCATAGAATTATGCAACAATTTTTTACCCACAATGAGAGTTAGGAAAAAGGGTTTTGGTTTCGGCTTACCTCTACTTTTAGTAGAGGCTTCCTCCCCATTATTTGTGAGGACTTTGGCCTAAGACGGTGAATCAACGACCTTTTCCTTGGATGGTTGCTCTATTGGCTCTATGCTTGCATCTTCTAGTAGGGCCTTCTGCAATAACGACTTATGCTCTGAGATAGCTAAGATATCCCAAAGGGATGCATTAGCAGATTCTTTCTTCAACTATTCCACCACATTGAATGGTGGTGTATTCGAAGACTTCTACTCCTTAGACCTTGTAATAACAATCTCCTTGTGTGGTTGAGATTGTTGTACAACTACAGAGGAACTAGGAGCTTGGTTGAGAACACTTTTGGGCTATTGAATGATTGGTTCGCCTATGCATCTCCTCTTCGAGCGAGTGTTATAATCCTATTGCACTTGTGGGGTCTTTGATGTGAAAACATCATTTGAAAACATCGCCTCTTCTTCTTCCATCCATGAGAAGAGCATGTGGTAGGGAGCTATATATGTTTCTTTCTCCAAGGACATTCCTTGCATTTGAACGGTGAGTACCACATTTTCCATTTGTAGATAGGAATATGTATAACCTCATGAATCTGGCATGACACCTTGATTGTGTTGTTCTGCCACTCTTTGCTATAAATTTCCATGCGAACAATTTCAGGGCATATGTGCTTCATTGCAGGGGAAGCACCAAGGATTGATATCATCGGTGAGATTATTTTGCCCCACTACTAGCTTTCTATTTGAACTTGGGTGAAAAAATTTTAGTGGAGTAGGCACTGACACTATCTGATTATTTGTTTGAGTCTGGATTCGTGCACATACCTCCTTGGAACTGATTTTGTTGGTAGGAAGGTCTTCCGCCTTGGTAATTTTGGAAAGTTGGCTTCGCAGGCATATATTGTTGCCACTTGATACTAGCTATTTCATTTAAGAAGGACCACAACAACTCCTTGATGTTGCTCATCTCAACCACTGAAGGGTTGGATGTAGAAGCAACATTTTGCGGCACGCTTGGATATGTGTACATAGATTGGGGAGGAGTAGACACACTAGTAGAAGCTATCTCCTGAGTGGTAGCTGACAATTTTGCAAATATAGGCATAGTGGTTCGAGGCAGTAACTTTATAGCATTGATCAGATTATTCTTTGCCTTAACAACAATATTATACGCATCTGGCAAGGTGTTCCCGCCAAGGGAATCAATCATCACCGAAATGTTGATATTAAGAGATTTTAGATAGAACATGAATGCCAAATTGGTAGGCAGGCGAATAGTGGTTTGGATCCTTTGCCAAGTTGTGTGATACCTGGCATTGAAGTCGGTCATGGCCTCTTGAGGGGCACACTTTATGGTCACTAGCTACTAAAATAGTGAAGACCGATCTCCATTGTTTGAAAATCGCTCGTAAAAAGGATCTCTGAGCTGATCCTAGGTGCCAATAGTATTAGCTTCCAGAGTGTGGTACCAATCTAGTGCCTTGCCTTTAAAATAGGTTTCAAGCAACCTCAGTGCTACATTTTGATCAATGACACCATGCACTAAGCACACATCTGCCACATCCTACAAATGGTCAGATGGGGTTTTTGAGCCTTCCTCAATGAATTTTGGTAAAGCTTTTAAAACAAACGTTTGGATAGGAGCCCACACGGGTGGTGCTACTAGTGCTATGAGAGGACTTCCAGCATCCCATGCTACAAAATTTATGTTAGCCATTGGTGACGGGACCGGTGGAGGGGTCGGACGTTCACTGGACAAGTTCTTGCTTGTACTGTTACCAACGGCGGCACTAGCAAGCCAAGGTTATTCACTTTATGGGATCTAGTAACAGGTCTATGGCTCATACACCCACTCTAAATTTAGATACATTCAAACAAAGTCCCACCAGGCATGCCAGAAAAAGAACTGTTGATGCCTAAAATTTCTAGGCACGTAGCCTTATAGGAAACTCAGTTAATGGGGGGACCAATTGTGCTAAACTGAGTAACCTCTGGGTTTTAAAGAAGCCAGCTCTTCCATGCATTGGGGGGTGAAAAGGGAAAAGAAAGCAAATATATTAAAATAAAATCTATTCTAAGGTGATGCGTCGAGATTTAAGTAAATAGGCACAAGAAATCTTCCTTTTGGGTGAGATTTGAAGGCCCGCTCAACAATTTATATGCCCAAAATAAAAGAAAGTAGAGATAAAATTCTTAAGAAGTTAATCCAACAACATAATATAACTTTCGTATGCATTCACTAAACATAAAGAGTACATAACATGATCTAAACAACAAAATTATATTGAGATTATAAAAGCTTTGTATAAAAACTACCTATTACAACAATACTTAGCACAATATAATGTTTCATCAATTAACTAAGAAAACAGAGAGGTCGAATAGATTGGCATAGTCTTGAAATATTAATAGAAGAAATGAAAAACAATACAAAGGCCGAAGTCTTCTAGTGCTTTCTTCTGTATTTTCAAACCCTTTTTTCAGAGAGATCAAGCAGTATATATAGACCTTCTCCACCACCTAAATGTTGGTTAACAGAACAGGTTCCCCAGGCATGGGTCGTGCCTCTCCTTGCAATGATTCCCATAAAATGGAAACAACATAAAAGTCATGAAACATGGAATTTTTTTGCCTCAAACAAACTGCAACCTCCTTCGAACGATAATTGTGGTCCCAGAGTGGAACCAACGAAATTCCCATGAAGACATGTGTCTAACCGCCTGAGGAGCTGGTTAGGACACGTGGCATAGAGACGGGGCTTCTCATTCTTCTTTCCTTCCTTTGAGACTGAAGTCCCCATGGAGATGGCACGTGGTGCAGTCCTTGCTTCAAGCTTTGACTATGAGGTCCACCAAAAAGGTGCCTGCAAAAGATGCAACGTGGCAACCAGGTGGAGCTTAGAGACGAAGCAAGGAAAAAGAAGTTTCAAATGTGTGTGATGCTAACACGTGGTGCAAGCAGATGAAGGTGCCACCAAAAGAGAGTCCAGAAATATGTAAACATACAAAGTGCGAGCCGAGGCCAATGCAAAATCAACAAAATCCACCCGGAGGGAGCTTTAAGGATTATTAAATCCACAATTATGAGTAGGTTTTATTTAAGAGAACTAGTTATTAGTAATTTATTTAATTAGTAACCATCTTTGAATTAAGTGTAGTTTTAAGATTTAATTTAAATGATAAAACCAATTAAAATCCTTGAATATTGCAAAGATTTATGTGGCATTGAAATCTCTTATTTACCTTGACAAATCATTCAAATGAATATTATTTTATTATGTTTTTTATATATATTGATAGTTGTAAGGAAACTTTAAAAATATTATTTCACTTGGAATTTTATTGATATAGCATATTAAAATAAATTATCTTGTAGTTATCTATTACTCAAAAAGGTAATCCAATTATCAACAATCTAGTTACAAAAATCTAATTTCAACTTATAAAGATGCACAAGTTGATTTTTTTGAAATTAGTTAAAAATACTTAAATTAAGTAGCGTTTTGAAATGCTAGTTTCAATTTATTGTTTTTCCTTCCTAACATCTATAAAGTATTTCAAATGGACACAAGTAAATAATAATCTTTAATCCATTTTTCCAACCCTAGGATTAAACCTTCAATCTTGTGATTTCAAAATAATATATCAACTAAAAGATTGAAGTTAGGAAAATAGTTTTCAATTAGTTTAAATAGTTTACTCTTTTAGAATCCTAGACGACTACAATCTAAGTTCAACTTATATTGGAAGAAGCTAAAGTGATATATCTACAAGTGAATGGAGAAATAAAGTAAAGGAAATAAATTGTTCAAATGCACTATGGAATTAGTACAAACCTTAAATTTTTCAATAGTCAAAATACATAAAGAGGAAATTAGAAGACAGGGAATCATTTGACTTTGGTTACATTACCTATCTACTTGAATTATAAGCTTAAATCATACCAAAATATATATATATAGTTATATATATAGTTATATATAGTTATATGTTGATTAAGTTTTGTAGCATTGGTATATGTAACAGATTAAAATATATAAAATGTAGATATTAAAATTAGTGTCATTACTAGTACTAAGGGTATTCTTTATTATGTCTTTCTATTATTGTATCCATTCTAGTCTCACAATAAGTGTAGAGTGCATAGGATGCATTGTAAACCTGATTCCTTTAGGTGCAAGGACGTTTCCTCATCATAACTAACTAGTATTGCTTTTTAAGAAAAAAGGTTTTGTGTGTTGTGTGTTCAAGAATGCTTGGGTAGTTAGGTATTGTTGGAAAGTTTGAGGTTAGAAAGTTAGTAAGCTCAAATAGTTTAGATAATATTAATAAATAAACAAGATTTATTATTACTTTTATTAAGGACATTTGATTTAGAAAATGACATAGAAATGTGGTAATATCCTCGATGAGAGAGAATCATTTGTAGATTTCTTCAATATGTTGTGAAGTAGAATCTCTTAACTAGGGTTTTAGGAAACAAGGAAATTTTAGCTAGTGTAGCATGTTTAGGATGAAAATTTAATGAAATGACATTGGAGCATTTAGCCAATTTAGGAAGTGTTCTTAGTTTTTTTTTTGTTGTCATCAAAAAAAATTAGTGGTCGTGTATTGTTTTAGACAAATAAAAAGTGGGCATGACATGTTGTTGCTCCTCCAAAAATTGATCATACTTTTCATTTAGACAAGATTAGTAATGTGGCCTCTCCTCCTTCACTTGATTTGGAGACATATTATGTGTTGGTGTGAATATAAAGTCTTGTACCTAGTAATTTATCTCACTAGGTAATTAGGGGACTTATTCACATGTTAAGTTTACTTAGGATATAAGATTCTTTCTAGAAGTCTTAGTTGGGTTTTCTAGAACTTATCTTATCTAGCTTTTATGCTTGATTCCTAGGTAGTTAAGTTGTTAGTTGTCACGTGTCATAAGATTAAGACACATGTCATAATCATGTTCAATCTTATTCCTCACCTTGCCTATATAAGGAAGGTCATTGTACACATATGTAGCATACTTCACACCTCATCATCATTTTTATAGGTCCTAATATCAAGCAAGCTCATATTCTTGCATACTCTCTTGTAGAAGGTTTGCATTGTTTTTGTAGGTGTCTTGAGTATTGAGCTAATCTTCAGCTCTTACATGGTATCAAAGCCAAGACTTGCAAAATCCTTCTCATATCTAAGGGTTGAGCCATTGCTAGTGAGAGATCTAGGTTACTTTTAGTAAAGTTGAGTATGTTGTTCCCTTGCACCATATGGTGAACTTGGGAATCAGAAAAACTTGAAAAAATACCAGACTTGAGGTTTTCTCTATATGTGGGTTTTCATGGAAAGTCACTTTTGACTCATGTTGGAAGAGATCTAAGCTCAAATTCAAGTTCATGGCAGCTAATAAATTCAAGATCGACTTTTATTTCACCTAAATCTGACATTTTTTGCCAAAGTTATGAGGGTTTGAAGATTTGCAAGATCTGGAGGTCGCAGAGCTTCTGGTGCACTTTCACCCCGATCAAACTCCGTCATCATCTTCAAATGGTAGGAGAGACAAAAATTGATCTATAACATGCCCTATTTTGGCTTCAGCTATTCGTGAGGCAAAAAAAAATTACCCAGGCAGGTCGTATGACCCATCCAGGTATAGGGTAGAATATTTGATTTTTCGCAGAATTAAAAAAATATTAATTTTTATATGTTTTGGGGTACAATTTTATCAGGCACTTTCTATTTTTTTGTGAAAAATATTTTAAAAGGGGCTATATATTTTTTCGAGGGGTTTTGATTTTCTACGGAAAAGACATTTTTTGCAAAGAATTTAATTAATTGGTAGGGCATTAATCTTTTGTCAGCCCCTCACATCACTTATGTCGAGCGCCGATGCATGCATTCAAAATTCTTCTATTTGGGCCCCTTTCTTCTCCGTCAACCTTTGGATCCTTTTACTTCCCAAGGGGAGATATATTGTTTGCAGGCATTTGATTCTCTTTTGTCTTCAAACTTTCTTCAGTGGTTTTGGAGCTACTTCATTATGGGGTGGCTATGTAGTGTCTTTCTTTCCCTCTTATGGGGGGGGCTATTGATTGTAATGTATCTATGTGACAGATGGAGTACTTGGGGGGTATCATGGAGTCCTTCATCCTTCCTCACTTGATTGTTTCACTTGATTTTTCTTTCCTGTCTTTTGGAGAGGAGTTTTGTCTCATTGGGTTTTCTCCTTTTCTATGTTTGTGAGAGATTTAATTTGAATTTTTACATGGGTACCTAACATTTCCTCATAGTCAGGATCCATCTTTGCATCTTTTTGCATCATTTGCATAATAATCTTCTCCCTATTTTGCACTTAAGGGGGGTGTTGGTGTGAATATAAAGTCTTGTACCTAGTAATTTATCTCACTAAATAATTAGGGGAATTATTCATATGTTAGGTTTACTTAGGATATAAGATTATTTCTAGAAGTCTTAGTTGGCTTTTCTGGAACTTATCTTATCTAGCTTTTATGCTTGATTCCTAGGTATTTAGGTTATTATTTGTCACATGTCATAGGATTAAGACACGTGTCATAATCATGTTCAATCCTATTCCTCACCTTGCCTATATAAGAAAGGTCATTGTACACATATGTAACATACTTCATACCTCATCATCATTTTGATAGGTCTTAATATCAAACAAGCTCATATTCGTGCATACTTGTAAAAGGTTTTCACTGTTTTTACAGGTGGTCTTGGGCATTGAGATAATCTTTAGCTCTTACATTATGGGCTTGGTCTCAAAATTATTTCTAAACTTGGATACAATATAAAAAATTTAGGATGCATGAAATAAGAAGTTAAGGTTCATATGAAGCTTACACCACAATTTATAAAGAAGGTTTAGGTTTATGTCCTTCGTTGTCTACAACTCCTCCTTCATTGTTTGATGTATCTATGACTTCCTCTTATGAGAAATCAAACTTTTCTTCACAAGAGAAAGGATTGATACTTTCTCCTCATCATCTATCTAAGCAAGAGAATGTTTTATTGAATCTCCTTAAACCCCACTTGATTACTCTTCCTCCTCCAACACATAATAAATTTCATAATCAAACAAATCATTCTTCCTATGCATATCATCAAATGCTTTGCCATTCCACCAATCAATTTCAAGCCTTAGGAAATAAAATATAACAATTTCTTAAATCTGGTGTCATCACTCCTCCATTTATTAATGCAATTGTTCCTTCTAAATGATAAACACTCTTCTATTGTGTTTCTCCTCACTAAGTGGAATTTAAATCTCTATGTGTTTTCTCATTGCAATTCATGGTGGTACAATCTTATGTGCAACCATAATTTATCTATGGTGGAAACATAATTTTCTCTAGCATGGTTGTCCTTGCCTATACACTTGGGGGGCAAGGATAAATGGATTTGGTGGTGTGCATCCTTCTTCAGGATCTCCTCTCTTCTTTCTCTCCCCTTTCTTTTCCTTAAAATATCAACATAGTAAATATGCTAACATTTCAAGGGGGGCATATCACCTATCCATTTGTGGATCCACACATGTACCCTTCTCCATTCATGCTTCTTTATCCTTGGATTATTGATGTGCCCCTCCATATTGGTGTTTTTCATAATGCCCCCTAAGGAATGATTATCAATTCATCCCTTGAGATATTGTTCATTTATGCACTCCCTAAGGTGTGATTATCAATTCATCCCCTGAGATGTTATTTATTTATGTTCTCCCTAAGGCGTGATTATCAATTCATCCCTTGAGATGTTCATTTATACACTCCCTAAGGTGGTAACAATACACGATCATCTAACATTATGCAACTTGTTAGCCTGTGAATCTATGTACTTTATAAGCCACCTAACATAATGTAACTTTCTATCATGTTTTCTTTATTGGTCACATCTATGGTCACCTAGCATAACAAAAATTTATAGCCTATGGTCCATGGGGGCTTTGTAATGTGCATGACCCTTATAAATTGGGAAAGCTAGTGTTTGTGTCATGTACCCTTCTTTATCTGTATTGATTGTTCCTCATCCATTTCTATACATTCTTCCTTTATAGCAATCAATCGAATCACTACATTCTTCTCTCCTCTTTAGAACTTCTTTATTTGTTCATTGCATTCAAAGGATGATGCTTGGTATTGAGATAAACCTTCATACTGAGGTCTCCTTACCTTGCTGACTCAATTTTTTGTCTTAGATAGTACATACAAACATTGTTGTTGTATGTTTTTTTCTCTCCATGTATATTTTATATATGCTTTATGGTTCATGTATGCTCTATATATGCATTGTGTGTGCCCCATGCATGCCTTGTGTTTTCTTTGTGTATGCTTCGTGTATGCTTATGTGTATTCTATTGTTTTATCAATGCATGCTTTATGTGTGTTCAAAATTTGTCTTGTCTTGTGTGTGACATATTTATTTTATGTGTGTGACCTATTTATCTTGACATTGTGGATTGAGAAGATCCCAATTCTAGGTGTTATTACATCTCTCATCTTGGTGTCATCCTATCTCTTCAACATTTTGATAAAAAATCCTATCTTCTCTATACTTTAGTGTGAGTATGAATGTGAATGCATACCCTCACTAAAGTGGGGGCTAAATTTAGTGATATAAATTGTCACCCCTAATAATTTCACACTAGGTTTGGCACTCTATTTTGCATGTATAATTAATCATGTTCATTTCGGGGCTAGATTAAGAAAATACATTAAATTCCCTAACATCTTGAATTTTGGGAGCAAAAAAGACTCGAACAAGAGTGTTGGGCACCACTATCCTAGGAGTTATCATTTTAAAAGTTTTGAATTCCAATGTCAGCCTTTGGTGTCTTAAAAATTACACCTTTTCATCTTGACTCCAAAATTTAATCAAGATGAATATATAAACAAGCATTTTCCTCTCATTTGAATAACTATTATGAATGATGAATGATTATGCAATAATTGTGAACACACATGCAACTTCTCTGTATTCTTCTCTACATGCTTGCTACAAATCTCTATTAGTTATGTGGACTAACCCTTGTAGGTATTCAAGTCAATTTGTTCCTTCTTCATCAACTCCTTATGGAAACTTGTGGTATGACATCACTTTAGCAATGGTTTATACCTAAGGTAAATCTATCTCATGTTATTCCATTTATTATAGCTTTTATCATTTACTTTTTCTTTGCTCCCTTAAGAGCACACACTCTTTACTATCATTATCATTGTTTTTGTGGAAGTGGGAACACCAACATGGTGTTTGACTTAGGCAAACTCCTATACAACACAACAATTTTCCCTCTTTTTGTGTGTGTAGATCTGAGATAGGAATTTTTTATAATGACGGGTTACAAGAAGATAGAGCGGACTGTGATAGGTCGACAAGACTTTAGACTAACTAAAAACCCTTAGGCTAGGGCACCTGGCACCCCTATCACCCCAAATCAACCTTTTCTTCCAATGGTAGGTGCCCTTCTATTTTCCTTTCTCATATTTGTACATTATTCATATTTTGATATTAGGGCTTACATCAATTAGGTTAATTAAATTATATCTTAGAAATCTACCATTTTTCCAAAAAAAGAACTGAACCCACTTGGACAATTAATTCTCCTTTTAGGAAGTTAGCCAATCAAAACACCCTGATTGGTTTGTGTTCCAATGTTAAGCAAAATAAAGATTGATCTAAGTTAATCTACTAGTTAGATCTAGGATATCTTTTCCCACTTAACAACAATCTCCTTAAGATTGGTTGGCCAAATTGTTTCCTTATCATAGTTGTCTTTTCTCATTAGCATTCAAATTTGAATATTATCCTTCATGAAAATTTATTAATGATTGACTTTGGCTTGTTGCATTATTTTCTCTAGAGTGAAATATCTTAGTCTACTTATGGGATCACCATTGTATAGTTCAAATATGCTCTAGATATTTTCTCTTATAGTTTCACATGGTCAATTGCAAGCCTTATCTAACTCTCTTTCTTTTTGGATTAAAACTTGAAGCTCAATGTTATTCACCTTTGATTGATGGTACCTAGTATTGATAGCTTGTTGGGAGCCTCATTTATTTAACTCACATTGGGTCCAATATTTTATATGTTATGGGCGAGTAAGTGCAAGAAATTGGGTTCACGAAGAGGGGAAGTTTTGGCCAAAAAAATGTTGAAAGGAATAGGTACCCGAGCCTTAGTTCGGGATCTCGTTCCTAAACAAGTACCCATTTTAAAAATAGAGCGGGTACCCATTTAAAATGAACACCCATTTTGAAAATAGAATGGGTAACCATTTTAGAACAGGTACCCATTTTAAAGTGGGTACCTATTCTAAAAAAATGCAATTCCAAACCACTTTTTGCTTGGGTTATTGGCTCGAGAAAGGTTTGGTAACCCGACCCTTAGCCTTTGACCTATAACTAAAGAACTAAGGTAATGTCAAGAGAAATGTCTAACTTTGGCAATATAGCTGATGGACTTTTTTTCAGAATTAATTTATAAAATTAAAACTCATTATATATCATGATGCCTAGCTTTCAAATATATAATTTTTTTATGATTGGATTTTGTTTTCTATTTTTTAATTAATTTCTAAGCAAATTGATCCATAAAATTGAAATATCAAGCTTTTTTTTTTTTTTAATAACATTTAATCTATTAATTTTTTTGTAAAAAAATTTATATGACATCAATCTTCAAACAATTCTCTAAACAATGAAAAAAAATTAAAAAATGATTAGTCGAGGTCAAATTATGGTGTCCATACATGTTGATTTTCAAAAACAACAATTAGGGCCAATAAAAAATCAATTCAAAAATATTAAAAAAAAAAAAACTACAAATAAATATCCTTATCAATCTTCAATTTGTTACACATTTTTTCCCAAAAGGAATTAGAAAAATACTTTTATTTAGGTCAAATTATGGTGTTCATACATGTGCATGGTATGGTAAAAAAAATGACTTTTAAAAAGTGGTTTTTATACATGCCTATTAAAATTTAATTTGTGTCATTTGGGTATTAGAATAAATTACATAATTGGAAACTATATTCAAAATACTAAATTTTATATTACTGACTTTTTTTAAGATTTAATGTGTAAGTGCTTCAAATTTTCAGTCCAAGTGTGACAAATTTTGAAAAACAAGAAAAACACTTCCACTTTTTGAGCTTTTTGAGCTTTTTGTGAACCCAACTTCTTGCATCAGCCCAGGCATGGTCTCTTAATTTATGCAAGAATCTCATGAGCCATAAGAAGGTAGTCGAGTAGATTATCCATTAAATCGAGGGTCCTCACAACTTTGGGATTCACTATGTAATAGGCATTAATATCAATTTGGTGGGCTATACAAATTTATATTGGACATGTGATTCTCAAGACCATAAAAAGTTCACATGCACTAGATTTGGTAGTGTATCCACGGATAGGTCATTAATCTCCACTATTGCCAGAATTTTGGGTAGATTGTTGATAGTTTCACCAAAAACTTTACCAAAAGAAATTATCTTCATCTACAATATTAGCAAGCAATGTAAGAGGCTACTTTAGAGGAGCTTCTTAGTCCTTTATCTCTCTACTATGAGGGGATCTTTTCTACTTTGTTTGGGCAGCAGACTATTCTCTCTTTTCTTGGGGTGACACTTGGAAAGATCAACTTCTTCCCTTTGGGGTATTTTTATGTACATGGGTACCTCATCTAGTTTCATTTTTTGAGGCTCGTCTTTTCACCCACCTAACCTGCACTTAACCAAGGGTGTTAAAGTAGGTTTTTTTATTCTTCTTCGTTGGATATTATGTATTTTTCTTACACATTTAGTTAACTTGGTTAGGTTAATAGAGTGGATAATAATGTAAGTGAAGTGAGTTGTTGGCATCTTCTATATGAGTTACTTTCCTATTTTGGATATTCTAGAGTCACACTTCCTATTTGTCATATTTTCTACTTCCTTCCTCACATAGTCTATATAATCATTCACCCTTTTTTTTAAATTTTTTTTATAGACAATTTTAAGCAACTTGTATTTTGCGTCTATTTTAAATGCTTGATAAATGCTACTCATTGATTTTTTTGTTCTTACAAGTTTCAATATGGAACATTCATTACAAAGAGAATGTACCAAATTGATATCCATAACTGTATTCTTTTGATCTGTAAATATTTTACTTTCATGTCAATTTCTTGTTTTTACTTTGGCATGCATCTTCATAGGAGTTCACATAGAAGTCATATTGGAGGGAAAATGTAATGGTAAAAATTGTACACCGTACAATTTTTCCATTTACTTTAGATTTTATTTGATCAAGATGGCCTTTGTGCAATGACTAGTGTACAAATGACATGTTTCAACATAAAGGTTAACAAATAATATTATCCTAACTTGATTTTATCTACATGTGTGTCTATGGGCCAATCTTGGTCCTTCCTTTATCCATTAGTTATGTCAAGTCAAATCGAAGAGTGTAACTTCAAATTTTAAATTTTAAAATTTGGGCACTAACCAACTCCCTCCATATAGTTCTTATGTGTGGACTTAAGAACAAAATTTATTAACTTGTGTACTAGGTTGTTATATTCAAGGACATAGCCTTATTCATTTCAAATCGTCAGTAAACATTAATAAGCTCCCACTCCAATCCACATGATCACTCAAGGAGCATCAACATTAAATCATCTTCTTACTTCAACATCTTCAACATAACTCCATGTTTGCTTGTTTTCTTTTTACCATTTTCACCAAAATGTTAAATCGATAACAGAAGTTTGACCAAAGGAGAAGAATCCTAGTTTAGCAAGCTCCTAAATAATGTTTATTGACACCACCCCTTCACAGACATAGATTGAAGAAATCAAGATGAACAACTTTCAAGCATCATTTTTTATAAATATTATTTTAGTTTGCAAGGTTCAAATCTATAATTGTGAAAGTGAACATAACTGAAGAGAATATTTACTTGAATATGCATCAAACATTGTTTTGATAAACTAACGAATCAAATTTAAACATCTATCACAACAAGATCTTCATCAAACTTTTGATTAAACATCATTTTATGTTTGTTTAAATCTAATCATTTATTTCAATAATGTATATAACTCATTGATAATTAAAAATTAATGCTTACTTAAATGTGTTACTTTATCCTAATTTTGTATAAATAATTTTAAGATTATTTATATATCTTTTCCATAAAATAAATTATTTTAAAAACTAATAACTTAAAACTATTTTGAAGTTAATAAAGTGAAGGAAGAAATAAGCATCACCTATCCAACAACCTGAATGCACATTAAGTATTTATTAATTACATTAAGTATTTATTAATTAATTGAATTTTCAAATAAGGTAATACTTATAAATAGGGTCAAATGTGCATCCGTGCTGGATTAGACAATACTAATGTGTACGCATTAAACTCCATTAATGATCTTAAAGTCATTTGACCAACACACAAGTTCCTCTATCTGGTGCACACCGAATTGTTAATATTTTAATATGAAATCCAAATTGTATGTATCAGATTCCAGCTACTTAAATATGGAGCTGAGAATGGTTGGTTGGAATGTCTGTTTGGATCAAAACCTTCCCAAAAAAATCGCAAAGACAACCAACCAAAAAAACACAACTTTGAAAAACCAAACATCTCTCTCAGAGCTCTGTTTGAATGGCAGATATGTCTGAAGAAGACAGCAAGGAAATGGAAATATGTGGCCTTTGCTACACCTTCCATGACTGCTTGGTGAAGGCCACTCAAACAAACAGTCAACCATGCACATTCACACTCAAATATAATGAAGTGAGTAAACAAAGGGAAAGCGACCAATTGTGATCCATGTAGAGAAAGTCGAGCCTCCACACTCCAACAGGTAAGGAAAACTAATTGTCAGATGTAGTAATCCACATCCTCAAGAATATAAAGCTAATTTGAAATGCTAAATTAGTGCGAGCTAAGAATGTGATTTAACTGACTGTTTCTGTTGGGTTCAGGCAGCAGGAACAGCAATTGTATTTCGGCGATTCAGGATTGATCTGCGGGCGAGGTTTCTGTAAGTTGAGCTAAATTTAGGCCATCTCGAGTTCAGCATATTTTGAAAAGATTTAAGTGGTGAATAAAATCATTTTGAACATCCAGCTAGATAAAATCATAACTTCGAAAAACTTCTAGAATTAGAATTTTTAACAAGCATCACACAGCTACACATTAGTTCCATAGAGATCCCATGTAATGATAAATGTTCTAGCTTGGTATTTTTCATCATCAACGTTTGGATCATACTATATGATCCGTCATCAGTATGAGATAGTTACAGTGTCAATCAATTGGTATGTTTTTGGAAATAACTTCTTCTTTTTTTCATCAATGTCTCAGATCACAATGTTGATGTAAAAAAACACTTACACTGAGTGTGACACTGTGATTCAAAATTTTAATGAAAAAAACTTAAAACAACTATCTCAGTAAGCATACCAACTCATTAGAGTTGTATTCTGCTTTTAGATTGTTTTAGTCCTCTTCTGATCAAAGCCTTGTAATCTTTATCATTGTTTCAGTATATTTTCAGCCTTTAGCGCCCAGTCTAGCAGGTACTAGAGTAATAAAACTTGAGATTAGGTTCAAGAGAAAGTCACTTGTTAGGAAGACCTACATCTTTAGTTTGGAACAAATTTGTGAACTGATTTCATATGAGACTCAGTATATATCTGGAATATATTTACTTCAAGACCTTCTAACATGAGCTAGAAGGTCGTAGAGAAATTACGTAATAGTTGTCAAAATGATGATTTTAGCATAAAAATGCTCCCTGGCACTGAAAATCCCACAAAAATAAAGTAAGTTAAATTGCTGTACAAAATGCAGAGCAGAAGAAGCGGAATATTATTTTCATTGTTTGCACTCTATCATGCTCTGTCCAGAGCCCATATTATCATTCCAAAGAATTTAAAAATGCAAATTTGCAATACAAGTGCTGACCATAATTAGTTGGCGTGTAATGCAGAGATCAAACAGAAATATAAATTTGAATCCTCAAAGCTGTTCTTTTAAAAGCAATGGAGTCCGATGAGACAAAACCTCTGCTTCCAGAGGATTTCAACACAGATATGGTTGATCTGGTAAGTTCCTTGCCGATTTGTTCACATGAGAAGTATTGGAAATGATTAAAAAGATCTGAAAATTCACAGTTTGAAGAAATATTTGGGAATACATTGCAGGCGCGAGTGCCTTTGGAAGAAGTATTTGAGCAACTTAGAACCTCCAAATCAGGACTGACAACCGAGGAAGGAGAGGCCCGTCTGCAAATTTTTGGACCCAACAAGTTAGAGGAGAAATCTGTAAGAACCTGCCCACTTCCATCTGTAAAAGCAATCCATAATTATTAAATCTCATATAATTCCTGCTTGTTCCGATACATACAGATTAAGGCAATCCATACTCAACCAACACAGAATCATGTATATTTTATTAATGTGGCTATAAACTCCACCAGCAATAGTAACCCTTTAACACTTATATCTAGGCATATAAGTTTCACCTAACAAAGAGGGATTGAATTAATTCTGAACCAGTGGAAAGCACAATTCTCTAACCCTTGTTTATAAGGGGGAAGCAGAGTAAAAAAATCAAATGTAGAGAAAAATTTATACCATAAGATATATTCACTAATAATTGAGTTGAATGTGGTATTTCCAGCATTGATTAAAAATGATGATGTTTTTCTCTATACTGGTCAATTTCAGGAAAACAAGTTTTTAAAGTTTCTTAGTTTTATGTGGAACCCTCTGTCATGGGTCATGGAAGCTGCAGCAATCATGGCTATAGCTCTTGCTAATGGTGGGGTAAGTTTGGATGAGTTTGTAGAACAGTACTTGCATTTTGGATTGCTTGACTTGTTTAATTGTGTTCTTATACAACTTGGGAAAACTTATTAACTCAGGGCGAACCTCCTGACTGGCAAGACTTTATTGGAATTATCTGTCTGTTGATATTAAATTCAACAATCAGTTTTGTTGAGGAAAACAACGCAGGCAATGCAGCAGCTGCTCTCATGGCCAGTTTAGCTCCAAAAACTAAGGTCTGGTTTCTTTTATCCAAGAGATAAACTAGCCAAACCAGGAAACAACAGAAACTAAAAGGAGGATTGCAAGTGGCAATCAACAACATAGAGATGGGCAATGGCAGTAGATGTCAGTTTTAAAAAGCACAAAAATAAATACAAAGTAATATAGTTCATCTTCATTTCTGCTTCAATTTGTAATTGTTTAAATTTTTTCAGGTTCTTAGAGATGGGCAATGGCAAGAACAGGATGCTGCAATCTTGGTTCCAGGAGATGTTATTAGCATAAAGCTTGGAGATATTGTTCCTGCAGATGCTCGTTTACTTGAAGGCGATCCTTTAAAAATTGATCAGGTATGACAATGTGTGATCCTTCTTGTGGCAAATTAGGACTATTCCACCTGTAATTAGTACATCAATTTCATTCCTATGATAAATCCTACGAATTCAAATAGAACAAGAAATGCATCAATTCTAGGAAAACCACTGTGCATCACATGATACAAGTATTCATAAATTCATATTTTCCTTATGATGCTGTACTTAGGTTTCCGCCTTATCTACAAGTTTTCAATGTATTTGTTAAATGTTTCTTCATGCATTAATGCACTAATGGTATCTTTTGTATTTATCCTACAGTCAGCCCTGACTGGCGAATCTCTACCAGTGACAAAGAAGACAGGGGATGAAGTCTTCTCTGGCTCAACATGTAAACAAGGAGAAATTGAAGCTATTGTAATCGCCACGGGTGTCCATACATTCTTTGGAAAAGCTGCCCATCTTGTTGATTCAACAGAAGTTGTTGGGCATTTTCAAAAGGTCAAATGATCTGTCTTGACACAAATTTTAGAATTCTGAGTACTTTAGAACATAATCATGTGCCTCTAACGCATACCAGCGTGAATAGATGTGCAAGACTACATGGTTGAGTTATAAAATCTAGAGTAAAAATAAAATCAAACATTAATTTAAAATAATTGATGTACTAAAGGATTTTTTTATAAGCAAATTTTGTACTTTTCGTCTTTTTCTTTTGACAGTTAAAAAATGATTAGCGTTTTTCATCAATTCAATGTTTCAATCTTGTTATGTAGGAAATACTGAAAATGTCTATGAAAAATAAATAGAAAAATATGCAAAACCTAATCCTGTGAACCTCTCTCCCATTGCAGGTCCTTACAGCAATCGGGAACTTCTGCATATGTTCAATAGCTGTTGGTATGTTTTTGGAGATCATAGTCATGTATCCTATCCAGCATCGGTCTTACAGAAGTGGAATCAACAATCTCCTGGTTTTGCTAATTGGTGGAATTCCCATTGCCATGCCAACTGTTCTGTCGGTCACTTTGGCAATAGGTTCTCATCGTCTCTCCCAACAGGTATCAAGCAAAGATCATTTTTTCGTATGTTTGAAGTGCACAATTCAACAAATGTGCTTGTAAAAGACCTTGCAAAAAAATGTGCAGTTAAAAAGGCACGGCTTTGATATTACTTGATTGTAGTTACTGTTTTTGCCATGATCTTATTAAGAAAATTTTAATTCAAATACAAAGGAGGTCATCTCTAAATGCTAGAAGGCTAGTCTTCCACAGTATAGGAATTGAAATTATTTTTATTATCCTGATTTTACTGTGAATTCAAAAAATGGGAAAGCTGAGACAATTCTGACAAAGCTGGAAATCAAATATTGAACAGGGTGCAATTACGAAGAGAATGACTGCAATTGAAGAAATGGCTGGAATGGATGTTCTTTGTAGTGACAAAACTGGAACTCTTACTCTAAATCGTCTAACTGTGGACAAAAATCTTATTGAGGTACACGGTACTCAAATTTGCAGTGAACTTGATTCATAGAAATGCCTTACATAAAGAAAAAGAGATCATGTGAATGAAATGCGTTGATTTTTAGGTATTCCATAAGGATATGGATAGGGATACAGTGGTCTTATTTGCAGCAAGAGCATCTAGAATTGAAAATCAAGATGCTATTGATGCTGCCATTGTAAATATGCTTGCCGATCCTAGAGAGGTACAACAATTCACTCTCTAGTTTAATTTTACTGCAAAATTAACCCCCACATGATTCATATTTTCAAGCAGCAATTTCATTTTTCAAGAACAGTCAATTAAAGTTTGTTACTGCAGGCACGAGCAAATATCACCGAAGTTCATTTTTTGCCTTTTAATCCTGTTGACAAACGAACAGCCATTACCTATATTGATTCTAATGGATTATGGTATCGTGCCAGCAAAGGAGCTCCAGAGCAGGTACCTCCAAAACCTCCCCAGTTTATAATAAATTTCTAGACATTGGTAAAGACTTTTTTGGTGATAATGTAACCTAATTAAGCTACATAACAGAAGATATCAACTAATTTCCCATTCAAACTTTTCTGTGGGCAGATTCTTAATATGTGTGAGGAGAGAGATGAGATTGCCAGCAGAGTGCATACAATAATTGACAAGTTTGCTGAGCGAGGATTGCGTTCCTTAGCTGTTGCAATTCAGGTATCCAATAAAGAACATGCCTTTATACAAACTACATTTACCTGCACACCAGAAAATTTTAATAATTTCTCGTGCAGGCTGTGCCTGAGAAAAGCAAAGAAAGCCCTGGAGATCCTTGGAGGTTTTGTGGATTGTTGCCACTATTTGATCCTCCTCGACATGACAGTGCTGAAACAATCCGCAGAGCTCTTAAGCTTGGTGTCTGTGTGAAAATGATTACGGGTATGTCCTCTATTTTGAAATGTATTTTGCTGCTTGAAATTTCTGTCAAGATCTTGGAACAGCTTGGTTGTTACGAAGCTAAGATATAAATCTATCGCCTCACAATGATGTGCTTAGCAGTTTTCTCGAGTACAGAATTCAGTGCTACATTAGTATTTGTATGATAAAAGTGGGTGAATAAGAACTAGAGAGCAAAAATTTCAATGAAGTGCTTCTCAAGTACATTATTATAATGAATCTGGGTCTATATGAGAAATAATTAATAAACAAGTGGTGTATGTGCAGGAGATCAACTAGCTATTGCTAAAGAGACTGGCAGGCGTCTTGGGATGGGAACAAATATGTATCCGTCATCGTCATTGCTTGGCCATGTAAAAGATGAAGTTACAGAAGGACTACCTGTGGAGGAGCTGATCGAGAAAGCTGATGGGTTTGCTGGTGTCTTTCCTGGTATGTTTCAAATCACATGATTGTGTCTAAAAAATCATAACTGAGAATCATAAAATATGTGACATCTAAAAATTATTTTGATCCTTTGAACAATTTGTTGTTTGTTCACATGAACAACACTAAGTGGATGGTGATCAATGTGCTTTTTGAAACAGAACACAAATATGAAATCGTGAAAAAACTTCAAGAGAGAAAACACATCTGTGGGATGACAGGTGATGGAGTCAATGATGCTCCCGCCTTGAAAAAGGCAGATATTGGAATTGCAGTGGCAGATGCCACCGATGCTGCCAGGGGTGCAGCTGACATTGTTTTAACAGAACCTGGACTGAGTGTCATTGTCAGTGCTGTGCTTACAAGCCGTGCTATATTCCAAAGGATGAAGAATTATACGGTAAGGACTGCATTTGTACACTAACATGGATAGAACTTCTGTATTTGGTTTGGTATCCTAACTTTGAATCAAAAGCAATTTCAGTTGACTGAAAAACATACTTCAAATGAATATTTGTGCAGATTTATGCAGTATCCATTACTATTCGTATTGTGGTAAGTTGGAATAAACTCAATTTTGTCTTTAAGTGATCATATGCAGGACTTCACAGTTTGTTGATGCTCATTTAACATGAATTGCAGCTTGGTTTCATGCTACTGGCCCTCATATGGGAATATGATTTTCCTCCCTTCATGGTCTTGATCATAGCCATTCTTAATGATGGTTAGTATATAATTGGGGCTCCTTAGAACCATTTTCTTATTCAAATTTTTGTTATCCTGAACCGGTCGACATGAAGAGGAATTTTTTTTCCCGTAGGACCATCCAATAGAGTATATATTGTTGATCAGATTAGTACATTTCCATTTGACAGGTACCATCATGACAATCTCTCAAGATAGAGTAAGACCATCACCAGGGCCTGACAGCTGGAAACTAAATGAAATATTTGCAACAGGGGTAGTAATTGGCAGTTACCTTGCACTAATAACTGTGCTGTTTTACTGGGCTGTAACAAATACAACATTCTTTGAGGTACCAAATCTCTTTCCTTACTGCTCCCCAACTTTCTTTTACAGGTATTGCTTGCATCATGAATATGATCTCAGATTTGGAAATTTAATTGTGTCTTGGCAGTATGTGTTCTGTTGTTTATGCTCAAATGTCTATTTCCATTCTTTTTACTGAGATTTCAATTTCTTCTCCGTTACAGACACATTTCCACGTGAGATCAATAAGTAGTAACGATGAAGAGGTTACTGCTGCTATTTATTTACAAGTCAGCATAATCAGCCAAGCCCTTATTTTTGTCACGCGTTCTCAAGGCTGGTCCTTTATGGAACGTCCTGGGACTCTCCTTATGTGTGCTTTTGTGGTAGCTCAACTGGTAAGTTGCTTCAAAAGCTTCCTACAATTATTCTCACATACAGTGAGTGAAAGAAATTAATTATTTATGTATGCCAGTTAGTGCCTGGGACCATCACTTTACAAAATATGAGTTATGAACAAATAGCTGATACATTAATAGTTATGCCTAGGCACACAACATGTTTAATATGCCATTACCATTTTAATCTAACATCACACTGGGAGAATCATTTGGCATCACATCTTCCTTTCCTGTGTTCATTTCAGGTAGCAACATTGATAGCAGTATATGCACATTGGGGATTTGCTTCCATACAAGGTGCAGGGTGGGGATGGGCTGGAATAATTTGGCTTTACAGTGTGATTTTTTACATACCTCTGGATATCATAAAGTTTGCAGTCCGTTACACCCTCAGTGGAGAAGCTTGGCAATTGGTATTTGAGAGAAAGGTCAGTTCCATTCCACCTTTCTTTTCATTGGTATTTAGACACATGCTATGAGTATTCAAAGTCTCTTTGGATTAATGATTGTTCAGTGGTACATACATAACAAGTTTTCATTTGGGTAACTGGGAAATTATGCAGACCGCATTCACCACAAAGAAAGACTATGGAAAAGAGGACAGAGAAGCCAAATGGGCAATTGCTCAGAGAACTCTACATGGACTCATCAATCCTGAAGCTCAAACTTCTGGCAGACGGTCATCAATGATTGCAGAGCAGGCAAGAAGGCGTGCAGAAATTGCAAGGTATTAAAATTCTACTAGTCTCATTTCATAAGAAAAACAAAAATAGCTCATTATATCTACTTTAGATAAAGCATTTAAGATAGCAATTATGTTGAATGCTAGTATTTGTTAATTTTAGATATGTATTTCATCTTTTATTTTTTATTTGTGGGTTCCACTGTCACTTTTTATAAATTCAACTTTTTGGGCATAATTTAACATCTTACGATGGTTGGTACAATTTTTTCAGAAATATGTCTCATTTGTAGTTTTTTTTATTTTTCTGGATTTGCTTATGTGATTTCTTTATATTTACCAATTTTCGGATCTATAAAACCTAAATTCTGAAAAGCATTCTCGAAGATGCCTGAAACAGAGGTAATCTACAGAAATGACACAGTAAAATCTAGAAAAAACAAAAAAATGGGAAAGAAAAATCTCTCATTTCTTCTATGCTGTATGTATATATTAAAAATTACTTACTCAAGAGTCTCCGAATTACAGGGATTTATATTGTCATTAGGGAAAAATAAAATAAAATGATTGTGTGTATTTGCAGGTTGAGAGAAGTGCATACATTGAAAGGACATGTGGAATCAGTGGTTCGGTTGAAAGGATTAAACATCAATGCCATTCAACAAGCATATACTGTTTAATTAAACCCAACCACATTGGGTAGGTCTCAATCCTCGTTCATAAGCTGGGGAGACTTCCGAACAACATGATTTTGTGTGACAAAAACAATATCTAACAAAGTGGCAATGGAGGAGAATGCATTTGATCCGGCGTAATAAACATTGGCAGGCTAATGGACTTAGCTACAATGTTTCTACCCCAAATTACCCTGTCCAGAGGTTAAATTTGCTGGGCATAGAGCAAACTTTTTAGGCTGAGTATATCTTTCCTCTGTATTTATTGAGAGCATTATTCTTCATAAGGTAGAGTTTTGACAATTCCACTTCCCTTCCAGTTTGTAACCTTTCCATGTCATTAAATTATTTGATAGCAATAAAACATGGTCCATGTCTTTGGAAGCATATCTTGTCCATCAATTTCAAGTTTGAGAGAATCAACTTTGGCAGAGGCTTGTTCATTGAAAATAAAAATTTTGTTGCTCGACTTAATTTTTTATCTAGGTAGCTTAGGCTATACTTATTTGGTACTAGTTCTTGAGGGTTGAAAACACACATAACTCCTATAGAATGTTAAGAACAGAGAATTTCAATAAGTTGATAGACAGAAAGAGCTTCTACTTTGATACTAAAGGTTGAGTGTAAATAATCATTGAATTGCTCAAGAATAATATAATATATTCACCTCAACCAACAAAAATACATGAACATTTATATGTCGTATATTTTAACTGTGATGCATCATGCCCAATTTCTTCACAAGCTTTCACCGTTTTAAAATGGAGTAGGGTGTGTGTATGCTTATGAGCGAGGTTTTATTGATATAAATGCTAGGTTTCAACAAAATCAAAATCTCCTTAAGTGGTGCACGTTAAATTGGCTGCTTCAATATAACTAGCAGTTGCACAATTGAATGCAAAGTTTTTGCTGACTGGCATTGTATGTGTTATTTGGACACGAGTTATAATTGTGAGCAATTTTATATTTCTGTAATCTACTTGTCAGAAACTTGAGTCATTATTTTAAATTTCAAATGTAGCACGGGTTTTACAAATTGACAAATCCCTTGACTGTTAGTTCCCCTTTTACCCATTGAAGATCTCTAAGCCATGAACAAAAAATGGTTCCTCCAAATCACAATGAAGACCTTGATTCAATTCCCTTGGGCAACTGCTCGGCAAGCTCCTGTCGCATTATGCAGCATATGAAAAGTGCATGCTATGTGTGCTCAAGGAATGGACCTGTTTGTGTCCTATGAGCCAAGGAGCCAATAAACCCTTATTGACCAATCAAAAAATGTTTATACTACATCAAAAAGGTAAAATTTGCAACCAATGCAAACTAAAGAACCAAAGCTTATCAACATATTCATATCAATTTTGAATAAGAGGATTCAAAAAACACATCCACCAAATCAAAATAGTAAAATTCACAACCAATGCACCTTAGAGAACCAAATTTCATAGACTCTTAACATCATTTTTGCCTAAGAGAATTTCAGAAAAACGTATTTAATTAACTATTAGCCCCTTCCTCTATAGTTGCTCTTCCTTTCTATGGCTTCCAACCCCGCTAAGGGCTAAAGAAATACTCCAAACCAGGCCTTCAAGAGCTAATAAAGGCAACCTTTACCTTCCAACCAGGCCCTCCCTTCCAACCCCAACTTTGAACTGATAGAAAGTTCATATTCTTGGTCTGCTGCAATTATAGCCCACAACACTAGGAAAAAAAAAACAAAAGACAATATATACAAAAAGGAAGGTAACATGTTGATTTCACAACCAGCAGATGTTACAATCATCACAGCTTATCTCTTTCACATATCTATCTATTTGGAGATCAGAAAGCCGATTGCCAAACTGCCATTTTCAACTACTCAAAGACAACATTTTCTTGCAAACTGAGTATTTCAAAGCTTATTCTCCACAACATAGACAAAAGAAAAGACACAATACATAAAAAAGGATGTATCCATGTTGATTTCACAACCGGCAGACTTTACAATCATAACAGCATTTATCTCTTACAAGTTTCTATCTACTTAGAGATCAGAGAGCCAATTGCTAAACTGCCATTTGAGTATTTCAAAGTCAATCTCCACTTCAAAGCTTACTCACAAACTTAACTAAAATATTCAAAGCCGTTGAAATGTGTTTAATACACTCATTGCCACTCAAGATGTACAAATATTTTAATTTTTGAGTGATTAAAAGTGAACCAAATGATAATGGAGAATCTCATGTTAAAGATTTTTTTTTTAAAAATAGCAAATCTGAAATCGTTACTAAAGCATCTGTAATTTAGAACCCCTTAGTAATTCCCAACAATTTTATTAGTTCTTCAAACATTGCAACAATTTTGATTAGATTAAGACTGGAAGGGCCAGTACCCATACCAGAGTAGCCATAAAGGCAGAGGTGGCTCACAAAAAGTGAGACCACAAAAAACAAAACTCACAAGAAGTGAGCCAAGGAGGAACAAACCACAAACTTATGCTTTTGACCAGAGCATAGAACCAGTAACAAGTCATGCTTTTGCCTGGAGCATGAAACCAAAAAAGGAGACCAACTGCAGAGGAGCAGAAGCAGCAAAGGAACCCACTCTGAAAACACCACCCAACGTAGAGCCTAGGAAGAATGACACATAAAATAAGCTTTGGCCCGGAGTAGAGAGTTGTTATTAGAAAATTCCTACAGCCACTCTCCACCTCAACAGGAGAAAAAAGAGACTCTGAGCCGAAGTCAGAAAACCCCTAGCAACCATGGAAGCTATGATAGCAAAGGAGAAGCTGAGAAAAAGGCAAAACCCAAGCCAAGCCGACAAGAACAGTCTCCACCTCAATAGGAGACAACCCCACCTCAAAAGGGGAAGTTAGACAAAGACTCGGGGTAGAAAACCCAACAACACCCACAAATCTGAGGGAGGATTGCGGTAGCTCACTACAAATAAGCCAAACCCTTCAAAACCCAACAGCGGGTCGAACACCAGCACAGAGGAGAAGAACAACACCACCCCCAAAGGGAGTAGCCAACCGCAGGGCGACCAACCAAAAGGTTAGGAGAGTACCCAAGTAGAGATGAAGATCAGCAAATACCCCAACAGTTATATCACACTAATAAGAGAAATTTTATGAGTTCTTCAAAATTCTCAAATCTGGGACTTTATCAAGTCGTTGAATTTTCTATTTTAAATCTTAATTTCAGAAGAAAAAAAATTAAAAAAAAATTGTTTCAACAAAATTTATTCAATTTTCAGAGAAAAACAGAGAGAAGAATCATTTTTTGAAACAAAAGAAAACAACAAATATCTCTGTTTTTTTAAAGAACATTCCAAATCTGAAGATTTATTCATTTGAATTTCATTTATTATGTGGATTTTATCTATGAATTTTAGTCCATATACATATTGAAAACATATTGAATTAAAAAATAATATTTATTAGTTGTTCTAGAGGAGGTATACTAATGCATTCATTCAATTTGTTAGCTCTAAAAAAAAGAATCAATGAAATAATAGAATTAAAATAGCTTGACCAAAATTTCTAATGTATATTTTTTTCAATTTTTTTATTAAATACAAAAACTAATTTATCTATCATTCTATTGGATAATAATTGTGAATGGTAATATTAGTGTGATGTAAGCTATGGAATTTTTTAACTTTTTCATTTTGACTATAAAAAAGTTAATAGTGCAAATATATTTTTATGTCACTTTTTAATTCTATTTATTATGCTATTTAAAAATGACATTATTTTGTATTTAAAAGATTGTGGACCAATAAATATAATATTTTTAATTATATTTTAGAGGATTTTAATTTATTGAAAAGATAAAATAGAGAAAATATGAGAGATTGTGATTAAAATAATTAATAATAATATAAATAAAAATTATATCTATTAATTTAAAATGTTTTAAAAGCCAACAATAAAAAAAAATTTAATAAAAGATAATGAATAATTATATTTTTTTATCTATTTTATATTTATTTTCTTCATAGTTTACTTAAGAAACACCATATATGTAAATTCTAACATCTTTTATCAGTTTAAAATTAAATGCATTCATGTTCAAATGTAATTATTAAATTACATAATATTTAGAGCTTTAATTTTCATTTGGCATTTCCTCTCTTTGATTAATATTTGCAACATAATTTTAAGTTTTGTTGAACTAGGTTCTTCTATTTTAACTTTTAAAATCAAGATTATTTTTTTCGAATAGTTCAACAAATTTTATTATTAGTAGTATTGACAAATTAATTATTCTACCAATAATACTTTAAATTTAGAAGATTTTTTTCAAGTAGTTCAACAAGTTTCATTTCTAATATGTCAAATGATTTAATAAAATTTCATTTTAGTAGTAGTATTGGCAAGTTAATTATTCTACCAATAATATTTTAAATCAACTACCATATTACACATCCTACTGGGAAGAATTAGACTTGTTTAAAATTTGGAATCAAATTTATCAAAAAACTACTAAGAAAATTGTATAATGATTTCTTTATTTTCTTCAAACACATAACTAAACTAAATAAAAACTCCTAAGATTTGAAAACAATAAGAATTTTATTTTTCAAAATTCTATAAAAACTAAAAATCCATCTTCTTTATAACTCAAATCTATAACATTAGAAAATTGTTGGAATGGTTAATTTAAGTTTTAATTAGTTAAGATGAGCGGTAGCACAAGCTATAAACTGAGAATTCCATAGTACCATTACACTTAAAGCTAAATGATTTTCAATGCTAAATATGAAAAAAATTATGCCCATTAGTTTAGCTCCTATGAAACCCTTAAATTACTTTATTAGAGACTATGATTAAGGAGATAGTTGCTTACAAACCCTTTTGACATGTAAACAATTTATTTTATATTTCAATCAGCATCTTACCTTCCCATTTCTTGAGTGCTTTGTAGTAAACTACAAAATAAAACATTATGATTCATAAAATAAATAATTGTCAATTGATTTAATTGATGGCATTAGACAGTGTTAAATTTTGTCTTTTAATATTTTCAATGAATGAAACAATTAGAAGCTATCAAGATGATCTAGTGACTCAAAAGTTGCAAAGGGTTAGAAACATAATGACATAAGTAGATAGAAACCTTGTTAGGAATGATGGATAATTTGTAAATAATCAAACTATTTTCATGCTAATTGAAAATGCAATTGACTAATTATTGAAGTAAAAAATGCAATGGAGGATCTAATAATCATATGTTCAAATTTCTACCTAGTTCTTGTATAATTAGTTTATTCAAATGTTATCATCAAATAAAAAATGTTTAGTTTTATCAATATTTAATTTTTTGAAATACAAACTGATCAAATGGTAAAATACTTGAAAGTTCAATTATTATTTGACTTTTGAAATTTAGCAATTTATATGAAGTTTTATTAAGGATGTTTTAGTCAATGGTGCAAATCTTTATTCCAATCAAACTAAATAGTTTCAATAATTTAATTTCTTTTGTAACTAGTTAGTTCAATTCATATCATTAGATGAAATCATTTAATTAACATTACGTTGATAATGTCTTGTTTAACCTTTGAAAATATAATTATGTTAGTTATGAAAGTTTATTGTCAAATATTCTCAATGAATAAAGTATTAGCAATTATTAAGACAAAACCTAGGCTTACTAAACCAACAAGATAATGGTATAACTTTAAATTCTTGCTAGGGATTAAAAAATGTAGTGGCATGACTAAAAGGAATAATAGCAAACATGATAGTTATCTAAAAAATATTCTTAATTGAAAGCAGCATGATAGTTATTGTAATGCACTCGTGTATTTAAAATTTTAGTTCTATGTAGCTAGGATAATTGTAATCATTATAGGAAATCATTTAGATTTAATGTCTTCATACTATCAAGATTTAATTGTTTATTTAGTTTTAAAATGTAAAATGGTCAAATAGAATTCACTTGATAGTTCATACAATAGACCTAGTTGAAAGTTTAATATTTTGTTATTATCACCATTTAACTATTTATTTAGCCTAGAAATGTAAATTGATCAATAGAATTTATTTGCACGTTCAATAAATTGTTTTAGTATATAGTACATAACTTTATATCCATTTTATCAATACAACTAGGTGAAAGTTATTATTTAGCTCCAATTAATTCAATTGAGTCTCAAGGATGGTTTTAAAATATTTTGTTCTTAGACTCATTCATCCCTTAGTTTTCCTTTCATTGAAATGTAACTATGATTAGGACATGTTAAGTTCTTTTTAAAATTATTTCTTTTCTAGCTAAGTTAGACAACCTAAACAAAGAGTTGAAAGAAAACTAGCAAAAATTGATATCAACGGTGCCTTTGACTCACATTTATGGGTAATATCATCATGCATTGAACTACTACATCTATAGCCTAACACAATTGCAATAATAATACTTGTGGCATTGTCCCTATAAATTGATGAGGAGAAATACGAGGCATCGTGTTGATTAAAATGTAAGGGACGAGTAATGAACCCAATGCCATTAGATTAAATTGAAAAAACCATCTTATAGTTTCATTAAACTTTCATGTAGTTTTCAGATTTGATCTTTAATTTTCAATTGGGTAAATGAAATCATCTTACAAACCATGAGAATAAAACTATTGTTACTTGGTCCAAGGGGTGACAAGTTATTTTATTTGATTAGGATAGCATTAAGCCCCTCCCACTAGGTGGGAACCTTGGGCTAAAAACCTATGACCATCGATTAAATCTTTACCAAACAAATCTGTTGGCGATTAAATAAAACAAGTTTTATAATATTTAAAATTTGGGATTAAAAATTAATTTTGTACCAATGTACGCTGATGTAATGGTACCATACACAGACCAAGGTACCCTGAAAAGACAATTTTGCAGACTTTACACCAGTATGACACAGACTAGGTACGATCTAGGGAATATTCTTGACAAGATGTCACCTGTTGATTGTACCAATGACTATGAAGACTGTCATATGGTATGACCAAGTACAGATTTGTATGGTCATACAGAATTAACGGCAGAATGAAAAATTTGCCTGATGCCCCCAAGAAAAAATGTCAAAAGTTGACAAACTGACAGTCGATCCTTAGGTTTTCGGGCCTTTCGGACATAATGGAAGGGTTTGATTTGGCCCAAAGTGCCCCAAAAATTTAGCTGCCTCCAAGATCTAGCAACTGTAACCCTCAGCTTAAAACTCTTGTAGATAAGTCAACATATAACAAAAATTGGTTAAACGAAAGGCAAACCTGAGTTTCTCAAACACCCTAGATTCAACAATGAGTTCCTTGAAACCCCTACTCACACCCAAAAAAAATTTCATGCCAAGATTGATCTCTCAGATCTAAGAAAAAGTCAGCAATATTAAAGCTTTGATACCATGTAGGAGTTTATGGTGAACTCCTCAACACCCCAGGATCACCTGCAAGACAATAATAACTTCCACAAGAGAGAAATAGAAGAAATACCATGCTATGATTATGGATAAAGGATTTTTATATTGAATATATGATGTACATATGATGCCTTTCTTAAAAAGGAAAGTTGTGAGATAAGATTAGGCAAGATCTTGACATGTGTCTTAATCATGTACAGTGAGACAACTACCTCAACAAATATTAAATGACCTAAGACATAAGCATTAAATAAAATCCAACTAGATAAGATAAGATAAGATAAGATCTTATGTAGACAACTAAGACTTCTAAAAAAGTAACTAGGACCTAAGTGGACCTAACATGTAAATAGGACCCCACTAATAACTAGTTAGGAAAAACACCTATTTACACCAACACCAATTACTTTTGAATTTAAATGTTTCCCTTCATGTGTCTAGTAGTTGTAGAGGAACTATCTAGGGAAAAAGGGCCCTAAAATTATTTGTGTACCCAAATGAATAGTTCACACCCTATCTTAGAAAATAGAACTACACATATATTTCACCTTGATCCCATGAGAGTGGTGTATGTAAGCAATCTAGGGAATGAAGGATGTTCCTAATACAAAAGCATTCGGGGATGGGGTTTAGGTAGTGTCAAAAAATGGTTAAGTCAACGGTCTTAATTAAATATGAGATCAAACAATCAAAAGGATCATTCAATTAAGGGGGTAAAATATCTAACATAAATATTAAGATAAAATATGTTCTTTATGTACTCAAAAGAATATTAGATAGATTGTTTAATTCCCTAAGGCTTTAGGGAAAATTTTGATGTGGGTTTCAAGCATTTATTATATATATTAAACTCCTAAAGACAATGACCTCAATGCACTTCCAATAGGGAGTGTATTTTGTTGAAAATTGAGGTGTTTATGTAGCTTAATACTTTGTAAAACTATTATACTTCCTGATCTAAATATGTATTCTTTGTTACAAATTCTTTGTGGGTGATTATCTAATTAATTCATTTTCTCATTTGTAGAATGAAGACAAAAGTTGTAGAAGAATTAGATAGGATATTAGAATATACACAACATATACTGTGGAGAAACCCTTTCGGGAAAAAACTCCACCAAGAATCAATGTATTAATTAATCTCTGAAGTAGATTACAATAATTTCAATTCTTCCTTGAGATGCTTCTTTTGCCTTCAACAAATCTTCTTCACAACCTACAATAAACTAATAATAACTCTCTTCAACTTGCTTGAGATAAATAGGCATTAAACAACTTTGTAAACTCCAAAAGAGTTACAATTACAAAGCTCAATCCCTATCTCCTAAAAGTTATGCCTATCTCTTCCAAGTAGAGTTTAACCGTGAAGAACAATGCCAAATCATCATCTTCATCCATTTGGGCATCCCAAACTGAAGTAGTAACTCAACCTTTATTCTGTAAATATTTTCAAGGCTTTATCCTCGAAGTAGGCACCCAAGAGTGGGCCCACTCAACTCAGCCTTCTGAAATATCTTAACATGCAAAGGAGTTAATTCCAAGAAGCCAACTTGGGTGCCCAAAGTGGGTCCAAGTCATTTTCTATTAATTGAAACATCTCTCTCCACCATTCATGCAAGAATGGTCATCCTCTATTAACTGAAAGTATTCACTTGTTATTTGTCATGCAACTCAAGTCATTAATCATGCATTCCCAGTTAACTAAATTCAACTAGCATTCAACTAAAACTAACTGAAGATAACTGAACCATAACTGAACTAAACTAAACTAAACTAAACTAAACTGATTCTGAACTAAACTGAACTAAACTAAACTAAATTGAATTGAATTGAATTGAATTGAACTAAATTGATCTGAACTGAACTAAACTAAATTTCATGCATGTAAACATCAAACCCTAACTCCTAGGATCTTTACATGCATTCAGAAGTGTTATCTTTTACTCCAAATAGTTAGCTTAACTTAGCTTAAGGTGAGTTCCACCTTCCATGTGGGTGCCCCATGTGATCCTATTATTTAGGAACTCATCTTGGACACCCTTGCACGCTCCTATTATTTAGAATTAATTACAAATGTCAATTAACATGATTATTTCATCCAAAAATAATCTCTCTAATCCTAGTGTTTGAGAACACTTTCCAAGGACTTAGGAGACACGTGAAATAAATAATGTTTAGGATTGCAATTAAATCACATCCTATTTCCAACATTCTCCCACTTGACATTATACATTGCAATTATTCTAAACAAGAAATAATTATAAATCAAGTAGATAACTTAAGGCCAATGGCCTTCCTGCACCAACTAATCAATCCATGCCAACTTCAAATGCAACCTGCATAATCATGGTGGTCCAAGCAAATGATTTAAACCAAGAGAACTTATCTAAAGGAACTGGTTTCATAAGATAATCTGTAACATTAATTAAAGTGTCGACTTTCTCAATTAATACCTTCCCACTCTCAACCATTTCTTGCACAAAGTGATACTTAACATCAACATGCTTAGTATGAGCATGATACATAGGATTTTTGGCTAAACACATAGCACTCTGACTATCACATTCAAGTTTAACTTAATTACAATTAAAACCAATACCTTTCCCAAGTCTCTATATCTAAACTGCCTCTTTGGAGGCATGTTAAACCGCCGAGTGTGTTGAACTCACGTTCAACCAAGGTGTAGGCTCCTCGGTCTTTTATGTTGAAAATAGCTTTTCTTACAAGTAACCATTCCAACATATATCTCTTACCATAAGAGAACTCAAGCCTCACCTATTTCTCCAAGTATCCATGAGGACTTGTAACCAACCAAACCATGCCAAACTCCAAATGCAACATAAAATTATCATGAAGTAATCAAGAAAATGATTAATGTACCCAATACTTAAGAAAACTACATAAGATCAATGTCAAAGCTCCAATATTGAACATAAACATGACATCCGTGATCTAACCATCTCCTCCTAGGAGATCACATGCACCACAACACACTTAAACATCCTAGTCTCAAGAGAACCATGTCAAACTCTAAATGGAACAAGAGTAAACCATGACATAATAGCAACCACTCTAAACCAAGAAAAAACCATATCCCCAATCACATGAGGATAGCCTTACCAATGATGCATCCATGTCATTGCTAACAACTCCCACTGAATCGTGGTATCGAGTCACACATGGCATCATGACTGCCGTCCTCTTCATGAAGATCACTATATTCTACCAAAGCTCCCATTGAACTGTGATACCGAGCTATACATGGCATCAAGATAAACATCAAACCATCACTGTCAAAAGCATATGGAATTTCAGACATTTCCTCATGATCAAAATTATCATAACATGTACCATGCCACAAATCTAAACCATGATACTGAGCAATCCCATGGCATCATGATGCACATAATCAAGACCACATTTTTTTCATAAGCTCACACCAAACCTGTGAATCCAATCTCTCAATGACACATGATAAACATCCTCTAAAGCAAGAATATATACCTCGAGTAACAAACTTATTTTCCAAAATCAGCAATAACAAAAATAGTAAAAGCTCCCACTACAGCCAAAAAACCTCCAATATTTTAAGAGCATCCCAATACTCTACCCAACCTCAACTTTGATACCAAATGTTGAAAATTAAGGTGTTTATGTAGCTTAATACTTTGTAAAACTATTATACGTGTTGATCTAAATATGTATTCTTTGTTCCAGATTCTTTGTGGGTGATTATCTGATTAATTTATTTTATCATTTGTAGAATGAAGACCAAAGTTGTAGAAGAATTATACCGGATATTAGAAGATACACAACATATACTGTGGAGAAACCCTTTCAAGAAAAAACTCCACCAAGAATCAATGTATTATTTAATCTTTGAAGTAGATTACAATAATTCTAATTCTTCCTTGAGATGCTTCTTTTTCCTTCAACAAATATTCTTCACAACCTATAATAAACTAATAATAACTCTCTTCAACTTGCTCGAGATAAATAGGCATTAAACAACTTTGTAAACTCCAAAAGAGTTACAATTACAAAGCTCAGTCCCTATCTCCTAAAAGGTATGCCTATCTCTTCCAAGTAGAGTTTAACCGTGAAGAACAATGCCAAATCATCATCTTCATCCATTTGGGCGTCCCAAACTGAAGTAGTAACTCAACCTTTATTCCATAAACATCTTCAAGGCTTTATCCTCAAAGTAGGCACCCAAGAGTGGGCCCATTTAACTCAACTTTCTGAAATATCTTAACATGCAAAGGAGTTAATTCCAAGAAGCCAACTTGGGCACCCAAAGTGGGTCCAAATCATTTTCAGTTAACTCAAACATCTCTCTCCACCATTCATGCAAGAATGGTCATCCCCTATTAACTGAAAGTAGTCACGTGTTATCTGTCATGCAACTCAAGTCATTAGTCATGCATTCCAAGTTAACTGAAGTCAACTAGCATTCAACTAAAACTAATTGAAGATAACTGAACCATAACTGAACTGAATTGAACTGATCTGAACTAAACTTCCAATAGGGAGTGTATTCTTTAGAGAGTGACTCAAGACCTAGATGGTCTTGATGAGTCGACGTCTCTAGGAAAAGCATATCCCTATCCTTTATGGATAGATTCCTTCCATGTTTGGGTAGATGCTTATCCTAGGTGGATATATGAACTCCTAACCCATATGGATAGATTTCTAACCCATATTATTGGATTCTTATCTCAAATTAGATGAATACCTATCATGTATAGATAGTGGTACATAAGTATACATATAAATGAACACTTAATAACTTGAGAAAAGTAATTTTAAAAAATTAGTGATATTTTTAGGAATAATAGTTGGGTTGTTGCATCTATCTACTTGGAGATCAAAGACCCAATTGCTAAATTTTCATTTAAGTATTTGAAATTCAATCTCCACTTCCAAGCTTACTCACAAACTTAATTATTAAAATATTCAATCATTGAAATATGTGTTTAATATACTCATTACTACTCAAGATATATAAATATTTTAATTTTTGAGTGATTAAATTATAAACAAAATAATTATGGAGAATATAAATATTAAAGAATTTTAAAAAGTAACAAATCTTCAATTATTACTAAAGCACCTATAAATTGTAGATAAAGACAAAGTAGTCACTTACATAGTTCACATCTCTAAAAAAGAAATACCTAAAACTATAAAAGTAGGCAAACAAGGGAAGGTTGAAATTGCAAGATAAACCCATCTTCCTCAAGTGATGAAGCAAATGGATGATTGTTTCAAACGCCAAAGTATTTATGTCAAAGGAAAAGTGCCTACAAGGACTTTACAACAAGGGATGTAAAGTGTTTAATTGAAAAATATATGTGATACTATTGTAGTTGTCAAAATTACTAAAAAAATATCACCTTTTACAAGGAAGATGATGAACTATAACTCCTTGAATCTAATGTTGGGAAATGGTTGTAGGTGATGGAACTACTTTTTCCCATGCTTCATTAGTAAACATTAGGTTTTCATAGTCCATGAGTTAGAATATTAAGATTCTAAGAAAAAACACGTACAAATAATTTGGATCACACTTTATATCTCTTCGTCATGACGGTACGGTATTATCTGAGATATCAATGAAAATTCAAATGTACACAATTCTTTTGGAGAAGCTTACTACTCCAATACTTAAAAAAAATTGTATAGCTTGTTTTCGATGAGGAAAAACAACCATAACAAAAGTAATAAAATATTTATTTATTTTGTTCATTTTCCATTAAAATTATATTGAGCAAGACTTATCATTTCCCACAAAAAAACTCAACATAAAGTGCCTTTATGAGGTGGGACTTTCGTTAGTTAAAGATAGTAATTCTTTAAATCATTTCCAAGTACTTAGGGGAGAGAACCTAGTAGTTGAGCACCCTAATTTTGTGCCTCTCAAAATCCTATGTTGAAATTTTAAATCACTCCTTATTTTTAACAACTTACTTGGCAAGTTGTTACACCCCATTGTTGATTTATCAAATTACTTTAACCTTTAAGTTTAAATACAATTTTAGTCTATGATGATGTTGTTATGGTATTTAACGGTTGAATAAAATTTATGTAAATGCAATGTGATGAATTTACTTTTAAATGACTATATGATGCTTAAACAATATTGAGATTATGTTTTTTTATGTAATCAACTAACTACGTGATATTGCTCTTTAAGTGAAATGCAGAAATGTTCATGCCCTCCAGAGGGGGAGGGAGAGTATCACCCAAGAGAGGAGTTGGTTTATGGATCATTTGGTATTGCTATCTAAGTTGATGCACACACACTCACTTGAGTTATTTGGAAAACTCATCAGGTCAATTCAAAGATCAAGTTGGTAAGTCTTAAACCTGAGTTGGTAGGTTAAGTGTCTTTAGGGAAAATAAAACCTTATTGTTAAAGATTCTCTTAAATCGTCAAATTAAATTGACTTCTAAGATCTTTTGAAAATAGTAAATATAATTTAATATATATGTATATATAATGAGTAAATGCATATATATGTATGTATATACGGATATACATAAATATGATATAACCATAATATTTATGTATGTTCATATATATGTATATGTATATGTATATGGTGTACGGAAATATATAATGTATATATATATATATTATATTAAGTGGATGCATATCAAATACCATATTAATATGGTAATAAATATCTCTCATAATTCATGAATTCTTAGCTAATTTATAAGGCCTTTGAAGAGCTTTTAAAAAGTTATTATGGCACCATAATATAAGATTGGGCATCTTTGAATAGCTTGGTAAGCCACATAGGTGGTTGTGCAACTGTACATTAAATTTTAAATTTAAACCACATAAGTTTGTTGGTAGTTGTTGTCATTAATGTTAACACTTGAGGAGAATTATGTAAGATGGTTGGCAGTGGTTGTCATTGATGTCAACACTAATTTTTGGTTGTCTTTGGTGTCAACACTTGATGAATATTGTTATGTGTGGTAATGGTTAATGAGCTTTTTGTTAGTGGCTAATGACAACAGTTGATGAATTGTTTGTGGTTGTCATTGTTGTTTGTACTTGAGAAGTGAGGAAAATTGATGGCATTGGTTATCATTGTTGACAACATTCAACTTGGGATATTATTGTTGTATGATGTTGTTGTTGAAGTTCATGGTTGGATATCACGCCTTACTCTATATCAATTGTCATTGTTGACAATATTTAGTAGTGTTTCTACTAGCAGATTTTGCTTCATAATGATATATTAAGATGAGGATTAGAAGTGTTGCTGATTATGGAGAGATGTTGTTGAAGGTCTATTGTATGTTTATGCTCTCTCTTGATGTTCCTAATGAAGCATGTGTTGTTGAAAGAAAGTTTTGGCCTCCCCAAGTTGCTTAAGGGTTTATGGTGTAGGAAATTTCTTTGAAGTTTGTTTGAGAAAATGCTCTGCATTCCTCTGATGTTGAATATATGGTCTTGTGGTTTGGGATTTAAATTTTGTGTTATGTGGATGTTGCACTCCTATCTTTTCATGTCACCAGTGTTGTTGAGGAGATTTTTGTGAATTGCAAAAGGTTGGCAGTGTTGTTGGTTGTTTGGACTGGTCCAAAAAATGCTCCATATCTCTTTGCATTGATGTCTCTGCTCCTACGACCTGGTGAATGTATCCTCAAAATCCATGTAGTATCTCAATTCCTATTTCATGTGTTGAAGTGGTTTGCAAGTTGATTTGTTAATGTTATACCTCATGGTTGAGTATTTTGTGTTTCTAGGATGAAGTATTCTATTCCTGTTTGGTTTATGGTGGTTGTTAATGGCATGATTGTATGGAAAAAAGTTTTTGGAAGTGTTTTTGGATGTTCATGAAACATCCCCATATGATCTACACATTGATGATTTTCCTCTTTGGTGTTGTAATGTGTCTTGAGTTGGCTTTCTGGGTTATTCGTGGATATATGGCCAACAAGGCTTGTTCCTCTACTTGTGTTGCATGCTTGGGGGTTTGTGCCAACATTTTAAGATGTGTTATGATAGATTTGGTTCTTGATCTATCTTGGTTAGAACTGCCTTGAGAAAATTTAGTTAGAAGTATGTTTTTGGGTTGACTGGTTTTGTGCTTCATGTTTTATCTACACATTTCCTTGATGCCAACATAGGTTGATGTGTGCCAATGTGTGAATTTCTTTGGATCATATTGAAAGATGTAATAAGATTGTTTTTGGCCCTATCTATGCTTGGGATAGGACCGCAGTATGTTGTTGTAGCTGATTTGGTGAATTCATTATTTGTATTCTTTTTTGGTCAACCTAATTGATGTTTTAAGGTCTTGTGGTGGATATATATGTAAGAACATTTTGAATACAAGAAGTATGGAATTCTAAACAAGTGCGAAGAAGTGTGAATGTGGAATACATTGAATATCCAATAGAGTTAGTGCTATAGTATGAAGAGGAATAATCAGATGTGCTTGAACACCTTAGTCAACAAAGTGAATTATTGACAAATATTGTAATCTCTTATAAACTATATGTATCCTACTATGAGATAGTGAATTCATTAGGTCCTTGTATCTTTCCCCTAAAGTTGTGTTAGCTTTAGTTCAACAAGTCCTTTAGGTAAAAGCACAATAGTGTGTCACAATTTTGACAAAATAAATAGTTCCAAGCGAACTATTTTCTGCCGAAAGATATTCGATCGAGTGGTTTTTGGCTGAAACCATGCGGCACTGACATGGCAGGTACCTTTTCGACCAAAGAGGTTTCGATAGAATACGTCTAGCCAAAAATGTCAAAATAATGAGTGTATTTGGTATATATAGCTTGAAAATATCGAGCAATTTTCGGCCGAAACATGCTCGACCGAAACATACTTGGTCGAGCATGTCTAGTTGGCATCCTACTTGGCGGCCAACTCACCCTTTTTCATAATTTTCTGAAACATTCAACTTTGGCAGAGTATTTCTCTAGTCAAAATGATTTTTCTGCAAAAAAGAAAAATACTCTTTTGTAGAGCTTAGAGTGGTGAATCCAAATATATAATTTTTTTAATATTTTGATTAGTTTTAATATATTTTATTTTTAAAATAATGCAAGTAGGTTGTTAAAATAAAAAAAGAGGTTGATTAGAAATTAAAAAAAAAATAGTAAAACATATTTAAAAAAATTAAAAATTATATGGGGCACAAGAGGAGAGAGTTTTCTTCAAAAGGGTATAATTTTTTTTTTGAAAATGATTAAAAAAATTGACAATAGTTGATGTCCCATGAAAACTATCAAATTTTGACAAGTCTGACTTTAAAACGTTATTATGAGAAAAATATACATCAAAATTTGATTTTTTTTCCATGCACAAGACATTGAAGTTACCTATTTGGAGAAAAAAATTAGTGAGAAAAGAAGTTTTTTTCAATTTGTTTCTTGATGGCCCATGAAGTCACTCTTTTCTGAAATTTTCAGCATTCCAAAGTCCATCCTTAAATTGATAAAAACATAATGAAAACAATTTTTTTAAAAATTGAAAAATTACAGGAATAAATTTCATCAAAATTTCTACATTTCATTAGTTTACACCATTTTGAAATTCAAAACATAAATACCACTTTTATGTGGTCGAAGTTCAGAACTTTTTTTGCTGTTGGTCGATTCATTTATAAAGTGTGACACAGGTTTGTGCTTTCCCCTTTGTATCTTGTGCTGAGGTAGTGCACCTTGGTCTACAAGTCCTTTTTGGCAGTGAGCATTTATATTGTGAGTTAACTCTCACTGTGGTTTTCCCTCATTGGGTTTTCCACATAAACCTGGTGTCATCTTGTGGATGTGTGTTCTTGTCTCTTTTATCATTGTTGTTGATCTGATTAGAGTTAGAATTGCTATATCTTTGATTGTTGATGTTGTTGAAGTCTTATACTGTTATATCCTTCTCTGCTAATATTTTGTTTAAGAGTTTTGATTTGGTTCAGTGTTGAAAAGTTCAAGTTCCAAAAGGGCTTAAGTATTTGAGTAGAATGATTCATCCCCCCTCTCAGTCTCTTGGTGTGTTCAACAAAAATGGCGTTGAGAATCAATATGCTCATGTTCCTATTCTAATGGTCTTAAAGGCTTGGGCAATGATTTTTTGAGATGATGTGAGTGGTGGCAAGGTTGTTATGACTCTTGCCTTTCATTGAGACTTTTCCTGAAGATTGAAAACTGATTTTTAATTGCATTGAACAGTAATATATAGCCGTGGGTTTTTAGTTATATGTAAGACTTAGTCAATTATGTTCATGGTAGTTGGAAGAGCTACTCATACAATCATTTTTAACTGTATTCTTCACACCTTAAATGGTATGCAAGTCGTGGCAGTTTAATGGTTATTCGAGCCTCCAATCTAGGAAGCTAATTTTTATTTTAGAAAAAACATTTTAATGAGCAAAGGGATAATGGATTCGGGAAAAGGGAATAAGTATTTTTCTTTGTTGATTATTATTCTATCCATGATGAGAATTGTATTTAGAAAAATTGGACGTAGAAAGAAGGCAAAGTGTTTTGTGTGAGTTTGAATAAAGGTAGTAATTATTAAGGAGGTTTTATATCTACATATAGAGTGCCATTTTGGGTAAAAAGCTCGACTACTTCAAAAATCCAATTGCTCTTTTAACATAGTCCACTGGTATAAGACTAGAGTTGCATATTGTTAAAGCAAGAGATTGTACATGGAGGTTGAAAAGGACAATAGAACTAAGTATGAGTTGCAAAGTTTAAAGCAAGTGAATTTCAGTATAGAAGTTGGGATAATCTTTTCCAGGCATGGCTAAAACTCTTATTTTTCTTCTCTTCTTTAATATGATAAAATCTCATCTATATTTCTGAATTTAATTAATCTAGTGCAATATGCAAGTTTGTGGATGTTTTGGAATCACATAAGGAAGAGTATAAATATACACATATATTCTAGATTATTTATGCCTATTCATAAGGGAATATAAAAGATGATAAGAATTATAAATAATTAGTTGGCTAGGTTGAGTTCTCACACCAGTAAATATTTATTTAAATCAAACTAGATATATGAGATTTTGTGTTAAATTATAAGAGAGAGCCTAAAGGAAAAGCTTAGACTCTTTAAGCTGAGTTTTACCAAACAAACCAGCCTCTTAAATCGAATTAGAAAGGACTTGTAAATTGCTTGGAAATGGTATTTATTTCATTCAATAAGAGAACATCTTATATATTATTATTATCACTTCTTATATTGTATTTTTAATGCAAAGAATCTCTAAGAAACTCAAAGAGAGGTCTAAAACATAATAGAGAAGATTAAGTCTTTCTTATTATTCAAACTCCATGGATATTACATATTTGTCCAAGAGTCATTATTATTATTTATTAATTTGAAATCAAGTATCTCGAGCAGAGGACATTATGTTCTCATCATAAACCAAAGACCTTAAAAATAGGAGAGTAGATTACTCCATGTTGGCTATTTAAAGGACTTGAATGAGAGGTAGTTGCCCAGACCTAGAATGTTGTGAGCACATAACATGGGTATTCGAGTTAGAAATGCTAAACCTACTTAGTCAAATAATGGACTTTACTAAAGTCATCACTATTTGAAAGAGAATCTATTTGAGTAAGTTAACCATTGGGTCAAACTAATAATTGAGTTAGTCATAGGTCAGTAATATTTCCAAGTTGATTTAGAGGTGGGTGAAGTTACGACACCACTTCCTAAGAAAGTGGATGAATATATATTTCAAAACTTTGGCCAAAGTAAGTGCAAAAGTCTTCGCTTGCACTTGTCAGTTCACTATGCTCCAGGGTTGCATAACTTGTCAGTAGCGTCATAGTTAGTTAGAGAATGTCTATAGTTGTATGATCGTACCTGTTATGTAGGACACAACACTAGATACTCATATGGAAATACTAGAGGTTCCTATACTATGCTCTTTGTCAAAGGGTAGGGACACTTCCAGTTGGAAGGTGTGTGAGGGACTATCGGTCTGTGGTTGGAGGTAAAGCACTTGGGTGATGCTCTCCCTCTTGCAGATAACACATCGAGACTTATGAAATAGAAGAGTAATCTAGCTAAGGAAATCTTGACCTTGTTCTCATTTGAAAATTATGAAACTATTTATTTGATTATAAATATTATTTGATAACTGTATTTGAAAAGTTGTGTTTCATTTACATGATGTTTAGTTATGTTATTTCAAGTATGAAATGTTTTATGATTTCCTTTATGTAGAATGAAAATTTTGAAACTAGTAAAGAAAAAAATTACCTTTCTATTTTGAAGGAATTGAATTATTTACTTCATGTATTAAAACCTAGGTGAAAACTAAAAGAGTATGGTTAGAGATGTTACATATGGTATCTGAGCTACTAGGTTCAATACTTGGACCTATGGGCTCACTATGTAAGCTTAAATTCCAACATTAACAGTGGCTAATGTTTGGAAATTCTTGTGCCAAAATGGTGAGACTAAAGATGACTACTAGGAAATCTATAATTGGTAACGAACGATATCTCAAGGCCAAGAAGGAGTGAGAAGCTCTAACGAAAATCGTATAAGAAGAAAATGACCATAATGAGAGGGTATGGCTTGGTGACTCTGAAACCTTAACTGATGTTATAAAATTCATTAGGCAAGAGAATAAGCTGAAGGAGAAGGCATCCAAGACCATTGCACCTGATGAACCAGACCAACTATCTCTTTCTAGAAATATACCCCTTATGGGTAGGAAGGAAGGAATGGAAGTACACCTACAAGTGCCTCCACCTCCTGAAATCATAGTGATAGACTCTAAAAGTGAATAGTAAACCAAAAATTTATTTCCCCTATATACTATGAGTAGTCATTCTATTAAATAAGGATGTATTGTAATCCATAGTTATTAAAATAAAAAAAAATTGATTTTTTTTGGAAAAATCTCTCTTCTATTTTGATGAATGAATAATGAATTGCTTAAATGTTTATAATTGAATAAACAACTAGAGGAACTAATTGAATGTTAAAAATGAAAATTTCAAGTAGAGTAATAACTTTAGCATGGTTTGAACGAAGACCAACCCTAGAGGAATCTGAGAGGTGGGGCAACCCTTTGGAAAATCAAAATCCAGACTTGACCATATTCTAGCTATGCTCAATGAGGCAAGGGAAAGAATTTGTAACCTCAAGCAAGAGGTTAGGGGTAAAGGTAGGCTTGAGTATGAAGCAGCCTAGGAAGGTTAGGATGAGAACCGAAATGAACACACCACCTTGAGTGAGCATGGAGAAAAAAACTCAGAGTCAAGATTTGAGGTGGAGAATAAAAACCAATTGGCCCATGAGCTATCAAAGGCTATGAAGAAAGTTACACCTCCCAAATTTTAAGGAGTTTTGAGTGGAGATACTATAGAGGATGGCTTACAGAGATGGAAAAATCATGGTCAATAGAATATGCAAACTAGACAAGAGCGTAGATAGAGCAGTGTCTATTCGAAGCTAAGGTTGAACTTTCGAGTTTCTCAATGAAAGTAAATTTGTATGTAGCCCCCTTAGGATCTTTTGATGTCATTCTAGCGATAAATTGGTTATGGAAGCATAGGGATAAGGTAGACTACTTTTCTAAAACAATAGAATTTCTATACGACCTTGGGAACAAAGTGTATTTCCATGGTACTCCTAGTGAAGTTAAGTTAAGGAAAATATCATGTGTTCAATTGAAGAAGGCCAAGCATAAGGGATGTCAACTCTTTGCGATCAAAATGGAGAAAATGGATGATTACAAAGAGTTCATTTTCCAAAATGACTTAATGTATTATAAATCCTAGAAACTCCAAGGAGTGGAAGAAGAGGAACTTATGGAACAAGAATGAATAGACATGGAGAGGTATCATATTCTAAGGCATTTTGAGGATGTATTTCTAGATGAATTGCTTGGATTACCTCCCAAGAGAGATTTTGACTTCTCCATAGATATAGTTCCAAGATTTGAACCTATATCCAAGGCTCCTTATAGAATGACCACAATAGAGTTGATGGAGTGAAAGGCTCAGTTGCAGGAGTTGCTATCAAAAGGATTGATCAGACCTAGTGTATCACCCTAGGGAGTGCCAATGATCTTCGTTAAGAAGAAGGATGGTGTATACACTGTGCTTTTGTATAGATTATTTTATGCTTAACAAATTAACAATAAAGAATAAGTATCTATTTCCATGTATCGATGATCTCTTCAATCAAATGGGTGGGGAAAAAGTGTTTATAAAGATCAATCTGTGATCAGGTTACCATTAGTTAAGGCTTAAGGATGAAGATATCCACAAAAAATCCTTTAGAACAAGATATGGACATTATGAGTTCATAGTCCTACCTTTTGGACTAAAAAATACACCTGCAACATTCATGTACCTAATGAACAAAGTATTTTGAGACTACTTGGATAAGTTTGTTTTTGTGTTCCTAGACGACATTCTAATATATTATAAGAATGAGGAAGAACATCTCCAACACTTGTGGATTGTTCTCTAGCATCTAAGAGAACATACACTATTTGGTAAGATTTCAAAGTGTACCTTCTTATAGAAGAAAGTACAGTATTTGGGTCATGTAATTTCAGCAGAGGGAATTGTAGTAGACCCATCAAAGATCAAAGTCATACTAGAGTGGTCTGCACCAAAGAATGTGCATGAAGTCTGTAGTTTTATGGGTTTGGTTGGGTATTATAGAAATTTTGTGGCTAGCTTTTTTAAAATAGATTTCCCCATTACTTCTTTGCAAAGGAAAGGAAAAAGGTTTGAATGGTCAAAAAAATGTCAGGAGGCATTTGGCCAATTAAAGGAGAAGTTAACTACGACTCTAATTCTAAAGGTACTAGATCCAAGAGGTCATTTTTTGGTCATCACTGATGCCTCATGAGAAGGATTAGGTGGATTACTTTTGCAAGAAGGGTGAGTGATCGCATATGAGTCTAGGAAATTAAATACTTGTGAATAAAACTATGCTCCACATGATCTTGAGCTAGCAATAGTTGTTCATGCATTACAAATGTGGAGGCATTATTTACTTGGGAACCTTTTGAGTTAAAGATAGACCATCATGGTCTAAAGTATTTGTTTACCCAACCAAATCTAAATGCTCATCAAAGGAGATGGCTTGAGCTAATATCCAACTATGATTTTGAAATCAATTAATAAATGGCAAAGAAAATTGATTTGTGAATGCCCTAAGTCGAAGGAGGTATATCTCCTTGATGATATATATTCATTCTGATTTCAAGAATCGAGTGTTGCATAAGTCCAAGGGAGATGAATACTATGAGAAATTAAAACAAGCTCTCATGGACAATCCTCAAGATTCAAGGTATGATGGGTTTCATTTTGAACCAGATGGACTACTAAGATTCAGAGGAAGGATGTATGTACCAGAATCTGAGGAGTTAAGGAATATAGTGTGGAAAGAGGTTCATTATGCACCATATTTAGGACATCCTGGAGTGACAAACTTTTGGCTAATGTGAAACCAGTATGTTTCTAGAAAGGAATGAAGAGATATGTTGCAAGGTTTGGAGCAAGTTGTATAGAATGATAGAGGGTGAAAGTAGAACATCATCACTCATCAGGACTTTTATATCCTCATGAAATTCCTGAGAGGAAGTGGCAGATCATTAGTATGGATTTTGTACAAGGTCTTCTAATGTCAAAGAATAGGCATAATTCTATATTGGCAATGGTGGATAGACTCACCAAGGTAGCCCATTTCATACTAGAAAATTTGATAGATGGGGCACCAATCATAGCTTACAAATTCATGTAGGAAGTGTTTAGGTTGCATAGTGTTCCTAAGAAGATTATCTCAGATAGAGATACACGTGTAATGTCAAGGTTTTGGAAAACCCTATTCTCCTCACCTAGAACTCAATTGAACATAAGTTCAACATATCACCCTGAGATAGATGGTTAGATAGAAAGGGTAAACCAAGTGTTGGAAGATCTATTGAGAATGTATTACATCCAGATCAGTAATACAAGTGGGAAGATTACTTACCACTGGTAGAATTTTCTTATAACAATTTTTATCATTTTGCTATCAAGATGGTTCAAATTGAAGTGTTATGTGGAAGAAAGTGTTGAACTCCTATAAGCTGGGATAAGCTAGAAGATAGGATTAGCCTTGGTCTAGAAATGCTATAAAAAATGGAGGAACAAATCATGTTGATCAATAAAAGGCAAGTAGAAGTGAGTGATAGGAAAAAAAGTTATGTTGATGTTAAGCATGTACTAAGACGTTTCTCAGTAGGGGAAAAAGTCTTGCTCAGAGTCAAACCACAAAAGAGTTCAATTAATTTTGGAAAGTCATCCAAACTAGCTCCTCATTATGTGGGTCCCTTCGAAGTTCTCAAAGAAGTTAACCCAATTGCATATATAATTTCTCTATCGCCAGCTCTTGCCAAGATGCATAACGTCTTTCATGTATCATACCTTAAGAAATATATACTAGGTGGTAATCATATTATTGAATGAAAATAATTATGGGTACAAGACCCAGGAGTGGTAATGATCAAGCCTCTCAGAGTGCTCAAAATGTCCAGGCTCCACCTGTGTAACAAAGAGTTCCTTCAATCCAAGGTCCAGTGGGACCAATATGCAGAAGACACTACTACATGGGAGGATTACAAAGATATTAAACAAAGATTTCCACATCTTGTTCATGCTTTTGAAAAATCTTAAGAAACAACTTTTGTTATTGTTTTATGTTTTGATACTTTGAATCATTGGGGACGATAATTTTTATGGGGGAGGATATGTTACAACCCATTGTTGATCTATCAAATTACTTTAACCTTTATGTTTAAATACATTTTTAATGTATGATAATGTCATTATGGTATTTAACAATTGAATGAGATTTATGTAAATGTAATGTGATGAATTTGATTTTAAATGATTATATGATTCTTAAAAAGATTATGTTTTATATGTAATCAACTAACTATGTGGGGGACGCCATGCTGGGTGGGCTAGGGTTTGCGTCTAGCTACAGGTCGTGGCATGCATGCTATTTGATGTGTTGGCACTCTCAAATTTTGCAAATTTGAGATGCCTATTTCAAAATTTTGCCTCTGCACTCTCAGAAGTGCACTTGAGGAATCTTCCTGAACGACCTACTTTGGAGGGTCACAATTTGATGCTCGTTGATTTTGGTGCAAAATCCATTTGCAGACACACTCATGTGTCCTATGTGAGTAGGCATGTCAATTTTAAGCTTCCCACGATGATTTTTATCAGGGTTTTGAAATTTGAAGCCGAAGAGTTTTGTCACAGTTTAGTTGTTTGCCAACGTTTAGTTCTGCAAAGTTTCCTCCCATTTGAGCTTGCATTTTGCAATTGGTTGAAGGTCATGTCAGAATGATTATTGCTCTATATTCTCCATACCAAAATGAGCTCACGTGTCAATTTTCAAGGCCTTACGAGTTGATTTGCTATTTTTAGCAGATAAAAACCAAATGGAATTTCTTCAGTTTTGCATTGAAACCTTTCTGAGTAGCCAACTTTGAGCATCAACAACTTTTGATGGGTGATGTTTCAAGTTAATTCCTCTTGCACACATGTTCAGTGTACCAAAGTGATCCACTGTGTCAAATTACAGCTTCCCAAGAGCTGATTTGATATTTTTGCAACGAGGTGATTTCATCAATATCAACTGGTTCTGAACAGCTACATTTGCAGAAAGGTCCAAGAGGGAAACTTTGCCAGTTAATAACTTTTTCCTCATGATTGATTCCTCTGATCTATCTTTTGCATTGTATTCTCGGGAGGAATTTATGCATGCCTGCAAGTTTTTATAGATTCACGAGGTCGTTTGCCTAGTTTTCAGAGGCGATTCCAGATCCCACCTGGCTAGTTTCACCATTTTCCAAATGTGCCTGAAAGTGAGTTTTAAAGAGGACCCAGTTCATGTTTTCAATTTCTAATGCATTCAAAAGCTACCTAAAGTCAATCTGAGCATGAAAGTTGTATGAAAACGAAAAAAAATTAGCTGGGCCCACATGGGGTCCCAGCATGCTTTGCACGGCTATGAGGTTGAAATGCTTCCTACTGATCATGAGAGCATTGGTGAAAAGGGAAGATCAAAACCATCATTCAATTATAAATAGACAAGCATCATATTCCCATAATGGTACAATGAAATACAGTGTTGACCATGATATGTATGGCATGGGGTTGAAAAGTTGTATAGGTTTGCTATGTCTAGTAAAGAAAGTGATTTAGGTTTGGAATGAGATCCAACTAAATCTAGTTTGGATTAAGGGTGCACTTAAAGAGGATAAAGCTTACCAAGTATTTATGCATGATTGGCAATGTGGAAGAGCATCCAATGTGGAGTATGGGCAGATGATATGCTTGATAAAATACCTCTATAACTTCAAAGCAAGTTGTATGCAAAGAGTGTAGAAACAACAGGCCACGTATCAGTAACAATGGCCACCAAGCATCAGTGTAGTGAGTCCTCTGGATGGTTCAAAGCAACAACTTGAGTTGCCATAGAATAAAGTCACAAGACTATTTAATCTTGCTTGTGTTTGAGTAGCATGTAATACTTAAAGGCTTGAACCTTGCTTTAAACTGATGGCGCCAAATGCAGGGGATTAAGGAGTTTAGTTTGGGAGCCATAGAATAAGCTACAGGTAGAAGGCTGCATTCACAAGTGGAAAGGATGGTAAGACATTGTTGTGCAAACTAAGAAGAGACCACATGATATCTAAATAACGCAATGGACAACCATCATAGCATAAAGTGTAGACATCCATCAAAGCATATAAGATAAAGGAGCCTCAGAAATCTCAAAGAAAAAATGGATTTGGTGAAAACATTAAAAAAAAAAAACTTCAAAGCAAATGCAATGGTTGCCATACAGAATAGAGTAGCGCTAGCAATGATAAACAAATGTGTTGAAAAAGATTTAGAAACTTAAAAGCACGTGCATTGAGTGAGGGGCGCGCCCAAAGGGATGAGAGATAAGCCCGCATAATGTAATGGGACACCATAGAAGTTAGGGCTGTACATCATAGAAATGTTGAGAGGAGCTTCAGAAACCTTTTGAGAAGCCAACACCATTAGAGCATGGAAACAAATGCATCACGGTGCACCATTATGTATTTGCTGGCGAATATATCAAAAGTTGTGTATGCAGAAAGAATGCATGGAAGAGTGTTGGTTATGGTTTTTTCCATAGAACAGAGGCCTGAACTATGGAAGGAGGCCCGTGAATCACCATTTGAAGAGCTCAAAATCTGCAGTAAAGGAAAGGCTCGAAGGCCTTATTGGAAAAATACAATATGGAACACTTCCTTGCATATCAACAAAAAATGAGGTAGGTTGAGAATGCTTTGAGAAATATTCAAACAAATGTGGCCACCATGACTCTCTAGATGCAGATGAAATTGCAGACAAATGCCGTGAATAATGAAATTAGGGAAAAATATGGAGAAACAGACTAAAGGAGATCCAATGGCAGAAGATGAAGATCAAAAAGCAGCGAGATCTCCACCATCGCTCACTATCTCGCGGTTCACGGGTTAACATCCGCGAAATTGCGGGCTTGTGATGTGTGGCAGTGTGGGCCCGGACAACTTAAAGGGCGCGGGCGTAAATTCATTTGCCGATGGATTTATCAAAGAGGACCTCATTTAATAAGGGAAAAATATTTAAAAGCTCAAAACGGTGAATGTTGCCCGATAAAACATAAAGGGAAAGTGGGCCCGGCGGTGAATTTGATTTTTTAATAGCCATTTGTTTTAAATGTTAAGGGGGTAAATATTTTGAATGAGCCCGAGAGTGAAATATTTAATAATTCACCATAAAGTGAAAAGCTAAAGAATTGAATGTGCACGGGGAAGTTATATGGGAGAGTGAATTAAATATTCACTAAAATGTTATATGCAGCACCACATAGGTAAAAGAGTAAAAGCGACATGGACATAAATTGACCCAAACCTGGCACGTGAAATGCATGAGTAAAGTGAATAAAATATTCACTTCTTTATTTTACCATGAAATAATAAAATGAAATCAAGCATAAGTATTAAAGTTGGAAAACTTTAATAAAGTGAAGGTAAAATATAAAGAGAATGTGAAAGTATAGTCTGCAGCAAACAAAGAAAAGAGCTGAAACAAAACTTTCACAGGAGTAGAGGTATTTCTCAATTGTTGATAAACGGTGAATTTCTCCACATGGGAAAGTTTTTTGTTGCAGGACAACTAACAACAAAGGAAAATGATGAAGCAAATTCATTTACAGAGAGATGAGAGATGCTTGGAGCAGTTTGTTGATCGACGGTGGATTGAGTTTCCAGATGACATCTATGGATCAGATTGATTTTAGGGCTTCTTCTGGATTCTTCTCTTCTTCTTCTTCTTCTCTTCTCTTCTCAATATAGGGAGAGAGATTAACTTCTGGTTCTGGGGTTTTTTGTATGAGGCTGGGTAGATAGAGAATTGAAAATTCTGAGTCATATTGAGTCTGTAAGCTGTAATTTATGTTTTTATGAGCAAATACAACCAGTTTATGCAAATAAATCATGAAAGTGTGTGCACATTCATGAATATCTTCAAATTTTCTCCATACTTGTACAGTTTAATCATATGAATTCAATAATGCAAAGTATCTTTGAGTTTGTCATCTCAAATTTCATGAGATTGTGTTATTTGTTTATGGGTCTATTTCAAGGAAACGTTTAAATGCTTTGAGTAGATAACAGTGATTTCAAGTGTGCAGGTTGGATTGGGTAAGGAGAGTTTGATTGATAATAGGAGTGGGATTGTTGGTGTAAGGCACTAACAGTTGATGCAAGGCATTAATAATTTAAATCCATTGGTTGAGTGTTATTTGTTGATGAATTCTTTTTATGTGTTTGACTCCATGGCCCAGAATTAGGCACCAGTTTATCTTGTAGCTTAGTGCACCTCAGAAACAATCTTCAAAATTAAAAATCATCTTAAATCCCTGTGTGTTATAGTGTTGTGGTTATCTCATGCTCCAAATAGTTGATATTACTGATGAACAACCAATTCTATTCAGTATTATCCTATTATGTTGAGCTATTAAATGAGATTATCTGTTGTTGTTAAGGGATCACCCTCCTGGGTCTTGTAGAGTCCGAAGTGTAGGAGGATTTTTAAAGTCCTTGTCAGTTGGTCCAAGTCCTTCGAGCTGCCCTTGATTGGAATTGGAAATTCCATAGGTAGATTAGAAGACCATCCTGGTTAACAACATAAAAAAGAACCAACATGATGGATTGTGCATGCTTCTTCCCAGTTTGTGTAATGTTTTGGAGGTCCATTTGGGGGTGTTTATTGTGTGGGGGGTGTTCCTTATCCTTTTTTTTTGTAGGTGAAGCCATTGGTGTTGTGTACAAATGTTGTTGAGAGTTAGTTGTTTGCATATCTATTGTGTGGGGTTTTTTTTTTTTGTTTCTTGGTAGTGTGTTGAAGCTTGGTGGGTTTGTTTCCTTCCTTTAAGCTCTTTCTTTTAGATTTTTTTTCTCTAGTGGGATGGATCATGTTGATCCATCTCCCCCTTTACATGTAAAAGTTATGGGGTCCCATAGTAATATTCTTGTTGGTGATGATTCTTCTTCTTCGAGGGCTTTACCCAAGCTCAAAAAAGTGAATGGGTGTTTGGAGAGATGCCTTGAGCATCATGTTTTGGTGATCCAACTAGAGTCTATTTTAGAGGATGTTGCCTATTGGAGAAATCATGTGTTGATTTGTAAATTCATAGGGATTCATCTCTCATTGTGAGTCTTAGAATCTAGGACCTGGAAGGTTTGGAATTCCAAGGGTGATATGGAGATAAAGGTGGTTGCCAAAAATTATTTCATTGTTGTGTTCTCATGCATAGCAGATCAAATGAAGGCTTTTGAAGGTGGACCTTAGCTTTTTAATCAAGTTGGTATCTTCATGAAATCCTAACATGTGGGCTTCAATTTGATGGAGGAGCTCCCTACATAGGTTCTTGTCTGGGTTTGTCTCCCTCGTCTCCCGCTGGAGTTTTAGCGTAGTGACATCCTGCATATGATTGCTTTGCTTCTTGGCAAGCCAGTTGGCCTGACTCAACAGACTCTGGACCAAAAGGTACTTTCTTATGGTTGTGTTTATGCTGAAATAGATTTAAATGACCCTTTTCCAAATTCTCTGGAATTATGTCTTAGTTCAAGCTCTTGGTTTCAATAGTGGACTATGAAACCCTCTTGTTTAGATGTTTTTGTCATGAGTATGGACACTTGCAAAGAAATTGTTCTCAACTCAATCAGGTGACTAGGTTAGCAAGCTCTTCTGCCAGCTCAAATCCTAAGAATGATAGCTCCTATGGTTGTTGATGGTGTGAACAAGGAGGGATTCATCTTGGTTAAGCCTTGAAATAAAGGGCATGGCTTGAAAAGAACCTTGAAGGATAGGAAATATAATGGGTTTTTTAATCAATTTGATGCTTTAGAGGACTTGGCCCAAGAATAGGGAATTGTGGTTGAGCTTTCTACTGGGGTTGGGTCTTTGGGGGTGGATTTGTCATGGGATAAAGGGATTGACTCTTTGTGATCACCTTTGGGGGAAGCACAAATTGAGCACATGACTATGGATATGCCATCTCAAATTTTTGTTGAACCTATTCCAAGTGGGTCTTTGGTCTTGTAGGGATTGATACCTTGGTGGACTCAGTTCCTTCTCAAGCAAGGGAAGATCTAGATGCTAGTAAGAATAGTGGGACCCCACAGGTTTTGGGTCTGTAGTTAAAATCTCTTAAAAAGGGGTCTTTGGAGAAAGCTTCTAAGGTAGGTTAGAAAAAGGACCTGGAGAAGGTTAAATTGATTGGGGAGAATTTGGTGGATTCAGGGTTAGTGAGGACCATTAACTCTCACTTTTCTTACTCAAAATTGATTTTTATTTCATGGAATGTGAGGGGTATGAATAACATCCCTCGACAAAAAGCTATTTGTGAAGGGTTTGATCATTGGTTGATTAAGCTATATGTTATTTCTTAGAACCTGTCCTTTAAGTTCTAGGTAATGTGGTTGTAGGATCCCTCTCTTCATGATCTTATGAATGGATGGTGGCTTCAAAGGAAACTTGATCATGGTAGGGCTATGTATTCCTTTTCCAAAAGATTACATTACGTAAAGTACACACTCAAGAGGTGGAATAGGAAATGCTTTAACAACCTTCACTTCAATAAATTTTTGACTCAAGTTGGGCTTGACACTATTACTCATTAGATACAAGATCATGGTCTTTTTCGACTCAAGCTGGGCTTGACACTATTACTCATCAAATACAAGATCATGGTCTTACTGATGATTTACTTAGGAAGAAGGTTATTGCAATCAAGGATCTTGAAGAATGGGAGTTGTGGGAGGAGATCTTCCAGAAGTAGAAGTCTCATGTGGATTGGCTTTAGGAAGGATATCATAATATTGCCTTTTTCCATAACTCTGTTAAGGTTACGTGGATTGGGGGTATCATCCCCTCTTTGGTGTCACCGAACGGTGTGTTGCTTTCTTCTAAGGGGGAGATTTCTAGGGAAGCCTCTCGTTTCTTTTTAGGGTTGTTCATTGAGGATGTTATCCCTACGTGTGGTAAGGAGAATCTTATTTTGGATTATATACCCCCCTTAGTTTCTAATGAGATGAATGCATACCTCATGCACCCTATTTCATTGTCTGAGTTGGAAAAGGTAGTGTTCCAAATGAAAAATGGGAAAGCCCCAGGTTCGAATGACTTTCCTATTGAATTCTTTCAGGAGTTTTGGGGAATTATCAATTTGGATCTTCTCAAGGTTTTCCAGGAGTTGTATAGCAACAACCAAATGTTGCATGCTTTGAACTCTACTTTTTTGGCTCTTATTCCTAAGAAGGAAGGAGCTAACTACTTGGATCACTTCAAACCTATTGCTCTTTGTAATTTGGTTTATAAGATTATTACTAAATTGATTGCTGAGAGATTAACACCTTGGCTCCACTCTTTGATTTTTGAAGAACAAGGTGGCTTCATTGTTGGGAGACAAATTCTCAATGGGGTTGTGATTGCTACTGAGGCTATTCACTCTATGGTGACTTCCAAGAAGAAATTAGTGTTCATAAAAATTGATATGGCTAAGGCTTATGGAAGGGTTAGATGGCCCTTCTTGCAAAAAATTCTCCAGGCTTTTGGGTTTGGAAAAGCGTTGATTGACCGGGTCATGAGTTGTGTTACTTCTTCCTCCTTTTTAGTGCTTATTAATGGTGAGCTGTCAGATTTTTTTGGTGCTTCTAAGGGTCTTCACCAAGGGCATCCTCTTTCTCCTTGCCTATTCATTATTATGGTTGAGGGCTTGGGAAGGTTTATCAGGTCTCGGGTTAATCAAGGATTGCTTCGAGGTTGGTGTTGGGGTGGTAGGGCGCCTCCTCACTCTCACTTGTAGTTTTTTCATGATACTACTTTGATGGGTATGGCTAAGATTTAGGAAGCTATGAATTTGAGGAAGACTTTGGATATCTACTTGGTTGCCTCAGGTTAGAGGATCAATGAGAATAAGTCTTCAATTTTATTCTTCAATACTCCTCGTCTTATTCATAATAGGATTGCTCAGATTCTTTGGTTTTAGATTGGCTCTCTCCCATGTCTTATCTTGGGATTCCCATTTCGGTGGGGTCTCATCTCCAGGATCTTTAGCAGGTTGTCATGGATAAGTTTTGTTGGAAGGTTAGTCATTGGAATTTTTCGTGGCTTTCGTGGGAAGGTCGTGTGACTCTTTTGAAGTCAATTGTCCAAGCTCTTCCTATTTATAGGTGCTTTATGCAGGTTGCTCCCTCATGCTTTGTTAAGGAATTTGATGCCCTTTCCCGTCAATTTCTTTGGATTGGTAATTTATCTTTTTTGAAATGAAGCCTTGTGAAGTGGGACTCTATGTGCAAGCCGAAATAGGAGGGTGGCCTTGAGCTCAAGCTTGTGGGTTTGAGTGGTCAAGTTTTAGCTGCCAAGTTATACTGGCATTGGTGCACTTTTCAAGACCAAGATTGGGCTAGAATTCTCACTCTTAAGTATCTTTCAAGGGTGAGCTCTATTGAGATCCCTCAGTATTGCCTCTCTGGGAAGAGATCTATGATTTGGGATACCCTCAAAAGAGGGGCTCAACTTATCAAGAATGGCCTCTTTTGGATTTGTAACAGAGGGTCTGATGCCCTCTTTTGGTATGATTCATGGGATGGGCACCCCCCATCCTAGCTATACATTCCCTCATCTTCAATCCCTTTGTGACAATTTTCTTGCTGATGGTTGGAGTAAGGTGGAGGAATTTAAAATGGTTCATGCTCTTGGGAAAATGAAGGTGTGGCGTTGGAAGGATCTGCATGAATGGTCGTTGGGTGGTACTGAGGAGGCTCATCATGAGCTTGCTAGGATTTTGGCTAGCATGCTTTGTAATTCCCTTCTGGGGAGGGATATCTTGACCTAGGGCCTTGATCCAAAGGGAAAATTTTATGTTGCCTCAGGATGTTTGGAGCTGGACAGATAGGTTTATGGGAGGGTTGGCATGCCTTGATGGAAGTAGGTTTGGAACAAATTTTCTTGGCCTAAATGTAATTTCTTCTTATGGATGGTGGTCCAAAATCATTTCCTTACTTGGGACAATTTGTGAAAGGTTTTCAAGGCCCTTCTATCTGTTTCTTGTGTAGGAGTTGTGAGGAGGATTCTCCTCACTTGTTCTTCCAATGCCCTTTTGCTCATGGAATTTGGTATCTCTGGTGGGAGGCTTGGAAACATGCTTTCATTCATGCCACTTCTTTGGTTGAGCTCTAGGACAGTATGGGTTATCCTCTTGCTTAGACCTCATTCCTTAAGATTGCCTAGATTATCGGCCCCACTTTTATTATCTAGAATTTATGGTTGGAAAGGAATCAAAGGAATTTTCAAGGTGTGCATATGGTGCCAATTTAGTTATGGAAAAAATTCTTAGTAGGCTTCAAGAGACCATTTCTGAAAAATGTGATTTGTCTGATACTATGATTCATAGTGATATGGATATCATAAGGAACTTGAAGTTGGAGGTTGGTGGGATGGTTCCCCTCTTGGTTGCAGGCCTCGCCATACCAAGTAGAAAATTCAGCAAGAGGGTAAGTGGGCTCCCCCACCCAGTGGCTTCCTAAAGGTGAATACTAATGGTTCCTATAGGGGGAATCCAAGGCATGCGGAGATTGGTGGTATTGACAGAGATAGTGGAGGTAGTACTTATTTTCTCTTTTTTGTGTACAAATGGCAGCAAACCAATAAACTTATGGAGGCCCTTGCTATTCTTCATGTGGTGGAGAGAGGGTTCTCCCTCAGATGGAGACAAATTATTTGTGAATCTGATTCACAAATTGTTGTGGATATGTTAAATGGGCAGAGGTTGGAAGGAGCTAGTTGACAATTGGCTATGGTGGTTAGGAAGGTTTTGAGCCTATGTAGCTCTTTGGAGTTAATCTCTTTTTGTCATATTCCTAGGGAGTGGAAAAGAGTGACAGATTACTTGGCCAAGTGGGCTTCAAAGCATGAGGGATGGGGTGTTAGGGAATGGGGCATTTTTCCTCTGAATTATGCAGTGACTTTGGAAAAGGTGATTTTGGGGGACAGGGCTATGTAATGGTCTCTTTTTGGGGTTCCCTTGGGGGGCGTTGGTTGTATCTTGGGTTTTTATGCACTTCTTCTTGATTTTCTAATAATTTTTTACCCCTCTTTTTATTAAAAAATATCATATAACTATGTGATATTGCTCTAAGTGAAATACAAGAATGTTCATGCCCTCCTAAGGGGGAGGGAGAGTATCACCCAAGAGAGGAGTTGGTATATGGATCATTTGGTATTACTATTTGAGTTGATGCACACACACTCAAGTTATCTAGAAAACTCGTCAGGTCAGTTCAAAGATCAATTTGGTAAGTCTTAAACCTGAGTTGGTAGGTTAAGCGTCTTTAGGGAAAATAAAACCCTATTGTTAAAGATTCTCTTAAATCATCAAATTAAATTGACTTCTAAGATCTTTTGAAAATACTAAATATCATAATATATATGTGTGTGTGTAAAGAGTAAATGCATATATGTATGTTTGTATATATAGATATACATAGATACGATATAACCATAATATTTATGTATGTTCATATATATATATATATATTTGTGTACATATATGATGTAAGAAAATATATATATAATAAGTGGTTGCATATGAGATGCCATATTAATATGGTAATAAATATCTCTCATCATAAGTCATGAATTCCTAGCCGATTTATAAGGCTTTTGAAGAGATTTTAAAAAGTTATTATGGCACCATAATATAGCGCTAGATTGGGCATCTTTGAACAGTTTGGTAAGCCACATAGGTGGTTGTACAACTGCACATTAAAGTTTAAATTTAAACCACATAAAGTGGTGTTGAGAATCAATTTGCACATGTTCCTATTTTGAAGGACTTCAAGACTTGGACGATGATTTTTTGAGATGCTGCAAGTGGTGGCAAGGCTGTTATGAGTCATGCTTTTCATTGAGAATTTCCCTGAAGATTGCAAACTGATTATTAATTGTAGGCTATTGAACAAAAATATGTAGCCTTGGGTTTTTAGCTATGTGTAAGACTTAGTCAACGTTGGTCGTGGCAGTTAGAAGAGTTGCTCATATGATCATTTTTAATTGTATTCTTTACGCCTTGAATGGTTATTAGAGCCTCCAATATAGGCATCTAATTTCTATTTTAGGTAAAACCTTTTAATGAGTAGAGGGATAACAGATTCGAGAAAAAGAAATGAATGTTTTTCTTTGTTGATTATTATTCTATCCATCATGAGAATTTTATTTAGAAAATTTGGGCGTAGAAAGAAGCAAAGTGTTGTGCGTGAGTTTGAAGAAAGGTAGTAATTATTAAGGAGGTTTTATATCTGCATACAAAGCACAATTTTTGGTAAAAATATCAACTGCTTCAGAAATTTTTGGTATTCTATCCACTAGTATAAGACTAGAGTTGCAGACTGTTAAAGCAAGAGACTTTTTGTGGAGGTTGAAAAGGACAGTAGAACTGAGTTTAAAGCAAGTGAATTTCAGTATAGAAGCCAGGATAATCTTTTCTAGGTATGGCTAAAACTCTTCTTTTTCTTCTCTTCTTTAATCTGATAAAAGCTCATCTATATTTTTGAATTTAGTTGAGCCAATGCAATATGCAAGTTTGTGGCTATTTTGGAATCACATAAGGAAAAGTATAAATATACACATACATTCTATATTATTTATGCATGTTCATAAGGGAATATAAAAGATGATAAGAAGTATAAATAACTAGTTGGTTAGGTTGATTTCTTACACCAATAAACGTTTAGTTAAATCAAACTAGATATATGAGATATTGTGTTAAATTATAAGAGAGATCCTAAAGGAAAAAGTTAGACTCTCTAAGCTGAGTTTTACCAAACAAACCAACCTCTTAAAGTTAGAATCTATTTGAGTAAGTTAACCTTTGCGTCAAACCAATAATAGAGTTAACCATAGGTTAGTAAGATTTCCAAGTCGAGTTATAGGTGGGTGAACTTATGACACCGTTGGCTAAGAAATTGGATGAATATATATTTCAAAACTTTGGCCAAAGTAAGTGCAAAAGTCTCTACTTGCACTTGTCAATTCATTGTGCTCCAGGGTTGTATAACTTGTTGGTAGCATCATACTTAGTTAGAGAATGTCTATAGTTGTATGACTGTACTTGTTATGTAGGACACAACACTAGATACTCAGATGGAAATACTAGAGGCTCCTATACTATTCTTTTCATCAAAGGGCAGGGCCACTTCCAGTTGGAAGGTGTGCGGGGGACCGTTGGTCTTTGGTTGGAGGTAAAGCACTTGGGTGATACTCTCCCTCTTGTAGATGACATGCTAAGACTTGTGAAATAGATGAGTAACTCAACTAAGGATATCCTGACCTTGCTCTCATTTATAAATTATGAAATTGTTTATTTGATTATAAATCTTATTTTCTAAAGTTATATTTGAAAAGATGTGTTTCATTTACATGATGTTTAGTTATGTTATTTCAAGTATGAAATTTTATATGATTTCCTTTATGCATAACGCAAATTGTGAAACTAGAAAAGAAAAATTTAACCTTCATGTTTTGAAGGCATTGAAATAATTACTTCATGTATTAAAATCTAGGTGAAAACTAAAAGAGTATGGTTAGAGATGTTACAAAGTTTCTTTGCTTAGAACTAAGGTTTCAATGCCACACGATCAAATATTATGCAACATCAGTGTGTTTTTTATTGAGGTGTCCAAAAAGGCCCCAAAATGAAGGCTTTGATTCACAAATGATAGCTCAAACGCTCAATTGAATGCTCAAAGATAATCAATGCTCTAAAATGATTATCAATGAATTTAAATTAAGGATATAAGGCTTATTTTATAGAATTCAAGAAGGTTTGATCAATAGTGGAGATCAGAGGAATTAGATCAATGGTAGAGATCAAATCAAGAGATCAATGATCAAGATTGAATGAGAGGTTTAGTTAACTAAACTCCATCCCTTGATTTAAGGAATAATTTTTAAGATATTTATGAGGGGAAGATATTTTGAAAAGGGAATACTCCATTTTTGAAAATAGAATATATCATGTGTAAGTTGGAGAAAAATTAGATAATTAAATAATTAAGAAAATTATTTAATTGTGAGAGAAAAATCAGCTAATTAAATAATTAAGAAAATTATTTAATTGTGAGAGAAAAATTAGCTAATTAAATAATTACAAATTTTTTTAATTATGTGGGATGAGAGGAAATTAGGATTTTTAATTAAATTATTAAAAATTATTCAATCATGTGGGTTTGAAGAAAATTAGTACTTAATTAAATAATAAAAATTATTTAATTAAAGTAGAGGGGGGGAATTTGAATTTAATTAAATAATTCAAAATTATTTGATTAAGGTGAATTAGAGGGAAAATGATGAATTAATCAAATAATTTTAATTATTCAATCAATGAGGAAATTTTTTAATTTAATCAAATAATTATAAATTATTTAATTAAAATTGATGAATTAGGAGATAATGAGGAAATGATGAAAAAGGGTGAATTAGGAATGTGTGATATGTTCTAACAATTTTAGGTGTCTACATTTTGTGCCTCTTTGAGAGAATGTACACGTTGCGATGTTTCAAAGACATGATGTTGATTTGGAAATATTTAGGAAAAAAAATTGATGCCCCAATGGACAAAGGAATGATGGGAGGACAGTAGGTTACTCCCTCGAGAGGTTGGCCAAAAAAATTAATTTTGGAGTCAAGCTCATGGCAGGATGACGAGATAGGTTTGGTGAAGAAACGAAGGAAAAACCAAGCCCTAGGTAATGAGGAAATTGATCAAGAAGATTGGAAAAGGAAAGAAATGGAATGAAGGGGGTGGGAGGGACGAAATCTAGGGTTTTAGAGTCTATAAATAGGCCCTTGGGGATCATTTTCACCTCATTTTCATTCTTAGAGTCCGTTGTTTTTAGAGCCTAGAGTGAGTTTTTGGTGTTGAGTTGTTGTAGAGATGGCACTCGTTCCTTGAGATACACACCACACACACTGTGTCTGTTAGTTTTAGTGGCCCGCCAGAGTAGATCCCTCGGTATGTATCTAACCCTTTCATAGTTAGGTGTAGGTCTAGCTGCAATAAATGCTAGGTCTAGGGAGTTAATCAAACACATTGATCTAGGATTAGTTCTTTTGAAACCCATCACAATGCATTTGAAACTCGATATGACACTTTTGGTTTTATGTGATGTGTTTGCAAAACCAAGTCACTTTCAAAAATTGGTTCGCTTCTAATTGAGATAAAGCGACACATTTGCAAAACGGTTCACTTTTGAAATGGTACAATGACACTTTTGAAAAAGAGTTCGCTTATGACTATGACAAAATGACACTTTTGCAAAAAGTTCACTTTTGATTTAGGGATTTGTAGAGAGATATTTCTCAAAAAAATGGCAAATTGACGTTGTGGGTGTTATGCTTGTGGGCTATACTCAATCCTATCTTGTTGAGGGAGTGACGACCTCAAGTATTAGAATGGATGGCCCATCTGAGTGAGCTAGATGCAAAGTTCCTGGAGGCCATAAGATTGTTTTACATTACATGCATGTTGGAGAGATTCAAGCTCATCGAGCTTTTATGACTACCACAGTGGAGAGATGGTATTTTGAGACATCCTCTTTTAGGCTACCTATTGGCGAGGCCACCATCACTCTCGAGGATGTGTGGCACAGCCCAAGGATTCCCATCGAGGGAGCTAGGGTCACATATGATCCTGATTCTAGCATTGAGGCATTGGAGTGGGTTCTTCTCAATGATGACTTAGACATTGATGACAGACAATTGATCTGCAATAGTATATCGTTGTTATAGATGACATCATTTTAGTGGTAGCATGGCTTATCTACAAGTATATCATTCTTGGTCGATGATCTAGTGGATTTTCAATTGGATGGGGTCAATTTTTTGAGAGGATGTTATAAGATGGTCAAGTATATGCATGGGGACCATGCATTCTGGCTCATTTGTACCATGATATGTATTAGGAGGTCAGCTACTAGTCTATCTATAGGTGCTACACTACTTCACATCTGAGTGTGGGAGCATATAGCTATCACAAGACCCATTGAAGAGGCAAATTGAGTAGCGGGTGATCCATTTGTATATAGATATCACTTTCTTGACACAACGTCAACTTGGGGACCTTGACTATTGGTGGTGGATCATTGACGATATTGATGAGTCCATGGAGACCATGGCTTCACTACCAGGCATAGGCTAATGATAGTATTCACCTACCATACTTTCGGTAGAAATAGTAGCTCATTGTGAGGACACCTCACATATTGGAGAGGTACTTGTCAGATAGAGTTTGGAGATAGTTTGATGAGGCACAAGATGTGTCTGTTGTAAACTACCATGTCATGTTAACCAAGACACACATAGAGATTGGTGAGTGGGGGCCTATGCCTATGCCTTAGATTATAGTTATATATTTTCTTCATTTAGCACCATTTTAGTGGATATGGATTGATGGAGCCAAAGATCTAGGTGTGACAGATGACTATGATGCATGGTGGGTCCCATAGAGACCATTGAGGTTCACCCACCCAGATAGAGGAGTAGTGGGTGGTAGGAGGAGGAGGAGAGAAACGAAGCTAGGGAGGGCTTAGAGATAGTGGCAAAGGGTTGAGGTGGAGGTAGCAGTAGGAGAGGATGAAGGTCCTAATTAGAGACACCAACAAGTGGTATTTGTGGTGACACCGATTGGAGAGGGGGAGCAGAGATGAGATAATGCGATGGTGAGGGGAGCAAGTGTTGATGATGTCAAGCTTTGGGTATCTCTCATTAAGCAAAATTGGATATAGAAGGAAAGAGATGATTATAGGGGAGAGAGGGATACCCTCACGATTCAACTAGAATAATGAACAACTAAGAGAAATGTAGAGATATCCCATCAATAGTAGATGGAGGCCCAGATAGTCTAACTTACAATTGAGAGGGATGAGGAGAAAACTAGAAGACAACAACTAGAGGCTACAAGATAGGGGGTTATGATGTCCATGTTTGACCACATGAGAGAGGTGAGAACACTCACCTAAGAGGCTACACACTACATGATATTATATGAGGTAGTAGTGCCACCTGGGAGGAGACAACCAAATTTTTTTATGAGTGTAGTGGTAGGACAATAAGGGAGATCCAATGGAGGATCAGTTGGTCACCTACCTTAGCCACACCACAGCCTGGACCATCAGGGGCACATGCACAACAACTTGATCTATCAAGAGGGTAGGTACAGTAGCCAGGAGGTCAAGCAAAGTATGGTGTTCCTCCCCATCCTCATTCTCTTGGTCAAGAGGAGAGAGGCAACTCAATGTAGCAGATGACTTAATTATATTTTGATGTACAAATACACTGTAGATATATTTTTGATGATGTATATATGTATGGATGGCTCTTGATAGCTTGTTGTACACACATTTGATGTATAGATTTTTGTGTCATGGAAAATTTTTGATGAATATGAGATATGGAATTTGTTGGACTATGATTATGGTTTCATGTGATGTTATGGATGTTATGAAAGTATGTGATTCTATGATATGGTGATGTATAATATATGGATTCACATGATGGATTGATATATGATCTTATGTTGTTATGATATGGTGATGTGATGATGTGGTTTTATGATGTATTAATGATTTATGGATGCAAGATGTATGATATGATGTGATGTATGGATATGTTTCTTTTTGTATTTTTGATGATATATATGATGACTATGTAGGATGTATGATATATGATGCTACTAATGATTTGGTGGATGCAAGGTGATTTTTGTGTATGTCTTGATACTTGGATAGAGTTGTTAGTATGGTGATTAGGATAGAAGATATGATAGATGATTAGATGAATAAATAGAATAAGATATGATGTTGATCAAATATCGATAAAGTTATGATTATTGGAATGATTTGAGATTTTATTGGGAATAGGATGAGATAAGATAGATGGTTTTTCTTTTGCTTTAGGTTATGCTAAAGAATGTAGAGCAATCCTTATTTTGATATAGCAAGTAGATACTATGCACCAAGGTATGAAGAACCAAGGTGGCATCATATCTATTGCATGGACTTTGACTCTGCAAACAAATAGGAGTATTCTTGTTCATACCTAACATATGGAAACCTTGTTTGACCATGTTAGAGAATGAAACCTCAAAGAAAGTTAGGCCTTATGCACAAAAGGTATAAAGAACCTGACACACAAAGATCATTGTATTGCTTGAAACTATCCCTACACACACAAGGCAAGCATTTTCCATGGTTGTATTACAATAACATCCCACAATCACAACAGATGAAAGCAATGACTATGCCCCATTACATACCCATCTAGACACACCAAGATATTGAAGGTCAAAGTGGCATCAAGTGAGCGATGGAATGAGATAAAAGATAAACCAAAAGAAAATAATGACTAACAAAACATATAAAAGTTGTCATATCTCTTGTCAAAGTTATTGTTGTTTTTTGATCTGTAATGATACCTATTGTAGGAAAATATATTTGATAAGGCAGTTGTTGGATGTTTATGTTGATTTAGAAGATTATTTAGGAAATTTACATGGAGGTTTTGATGTTGTTTTGACAATGATCAATGCTTGCAATTTTTTTATGAATTATTTGTGTTTTGATGATTGTTGCATTTTCTTTTCTTACTTCATCAAAGATGAGGATGACGATAGGTTTATTATGGATAAAAAAAATTGCAGATGGATGAGTTGTGTGGTAATTTTTGGAGTTTTTAGAAGTTTTTATTGTTTTTGAACTTTTTGAGATATGTGAATGTTTTTGAATTTTGAAATTTTCTTTTTTTTTGGATTTTTTTGACTATTTGAGGTTGTTTTTGGGTTATGTGTTATTTGGATTTTTCAATTATCTTGATGTTTTTGGATTTTTGACTATCTGGATGTTTTTGGATTTTTGATTATCTAGATGTTTTTGTTTTTTTTTTAAAGGTGTCTAGATCACTATGTGAGCTAGAAGACATATCAGGATTTATTCTGAAGTAGGATGTAGGCACTTTCCCCCAGTGTCTAGCAATGTATGGGACACTTGACTAGATGAATGAATTAGTGTGATAGATGGATGTGCAAATAGATCTAGGAAAAAATATTTTACTTCCAAGGACTATCTCACAATAGAATAATGTGTTCTACCTAGTATGAATATTGTATAAACGAGGCTAGATAGTAAGTGATAGTATGTCATGAGGTAGAATATGGTCAAAGGAGATGACCATGTCAATATTGTGCCAAAAGAAAGTTTTGAAGTATATTCCCCTAGTATTTATCAAGGTTAAGCTAGATAGGGAGGATGGATGAGAATGGATTAGATGGAATATTGGATTTATTATGGATGGTAGTGTTAGGATAATATATCATGGTGGATGAAATAATATGCTCCCAACTAGAAATGATGCACATAGATACTTGATCTTACACATGATGCCTATTTGCCAAGTTTACATTATGGTACTTTCCCAAAGTTCCATTAAAATGGTTTTCACTAAAGGATGATTTTTATCTTTACTATTTTTTTATTTTTATTTTTTTGGATGCTTGAACTTTTTGAATGATCATAAACTATGTGGAACCACTTGGAGGTGTCAATGTAGATGTTGTTTTCACAATATGCCAACAATGTCTTGCCTTGAGGAGTTCCTTTGCCAAGATAAGGGAAATTTTATATAGCCCCTGATTGTTCTTGTGATCTTTGTTGATACTCAAGTTGGACTTATCTAAATATGCACATCACGATAAAGTGTCATTTGAGTCCTTCTGATAAAGTGTTGTTGCCACAACATGGTGAATCTGAGATTAAGATATTTTGGTTTTTAAGTGGGATGGTGGACTTTGATGGAGGACATGAGATGGGGATGAATTATTTGATAGTTTGGATTGTGGATCTTTTATTTTCTAAACTTGGGATGGTGGACAATGGAATGTTGAAATAGGTGGGAATTTTTGATAGATGGATTCCCCTTTCTTGTTTGACACCATAGTTTCTTTGACTATTGGATTTTAATTTAGATTGTATGCTTTACTTGATCCATTTTGCTTTAGGATCCACTTTAGCCTCATGTGTCCACTTTGAACTTTTGATTTATTAGCTTCAACAACTTGACATTTTTCTTTCTAAGAATTTTTCTTTTATTGGTCCCAATTAGTGGGTGGAAATATTTTAGGATGACAATTTATGAAATGGATAGTTGGAGTGTTGGACTCTTCATGACTCCCATATTAATGTTTGCATTAGATAAAGTTTCCCCTAGTATCATGAAGGTATCACTAACATTATTAGATATCATGATCGTTGAATAACAAAGAACTTGATGTTTAGGGTTTTTTGACAAACTATAGTTGCTCTAGAATACCTTGTTCATGTATGCCTAATCCTTTCACTTGATATTCATTCATTAGAAAATTTTGTTGGCAAAAAGATATGTCTTGTCTTGGAAGAAAGTTATCGACTCTTCTTTTTGCTGATTGTATCCCTCAATAATGGTTGTATTATCATTGGTAAGAAAGCTTTCTCTAGCAAAAATGAGTGATCCAAGTTAATAGGCTATTGGTGTTTCATCATTTGGTGTGATGTTGATCGGATCTATAATCACTTGTTGTTCAATATTTTGAACATGAGTTTGAGAACTTAGGAACTTTGATTGCTCTTCAAAAGATATTGTGGCCTCAAAGTTGATATAAAAACCCTCTTCATGGTTATTTGTTGCAATATCATCATAGAGTCCTATAAACTTAGCTATAATTTTATCGTTTATAAATATATCTAGAGTGAGAGATTTTGGCTCTGGATGAACAAGAAAGAGATCATCTATGTGTCCAATGGAAGCATGTGTCTCGTTTGAGGAAGTGGAAGATATCAGTGTATGGATAGAATCAATTGTTGGTTCATGAATGGGATGGAACAAATTGATGAGATCTTGATCTTGACTTCTTTTAGAGCTTTCTTCATTATGATTTGGATTATGTTCTTGACATGGATTTGGGTTTGATGATGTAATATGAATGAAGGAATCTTGGGTAGTCTCCAAATGCTAGCATGATGGTAATAGATTTTGAGTGGACATGGTAGGTGATGGGAGGCTTCATGGTGCTTGGAATGGATTTTTTGATCATAGATTGAATTCAAATTAAATTTTAGTTTAGTTTGGAGATCACGATTATTTATCGTGGATAGCCTTTGGAGAAGATCCCGAAAGGTATCATCATTAGGTGAGTGATTTGATGGGGATGGTGTGGATTGGTGTTGTGAAGGTCTCAAAGATGAGATACTAGCTTCTTGTGGAGAAGCTTCTTCAATGCGACCTATTATGTAGTCAAATGAGGTGGATATGTTATGGTCATGACTATTACTGATGTGATTGTGTTGGAGTGAGCCATTGCTAGATATAGATGGGCAGTTTTGATCATGCTTCAGAAAAGCATCTTGATATATGTCAAATTTATCATTATGCGAGTCATGGATATTGTTGATGTGATTATTTTTGGATAGATTTTGAGGAGGATCTTCAACATTGATTTCACCTTGATCAATAAGATCTTATATGATATGTTTTAGTTGTATGCAAAAAAAAATTTATGACCCTTTATCCTATGGTATTCATAATAGTCATTATCATTATACCATGAGGGTTTTATTATGGTTCATCATATTTTCTTAGCTCTAGAAGTTTGATGAGGTTTGTTTGAGTTAGCTTCTTCAACACCGTCTCGATCGGTTCCCTTTAGGGAGTGTATTTTCATCTAGTATTGTTATTAGGTCTTGGTGGTCCCCTTGGAGGATTTATATCTTGGTTTCTTTGTTGATTATTAGATGGGGGAACTATATATTTTACATGAATTTGGTGTCTACTACCCCATCATTGGTACCATTTTTTTTTTTAGCCCAAAGGCGAGGTTTATCATTAGAATTAGATGTATGATCCCTATTATCTTTATAGATTTTGATGAGACCCTTAGCGATAAGAGCCTTCTCAATAGTGAGTCTCTTTTATCTTATCTCTTTGAAGGTATTAGCACATTGCATAGTTAAATGAAAACCAATTTTCATGTTTAGATTTTGCACAAAAAATTTGACAAGTTGTTTTTCGGTATTGGTCATTTACATTTGCTAGCTTTGTATCCCCAATACTGCAAGAATGAGGCAAATGTTTCTACTTGGTTTTGCTTGGTGCTAGACAAGCTACATAGAATTCTCATATGCGTTCCCTAGGATCTCTTGTTCCCTTGTACTTATCGAATTTTGGCATTTTAAAATTGTTAAGGAAAGGTATCATTGGTATGCTTATGTCAAGGGGATAAGGACAAAATGTCCTCAAGCATGTAGTTTTTCTTTGTATGCCCTAGTTGCATGTTCATAATTTTTTGTTCAAATTTTAGATTTTGGATGCCAAGTCATTTTGTTGAGTGTTTTGAGGTTGATGGGATGGAGTGTATGTTTGGTGTTGTGGGATCGATGATGAATTGTATGATGTATTTTGGTTTTGTGTTATGTTTTGGGGTATGCTACATGAGTTATATGAGGGATGTTGTTGATGTGTGTTTTTTGACCATGGGTAGGGTTATATTGATTATATGTAGGATGTTGTTGTTGTGATAGTTTTTGTTTTAGTTGGTGTAGGTTTTATTGTTGATGGTAGAGGATTTGTTATTGTTGAGGTATGATATAGTATTATTGTGGGACATGTTGTTGTGGTGTGATTGGTTGTTATTGGGGAATGAACGTGTTGCCAAAGTTTAGGGCTTGTGTTTGGGTTTCCCTACACCAAAGGATACTCACCGGAGAACACTTACAAAAGATTGGTATTGTTGGCCCCCATAGATGCCCAATATGTGAAGATAGTGATGAAACAACATTCCATCTTCTTTTGGGTTGTGAGGTGGAGTGGAAGTGTTGGATGACAATTCTGAGTAATTTGGGTGGTATCGGTCCTCTCCTCACTACCATCTCAGAGGCTTTCCTAGACTAGCCTAGATTACACTCAAAATCATTAAGGGGGGTTGTGGAAAATTGTGCCTACACTCATAATATGAAATATTTGGAAAGAAAGTAACTCTAAAAATTTTAATGGAAAAACAACTAGTCTTAACTCACTTATTAATAAGATTAAAGCAACAATTTGTAAATTTCATAATATGAAGATACAAAAGAAAAAGAAATGGCAGTACATAAAATAGGATAACAACATCCTTTTGAGTTGACCACTCTTAGAAGTCCCAGATCATAACCCCATTTCCCAACAAAATGATAGGGGTAGATATTTGGCTAAGTGGCAACTGCCCCTAATGGTCAATTAAAATTAAAATTTGATAACCTTAGCGACTTTGGCGTGGGTTTTATCATTCGTAACGAAATGGGATAAACTTGTTGGGTTGAAACCGAAAAGTCAGGAATTGGCATAAATAAAAACATCGAATTCAAAGTGCTAAAAGAGGGACTCAAATTATGTGTGCTAAAATTGTATGCGGAGATTGTTTCTGGGAAAGAATATCATTGTATCAGCTTTAGGGATGGAATTTTTGTCGTGCATTACTTAGCTCAAGGCCTCATGGGGGATGCCATGCAAGGAAAAAGGAATAAATGAAGAAAGAAATCACTTTGACTTGGCAGAAACAATATGCATTCTACCTATCTCATTATGATACTTTTGCTCCAAATTGTAACGGAGGCACTGATAACCCTCTTCTTTTATCTCACTTGATTTAAAGGTTCACTCTATAATATCTTTTTAATATAATTGAAAAAAATATGGAATTAAGTTTCACAAATAATTAATGGGATAAAAGTGAGAGAAAATATGAATCAACTTATAATATTTATGTTAATAAAAATTGAGCATAAATTATGATAGGATAGGTTACTATGTAAAGAATTATGGAGAATTGGGAGAAGACAAATGATCACTGCCTTCAACATTTGGGTACATGGTTAAGAATTATGATCATACTACAAAAAGATATTGTGAAATGTGAAACAATTTAAGTACATATGTGAATTTTATTTCATAAATCAACTTTTTATTTTAATCTAGAATTATATTCAGTAATCCCTTGCACTAGAATGCAATCTTGCTACTATGTCATATGGAATACACCACATTAAATAAAAAACTTAATTCAATATTTTATGGAATTCATAAAAATAATCAACTAAAATGTCATTATCAAGAAAATACAATAAATGTATATAATTTAAAGATTTATACTTCGTAAAACTACATCTAGAATAATAGAATATAACTCAAACTTTAAAAATAACTTGTATTAATAAAATTACACAATAAATTACCCCCTGTTTATGGGGCATGTTAGGTTGATCAAACCTCGAATCCATGGAGAGATATAAAATGGTATCCATCGAATGAGGGTTGTGTCAAAGTGAATTTCGATGGAGCAACAAGGGGAAACCTTGGCCTGGGAGGGGTGGGGTGTATCATCAAGGATCATGAAGGGAAAACCATAGCAAAATGGCCATAGGATTGGGTATTGGCACCAACAACAAAGCAGAAATGGAGGCGACATGGCATGGAATCAATCTATGTAATTGTTTGGGCTTCAAGAAGATATTTCTTGAGGGAGACTCATTAATTATGATAAATGCAATTTGCAAAGGCTCAACTTTGAATTGGAAACTCAACAAGCTGCTAATGTTGGGTTTAGTGAAGCCCAAATATTCTAATTATAGTGGTAGTTTGTCACACTCGAAACAGATGCCTTTTTTGTAATTGACTTCTTTTTGGTATGTATTTTCTAATTTAGAAGTTGATCATTTTGGTGGATTTTTCCATTTTGGAGATGAGACTAAATTATAAAAGCTATTTCTACTTGAATATTATGTATTGTATTGAAAATCAATAAAAGAGATTCCCCTATTGAAAGTGGATGTAGTCTATAAGACGAACCACTATAAAAATCTTGTGTTCTTGTTTGTGTGTGTTATTGCTCATTCATTTTATTTTTTGCAATCTTTTTCTTTCATTTATTCTGTTGTCATTAAATTCAACAATTGGTATCAGAGCCATGAAGAAGTATTGAGCAGAGATGGAAAATGATTGGGTGTTTGATCCCAGAGCTGGGTGCTTTTATATAATGAAGAGACAAGCTAAAGTGGGAGTTTCAGATGATGATGAAGTTGATTCTATCATTGAAGAGTTTCTTGGAAGTTTAGATTCAGTAGAAAGTAATGTGCAAGTGCAACTTGAATCAAGGCGCCATGTTCATTAGTGGGATGGTTGGAAAAATGAGAAGGATTCAGCTGAAGAGGAGGAGGATGCTAGGTTTGTTTCCATCTCGACTCTTGATGCAGTTGTGGCTGCCATTGGCAAAGAGAAAGAAGATAACAAAGAGGGTTTGAAACAAACGTTTGTTAAACATGGAGAGACTATGGAGTTTGCCTTTCGAGATGAGGAGGATGTGGTCTGGAACCAGGCAAGTGAAGATGAACCTGAGAAAGAGGTCAAGAATCAAGAGGATTACCTGAATAAAGAATTTGTAATCCTAAGGGAAGATATTTTGATGCTTAAATAGAGATTTTTTTGTATGGAGAAAGAAAAAGACAAATTTGTAAAAGAATGGGAGTTTTTTTGGAGAGAAAAGAAATGAAGTATTAAAGATGGAAATGGATGATGCTCCTGTCTATTTGGCCACTAAAGTTCTTATGAGTGATGTTGATCCTAATTCCCCGAGCACTATTTAGGCAAGGTATGTGTGGGAAAGGGCCCCGCGGGATTTGGGAGGTGAGGATTTTGACATGCTAAAGACTTCAAAAAGGCTGAGAATAAGGCCTTTGAGGAAATTGAATTTCAAGAAGAAAAAGAGAGATGATTTATTGATGAAGATTGCTAAAGTAGAGGCAGAGTGGAATGCATTGATTGCAGTAGTGCAAAAGCTTCTACAGGAAATACAAAAAACTCATTGTTTGAGATGGGGTTTGGTAATGTCATTGATGTTGACATGGAGCTCGTTGGTGCTGGGTATGGTTGTCGAAGCGGTCCTAATGCTACTACATATGGTGGTGGATATGACAGTGCAGTTGTGTTTGCATGGAAAGTGGAGACCCTTCAAGAGTACTGGTGGTATACAAAAAATCTTTTGGATTGGGGCCATGGTGTAGGTCCAAATTTTATTTTGGTTGTGGGGGAGGAATGGAAAGATTAAAATCCATGGAGGTTATTAAATCCAATGTGCTTTGGAGGAGACTCATCCAAAGCATTCTTGAACAAAATTTGGCGAAGCTAAAATCTTCATTGGGGTTGATGTAGATGCCTGCAATGGGGGATATCTTTGAGCAACTATCTCAAACAATATTTGGTCTTCAAGTGGGAGATTGTTGGGTTTGATGAAGCCCGAATATTCTAATTATAATGACAGTTTCTCTCACATTTGAAATGGGTGTCTTTTTTGTAACTGACTTCTTTTTGGCATGTATTTGCTAATTTAGAAGTCGACGATTTTGATGGATTTTTCCATTTTGGAGATGAGACTAAATTATAAAAGCTACTACTGCTTGAATATTATGTATTGTATTGAGAATTAATAAAAGAGATTCCCTTGTTGAAAGTAGAATGTAGTCTATAAGACAAACCACTATAAAAATCATGTGTTCTTGTTTGTGTGTGTTTTGTTCATTCATTTTATTTTCTGCAATCTTTTTCTTTTGTTTATTCTATTGTCATTAAATTCAACAGCTAAATTGTATCTTGCAAGAGTTAGCTAAATTTGAAGATTTAAAAGTGGCACATATATGCTAGGAAGGCAATGGAGAGATGGATACTCTATCCAAAACAACGATTGAGTGCAATGATGAGCGTATGGTTGAAAGGGAGTAAATGGCAGTAAGTACATGTGAAGGACAACATGGAAGACAATTTGGGGATTACAACAACCGAGAGGAGTAAATGTGATGTCAATAAGGCCTCCATGACTAGTTGTGTTTGATGATGGAGGATATTTAAATTAGCAACACCCCCTCATTTTTTCCAAACTACAAAAGGAGAGGAGATGAAGACAATAATTTGTCTGGGAGAAAAGGAGAGGAAAATAGTGTTTACAAGGGTGGTCACAGACAAGATGTTGCAAAAGGATTTAATGTAAATGATGTGGAGATCTTGGAAGCAATAAAAATAATTCTAGGAACGAAGGTCCTCATCTCCTCCTACCATTACCAAATGAATTCAGACCTAGCCTCCATGTTCATGGCATGGTTTCTCCAAGCACAAGAGAGCAAGGATTCGGTCAGGTGGCTAATGTGTCACTTCGTTAAAACCCGTGGTGTGAGGGGATGGAGCATTATTTGCAGATGGTAGTAGTGGGATAGGGGCTCCACCCAGTGGGTGGAATTTGGCCAAAATTGGTCGTCCACTATAATGGGCCATAGGTCCCCTTTTAATCTGGAGTGGTGATGAGGATGAGGTTGCAAGAATGACCAAGGTGTTGGGGTGTATTGTGCTACTGAAGGAGCTAACTCTTGTGCATAGAGAATTTGAGTTGGGGATAACACTGGCACTCCCGGCTGCCACCAGTGGATGCAAGGAGGTGGAAGGTACTATGGAAGCCTGAATACCGTCGATGGGGAAGTGCAGATAAGCATCATGGGCATAAAGCCTTGTGTTTTTTTGTAACTTTTTCTATATTATTTTTTTGGCAAAGCTTGGTTCAATGCATTGTAGATTTGGGGTTGGACCCTTATAGCCTTTTTTAATATATCAAAAAAAAATTACACAATAAATTACAAAATTATGAAACCTATAAACTTTTGGTGCAACTTATATTATCCTAGAATCTCCACATTAAGTGTTACAAAAATTCCTTCCCAAATGTCTCTTGTACAAAGAGAAGAAAATCCTATTTACAAAAGAAGAAAATGTTCATCTTAAGTGGATGACTAACACTTGCCAACTTCTTTTACAATATGAAGTTACAAAATAGTTTGCAATCACATGAGTAGTTGTGTGGGACTACTTTTCCAATTTTATGAGCTAACACATGATAGAGAATCTACTAAAATTTATGATAAAATGTACAACTAGAACCCAGTGCTTAGAAAATAGATTGAAATTAGCTTAATTCAAATTATATTACCACAAAATAGTCAAGTCTCTAGGAATTGAAATATCTCACAATGCTTGCTTCGTTATTATTCAAAAAAGGAAGAAAAGCTACAATTATATAGCCTTATATTTTCTAATTCCAATGAGAATAAGGATAACACATAAAATTGAAAAGTGGTGGATTTCTTATCAAAGTTTCTAAATCTATGAGAATAAGGAAAAATATATAATCCCATGAATATGCAACTCACTATCATATCCTAGCTTAAATAATAATAATAAATAACTAAGTGTACTTAAATAACATGTGTAATATTATAGTTATGATATAAAAATAGCCTAAAGTAATAATATTACACTAACACCCCCTTTAGTGCAACCTAGGGAGATGGTAAAACAAGAAAAATGCTAGAATGGGTCCCAACTACTAGGCCATGTTGGGTACCCATATACAAACAAACTCTCATAAATGAGGAAATAGAGAAAACACTATGTAAGAAAAAAACTAGCTCCCTAAAAAGAGAAAAGAAAGAAGGAATAATAAGCCCCCAAGAAGAGGACACATATTGCACCCCAAGCAAAGCTCACAAATGAAGGAACTTACTTTTAGTGAAGGGTTTGGATGTCAAAATATTTCTTTGGTGTTGGACAGTATTGAAGATCAATGATGTGATCATGAATCAACTCCTAGATGTAGTGCATATGTATCTTAATATGTTAGTCCATATGCACATGGCACACCATAATCATGATTCATCATATCATGATACATAATGGCTAGTGATATAAGAATAGTAATATTCTCTTTGTATAATATGTTACTTCAACAACATTTCCCCATCATCACTAACTTTTTCATCCATTCCTCCTTAACTAAATTATTTTCTCCATCATCTTCAAACCCTTCTTCTCGTATCCAACTTCTTTACTCGCATTAATCTCATCCATTCAAGAGAACACACATGTTGTTTGAACCCACACGTCCTCACAAGGGGTCATCCCATCATCCTATCACCTAATTTAATCTCAAATCCAAAGCCTATCCCAAGTCAAATCGTCTTTTGAATCCAATATTAATCAATAAATCCTCGTCATTGTTAACAACAAATTCCTTGTATTATTTTTATCATTAAAAATGTTGTCAACCCATCAAATCAACCAATCCTTAGTCTTTGATGCTTGGGGAAACATCTATAATTAATCTCGCACCTCAAATCCATTCATAACCTTCTTTATTCTAGGAAACTAGGGCAACCTACCACCGAAGCCTCTTCCTCTCTAATTTTTATTCTTCTTTGACAGGACATCACTTATTCTAGTTGTGACACCATATCAAATAGGGGAAAATGTAGACATCCCAAATTTACCACCAATCCTTCACACTAACCTTCCTATAAATTCATTAAATAAGTTATTATTTAATTAATTACCTTCATCATTAACTATTAGTTAATTATCATTCCTCCCTTAAGGTTAATTAATTAAAACAAATTAATTAACCTTAGATCCCAATTTCTTCCAACTTAATTAATTAATCAATCTATGTGATGAGTCTAGTTTATGTTTTAATTTTGGTAGAATTTATGATCTATTTGTCAAAATTGTCATAAACCTTGATGTTTGAATATTGATATTTCCTTGAAACAATAGACGTTGGGCCTAATTTTATCTCTACAAATCTTTAATGACATTGACATGTTATATGGACTATCTGTGTTAATTCTACATGTGGATTAATGAATGTTCTTTAAGATAGTTATAGAAATGTGATTATTATGCGTACTAATAATGCCATGTAGATATGATTTGAGGCCACTAGATTGAGAATATTTCACCAGCTGGTCATTCACCATAATGGCTAACTAAGTGGTCATGCAAAGGTCAATGAAGGGAATCATTCAAAGAGGTCGATGATGGGAGATTCCTCATGCAAACTGAATTTCAACCAACTTGTAAATGATCTTTATTGATGTTGAGCGAATATAGGTGTTACTATTGTGCTAAATCTGTGTTGAGGCAGGCACGTCTGACCAGATTCCATGCGCGCGTAACCGCTCCTCCACTTTCTCTGCTTTCCCTAAAGTGGTGTCCTCCTAATTCGTGGAGTTGATTGCCTTGCTTAGTTAGTCCTTTCTTTTCCTATAAATAAGAGTCGGATGCTCCTTCTCAGGAGGTTGCGTGATATGATGATGTACTTGCATTCTTAGTTTTCAGTGATACAGTTTACACTGCTCTATTGTACTCGTGTTTTCCAATGAATAAGATGAAGTTATAAGTCTATACATTTGAGTTTACATTAGTTTTAGAGGATACTCATCCAAGGGGGCCCACTTGGTGAGCATTCTGTCCTTAGTTTAGTTTAGTTTAGTTTAGTTATTACTTTTTGTTCAGTAATTAGTTAAGAATCTGGCACTGATTGTTCTTGTAGCCACTAGAATTCCATTATGTGATTGTTCCTGCAACCAAAGCAGACAGAGTAGTTTCCTATTTGTTTGCTCAGATTTTCATTTATGTCATGCATTTTAGATTAGCATAATTGTTGGTTGATGTTCAATACTTATGTTATTTCCTTCTAAGCAATTTACCTTCAGCATTATGTTTTTCTTAGTTGTAGAATGAATATGGCTACTTGGGATCTTTAGTGCACATACTATGCTGACCCATTTCAAGTTCACGTCCCTAGGTTGAAAAGTTAAATGCACCTTCATGATGATTGAATGGCTATTCAGTTGAGATGTCCAATCTTTGAATCACAGTTGTAAGGGCTTAGTTGTTAAATCATTGTAGGAGGCCAAAAATTTTGGCGTCGTTTCCGAGGATGGGGTCAAACTAGGGAGTTCTTTGTAGTCATTGGTAGTTTTTCTTGCTGTAGTATTTCTAAAAGTTGTTCTTAGTATATCCCCCATTTAGGAAGTAATGACCCCCTTATTCTTTACCAATTATTTGTGTGAGTTGGCTAATAGTGAGTTCATACCACATGCATAGAGGAAGGAGAAGAGATGTTTATGGGAGATTCCTTCCTAACAATCATGATCCATTCCAACTAGTTGAATATCAGAACCTTCCAAGAGAAGAAGAAGAAGATCCACACCCCTTTGTTGATGCAATTCCTGATCTGACTAGCTCTGAAGTTTCTTCTGAAGACCAAAATCAGCTTGAAAATCATTTTGCTTTGGAACTACATCAAGCAGGCATGGGTGATGCAAATAGAAATAGACCTAACCAACCGGATTTTCCTTTCCCCATTGCTCATCAGAATGAAGTAGACAACCTCAAAATTATCCTTGCTTCCGTCCTTCCCAAGTTTTATGGACTTGTCATAGAAGATCTTGATACCTTCTTGTTCAAGTTATATATACTCTACAGGAGTTATGACTATACCACCTATGCCCATAGGCTTAAGCTATTTCCTACCACTCTGAAAGAAGTTGCATTAAGATGGTTCATGAGCCTAGGAAGAGATATTGTGGAGACATGGGATGACATGAAGACAAAATTCCTTAAGAAATACAAGGAGTATTGCAAGGGAAGTGACATGAGAGGAGGTGACATTTTTAGGATGCAGCAAAAGGAAGATGAGACCCTGGAGGATTACATTGCAAGGTTTTTGTTTTTCCTACAAAAATATCCACACCATACACTTAATGACGACTCACAAAAGTTGCTTTTCCTAAGAGGAATCAATGACAGCTGGACTAATTCCTTGGACCTAATGGGAGGAGGAGATATCTCCCAAGTTCCTTGGGAGGATATCAAGAAGATATGCCAGAACTACTCTAGGGAAGCTTCAAAGAAAGGGAGAGCTTACCAATCTTACATGGGTAAGTCATCTACTAGTGGAGTTTCAAGAATGGAAATTACTCATTTGTTGGAAAACTTCAAGCAAGACATTATAAACAATCTAGCTACCCAGCTGGATGCACTTCAGGCCAAGAAGAAACAAGAGGAGGTAGACGCAATATTGGAAGAGTATTGCCCCCATTGCAAATAAAAGAAGAAGGATTACAGATGCAAGATGGTAGCTAATATTGAAAGAAAGTAGATTCCACCCAAGTTCAAGCCAATTCAGATTGAAGAAGATCAAGTCTATTGTGTTGCAAAAAGGAGGCCTTGGGCTCCAATACAAGGTATGCCACTAGATCCACTCTCTTTTGTTGGGCCATATTTCAATTCGTATTCATCTGGTAACCAATGGCAGCCCCCATATCCATCCAACTATGGAGGATATCCACCACAACCTTGAAATAACCCTCCAAATACCTAGCCTAGTCATCAAAACTCTCCACCTCAATGGCAACAACCTCAGGGGAATTGGCAGCAATTTCAAGGAAATTGGCAGCCACCCCCAAGAAATTGGCAGCAAACAAATCAATGGAGAGGAGGACAACAATGGCCAAACCAGCCAAATAGTTACATGCAACCACTTTCTCAGCCCCAACAGCCTGTTATAATGCCTCCACCTGCTAATTCAAACTCAAATCCACCTAAACCTACTCAACTACCAACTCAGCCCACACACAATCCAAATAACAAATCACAACAACAACCTATATACTCTGCTGTTTCAAATCAATTCCCTTCATATGTTGTGAGTGTGAGTGACATCCACTTGCATTCAGGAACTAGTATACCAACTCCTTCCACACCCATTATCACTGAGCTTCCTGTGGAAGAAGAGGAGCCTTTGAATACCCCCATTCAGCCCAGTGCACCTAAAAAATCTTGAACCAGTCCCAGTCAAGCAAAGTGAACAAGAACCACCATTTCCTCAGAGATTGGAAGTTGCCAAGAAGAAGGAAGAAAAGGAGGACACAACTTTTGACATTATAGATCAGATGAAGCATATATGTGTCCAAATACCCATATTTCAAGCCATAAAAGATGTTCCAATCTATGGCAAGGCAATCAAGGAAGCATGCCTTAAGAAGCCAGGCAAGAAGAAGAAAGACCCCACTACGGTTCATGTGGTGGGACAGCTAGCTGACATCATGCTTGGGAAAGTGATTGTCCCTAAGTACAATGACCCAGGTAGTCCTGTGGTAGGATTTGTTATAAATGGGATCCAAATAAAGAATGTTCTGATTGACCTGAGATCAACAATAAATATAATGACTAAGGATATCCTGTAGCAACTAAATGTTGCAAGCATGAGACCTACTCCTACTATCCTACAGCTTGTTGATAGTTCTACTATTAAGCCTGATGGTATAGTAGAGGATCTTGTGGTTATTCTAGACTCATGGGAGTACCTAGCAGATTTCATGATTCTTTCTCCTAAAGCCACACTAGGCGGGTATCCCATTATTCTTGGAAGACCATGGTTAGCAACAACAGATGCATATATTGGATGCAGGACATGATACATAGCCATTTTTTTATGGGAAGAGCACCAAAATGTTGGCTCTTCATCCTCCTACTCAACCATCCCACGATGAGGATAATCCTGTATGGCCACATATTGGTGAAGAGGCTAAGGAAGTTAATTATGTGGCATAGCTTATGATGTTAGGCAAAAGCTCTTTTATGTAGCTTCAAGATGAAGATGAAGTATTGGCTAACATCATTTAGAATCATTGTGAAGTGGAGGAAGCATCATCTTCTCATTCTATTGTTCCAGTCAGGACACTTCTTCCTGCTCTTCCTGCAGTCGTTATTCTTGCATATGCACTTCCTGCAGCCACTCTTCCTACAGCCAGACTTCCTGAAGCAACAGGTATGTCCCATACATTTTTCCCATATGAACTCAAGGTACCATGTGTTAATGAAGCAGCTATGATAGAGTTAACTACACAAGTACATTTGTCAGAAGGAAAATATCTTAACATTAACAACAAACTGAATGAAGAACAACCGTCGTTGTTGGAAAACTTACTGAGGACCCATCAATATGCATTTGCATGGGACTATCAAGAGATGAAGGGATTGGAACCTAAGCTTTTCACTCATAGAATTTATATTAGAGATGATTGCACCCTAGTTAGACAGCCACAAAGAAGAATCAACCCTACACTAAGAGAATTGTAAAAGGAGAACTACAAAAATTGCTAGATACAAGATTTATCTACCCCATTTCAGATAGCCAATGGGTGTCTCCATTGGTGATTGTGCCCAAGAAAGGAGGGAAATGGCGAGTTTGTGTTGATTATAGGGAACTTAATGTTGCCACCAAAAAGGACCATTTTCCTTTACCCTTCATAGATCAAGTTTTGGACTCACTTGCAGGAAAGCAATACTTTTCTTTTCTAGATGGCTTCAATGGCTATAACCAGATCCAAATTACACCTGAGGACCAGGAGAACACCACCTTTACCTATCCATGGGGGACCTATGCCTACTCGGTACTCTCATTTGGCTTATGCAATGCACCTGCAACTTTTCAGAGGGCAGTCATTAGCATATTCTCAAACATCTCTCATGATTGCATGGAAATTTATATGGATGATTTCACCACCTATGGTGGTGATTTCAATGAAGCATTGGAGAATTTTAGGAAAGTCCTACAGAGATGTGAAGTTCACAATCTCTCTCTAAATAGTAAAAAGGTGTTTCATGATGATGCAGGAAGGTGTAGTTCTTGGACACTACATCTCTCACAAAGGAATTCAAGTAGACCCTACAAAGATTGAGGTAATAAAAAAAATTTCCACACCTGCAAAACAAAAAGATGTTAAGAGTTTCTTGGGACATGCAGGTTATTATAGGCGGTTCATCAAGGATTTCAGCAAAATAGCAGCACCATTGTATACTCTTCTCACCAAAGATGTTGAATTTCAATGGACAGAAGACCGTGACAAAGCATTTTTTGATTTGAAGATAGCTTTGACTCATGCTCATGTACTCAAAGGACCTAATTGGGAGCTTCCTTTTCACATCCATACAGATGCATCAGACTATTCCATAGGAGCAGTCTTAGGATAGAAAGAAGGAGCTATTGAAAATGCCATTTATTTTTTCAGCAAAAACTTGCAAGGAGCTGAATTCAACTATACATTGACAAAAAAAGAAATGTTGGCAGTGATCTATGCCCTGAACAAATTCATGCACTATATAACAGGTTATCAAATCTTTGTGCACACCGATCATGCAACCATTAGATATCTCATGAATAAACCCATGATCACCGATAGGTTGGCAAGATGGTTATTGTTGATGCAGGAGTTTGATATAACCATTGTGGATAAACCAAGGAAGGCCAATGTTGTTGTAGATTTTATTTCAAGGTTGACTACATCAAAAGACAATCAAGCCATAGATGACTCTTTCCCTAATGAGCACTTATTTTCCATCATTGTGCAAGCACCCTGGTATGCTGACATAGCTAATTATCTAGTCACAAGGATATTTCCTCCTCACTTCTCTCCAAAAGAGAGAATGGCGCTCATTGAAAAATATTTTCCTTTTTCATGGATTGTTGGATGTTTGTTTTATACTGGACCAGACCATGTCATGAGGAGATGTGTGAGATAAGATGAGACATATGATATTTTTCATGTGTACCACAACGAACCATGTGGAGGATATTTTGCATCCAAGAGGACAACAATGAAGATCTTGAACATAGGATATTACTGGCCAACACTCCACAAGGATGCAAGAAGGTATACAAGAAAATGTGATTGATGCCAAAGGATGAGTAGACCAACCAAATATGATGAGATGCCACTTTTCCCTCAAGTAGTAATCAATCCATTTGACAAATGGGGACTAGATTTTGTAGAACCCATTGATCCTCCATCAAATGGTAAGTCTTATATCTTAGTTTGCACCGATTATGTAACTAAGTGGGTAGAAGTTAAGACCATGAAGCATGCAAGAGACAATAAGGTTGTTAATTTCTTTATGAGGATATTTTCACAAGGTATGGAATTCCAATAGATATATTGACTAAACAAGGGGCTCAATTCACATCAACCCTTGTTGCAGCACTAGTCAATGAGTACAACATAAGACACATGAAGTCTACTCCTTATCACCCCCAGGCCAATGGCCAAGTTGAGGTGACTAACAGGGAGATTAAAGCCATCCTGACCAAAACAGTGGTTGTTCATAAAAAGGATTGGGAAAACAGGCTGCCAGAAGTTGTTTGGGCCTATAGGACAACCTAGAAGACAACTATAGGCTTCACTCCTTTTAAGTTGTTGTATGGAAAAACAACCATGATGCCCATTGAATTTGAACATAAGACTCTTAGGATTGTAGTAGACTTGGGGATGGATATCTCTAAGGCACAAAGAGAAAGAGTCTTGCAGCTGAATGCTTTGGATGAGATGAGGAGAGAATCCTTGCATCACATAGAGGTAGTGTAGAATCAGAGAATCAGGTGGCATGATAAATTCATCAAGGACAAGAAATTCCAACTAGGAGATTGGGCCTTGCTCTATGATTCAAGATATCAAGATAATGTAGGAAAATTGTAGACAAGGTAGCTAGGACCATATGAGGTTGCTGAAGTATACCCCAATGGTGTTGTTCAACTCACTACTATTGACCTAGTCAGATTTAAGTTTCTTGTCAATGGTCATCACCTCATATTGTATCACAAGCTAATGTCCAAAGAGGAGTTCCTGCAACAACTCACTCAATATGCAACACCCGAGCTTCCTGCAGCTGAAGGAAGTGGACCTAGTGTCCCTCCTTCTGGCTAATTAAGGTATGTACTTGTCATAATAAAGACTTCCACTTATGTGGGAGTCCACTTCTTCACCCATCCATCTCCACCTTTCTCTCTCTTCCATCACTTCACTTCATTCCACTCCACCTCATTTTCATTAATTGCTCAACTTATTTCTTAAAAGGTGACCGATACTTTCTCCACAATCTTTGCAATGAATCTTCCACAAATCCAAGTATGTAAGCATTAATTGCTATCTATTAATTGTCTCTAGTGCATTCATTTAATTTTTGTGAATTAATATGGACATTCACCATAGCATGTCATTATTCCATGTCCCTGTAAAATCATCCTTACCACCTCGCATGTGAGGACACATGCTCAAATTTAGGTTGGGTGGGAAGATGTGAGTACTTTTCCCACATGTCAGTCCATACTAGTCTACTTTAGCAAAATTTAAATCGAGTCAATTTGAATTCTGAGTAAGATAGTGACTCGTATGTGTGAGGTGACACCAACTTCCACCGCCATTTTTCTCCATCATAGCCTTCCTTTATTATTCATTTACTGCCATTATTGATCTTTTCATAATCTTAAGTCACTGAAATGTAAAATAGAAAGGAAGAAAAGGAAAATTTAGGTGACATTGGCATTGGAAATTTGGCAGTATTGTAGGAAGGAAAATTTGCAGAGTGATTGTTGATTGCAGAAAATGGGAGGTGGGTTAATCAGGAATGAACCCACGATTCATGACGTATTACTCCATGATGCACCTTCACAAGCTGAATTTAGAAACTATGGCTGGTTAGACTATTTCATGAAGCTAAATGGTTTTAATGAAGACATTGCATTAGAATTTTCCCAGACATTGTTTGAGGGAAAAGCCATGGTAGAAGGGCTGGAAGTATTGGCTAATGAATAAAGAATTGCAGAGGTTATAGGGTTACCTTCCAACGATGAAAATTACCCCGCTTCCAAAGACACCAGGTCAACTAGGGCCGAATTTACAAAACCTGGTGACCCTTCATTGAGCGTGGATAAACAAGGTGCAAAAACACCCTCTCTGCCTGAGCCATGGAAGCAAGTAGTTGTTCATGTCATAAAATATATCACCTATGAAGGACGATTTTGGCTTCCACTGACTTTTCAGCCACCCATCCTGATGTGGCCCATGCCAAATTACAAGTTTTACAACTATGATATTGTTGCAGAGAGACAAAGATGGAACCAATTGGACAGACAACAAGGGTTCTATTGGGATCCTGATTCACACACAACAACCAGTGATGTGGGATAGTTGGCAATTGCAAATTTTAGAGCTTTGACTAAGCAGAAGAACAACCCTTCCCCTGTTGGAGGACCAACAAAACCTTAGGTTGGGGGGGATGATGAGTCTAGTTTATGGTTTAATTTTGGTAGAATTTATGATCTATTTGTCAAAATTGTCATGAACCTTGATGTTTGAATATTGATATTTCCTTGAAACCATAGACATTGGGCCTAATTTTATCTCTAAAAATCTTTAATGACATTGACATGTTATATGGACTATCTATGTTAATTCTACATGTGGATTAATGAATGTTCTTTAACATAGTTATAGATATGCAATTATTATGTGTACTAATAATGCCATGCAGATATGATTTGAGGCCACTAGATTGAGAAGATTCCACCAACTGGTCATTCACCATAACGGCTAATTAAGTGGTCATGTAAAGGTCAACAAAGGGAATCATTCAAAGAGGTCAACGACGGGAGATTCCTCATGCAAATGGAATTGTAACCACCTTGTAAATGATCTTTATTGATGTTGAGTGAATATATACATTACTGTTGTGCTAAATCTATGTTGAGGTAGGCACGTCTAACCAGATTCCATACACGCCTAACCGCCCCTCGACTTTCTCTGCTTTCCCTAAAGTGGCGCCCTCCCAGTTCATGGAGTTGACTATCTTGCTTAGTCACTTTTTTTCCTATAAATAAGAGTCGGATGCTCCTTCTCAGGAGGTTGAGCAATCTGATGATGTACTTGCATTCTTAGTGTTTTAGCAATACAGTTTACATTGCTCTATTGTACTCATGTTTTCCAATGAATAAGATGAAGTTATAAGTCCGTACATCTGAGTTTACATTAGTTTAGAGGATACTCATCCAAGGGGGCACACTTGGTGAGCATTCCATCCTTAGTTTAGTTTAGTTTAGTTATTACTTTTTGTTCAGTAATTAGTTAAGAATCTGGCACTGATTGTTCTTACGGCCACTAGAATTCCATTTTGTGATTGTTCCTGCAACCAAAGAAGACAGAGTAGTTTTTTGTTTGTTTGCTCATATTTTCATTTCTATCATGCATTTTAGCTTAGCATAGTTGTTGGTTGATGTTCAGTACTTATGTTATTTCCTTCTAAGCAATTTACCTTTAGCATTATGTTTTTCTTAGTTGTAGAATGAATATGGCTACTTGGGATCCTTAGTGCACATACTGTGCTGACCCATTTCAAGTTCATGTCCCTGGGTTGATAAGTTAAATTCACCTTCATGATGATTGAATGGCTATTTAGTTGAGATGTCCAATCTTTGAATCACAGCTATAAGGGCTTAGTTGTTAAATCATTGTAGGAGGCCAACACTATGATTAGTTAATTAATTAAAACTAATTAATTCCCCAAGTAATATTTCTTCTATTTTTAAATCCACATTAATATTAAAACTAATTCATTCCCCTTAATAAATTTCTTCTATTTTTAAATCCACATCATCATTAATCCATATCCTTTAAATCCTAGCCATTAAATTCATCTACATAGACTAAAATCTTGATATTTATCCTCTTTCCATGTGTCCTCAATCTCCCCCATGCTCCCACATGTTTGAGCATGTCAACTCATCCCACTCCTTGCTCACACATACGTGAACATGTTATTTTACAAGAATCTTTGACTTTCATATCAACCCACTTCATGATCCCATATGTGTGAGCATGCTAACTTGTAGGCATGCTAAACCTCCACCTCACCTCTTGACCTTTGACTCATATTCATTTATTTTATCACACATGTGTGAGCATATGTCTCAAACATGTGTGAGAATATCTCCCACATATGACACCTTGTTGCACATGTGTGAGCATGCTTAGCCTTTCAACCTCACATGGAACTTTCCCTCTCCTCATTTAGTCCTACACCTTGATCAAATCTCATCCTTTGATCTTGGATCTTTCTCTCCCTTGTGACACTTGTCACCAGGCTAATCATCCTCTTTGTGGATAAAAATATTAACCATTGATTCAACATTGCATTTTGGTCCTCCATTTCCTCTTTGAAAATCTATGTGACAATAGGCCTCCTCTCCCATTTTATAACACACTTGTTGATAAAAGAGGAGAATACCATTGGAAAAATATAACAATCTCCAACCCAATAATATATTGGTTGAGATACAAAGCTTAGACCACACACTATGAAAATATGTGATTGTATACAAATTTGAAATTAAGTTGCCTTAATATGAAATAACCATGTAGATACTCATCTTCTTTGCATGCTTAAATCAACCACTTTAACATGCTTAATAAAACTAACCTAGATGAACATAAAATATAAAAGTGTAGTGTCAAAAAAAGTATCCCTTTTCACACTTAATTTGGGAATAATTAATATTAAAATGGACCTAATTATGCCTTGATTTAGTGTTGTAATGTGTTTTACACATTCACATTAAGTTTAGGGCCTTTTCAATAAAATGGACTTAATTGTGCCTTATTTAGGGTGTTGTAAAGTCTATCTTTACACTTTCACACTAATCTAGGGCTTTATTAATTGATTGAGGTTAATTTTCCTTAATTGGCCCCTTTAATTCAAATTCAAGCCTAATTAAATGCAAATTTCGAGGGATAAAACCCGACATTCATAAATTCCATTACACAACACTTAATTTTAGAAGGTGTGTGTCCTAGGCTAGTGACCTAGGACCCATTTTCCACATGGTGAATGGGTCCTCACTAGGTCCTAGGACCCTATTTTCACATGACATTTCACCTTTCTCGAAGTGTGTACTAGTTAAGTGAGCTAGGACCCATTCGCCCTATGGAGAATGGGTCCTCACTTCCTAGGACCCCTCCTTGAAATATGTTTTTGGTAGTATTTTAATGATTTAAAATCCATGATTTGATGCCGGCTTGTGATATTTGAATTTCAGGAATTAATAGTAAGATAAGTATAAATACAAGGTTATTTCACATAGTTTCATCTAAAATTTTCAAGAGAGCATCCTAGATCTTCATAAGCAATCAAGAGCACTTCAAGAGCACTTCAAGAGAAATTCAAGAGCATTTTCAAGGCATTCAAGGGAAGATTTATTGAAGATTATTGCAGCAATCAAGACTCTTATTGTCATGTCAAAGATGAATTGCATCGTGCATGTTGTTGAGCTAATGTGTTGATGTAGCATTGAAGATCAATTCAAGCATATTCAAAGGAATTATTTCTAATCAATTGTTGTGATCAACATCTACATTCATTGAGGCCACTTCATGTTAGATTATAGATTTGTTATCCAAGGTTCAATTGAGGATTGGTGAGTTGTGGCATTACTTTGTCCATTCATCATTTCTTTATGCAATGTTTTATTTCAAGGTTTAATTACCAAAATGGGGTTTGACCAAGGAAAACCCCTATTCCCTAACATAACAACATTTTTCTCCTCTTTGATGTGCGATTGTAGGTTTTAGGTTGAAGATCGTTTGGAGAGTAAAATTGCAAAAGTTGTCAAAGTTATTAAGAAAGTTGTCAAATCATAGAAATTGAGCTACAATATTTACTTTCAGTTTTTTGAGAGTGCCTGACTAGGATCTGGGAGTGCAGAAATTAAAGAATACAACCCTGAAATTGATTTTCTAGAGCCCTAGCCAGGACCCATTCACCATAGGGTGAATGAATCCTCAGTGAGGCCCGAAAAAACACTTTTTGCAATAAGTACACAACATTTGACCCTCTTAAAACTTTCCTTTTTACTGGTATTTGGGTTAGGATTGATTTTTGTAACTCATTTATTACACATTATAACCCTCATATTGAATGAAACATTATAGAAGAATTGGGTTCATAATCTTGATTTCATTTTGGTGAACCCCATTTTTTGGTGTTTCACAAAGAAATGAATATTATATCACCATAAGATAGCAACAACAAATATGGCACAAAATACAACACAAGAAGATCATCTCTCAACATAGGATTTACGTGGAGAAATCCTAGCAAGAAAAAAACCACCAAGAAGAGAAGATGAGTATGTATTATCTTAAATTGTATGAGATTACAATATATTCACTTTCATCACTCCTTCAGTGTCTTCAATATGACAACACTTTGTTACCTACAAAAAATGATATGATACTAATATCCAAAGGTGCTAATTTATGGAAAGTAGGAGTGAGAATACCACTGTGGTATCTAAAAACAAGAGGCAAATACCACCTCCAAAACCATATGCCTCCTTTATTATTCCACCTATAAATATAGTGAAAAATAATAAATTATCACATAGATACCAAACCCATTGCCAATTAGAATTAGTCAACTTTGAGGGCTCCATTACCCATAGTGGCTCTAATGGTTGACATGCACTACCTCACACCCAACTATGGACAACATGTAATTACATGCACGAAGATGTATGTTCACGTGGCCTCACCACCAAAGTGAATGCCTGGAAATAATATTTTTCCATTATGTCTTATCCTTGTCACTGTTGGTTGTGCCCATCCTATATGAATGTAATTATAACATGTCATAAATAAATAATTACAAAATAACTCAAAAATCTAACATGTCCTTAGACATCCAATTATATCTTCCAATGAACATGGAGGTACATGAAAATAACTCAGGATTGCAAGGTAAATGTCACCTTATCCTAACATTATCCCACTTGACATTATATATTACAATTATAACCACAAGGAAACATAAATAATAGTCAAGTATAATAATTGAGGCTCATGGCCTTCCTGCACCAACAAGGGAAATACATCCCTTAGCCACACATGTACCACTTGATTCTTCAACATAATTTTGTGCTCCAACTAAATAGTTGCAATAGCAACTAAGGTAACCACCATCATGAAAGAACTTCTCACATCCTCCAACATGCCACCTATGGAAGAAAAAAGGAACATACCAAGGTGAATCATATCAACTGCCATTGAATCCTAAACCATTCTATATATGAACACAAATAGTAATTCAATTGTAAAAAAATCTCTAAGTAGCTTCCTCAGTCATACTAATTTGGAATAGAAACCACAATAATTTGCTAGCTCGTCTAATCTAACTATACCTCAAAAATTAGGGTAGGAAAAATCATCGAAGATAAGACTTCATTTCATCAAAATATCAACCCAAATTGCAATCAAATATATGTATATTCATCCTCCTATCTCAAATGCAACATACCAATGTACACACAACCATAGACAAGGCCAACTAATTGAATTTACAACAACATTAAAATGACATGTGGATATAGATAATCCACATTTGAGTCATCCCACTATAAGAAAATGGGTAGCTAATCCAAAACTTGCATAACTCAGAGATCCCAAATAAATGAAGCATGTAAACTCATCATCACATCAATAACCTATAAACTAAAATATCAAAGAAGATAACCTTATGCATATCTAGAAATTCCCACTACACAGGCAATATCAAATTTAAAAAATATCAAGGCATACCAAGTATACCTATAGTACTTCACACAATGGATGTAGCTAATTCCTCTAGTACATAGTGTTAAGGAAACATACAATTATATGCATTAAAAATCTTTTATTACCATTCTCTAGGATAGCTCTTCCAAGAAAGATAACACCTACAAATTAAACCATATCCTTGTACCAAACTGACATGTATCAAGTTGTGTAAAGTAATATATCCTCCACCATTCCCAAACTAAAAGGATATCAACATCTAACATTTAAATTATGACGAAAACATGACAATATTAGATGCAAGCCTCTCATACTAAAGGTAGATAAAAAACCTGATCATTCCCAAAATAAAGGGAATATGCCTAGATCTACATACAATTTCCCATACCTCTCCAAAGGATTCCTTAGAAGTAGTTCCATATCTCAAGACCAAGAAAACAAAGAGATTAAAAAAAACCATAAAATCATGCATATTCTTCTTGAAAAAACCTCAAAACATCTATATTCAAGACTAACTCATATGACAAGATAAGATACAAATTAAATAATACATTTCATATTAAGATGAGAAATACCTCTTATATCATTCACTTGTTGAGTATACCAAGAGGAGGATACAATATTGTTATGTGCATTGACCACCAAGCAATAAAATCTTATAATAAAGGGCAATATTCTCTTTAGGTCCATAATGGACTCACATCCATAACTAGGTGTAGGCTCCTCAATATTCCTATTAAAACCTTATCAAAGAGTAGTCATCTCAACACATGATCTACAAAAAGTAAGAGATGTCTTAGCCTCACCCAAGTCTCCCTAATATTCATGAGCATCCACCAATCAATCCATGCCAACTTTAAATACTACCCTGCAAAATCATGAAGCTCAAAGAAAATGATTAATACTCAAAACCAAAGAGAACCAAAAATACCATTATCAAAGTTTTAATTATATTAGAGAATTAGGACCATATCACATCATGGTCTATTATCTCCTCCTAGGATATCACACACACCAATGCACACATCTTGTTCTCGAGAGAAATTTTATCATGCCATACTCAAATCTAGAATAAAAATTAAACTAAGTCACAACACCAAACACCTCCAAACCAAGGATCATCTTGTCAAAAATGATAAGATATAAACCTAAAATCTTACCAAATACTCAAATAATTCTTCATGGTAAACCAAAATATCAAAATTTCTCCAAATAGCACGAGGATTAATCATCATTTGTCAATAGAACCACAAATATCAATAAATTCTTACTACAACCTAAAAGGTAGAATCCAAGAGCTCCTTATGACATGAACAACCATTGTAACAAATCATCCATATTCTAATCGGATATTATCCATGTGGATCACTACACACTGCAACAATAATTAGTTGAGAACCAAAATATTGAAGTAAAGAAGATATAACACATTGTTGTGTTTCCAATTGATGGTCTAGTTTCTCCTAAAGTGTAGCTACTCCTTATTCTTAGAGACCCTAGGTCAGTGGCCAACAAATAGGAGATGATTGGAAAGCTTCTCCTATGCACTTTAGGCTTTGAAGGACCAAGGTGGGTATCCATATATGTTAAAGTAGGTCATCACACTACAATTGTGGAAGGCCTTTGATGGGCTAAATCATCTATGCAACCTTCTATGTTATGAGTGACTTCTAGTAGTGTGGAAAGGACAAACAAGAAACATGAAGGAAAATATAAACTAAGAAAGCAGGGAAATGGTTTTGATTTAAAGGTTTTGATTCTACCCTAGCTTCAAAATTTGTGAATCTCCTTGACCAATGCCTAATCCATACAAAGTAAGGAATGAAATAAAATCTTACAAAAGACCAACCATGGCTTCTCATAACCCTACTACCTTGTAGCAGGAAACCAACAAAAGGACAATACCATTATATTACTTATTAATCCACATTGCAGAAACAATACCTCCACTATCTCTATGCAATCAATTACACCACTCCTTGAATGATAGGCAAGCACATAAATAATTCAAACAACAAATATGCTTGAAGCATCAAAATAATTCTTGATTACTTTAATTAAAAAGATAATTTGTACAATATTTGGAGAACATGATAGATTGACATTTAGATTTGAGACAAAATATAATGTGTATTATAGTCATCTATTGTTATTTTAGATCAGAGCTTAAAGCATTCCCTATCTATGTCATAAGGACTTACCCTATTCAACTTGACTCAATCAAAGACTTACAAAAAAATAGAAAATAGAATCATGGAAGGGAAACACTACACCAAACCCCTCAAGTTGGAGAGTAGAAGTTCGAACCAAAAAAAAAAAAAAAAACTTACCTTTATTGTGTAGGCATAGCTCCAATTCAAATTCAAAACCTAACCCTAACTCAATAAAAGTTACAAAGAGGATTAAATCTGATTTGATTACAAACATTAAAAAATTCCCCCCCAAAATAGAGCAACAATCGGCCATAAAGGCCCCTGACACATCGAGCACACCCCAGCATGGTGTTCATGAATGCAAGTCAAACACTCAGGAAATCCGCAACCAAAATTAGGAAACCATGCCCTAACAAAAGGAATTTGACCTCTGCAACACTTCAAGGAATAAATGGCACCACTTAGCAATCAATTTGGCTTGGGAGAAGCGTAGAGTTTCAATCTAGAGCCATTCTAAGTTAATCTGGTAGCTGAAATGCAGTTACACCATTCCTAATTTGTGGTTATTCACGAAATGAGGTAGCTAGTTGTTAGCATTTGAATTCTAGCCATCAGATGCAAGATGGAGGGACGAGATTGAATCCCCAATGAAGGTTTAAAACATAGTTGTTGATCTACATTAGAACTAAAATCAATGACTATCGCATTGTCATTGTACATCATGTCTTCCTTTATTAGCCCCAAGCACAAAATCATGATGCACTAGATGCAATGATGACCCTTGGATTGTTACCCTTAAATCCTATTCATCAAAGCCTGAAATTGGGCCCCATCACATCTCCTTCATCGCCCATTGCAGAAAGGTAAAATCCCCTTTGAAACACAATCAAGATGCACTAACCATCTACAATAACTATTAGATCATCTATCTTTAAATTTGAGCCATCATCATGCATCGTGCATTTGACTTGAGCCCCTCAACATGAAACAGTGATGTAAAGACCTTGTGCGATTTAATAAAATCTTTCCACCTATCATCTTGGACACCTATCAGCATTTTACATTGTCGCCACTTGAAATTGGACCCCACCACCATCCTCGCCCATCGTGCATCATGCAAACCACTCCATTTCCCTACATCAAAACAACATTGTGAAGAAAGGGCATGATGTAACATCAACCATTAGATGTTCTCCACTTCATCTTAGCCCTTCATCGCTCATCGCAAAAAGACACCTAGTGACCAAATGTGAAACTGTGATGTGAAGAGTTCCTCCTATGGAGAGAATATTTGCAGGAATATTCTCTTGTCGACCATCACATATCATTGTAATGTTTTAGGAAATAAAAGGTCTTCAGCGATGCAAAGGGTGTATGAAATTCCATCGCACATCACATAAATGAAATGAAAGGGAAGAAACTTGTAGCGATATGTGATGTGAGCAAAAGGAATTCATCACTTATCATGCAAATGGGAGGATAAGCAACATAACTTCTGCAATGAGTGATGCAAAGATTTTAACGCCATAAATTTAGCACAGCTCAAAAGTTGTTCATAAATAAGGGACAGCCTAGGTAAATTAGGACTTTGGGCAAAAAATTTCCTTGACCTAGGGACATAAGATTAAATATTTAAATGGGGCCACAACCAAAAAGGCAAGGTAAAGGGGGCAGTTCAAGAATGACTGCCCTAGACATAAGTTATAACTTAGCCAACTAAGAACTAAGAGCAAGAGTTCAACAAGAGGATAGAACAAAAGACCAAGGCATGGAACAATTAGGGTTTTAGGAGGGTTTAAGCCCTATTCATAATTTAGAAACCTAAGTAGATACAATTGAGGAGTTTTAAAACCTCAAATACCTCAACACCTCAAAATGACCATGGATTTTTCAAGCTCCACCAGTGGTTCCAGTTGGGGACGTCTACTTGACAAAGCAAAGTGAGAATTTAGATCTTTGGAGAAGCAAACCATGCCAACCATTGGGCCATAGAGTCAACCCAACTAAAAACCTCATTTGACAGCCCTAGGCCACCACGTGAAAAAGTGAAGTTAGCACTTACCCCTGTCAAATACCAACCTATTAAAGGAGCTGAAATCCATTAACTCAAAATTTTCCTACCACACCAAAGTAGAATAAGAAACCCCTCTCCTACAAACACAAATACACATCTATTCTTGGATATATGTAGGCTTTCTCCATATTCGATCTTTTTTTGTTGTAGGGAAACCACATAAAATAGGCCACCGCAATGTTATGCACCAAATTTTTCATTTTCATAATAGGTGGTGGAAAAAATTAAAACTGCAAGTCAATAACATATGAAACCATAGAATTTCCATACATGTTGACCTCCTCAGATGAATCAAGGTGGAAAGAAAATTCCTCCAATCCATATGGAAAAGAAAAATATACCTATTCATCATGTTGACTTGTAGAGGGAAATTCATCCTTAGACAAGTCAAACTAAAAACTTTGAAGCTTAGGCACATAAGGGACATGAGCAACCAAAAAATTATTACCTTGTTGTTGCTCATTAGAACTACAAGCATCATGCTTGGAGTCCTCAATGTTGATACAAACCTCATCAACACATCCATTTGAATCATGAGACATTTTATGTGAAGAGCTATACTTTTCAAATTGTCTCTCTTCTTCAACCTCTTCACAATCTGTTGAGGTATATGTATCACAAAAATTAGAATCATGACACATATTTGTGGAACTCACCTCAACAATAGTACTCTGCCATGACAGATTTGAAGTCCACTACTCATGTCGAAGACTATGAGTTACACCCCCTGAAAACAAGTTTTCATAGGAATCCATACGATTCATACAATCATACTCCTCAAGTACAAACTCATCATAAATAGCATCCTTAGATGTACTAACATTTATCTTTTCATTTTTATCTTCACATACAACTACGTCTATGTTATCCTCATGCAAAATTTCATTGACAACTTCAAAACCAGAACAAGGGACAGAAGAAGGTGAGAAATCAAATAAGGAAGTAGCTTGTTGTTCATCACTTGTATCATTATCATATGCATTCCCATCACAATCTGCAATCTGAATTGATCCATCTAATGAATCTCTGGCACACATATCTTCTTCTTCTTCCATACTATTGCAACAATCAGCAGAGTCATCCCACACTATCAAACTGGAAATCACCATTAGATTTATCATTGTTGCTTTCTTCTAGTTGAAAATAACCACACATATTGTCACATTCATCTGATATAGAGAGAAAACTCTCTACCTTTGTTGTTTCAACATTTGCAAAAGGTATGACATCAAATTTTTATGTCACTTCATCATACCCTACATCTTGATTGATGTCATAACAACCCTTATCTGCACACAATTTTTCTATAGGTTGCTCAAAAGCTAATCTTCACCACAACAAGATGTAATATTGTTCTTTTCTATACCATCCAGATAGGCAGGCATCTAGAATAAGTACCACCACATAGTCTAGATAGGAAGCGATATCCATGCCTCTTTATCAACTTATCAATCATTGAAAGCCAACCATCTATCTCTCTAACTCTGGAAGGCTTCCATCTTTGTGGAATTGTACTCATACCTGGTTCAATTCTTTCACAAAATAAATCAACGCATGTTGATTCATTCAGCCTTTCTGATTTTGGTATAGTAAACCAGCATTCCATGAATTTATCATGAAAATTAGATGGGGATTCATCCTCATATCTTTCTATGTTCCATAATGCATCTAGAGGTGAGAAAGTTTCAACCTTAGATTAATATTCTTCTTCATTTTCATAATTGTGCAGAGAGCTAGCATCATATAGACATTCATGATTCACTTCACCCAACTGATCCATGAATATTTCTTTAAACTCATGCCATGAACAAATAGAATGCAGAGGAAGATTAAAAAACCAATCTTTAGCATAACTTTCTAAATTTCTTACAAAAAATTTCATGACAACATATTCTTCTACTATCTAACATTTCACCATCAAATTAGTGAAATCCTTTCTTGATGTTGATTCTTTTAAACTACCTCTAAACTTATGTAAATGTTCCTTTATCTCTCTTGGAACATAATGTGGATAACCATGGATTTTACTAAAATCTAGAGGGTTATATAACTCCAAAGAAAAAGGTTTTCTTTGAGGATATGACTGTGGTTCAGTCATGGAAGAATAGCTTGTAGAGGGGGAACCCATTTGGTTATACACTTTTTCAAAATAATATCTAACCTTCTACAACTATTTGCTTCATAATATCTAATTTCTTAATTCCCTTTCCAACTAGTACCTTAAAGCACTGAATAAGGGACAATATTTACTAGAACTTTGTTGTAGACCTTCATACAAAATGTTGCAATAGGAAAGACCTAAAAATTGTTGCAACCAACTCTTTTGATGACGTAATTTTTTTGTTGATTTGCCACCTCTTTGAGAGAGGAAAAGATCTTCAAGCAGTAGAGAGCTCCTTCCAAGATCTAGGTATTTATGTGTTCTCTCCACCAGTAGAGTACCAGACTTCAAGAGCACACTAGTAACGTTACAGCAATATCCCTCCTCAAGTATGTAGGTCCCTTTGAATCATCTGATACAAAAGTTCAGATCAAAAAATTTCTTGACTCTCCCAAATGGATATATCTCTATCTTCCTCAATGGAATCACCAATGTATGTGGCTCACAAAGAGGTAGAGCATATTTTTAGTTGCTCACCTAGAGATTCTTGCACTTAAATTTATCTTTCCCCAGTAGAGTTTCCAATCTTTTGGTGTTTCCAGCTAATGGTCTAGTTTCTCCTAAAGGGTGGCTACTCCTTATGCTTAGAGACCCTAGGTTAGTGACCAATGAATAGGAGATGATTGGAAAGCTTCTCCTCTGCACTTTAGACTATGCAGGACCAAGTTGGGTATCCATATATGTTAAAGTAGATCATCACACTACAATGGTGGAAGGCCTTTGATGGGATAAATCATCTATGAAACCTTTTGTGTTATTAATGACTTCTGGTAGTGTGGAAACGACAAACAAGAAACATGAAAGCAAATCTAAACTAAGAAAGCACGGAAATTTTTTGGATTTAAAGGTTTTGACTCTGCCCTAGCTTTGAACTTTGTGAATCTCCCTTACCAGTTCCTAATCCATACTCTGTCAGGAATGAAATAAACTCCTACAACAAACCAACCACGGCTTCTCATAACCCTACTACCTTGCAGCAGGAAACCAACAAAAGGACAACACCATTACATTACTTATTAATCCATATTGCAGCAACAATACCTCCACTATCTCTATGCAAGCAATACACCACTCCTTGATTGATAGGCAAGCACATAAATAATTCAAATAGAAAATGTGCTTGAAGCATCAAAATAACCCTTGATTACTTTAATTCAAAAGACAATGTGTACAATATTTGGAGAACATGACAGATTGACATTTAGATTTGAGACAAAATACAATGTGTATTACGGTCATCTATTGTTATTATAGATCATAGCTTAAAGCATTCCCTATCTATGTCATAAGGACTTACCCTATTCAACTTGACTCAAACAAAGATTTATAGAAAACTAGAAAATAAAATCATAGAAGGGAAACACTACACCAAACCCCTCAAGTTGGAGAGCAGATGTCTAAACCCAAACAAAAACAACAAAACTTTCCTTTATAGTGCAGGAATAACTCCAATTTGAATTCAAACCCTAACTCAATCAGAGTTACAAAGAGGATTAAATCCGATATGATTACAAACATTAAAAAATCCCCCCCCCAAAACAAAGAAACAACCGGCCATAAAGGCGCCTGACACCTCGAGCACACCCCAACATGGTGTTCATAAATGCAAGTCAAACAATCAAGAAATTTTCAGCCAAAATTAGGAAACCATGCCCTTACAAAGGAACTTGACCTTTGTAACACTTCAAGGAATAAATGGCATCACTCATCAATCAATTTGGCTTGGGAGAAGTGTAGAATTTCAATTTGGAGCCGTTCTGAGTCTATATGGTAGCTAAAATGCAAATACTCCATTACTAATCTATGTTTATCAAATGAGGTAGCTAGCTTTTAGCTTTTGAATTTTGGCCATCAGATGTAAGATGGATGGACGAGATCAAATCTCCAGTGAAGGTTTAAAACATAACCATTGATCTCCATTAGAACTAAAATCAATGGCTATCGCATTGTCATCACACATTGCGCCTTCCTTTATTATCCCCAAGCACAAATTTGCAATGCACTAGATGCAACGATGACCCTTGTATCATTACCCTTCAATCCTATCCATCAAAGCCTAAAAATGGGCCCCACATCTCCTTCATCGCCCATCACAAAAGGAAAAATCCCCTTTGAAACACAATCGTGATGCACTAAGCATCTGTGATAACTGTTAGATCATCTATCTTTAAATCTGAGTCATCCGTCGTGCACCACACATTTGACTTGAGCCCCTCAACATGAAACAAAAATGTAAAGACCTTACATGATGCAATCAAATCTTTCCACTTGTCATCTTGGACACCTATCAGCATTTTACATTGTCACCACTTGAAACTGGACCCCACCACTATCCTCTCCCATCACGCATTGTGCAAACCACTCCATCGCCTTGCTTCACAACAATGATGTGAAGCAAGCGTGCAATGTAACTATAGCCATTAGATGTTTTCTATTTGATCTCATCACAGAAAGACACCCTTTGACTGAATGTGAAACCGTGATGTGAAGAGTTCCTCTAATGGAGAGAATATTCACATGAATATTCTCCCATCGGCCATCACATATCATTGTAATGTTTTAGGCAATAAAAGGTCTCCGGTGATGTGAAGAGTTTGCATGATGCAAAGGGTGTATACAAGGCCATCACACATTATGGAAGGCAAGAAACTTGTAGTGATACACAATATTAGAAAAATGAGTTCATCACTCATTGCACAAATCAAAGGATATGCAACATAACTTCAGCGATGAGTGATGCAAAGATTTTAATGTCAACAATTCAACACATGTTCAAAAGTTGTTCATAAAGAAGGGGCCACCTAGGTAAATTAGGACTTTGGGAAAAACATTTCTTCAACCTAGGGACATAAGATTAAATATTTAAATGGGGCCATGACTAGAAAGGCAAGGTAAAGGGGCCAATTAAAGAATGACCGCCCTAGACATAAGTTATAACTTGGCCAATTGGGAACCGAGAGCAAGAGGTGAATGAGCAAATAGAACAAAAGATCAAGGCATGGAACAATTAGGGTTGTAGGAGGGTTTAATCCCTATGCATAATTCAGAACCCTAAGTAGATACAATTGAGGAGTTTCAAAACCTCAAAGACCTCAACACCTCAAAATGACCATAATTTTGCAAGCTCCACTACACATCATGTATCTACAGAAATATCCCCCTAAAAGTGATACCAATCTACTCATGGAATTATGATAAATATCATTGCCAAGATTCTACTGAAAGTGAATAGAGCTTCTTATGCACCATATACTACTGCTATATATTCAAATGAACAATTATATCAGGTACTCCAAAAAAATAATTTTCCCATTGCAATAAATATTCTAATGTAATAAAGGTGACCAAGGATAAGGCCTAACAAATAGAATAAAAATCAAATAATTTTATAATATCTACACATATGCAACATCTAAAAGTAGAAATACAATCAGTGCTCCAATCTCAAATAACTAAATAAATAGATTCAATGCCACATCAGTAATATGCAAAACAGAGATAACTAGGTATAACACGTAGATTTCCAAGACTCAAACACCATGATCAATGCTAGACTTGTTTTTCCAAACAAAACCATATGATAGTAATCATAGATCAATAAGAACCATCCAAGAAACCCTACAAATTTGTAATTATCTTTTATTTAGAAAACTTGAAGAGTCTGAACACAATCTTTCCACATATCTACAAACCATAGATTTTGGTTAACATGTAAAACCTGCAAAACCATATCTATAAATCTAAATTCACTTAGGCATCCAAACATTCACATCATTAAATATGTCATATAAAATAATGGAATATCCCAAATATAAAAATCCACCACTTTTAGAAACAAGAAAATTGTAAAACCTACCAAGTTGTCTAAGAGCATTTGGGTCATAGAATGTCCAAACTCCACAACTCATAGTGAAAAGATAAAATAGGTTGCTCATAAGCTTACAAATAAATATAGATCATACCGGCTCCACAATCCATAGACAACCATTGGTTAATCATCTAGTACTTTCATGTAACCAGGGGCTAAAACCATGAACCCAACATAAGAACTCCATACTATAGTCCAAATATTAGGTGTTTTCACATGCAACTAGAGGGATAAAATCACACACCCAACATGAACACCCTTTCACTGTGCATGACTGCCAGGAAGAGGAACATAACCACCATGCAAGAGGAGAGTCACATATTACCAAATATGTTTTTTAGGTCATCGACATGCAAGAAGCAAACACATGACTCCTTGAGAAATAACAACGAGCTTCCAATTTCCACCATAGATCCCATTAAGAATATCCATCTAAAAGTTAGATTTCATGGCTTTCATTCTCACAAATCTACAAAACAATGTTAACATACATAACAAGCACTATAATCCACAAGCCTCCAACAATTTCTAAAATTTCTTCTATTAGATTCCCACAAAATTCTTAAAAATTAAAATAGAGGAATATATAGAACCAAATTACCATGAATACTTCACATGCAAGTTCATGCAACTCATATGCATGCACATGCAAGTACATACAAGAACATGTAAGCCATGGAAGAACCCTAAGATCTCATACCAAATATTGAAAAAGAGGAGAATATTGTTGGAACAATATAACAATCTCTAACCCAATAATATATTGAGTGAGATACAAATCTTAGACCATACACTACAAAAATATGTGATTGTATATAATTTTGAAATTGAGTTACCTTAATACAAAATAACCATGTAGATATTCATCTTCTTTGTCATGCTTAAATCATCCACTTTAACATGCTCAATAAAACTAAATTAGATTAACATAAAATATCAAATAAATAAAGATTATATCACCATAAGATAGCAGCAACAAAGATGACACAAAAAACAATACAATAAAATCATCTCACAACATAGGATTTATGTGGAGAAAATCTAGAAAGAAAAAAATCCACCAAGAAGAGAGGCCAAGTATGTATTATCTTCAAATATATGAGATTACAACATGTTCACTTTCATCACTCCTTCTATGTTTTCAATATGACAACACTTTGTTGCCTGCAAACAATGATACAATACTACTATCCAAAGGTGTCAATTTATAAGAAAGTTGGAGTGAGAATACCATTGTGGTATCTCAAAACAAGAGGCAAATACCACCTCCAAAACCATACACCCACTTTTGGCGGTCCACTTATAAACATAGTAAAAAATAATAAATTATCACATGGCCTTCACATGGGTGTCCAACCCATAGCCAATATTAATTGGTCAACTCCAAGTGCTCCAATACTCTTAATAGCTCCGACGATTGACATGCATTACTTGGTGCCCCATATTGGACAACATGAAAATAACATGTACCAAAATGAAAGTCCATGTGGCCCCACTACCAAAGTGGACTCCTAGAAAGAATATTCTATTATTATGTCTTATCCCCATCACTAATAATTATACCCATTGTTGGAACTTGTAAAATCTACCCAATTATACCACCTTGACAAACCTAAAACCCTAAAATCCATTAGAAAGAACCTTAATCCTCATGCTTTTGATCAAAAAACTCCCTGATAATATCTTCATTGGGTCACTCTTTCATTATTCCTATGCTACATCCCTATATTTCTACCTATATTTGAATAAAAGACAAATACCGCACGCCAACAGGGGTCTGTAGTCTACCTTGATAGGTTGTGGCGAGATTGCAGGACATAAGATACATTGTAAGCGTTCACTGTAATACCATGATAGTCAGTGGGGGTATGTAAAATATGGCGGTAAGGGGTAACCTGACTAATAGGTAACCCACAACACCGCAATAAGTGCACCATAACATTAAATGCTATGTGTGTGTAGAGAAGGGGGATTTGCTACTCACGAGTTCTCTTCATTTAGAGAGCCTCACGGGGGGAACTGCCCTAAACTATCTCAAGGAACAACACGAGAGTTCTAGAATCCAAAAGAGTAGGTCATGAAGATTCTCTGGACAAATTGACAAGCTCTCGGCCAAAGGACGACAATGTGGGATACAAATGACAACGCAACATGATGGCATCCCAAAGACGAGTTGGCATCTCGTACGGACCAGAGAGAAAATTTATCACAAAAAATAGCTAAATAACTACTTCTACTCTGATTGTTGAGAACTTCTAAAGCATAGGAAAATAACGGAATGTGATAGAACTAAAGCAAAGTAAAGAATAAATGATAAAGTAAGAGAATAAGAGATAGAAAAATGCTCAGGAAAACCCAAGCAATGAAGCCTCCAACTAGTAGATATCTTCAATACCTACGTCTGTAAGATTGAGAGAAAGTGTTGGGGCTGTGTAGGGGTTTGCCTCAGTCAAACCCCCGTTTTGGTGTTCCCACCTCCATGGAAAGCCAAATAGATAGAGAGAAATGAAGTATGCAATGATTGATAAAAGAAAACACCACTCAAGGAGGAGAACCCGTATCACAAAAGAGGTGATAAAATAAATCCCCACTCGAGGAGGAGAACCCGTATCATGAAGTAGAGATGCAATAGATAGGGGATATGGAATCCCAAGATGCTCACAAGATTGAGATAAGGGAGATGAAGTTGCAAGGCTTAAGGAAGCCAAAGAGGGAGACAAAGAGAGTTGCAAGAGCCAAGAGTGTTGTAAGGAGTTTTGTAAGAGCTTAAGAGATTTGCAAAGAGAGATTCCAAGAGAGCTTGAAAGTGTTGTAGAAGGCTAGTGTAACAAACAAGAGAGTTGTGCCAGCAAGATCAAGATGGGAGAGTGCCAAGATGGAGAAGAAGAGGAGAAGTTAGGAGTGAAGCTAGAAGTTAGAGAGACAACTGAATTGAAAGAATAGCATTTAATGAGGAAAAATAAGCTTCTCTAGCCATTACAAGGCATCCCAGGCCGTTACCACTGACAAAAGATGAGGACAAGTGGAAAACATGCTCAGAGATAGTTATTTGAGCATTGAAACATCACAGGATGCTAGTGCGGCACATGAATGTTCTCGCGACACACTAGTGTCCAGACACATCACACTACAAAACGACAAGAATAGGAAAAGCCCAAAGTTTGATGCAAAGCTGATGCGCAAGGGTAGCTGTTGAAAAGGGGTGTTGGAGCATCGTGAGAGGGAAAAAGGCTGATGCAGGGGCTAAAATGAGCCTACACAAGATGCTAAGGGAGTGGACACTAAAGAAGATGCAAGAATGAATGTGAAATTGCAAGGGGTGCAATTTTATGACATTACATTTTGCCCCCACTTTAGCGAGTATATGAATCTACGCTAATATGCACGCTAAAGGAAATATACTAAAACATAAATAACATCATAATGCCCAAAAACATACTATAGAGGAAGAAAATGAATCTTCAAACCATGGAAGCATGCCCCCAGGTTGAAGACTTGCAAAAAAAATGCATTAGATAAGAAAAACCTACACCAGACAGTAATGTTAGAACATAAAAAGCTAAAGGATTTGAGTCAGCAAAGTGAAAGAGACCTCGATGTAAAAGGTTATCTCAGTACTATACATCGTCCCCAAATTAAGAACAATAACGCACTCAGAATAATTCTAAAACGAATAGAGGAAGGTCATATACTAAGGACGAAGAAGATGCAGATCTTCATTTCAGTATATACATAAGAGAAGAGAAGAGAGAAAATAATTTTAAGAGAAAGATGGAGAAGCTAGAAAGGAATGAAAATTCCAAGAGAGATGGATTCACAGGTCCTCAGACCCAAGGAGAGTTTGAACAAAGCACATCGAAGGCCTGCAAACCAATGATGGACAAATCTCGTAGGATGAAAGCATCTCGCAGGCTCACAGACCTGCAAGGAGGCAACCCCCAAGATCTCTCAAATGAAGGAAGCCCCATGAAGTATGTTCCTTACAAGTCTGAAGATCTACAAGAAGGTATCTCCCAAGATCTCTCACATGAAGGAAACCTAGAGAAAAAAAAAAGTGCCTTATAGGCCTGCAGATCTGCAAGAAGGTGTCCCCCAAGATCTCTCACATGAAGGAAACCAAGATGAAAGTGCCTTATAGGCCTACAAACCTGTAAGGAAGGTGTCCTTCAAGATCTCTTAAATGAAGGAAACCAAGAAAAGTGCCTTATAGACCCGCAGACCTATAAGGGAGCAACCCCCAAGATCTCTCGCATGGAGGAAGCTCAAAAGAAGCACCCTACAGACCTGTAGAACTGTAGGGAGGTATCCCCCAAGATCTCTGACATGGAGGAATCCCAAGGAAGGAGACTCTGCAGAGTCGGAAAGCAGCTTAACAGGTGCACCTGCAAAGTGACATGTCTACCCGTAGATCGAACATGTTCGAAAGCAGCCACGCAAGGATTCAAGTGGACAGTCACATAGACTGTCAATAAATTGGAATGATTTCAAAGGGGTCCCTCGGGAACCCTTCAAAAGAAGAGGGGTCCACTCAAGGGAAACATCATTTGAAAGATATAGAGAAGGGATGGGATCCTTAGAAGGATGCACATCTCCAGAACAAGTTATCACTACCCCCAGCATACAGGGAAGGAGAACCATAGAAGATACTTAAAACATGCAGGATAGAGGTATACCTCAATATCACTTGTCATTTGAAGAAGAGACAAGCGCATCAACAAACAAATGAATGATGGCACCTAAATCAAGGAGTTGTATTTTATCCTTCAAGGCCTTACATTCACTAGTGGAATGGCCAGGCACTCGATGGTATGCACAAAAAGAATGTTTTCCTTTATCATGCTTATGAAATTTCTTACGTGTAGGAGGAGGAAGAGTAATCAAGCAGGCTTTTAGAAGCCACAACAAAATACGCTCTTTCTCAGATAAAGAATGAGGAATAGGAAGAAACCCTTTCTCTTGTGGAGAAAAACTCGATTACTCACAACAAGAAGATACGAAGATAGAAGACAAAGGAGGATGGAACCCATGAGAATGAGGTTAAGTGGAATTCATGCCAGCCTTCAACCGCGGTTTCCACTTAGATTGTTAATTCGACCAACCAAGCCCCAAATTATGTTTACGAGACACAAATTCTATAGGGACCTGAATTCCTTGTTCGTTACGCCCACAACCTTTATGCCCATAGCCATATTTAGTGACAAGCTTAAAGTTGAGGCCATAACGTGTTTGCAATTCTTAAGAAGGAGGAGGATCTTCATAGAGAACATTGTTCTGGCAATGGGAATTATACTCCTCTATGGGATCACCATCATCCTTATTAATAGGACTGCCAATATTAAGTTCTTTAACAGAAGCGTAATTATCTTCCTCAGAAGGAGGATCAACACTAAGAATATTACAATTATTCTCACACTATCCCACAATACAAAAGAATAATCATCTTTGATAGTGGGTGTGGATGATGTTATCGAAAGGTCCAAGTGGATTGGGTCAAATTTATGTTCCCCACTGAAGGAATCTTTAAATTCTAGAGAACCCCAACCATCACCAATACATTCATTCTCTTGAGAAAAGGCAGGAGGAGTAGACTTAAGATTTCTTGCTTCAGAAGGATCTTCTTCAGGTACATTTATCTCAAGAGTATCCTTTATAGTAGGTACTGTTGGAGTAAACATCGACACATTGGAAGATACTAAAGGGATAAGAGTAGGCACAACTGAAACCTAACCAGCAGCTGCTATCTCACATAAGTGCATAGCCTCAGGGTCAGCCTTAACTATGACTACTTGATTGTTACAAATGAGCTTAATAGATTTATGCAAGGTAGACAGGACTGCACCAGTAGCAGGAATCCATGGTCTACCAAGAAGAAGGTTATATGGTAATTTTTCTAACATAACATATACAAGGGTGGGTACGGTAATGGGTCCCAACCTCAAAGGAAATACTATCATGCCTAGGGCTTGTCGACTGACATTATCGAACCCGTGAATGTCAACAAAAGAAGTATTAAGAGAAGATGAATCAATATTAATCTTAGGCAATAGATCAATGCTACATACATTAAGTGTCAACCAACATCAACAAGAGTACATCTAATGCCAATTTTATTAATGTTAACTATGATCATTAGAGGGTTTGGTTGCTTTTGTACTTCCAGAGCGAGAGTTCCTGTGGATAGAATGTAATATTTAGTGAATCTGCATTAATATGCACCATCAATGCATTAACATCCGTCAGCCTAGCATAAGAAGGCAAGAGGATATTTTGCAAGGCTTCCTGAAGCATTCCTTGATAAACCAAAGTAGACTAAAGCAAGTCCCATAGTGAGATCTTATCTGGCGTAACCCGAGGTTGCTCAACAAAATCATAATCACTAGGCACTTTAGTTGTAGGTTTAGGTGCTTGAGGAAGGCTTGGTTGTTTATTCATTCTATTCTCATAGGTATGGGATACCACTCTACAAGAGGGAGCCTTAGAAAGATTAGGAGAATCACTATCAAATGGAACATTATCAATAGAACAAATCCTTTTAGGAGAGGGACTAGTTGGAGTCACGTAAATGACTGGTCTCTTAGGCCTTTGAGGGGCAATAGAGACAAATAAAATTTATAGATTCATCACAACTAGTAGAATGATTATTTGAAGAAACATTCTCAACATTGATCCAAGAAGGATCAAATGTGGAAGGACGCTCATCATCCGCTAATGCATCATCTCTAGAAGAGAGTGCATTAGAACAAAGATGAGATTCATCATTCATAAATTCATCATCTCTAGAAGAGAGTGCATTGGAATGAAGAGTAGATTCATTATTCAAAAATGCATCATCTCTAGGAGAGAGTGCATTGGAATGAATAGAAGGTAGAGTAACATTAAGAAAGGTATCAATGATTTCATCTTCTTGCAACAAGATATCCTTCAAAGCAGGAGGAATCTCATGAGAAGGATCAAAGATATCAAGTGACATGGGAAAATCCAAGTCACTATCACATGCATGAAATGGAACATCATTAATGATTTGAATAAAATTACATATTGAACTAATAAAAGAAGATATTAAATTCATTTTGGTGACAAAAATAAGAAAAATAAGAAATCTAGATTTTCATAATTTTTTGGTATTTCCTAGGTTCTAGTAATATGCATTTTTCAAAGGTCTTTAGAACGAATTTTGAGGTTAGAACTTGCATCGGTCCCTAAAATTCAGTTGTTGAAGGCACAATATTTTAAGGACTGAACTAGTTCTCTAGGAGACCTTTCCAACGGTGCAAACGGTTCTGAATTTTGAGCTTCGAGTCAAAATTTATGACCTTGCCAAGTAGGGGTAAATAAATTCCTAATTCTTGAAAAATACCCTCTTCACATCGAGTTCGCCAAAATGTGGAGAAGGGGGATTCACTACTCATGAGTTCTCTTCACTCAGAGAGCCTCACAGGGTGAATTTCCCTAAACTACCTCAAGGAACAACGTGAGAGTTCTAGAATCCAAAAGAACAGGTCACGAAGATTATCTAGACAAGCTGACAAGCTCTCAGCCAAAGGATGACAACACGGGATACGGAAAACAATGCGGCATGTTGGCGTCTCATATGGACCAGAGAGTAAATTTATCATAGAAAATAGCTAAATGACTACTTCTACTCTGATTGCTAAGAACTTCTATAGCATAGGAAAATAATGGAATGTGATAGAACTAAAGCAAAGTAAAGAATAAATGATAAAGTAAGAGAATAAGAGATAGAAAAATGCTCGCGAAAACCCAAGCAATGAAGCCTCCAGCTAGTATATATCTTCAATACTTACGTTTGTAAGATTGAGAGAAAGTGTTGGGCCTGTGTAGGGGTTTTCCTCAATCAAACCCCCGTTTTGGTGTTCCCACCTCCATGCATAGCCAAATAGATAGAGAGAAATGAAGTATGCGATGAGTGATAAAAGCAAACCCCGCTTGAGGAGGAGAACTCATATCACAAAAGAGCCAATAAAAGCAATCCCCGCTTGAGGAGGAGAACCTGTATCACAAAGTAAAGATGCAATAGATAGGGGATATGGAATCCCAAGATGCTCACAAGCATGAGATAAGAGAGATGAAGCTGCAAGGATTAAGGAATCCAAAGAGGGAGACAAAGAGAGCTAGAAGAGCCAAGAGTGTTGTAAGAGCTTGAGAGATTTGCAGAGAGAGATGCCAAGAGAGCTTGAAAGTGTTGTAGAAGGTTGGTGTAATAAACAAGAGATTGTGCCAGCAAGAGAAAGATGGGAGAGTGCCAAGATGGAGAAGAAGAAGAGAAGTTAGGAGTGAAGCTAGAAATTAGAGAGATAACTAAATTGAAAGAATAACATTTAATGAGGGAAAAGAATCTTCTTCATTCATTATAAGGCGTCCTGAGCCGTTACCACCGAAAAAAGGTGAGGGCAAGTGGCAAACATGCTCAGAGACAGTTGTTTGAGCATTGAAAAGTCATAGGATGCTAGTGCGGAACATGGATGTCTATGTGACGTGCTAGTGTCCAGACACATCACACTACAAAATGACAAGAATGAGTAAAGCCCAAAGTTTGATGCAAAGCTGACGTGCAAGGGTAGCTATTGAAAAGGGGTGTTGGAGCATCCTAAGAGGGAAAAAGGCTGATGCAGGGGCTAAAATGATCCTACGCAAGATGCTAAGGGAGTGGACACTAAAGCAGATGCAAGAATGAATGTGAAATTGCAAGGGGTGCAATTCTACAACATTACAGTGTGGTATAGCTAGATGGATAAAATATAAAAGCTATATGGTCTTGCTACCCTATAGAGGTCTTAATGTGTTGTGGCAGGACTATGGTATAGGATAGCATAGCATTTATATCAAGCATAACATTAATTACATGACCTATCTTGGACCATTTGATCTTTTGAGATCAAGGGTGTATATTTGAATTCGCATACAATGATCAATTATGTAATTTTTAGCATGAGTTGACATTAATGGAAAAATCACTAAGTTTAGAGAGTGATACATTTCAAATTGGGTGTCATTTCAATCATTCACAAAAAACTAGAGTGCTCAAAGATGAAGGAATTTGAGGTGTAGGTTTTGCAACTGCTAGTTGAACGGGTAAGTGTGTTTGTGTGTCTCTCCTATCAGGTGTATAAGTGTTTTAATCACTATTTTCAAGTAATTTTGTAAGTAAAATTTTTTAAAACCCAAGTAGAAATGTAATTTAATCATGCCTCCTAAGAAAAGTGAGTCAGTGACTAAGAAAGTTGAATCCTCAGCTCCTAAGGGAAGAAAAAGACCACTTCAACAATCCATTTTAGATGTATTACCAAAATCAATAGATAAGGGCTATAAGAAGGTGTTTAGGGATGAATCCCATGGATATAGGGATGTTGTCATTCCTATCTCAAGGTGGGACTTGTTTTGGTACTTATGTGACAAAAGAGATGCCAAGGTCACAATCTCAAACCCTTAGACTCTAGACTTGGCCAAATTAGTGGTTCTCAATGTTTTTGTGGATGTTTAGTTCATTAGACTATTGGCACAACATTATCATGCAGCAGCAAGGACTGTGAGAATGCTCGACAGGTCACCACTAGTAGTGCTAACTAAGTCTGCAATTAAAGAATATTTTATGTTAAACAAACAAGATATTACTAAAATTGACTTGCAAAAAGGTGAAGAAGATTATAAAAGATTGAGGAAAACTTATTGGAGTGATGAGCTTCCAATGTACATAAAGACGGGTGCAAATAATAGAAGGATATCTATCTCCCCATCTTGTATTGAACCATTTGTAGTAAATGATTTTCAAGTGTATTTTAAAAGGAAACACTTTTCTCTGTGTCAAATACTTGGAATATATGCTTAGGGAAAGATGCCAATAAGTCTTATGATGATGACTATGAGAATTCATAATCTAGAGGTAAACATTGAGTTTGATTTTGCTTTAGTGATTGAGAAGGGATTACATGAAGGATCTCTACAAGTATGAGAAAACAAGGCTCCTATAACCTTCGGGAATTATTCCCTATTGTTCCATTTGATTTTGTATCAAAATAGAGATAAATGGACCTGAAGGATGAACTCGGGAATGCTTGATCAAAAGGGTAACAGGATGACTATGCAATGTTGGTGTTACATTTAGGACAGTAGGTGTCAAAATAGTGATTATGTAGTTTTTCATGATGAATTTGTGGTTAGATGTATGAATACTCTTGGTGGTATTTCACCAAGGTTGTCTTTTGAGATAAGGGAATTGTTGAGACCCTTAGTATTGAAACCACTGAAGGGATACACACATAAATTTGGTGATTGGTTTTTCTTATTTGACCATACAATAATAAGGATTCATGGATGCCCTTGGGCTCCACACATTTTGCCTAATTTTTTTTCTCTTCAAGTGGCATTTTAGAATTCATGTGGAAAATGTTGTGGATGGCAAAGGGTGTCATGAAGAAATAGAAGAATGGTAGATTCTTGCCCGAATTGATTGTGTGTGGAGGAGAGATTTTTGGTGGTTTTGATACTCTTGAATAATTACAAGATTATTTAAAGGGTCTTTGACCCTAAAGGACACATGAAATTTGTAAGGAAAATTATTCTTACTAAGGCGGGGATTACCCATGAGACAGACTATGATGAACATGTGATAAGAAATTATGTCACAGCTCAAGAAGTGTTCCAAAGGAAGAGGAAATGGGTAATTCTGATGAAATTAGAAGAATAAATAATTAGAAGAATAAATAAAGAAAAAGGACCTTGAATTTTTAGGATTCTATGTGGAATAGGAAAATCGTCTTAAAAGAATTGATTTAATGATTGAAATTTTTGAAAGGTTATATGGTAAGTTAGTAATGGGACCTAAAATCCAATGCCCAAAGCCCACCAAGCTTCCAATTAAAAAATCAAGAGAAATTGTGATTTCAGAGCCCCCTCCAAATGTAGTTTCAATACAACATGCTTCACCAAAGTCACCTCTAGAGCAACCAAGCTCTAAAAGATAGAAGATAGATGATTCAACCCCCCTTGTATCATATGAAATGACAAAAGAAGTAGGGGATATAGAGGGGGTTGCCAGTTTACTGAGGAATTTGAAGGATGATATTGAGGTTGATCAACCATTTCTAGAACATGAAATTGAGGCTCATAAGCCTGAAGAAAGGGTGGATGTGTAGGCACCTGGTGAGTAGTAATTGCATGAATTTGAGAGATTAATTGCTTCTCTTAGATTTATGGAGGATGATGAATTTGTGAAGACTTCTGAGTTTAAATATTTTTGGATCAAAATGAAGATGAAGGATTTCAAAGACAGATTCCAGATAAATAAGATGGGAGCCAATGAATCTTGGCATGACCAAATTGTGGCTCAAAATTTCAAAGAAATCAAAATAAATGAAGTGGATGTTAGCCCACAAGAGGCTAGAGAAATTGTATTGAAAAGAAACATGCTAATAATCCTAGGAATGGAGCTAAGGAAAGTATTTTTTCTTGATCAATTGAGGAATCAAAAAGATTTTATGTTACTTGTTGAATTTAATTCAAAAGAAGGAATGAGTGGAACAGGGTATAATCCCAAGATTGAAACTCTGGCCTTTTGAGAAAAGCAAAAGAATACAGAGAAACCAAGGTTGTTGGATGTTGTGCAAGAAATGAGAGGGGCTACCATGGTTAAAAAACTCAAGGATACTTCAGCATTAGAAGCAACTACCATGACAATGCATTCAGCCATGTTACTCAACTTGTTGTCAAGAGTATGGAGCTCAAGGCTCAAACTGACATAGATTGTTCATGGAATATGTAAAACTTAAGCATCAATTGAGAGGATCTAGCTCTTCTCAAAGCTCAACCACAACCTAGAAAGTTGGTACTGATACATTGAACAAGTAAATGCATTAAAACAAGGCTTGGAACAGGAAAGTGAAGACTTGAAAAAACTCAATAAGGATACTAAAGAAGGGGTGAGAAGTCAAATCCTTGGTATATTGGAAAAGGTTTTGGAACATAGGGTAAATCTAATTATCGAAAAAATAGAAATTATACAAGAGTGTTATACTATTTTATCCCAAGCACTAGAGTAGATGAAGGCTCATGTCCTAGTCTTAGACCCTTTGTTTAAATAATGGCAGCCTATTCATCATGCTTTGATAGCATTATGCTAGGTTTTACAAAGAAGTGTGGATGCTCCTGTAGCCCTAAAGCCTACTAAAAAAAATGGTGAGAATGGTTATTGATATATTTGAATATATACTTGGGGAAAGTCAGAAGATCAAAACAAGAATATAATCTTTTCATCCACTTAAGCATTGGTTTGTACCAAAGATTCTGGGGAACAATGACCTTCCCAAAGGTTTGGATGATTGGAAAAAGGAGTTCAGCCAAATAGTTCCTAATTGTCTCACTCATTTTCAAAAATATCAGGAGGTAAATATTCAAAGTTTCAATTTAATTATGGATGGGTTAATTGCATTGGACTCAGGTTATTCAAATTTTATCACATAATCCAGAGGGTTGTTGGACAATAGGTGGAAGAGTCATTTAGCAAATGTTCCACAACTTCAAGAATACAAATGGCCTAATGATTATATGGTGTTCCAATGGGAACAAGAATAGTTGGTTCCTCCTGAGGACTAGGCCCTGTATCAAAGTAGTGAGAAGTTTCAAGCCTTGTGTTCATTATCAAGAAGAGGAGACCTTTCCAAATCCATTGATCATGGGTGCCTTATGATTATTAACAAACTTTGGATGTGCTTCAAGTGCTTTGACCTTCAGTGTTAAGATGTATTTTATTTTTATGCTTTCTCCTAAATCAATTGTACTTATGTAATATTTTGGACAAACAAAAGATAATCAATATAATACTTTTTTAGTTTATACATTCATGTGGGTAGTTGAAAGGTTGTTTAAAATTTTAAAGGTATTAAGCTTGTTACTTCCCTCATTCACCTATAAGAGGGAAACCAAGATTGTAGTAAAAAGGAGTAATTGGGGGAAAAAGAGCCACATATTGTAAAAAAAAATTGAAGCAAAGTAATGGAAATAAAGCTATAATTTGGTGATCGAATTATGGTTTCAATTATTTGTTGAGTTTGTTGATAATGATTATCTTGCTATCTCCACTTTTATATTTTCCTTGTTATTTAGATCAATATATCAAGATGGGAGGCCCTTGGATAGTAATCAAAAGTAGAATTTTAATAAAAATGCCCCTGATCCATTAAAGAGACATGGAGCTAATATGGTTGAGAAAAATCCATGGTGTGTACCTTATAATTTACCCCACTCTCTTGAGTATTGTCTAGTTTCACAATCAATTCAAGAAAATGAAGTATTATATGATCAGGAAAGAGATGACTACACTATCAATATGTTGGAAATCGGACCTTATGGGGTAAATGAATAATATTCATCTTCAAAGGAGGATGGATTTAAGTGCAATGTAAATAACTAGAGGTACAATGTTCATGTGGGTCAGCAAGAGGTATATTTTGATCAAGAGGATGAAGTTGTAGGAAATACTCCGATTGGCACTACAAAATCACAATCAAGTCAAATCCTATTGAGAAGACCAACTGAGAAAGAAATAAAATCCCTCATAGTTGCTATTGTGGCACAAGATAGAAGTGACTATAATCTTAGAAATAGAATTGTAAATTCATATCAAGGGATACCTGGGAGTTTGTTTGTCAAAGATCAACAAGGTGATAAGAAGATTACCTCACAAATTTAGAAGAATGATGAAAATGGAAAGTCTCAGAAGATAACTCAAAAGTATGTGCCAAAAGAGGCAACAAAAGGTGATCAGAATAGAACAGGGAATGATTCCAAGCAGCGGATGGAAGAGAAAAGATTTGCTAGAGTAGAGATGAGTAAAATAGAACTAATAGCAAGCACACCTTCCTTTAACATAGCATAGGCTTTATCTCAGATTAAGAAGTTAGTTCCTTTGTTGAAAATGATGAAAGTTGATGAGTATAAAAATAGTGCAATGAAGTTGATTTCAAATGTGTCAAATAAGCTTGAAGGTCAAAACAAGAATAAAGAAGAACTAGAAAAGAATGAGAAGCATGTTAATACTGTCAAAGGAGAAACTATGAGAACTTCTGAGATCTACTTAGGAAACACTCTGACAAAACATCCATCTCAGGTTGATCCTTTCTATACCACATTATTAATTAAAAACAAGTTGGTAAAAAATTGTATGATAGATTTAGGGGTAGAAATTAAAATTATTCCCATGGCAATCATGAAAGAGTTGGATTTGTGGGTTGATACCACATATGGAAAGTGCTATGCTATGGAAAATAGGTTTTTCCCTATCATTGGGATCATATGGGATGTGGAGTTAAAGTTAGATTCCTATCCTAAAGCTACATATTAAACTGATATTACTATGGTTGATATTCCACCATACTATGGCATGTTGCTATCAAGATAGTGGACTATTGCAATTGGAGGGAATGTTCAATTGGATCTATCATATGCAACTATAAATGTTAATGGAAAAAATGTTAAGCTATACAGAGAACCATGTTCTGAGAAAGTGATAGAACATATTGATCCCAACCAGTTGAATTGCTTATGTGATGTAGACTTGGGAGGTTTTAGGATTAAGCATTCACAACCTCATTTACAAAATAGTGATCCAAGTAAAATCTAGGGATGCCTCAAGAAATAAGAGGATAAAGTAGTATAAACATGTTGTGTGGGATTTTGTGGAGCTTTTTGATGTGTTTTCCATTGATTGGATAGAGAGGTCAAAGAACATGATGGCAGACTTTCTTGCAAATATTACTTTAAAAAGGGATGGTTTTACATTGACAGGTATTTCAAAAGTAGAATTCAAGGCCAAATCTTCTATCCCTAACAATGTGTATAACTAGCAAGTGTTCAATGATCATGATGATCTGATAAAATTTCTTCAATGTGTGGACCAGTATGAATCCCAAGAGATATATTTTAATGGTTTTGTTGAAGAGGTAGATGGTAAAGACACTGTCTTTGGTCAAGAGGCTGTAAAACTAAAAGCAAAAAAAATCCCAAAAGGCTTAGTAGCCCTAGAGAGAGTCTTTGATGGAAATGATAGGTATGTCTTGAAGCAGGAACTAGTCAACCAAGAAGATCTTGAGGAAGTAAATATTGGGACTAAGATTGCTCCAAAGACGGTATACATAGGCAAGAAAATTAGTCCAAAAGTCAAGGAGATGCTCATAATTTTTCTAAGTATAAACATGTATTTGTGTGGTAATATGATGACCTGAAAGCTTATAGAGAAGAGTTGTTTCAACATAATATCCCATTACAACCAGATGCCAAACCCTTTAGACAAAAGCAGAGATCTATAAACCTTATGTTGGCACCAAAAATGCATGAAGAATTAATGAAACTTAGGGATGGTGGCATAATCAAACCTACCAGACATTCATCTTGGGTTTCAAACTTGGTACCAGTGAGAAAGAACAATGGGGACATAAGGTTGTGTGTAGACTTCTGTAATTTGGATGTTTCATCACTAAAGGATAATTATTCACTTCCCAATATGGAAGTAATGTTGCAAAGAGTAACAGGATGTAAGTTGCTATCCATGATGGATAGATTTTTTGGTTATAACCAGGTTAAGGTCAAGGAATCAGAGCAATATAAAACTTCCTTTACTACACCATGGGGTACTTATGTATATGTAAGAATTCCTTTTGGTCTTACAAATGCTAGTGCCACATTTCAAAGCGCTATGGATGTGGATTTTGAAAATCTAATCAACATCATATTGGTTGTTTACCAAGATGATCTAACTACATACACAAAGAAGGTAGAGGATCACTGCATGCAATTAGAGAAGATGTTTATCAAGGCACTTGAGTATGGTATATCCTTGAACCCTAAAACGTGTCACTTTGTTGTAACTGAAGGTAAACTATTGGGACACAATTTCTAAAGAAGGGGTAAGGATTGATTCAGAGAGAGTTCTAGCCATTGATAAGATCCCTATTCTCAAAATAGTAAACGTTATTCAAAATACTCTTTTGGGAAAATCAAATTTGTTAGAAGATTTATCTTTAACTTTTGTTGAGATTGTGAAACCTATTTCAAAAATGCTAAAGAAGGGATCAAATATTGATTGGACATCTGAGGCCATTGAAGCATTTGTATCAATAAAGAGGGAAATCAAAGAAGCTCCTATGTTGAAACCCCAGATTTTATCAAACCATTTTAGATCTTCTCTTTTGCATCTTTCCATACTCTTGCTATTGTTATGTTGCAAAATAATGAAGAGGGGTATGAGCCTGGTGGATAGAGAGGTCAAAGAGCCTGATAGTAGATTTTCTTACAAATGTTGCTTTCAAAAGGGATGATATTTGTAGACGTGTAAGATTGACCTAACACCTATCACACACCCTAAACAACATCGAACAACATCCCGCAATGTCTTGAAACATCTTGAAATCATCCTGAAACATCTCAGAACATCTTGAAATCATCTCACAACATCTTAGAATCATCTTGAAACATCCAAAAACATATCGGAATCATCCTGAAACGTCTCGAAAGATCTCAAAATCATCTCACAATATCTTGGAATCATCCTAAAATGTCTCAGAACATCTTAAAATCATCTTGAAATGTCTTGCAACATCTTGGAATCATCTCGCATAATCTCATAACATCTCAGAATCATCCCGGAACATCTCAAAAACATCACACAATATCAAACAACATCCAAAACCCTAATTTCCTCTATTAATTGAATAATACAACATTATTTAATTAATTCACTTTTTCATCATTTTTGACAAATTAAATAAATTACATTTATTTAATGAAGTCACCAAAACCCTAATTCTACTATTAATTAAATAAAATGACATTATTTAATTAATTCACGTTTCTATCATTTCAACCAATTAAATAAATTACGTTTATTTAATGAAGTCCTAATCCCACTTTATTTTCATCTTGATTGATTAAATAATGCCAATTATTTAATTATGTCACTAAATCACCTTATTCCTCTAAGTTAATTGAAATATTAAATCATAATAATTTAATTATGACACTTTCCCTCCAAAATTTGAATAATTAAATCAAACTATTCAAATCATTTATCAAAAATCAAATCAAACTAATGCAACTTTATTTGCAAAATTCAAACTTGATTTGCACGTTCAACTCCAAAAATGAATTAATTAATTAAATCAATAAATTCATATTCCTCACCCACTTTCTGATTGAGCAAGTTACGATTTGTTGACTGAGCAATCTAGTTTGCTGACTAATCAATCTATTTGCTAACTAGTCAATCTATTTCATAACTAAGCCTTCTAAATCCTGACTGATCAATCTAATTCCTGACTAGCCAATCTATTCCTCAATCACACAAATTGTGCAATCTACTTTGCACAATCTTCTCATGTCTAAATCCTCACAACACCTTTCGATCATTGATCTGGATATTCTCCAACACGATCTTGATCGTCCATTTCGAATCTCATTTTCTATATAAAAAGCATCTTTCCTCACAAAAAAGGATAAAAGAATCAACATACCTTATGCAAAAAAGTATTGTCGATATCACCATTGATAGAGCTTCAACCTTTCTTTGATCAACCAACCATTCAAACATCAAAGCTTTGCACACGAACTATGGAGGCTTCGCGGTGATAAGAATAATCCAACAGTAGTCGAATACACTCTGATACGGGATGGTAACACTTTTCTTATTATTTGCATTCAATTTGGTAATCATAGATTTCCTAATGTGTTTCCAATAGCTTAGTTTCATTTCGTATGTGTAGGACTAGATCTTAGATTTGTGTGTTTGATCTTAGCTTAGATTCTCATTTCAAGCACGTTTAATCTTGTTTACATCTAATGTTTTTCCCCCTCACACATTCTAGCACACTCGGTGGGACCCTTGTCCCATACACTAACATTTCGATGAGCTATTTTTGAAGTTGCATGTCCCAGAATCGCATTTGAAAAAGTTTTCACGCACTACCTAGAAAAAATTTGCAATTGTCTGTCAAGAAAACCACGCACTTGATCATGAAAATCGAGCATCTAACATGAGAATTGTGCTTTTGCAAAAAAAATTGAGCATATGCTTTGAAAACTGAGCATTTGATTCTGATAAGGGGTGTACTTGCTCTGAAATTTGAGCATTTGATAATAACAGGGGCGCTTTTGCAAAAAATTATGAGCATTTTCTCTAACAAATCAATGCATGGAATCTGCACATTTGTAATTGCTTTTTTGCTAACATGGGCCTATTTTTGAATGTGTAACAGGTGCTAACATATTTGTATGCAGGATTTGAAAGACATTAACTTGTTTTTTGTAGGGAAGATGAATGGTTAAAGCACTCCAGATCTATAAACATTTTTTTATTAAGTTAGGAATGTTTAATTTTGGTGCTTTAAAAATAATAAGACAAACGTACACTTTTTTTTGGTGTTATTAAAATTGAACCAATTTCAAGCTTTCTTAAATAGGAATGTTTAATTTTGGTGCTTTAAAAGGAACAAGACAAACGCACACTTCATTTTGGTGTTATTAAAAATTGAACCATTTTAAGCTTTCTTAAAGTAGGAACTCTTATTTGGTGCTTTAAAAAGAACAACACAATTGAACCTTTCATTTTGGTGCTCTTAAAAATGAACCATTTCAAGTTTTTCTAACTTAGGAATTGTTGATTTGGTGCATAAAAATAACAAAACATTTCAATTAAGGTGCTCTAAAAATGAACTCTTTACAAATTTTTCATAATTAGGAACTTTGATTTTGGTGCATAAAAAGAACACAAAACAATTTTCATTTTGTTGACCCACGCTCATTTTACTTTTGTTGACCAAGTTAGAACCAGGAATGGTTTCTTAGAAACACTTGGATTTGGGCTTAAAATGAAAAAATTATTCTTTTTGTTTTGCCCCATTGCTATCTTAATTGATTGATATCCAAAATAATTTATATTGGTGCAATTAAAAAGAACAAGTTTATTTTATTCACATATTTTTGGAAATAACACCACTCCGGTGTTTAAAAAGAATCAAACTACTATGAAGTGTATGTTGTGCATTCAGTGATTGGAAAGCTAGATGGTTGTCTTCTCCCCTCGCACCTTTTGGCGATCTTGGGTGAGCAAAAGTATCTTGATCTTCACACCTTTCTTTTCAAGCATACCTTTTTAGAGGGCCTACCTATTGAGAAACATCTCGCGTTGGAGAACTCATAGGCAACCCAAGTGGTACTTTCATTCTAGACTGCTATATAAATAATTTGTGGGTGTGAGGAAAGTTCATCATCCCAATGAGTGTTGTTGGCCTATGCCGACGTATTCTCCCTCAATATCCTTGTGATGCATAAAAACCCATAAGGGCTGGGAGGTTTTTAATTGAACAAAATGCCCCATGTATAGGGGCCCGAACATAATATCCCCAGAACATTACTAAGAGCCAAATTGTTTTAGAAGCCACCCTATTATCCAAAAACATTCTTTTAAAGTGGTGCATCAAAATTTACTTCTGATAAGTTACTTTCCAAGTACAACTACAAGCCTGCACTATAAGTTGCCTATAAAATCATATCTTTGGAGCATGAGGTGGGCCTACCTAAAAGAATGGTTTCTATCCACTAGGGTTGTAAATGCTTGTTTATGTTAAACTTGTCAAATACATTCAAAACAATTTGACATAAGCTTCTATGCTTGATTTAAAGAGAAAGAACACATCCCAAAAAATAATGAACATGATGGTTGAATCACAAACCCTTTGACTTAGTGTATACTTGTAAAAGAAGCCCTATGTTTGCACTCCTTGAAAGGATTTTTCCTTAAAGGTTTTTGAATATTCCGAATTTTATTTTTCAAGTTGCATTGATAAAAGTAAACATTTGGGAACTATGGCTTGGGTGTTGTGATTCCACAACTTAAGTTATAGACATGAAGGTCACATAAGTCCATGCTTGTTGACTCAGTCCAAGTGTTGTTTTATCACTTTCCATACTCCAAACACAGAGAAGTTGAGAGAAGAACCAAACCATAAACTTGCAAAAATCCAAGAAAAGATTGTTCAAAAACTAGAAATAAAACACACGGAAACCACATTGGCACAAAATTTCAGTGCAAGTTATCATAGTTTATTAGTAGTTGCAAAAATTTCATTGCATTTGCACAAAATTTCAATGCAATTGCCACAGTTTCTGAGTAGTAGCCAAAATTTCATTGCATTTTCTCTTTGTCCCAAAAAAGCTACTGATGAAAATTAGTTGCATTTGATAGAAATTGAGCACTTGTTGTGGGAACCATGCACTTGCTTTTATTCCCTTGCATTTTCTTCTAAGAAACTGTCGCACTTGCTACTCAGATCCTTGCATTTTCCAAAAGATGCTCACTTTTTCCTAAGAAAACGTTGCATTTGACAAAAACACACAAACAGTTGCACTTTCCATTCTAGCTCATGCTTGTTTTTTCTGAAACCTGAGCACTTGACACATTTTTTGCCACACTTGATAAATCTAGCCACTTTTGCTCACAGTCTTGTGCATTTTGCTCAGAAACTAGCACTATTGCTTCATCCTACTAAAAATTGGGGAAAACAAATCGAAGTTGTTTATAGGATCTGTATAAGAGTAAAATTACACCCTTGCAATTTCACCTATGTATTTGCATCCGCTTTAGTGTCCAATCCCTTATCATCTTGAGTAGGCTCATTTTAGCTCCTGCATCAACCTTTTTTCCCTCTCAATATGCTCTAGCACCCCTTTTCAGTAGCTACCCTTGTGTGTCAGCTTTCTATCAGACTTGGTGCTTTTCCCATTTTCGTCGTTTCGTAGTATGACGTGTCTAAACACTAGTGCATCACGCAGACGTCCGCGCGCTGCACTACCATCCTGTGATGTTTCAACATTCAAACGACCGTTTCCATGCATGTTTACCACTTGTCGGTGAGTTTTTTCGGTGGTAACAGCTGGTAACGCCTGAAAATGGTTGAAGAAGCTTCTTTTCCTTCCTTAAATTCCCTCTTTTCATTTCATTTAGGACTTCTTCCACAGCTAGCCCCATTCTACTAACTTCTAACCTCTCTCCAACTTTGATTTTAGCCTTCTACACTTCAACTTTTGTTGGTATAGCTCCATATAGCTTGTTGTAGCAACTTCAAGCTCTCTCAAGCTCTCTTTACAACACCCTCCCTCATTTCATGCTTTTGAGCATCTTGGGATTTGATATCCCCTACTATTTGCATACTTGGTGATACGGGTTCTCCTCGAGTGGGGTTTACTTTTATCACACACTTACTTGGTGGTGTGGGTTCTACTCCCAAGTGGATTTTTCTTTCACCACACGCTTTCTCCATTTTGGTTACACTCTCTCTATCTTCTTGGTTTTCCGTGGAGGTGGGAACACCAAAATGGGGGTTTGACTGAGGAAAACCCCTATACAACCCCAACATTCTCTCCAGATCTTATAGACGTAGGTTTTGAATACATTCATTTGGTGGAGGCTTCATCACTCACGTGGTTGTAAGTATTTATTTCCTTTCTTGTTCTTATCTTTATTAGTTTTACTTCACTCTATTTCAGTTTTGTCACTTTCCTGCATTTTAAGATTTCTTAGCAGTTCAAGTAGAAGTAGCCACTTTAGGAAGTTTCTATGATAAACTCACTTTTTGGTCCATGCGAGACGCCAGCATACCTCTGAGACGCTAGCACACTGCGATGTCGTCTGTATTCTGCACTGACATCCTTTGGCCAAGAGCTCGTCAGTTTGTCTAGAAAATCTTTGTGACCTACTCTTTCAAATTTTGGAACTCGTTGTTGTTCCATTGAGGTAGTATAGGAAAGTTCGCCCTGTGAGGCTCTTTGAATGAAGAGAACTCATGAGTAGCGAATCCCCCTATATTACATTTTGGTACACAAAGATCAAAGGATTCCTTAAGTTCAATATCAAGGTACACCCCACCCTCAAGGTACCTACAACAAACAAAAAGGACTTAACCCTCCTTATACACAACATGGTTATCAAGGGTCCATGCCTTCACAAAAAACCACCTATGATCGAGCAAACATCATCAGACAACAAGGTTATAACATCCTTCCAAACCAAATGAACACACCTATTGACGATGTAACCTTGCAGTTACAAAATAATAATCAACTTAGTTACCAAAACAATCAATTGAACAACCAATAGAAAAATCAAGAGAAAACTAATCAAGGAGGACAACAAAGGCAATACGATCAACCAATAAGGAAATTCACCCAAGAGTAGGAGCAGGCTAGGTGAAATCACAATACTGTGTCTCAATTTTTTCCCAAGATAGACATTTACATCAATATTTTTCACTAAATCTTCATCTTCTGAGACCTATAGTAGCTAAACCGTAAAGAATTTGAAGATAATGTGAACTAGTGATTTGTGGAAATTTGTGTGTAGATTCTAAATATATTTTTTTTCAATTTTTTAAAAATAAATCATGAATCTTTCAACATCTCCTTTAATAACTAGTTTTAGACAGAAAACAACATTTTTTGAAAGTAACATTTGTGTCATACAACATAACTTTTTTTCTATAAAGCATTAAATTTAATTTTTCAAATATAGTTTCTCAACATCAATATCTAGGGAAAGGATATTTTTTCATAATTTTTTGTTGCACATTTTTTTTTAAATTAATTTTTGAAGTCATTGTAACTATAATTTGGACATATGTGTGTGTCGTACAATGTAACTTTTTGTGTATATATTGGAATAAAAATTTTCTTTTTTGGGTGAAACAAGGAAATCAATATCTAGGGAATTGGTATTTTTTGAAAAAAAATTAAAATGGTTTACTATTTTTCCACCTTTGCACAACAAAGAGCTTGATGTTCAAAGAAAAACCTATGTTTAGTAAAAATTGAAAATTAAATACATGATAAAATGAAAATATATCAAACCTATACTTGTTGGAAAGCTAGTTTCAAGGGCTACAATATTGAAAAATATAACTTTTAAATGATGTTATTTAATCCCTCAAAAGGTAAAGAAAAAGTGGTTTTTTTTCCAGCATTTTGATAGCTATGAAGGAGACTCCATTGTGGGTATGATTTAATACTTTAGGGGTTTGATCTAAGGGGGTCTTATCTATCCTTCTTTAATTAAATCCCTTTAGATGGAGCCTCCCAAGACTTAAATCATTAGTTTTTATCTAAAAATAGTGATTTCAAGCAAAAATTAGCACATCCCAAAAGTGAGACACAGTATTGTGGCTTTGGGACAGACTTTAGAGGTAATCGTACACAAACTAGTACAACCGGACCTTATAAAAATAAATGATAGTCTAACTTATGGTGAACCAAACTTTAAACGCCCTAGGTATAGATTGTATGAATACTGTGAGTTCCACAAAATTGAAGGTCATGATACATCAGAATGTGTTACACTCAAAAATATCATCCAAGACCTTATTGATCAAGGAGAAATGGCTATTTAAAATGGTGTTCAAGGCTCAAACACTAATGATAACAATGATAATATCTCACCTCAAAAGTTGAAAACAACGATCAAGAGTTATCTATAATTGATCACATTGACAATGTCTCTACATCATCTAGTGAGCAAGAGGACATACATCAAGAATTCAATCCCAAGCATGATCAAACTTAATCACCCAAGTCTAGAAATGATCAAGTTCAAAATATATTGACATCATTCAATCTCATGCCAGTACATATTGATGGTCAAGAGACTCTTAATCTGGAACACGTATGCCAAATGTAGAAAATCTAAGCCAGGAGCTATCACCCATATGTCCACATTTTGAGGAAATCCAAGGATCCTTTACCGATAATCCTTTTTTTTGAAATTAATCCATGTTAAGAGCACGATCCAAAGCATATCGAAGATAACACCACACAAAGTCAAGATCAAGAATCCCTACCATCAAAATACTACAATGACTTGGAAAATATCTTCCTATACATCCAAGGTTTTCCAGAAGAACAAATCCATATACCAAGCACACATACATCTACCCATGAGATGCTTAATCCTAATGGACATGTAGATGATCTTCATCCAAAACAAGAATCTCATACTCTTGATATCATTACCAAGGAACAAGAGTCACCTACTCTTCACATCTTTACACTTGATCAAAGCACAACAAGATCTATAGACATATTTTAAATTGATCAAAAAGAAGCATTAAAATTAGAAACATCCTCTAGGAAAGTTGAAGACATATAGCATGAAAATATGGAGCACATTATCTTAAGATCAACAAAGATAAATAGCAATCCTAAGCATCAAAGCACTGGGTATATAATAGTCAAAGAAGAACTAATATATCTTGAAGGGCCATCAAAATTTGATATTTCACAGGATCAAGTTGAAAATATCAATTAGGAAGTTATCCCACATATGAAGGATCCTATTAGTGAAGAATCTATCACAATTGAAGATCTACAACAGAGCAGAGAAGGATTAGCATCTTGTCTCCAAGGTAAGACATATCATATTGCAAATAAAATTTTTCAATCGATTCATTATCAAAATAGAGGATTAGGCCTACATGAACAAGGTATCCTAGAACCAGTGCAAATTATTGGAAATCCTAAGCATCAAGGTCTTATTTATTCAACACTTAAGGAATCTAAGCATATCAGTGATACCTCTATAATACCGGGGGAAACTTTATCTAATGCAAGCATCAACATAGAGAGAACGGAGTGTCCTTATGATGAAATTGCTACCAATGCTACAACTAGCCATATCATGAATCATCATCCACATATTTTTCTACCTTCTAATTGGGACCAACAAGAAGAGAAAAGACTATACCCAAGAACGAAACAAGTCACTGAAGCAAAAGAATCAGTAAAACAAAATGGACAAGAAAGATTCAAATGGATACAAAAGAAAAAGAAAGAAAATCATCCCTATCAAACTCCATTAGTCAAAGAAACTATGGGGAAAAATAAAAAAGGTAAGTTCATCCATCAAAAAAGTCTAGCAATGCAAAAGAAAGCTTCAAGAGTGACCTACAAGGTATATCAAGACGTTGGTCCCAATCGAATCTCCATATCTACCCATCATTGCTCATCATCCCAAGTCTAGAGAGTCAAAGGTTCCAAACTGTCAACCAATCCATCTTAATATGATATCCCTCAATGCATTTTGTCATCCAAGATATCCAAATATCGCATTAACCATAAGTTGGATGCAACTCTTTATCATAAGGATTCTAAGGGAACTCTCTCGCGATGTGCGCATCAAGGTAAGGTAAACTCCGGTATCGACAAAGAAGACAAGAATTATCAGGGGTTACATTCAATCACCCGTATCCTAGAAAAATAACTCCTCCAAGCAGGATATCATTGGCACATCATGATAGCAACAACAACCATATCAATACTATCAGTGTCTACATCAGCACCACCAGGTGGTTCAACATGAGGAGAAAATTGTCACCATAATGAAAACCTGGTAAACAGGCGTATTATGTGACATCAAAAATCATTAAAAAAAAAAATAAAGAAAATAGTCAAGAGAAAAATTGTCCTCCAGTGAAAACCACTATGATGGCACTTTGGACAAGTACCATGGTGAAAACCTAGCAAACAGGCATCATTTGTAGAATCGAGCATCTATGTGCACCATTTCAAGTGGAAGCATCTCAGCTAATCCATAATAAACCCAATCCATTTTTAACCCAATCCAACTTATCTTGATCTTGACAAATGTTTGGTGTACACTTTACACTTGCTTATGGAAAAAATATTGACATGGGTCAAATATCATTGATCCTATCTTATCCAACATTATTTGAGTCATGAGACATTTTCCAAAGGGGTACACTCTATCTAAACATGTTATCCTATCACAAGCTAATCCATCACCTACATTGCTAAACACTAGGGGGCAAGTACTTACATCTTGCTTCAAAATAAATCTTGTTCTATTTCTTCTAGCTCACATTATGATCTAGGAATTGTCCAAACAACAAGTTGTGCCACATGGTACCCTTCCCTATTCATCCCATCAACAAGGTATACCACCAAACGCACTATCAAGGTACCTTCAAAATAGTTTGTTCCAACAACAAGATGTACCACATAGTACCCTTCCCAGTTCTTCCCAACAAGGTATACCACCAATGCACTACCAAGGTAACCTTCAAAGATACTGACAACATGGATTATTCCTTCACTCAAAAATTCTAAGATATCAACAGTTACTTGAACCCTATAGGTAGTTGAAGTAATCTTTTCCGCAACATATCCTCTAGAACACAAAGTGAAATATCAATCCAAGTTGTCAACATCTTACGCCCCAGGCAAGAGGGTAAAAATCTAAAAAAAACTAACCTTTGAAACAATTTGTCCCAACCACAAGGTATACCGCCAACGTACCACTAGGGTAACCTTCAAAATAGTTCACCCCAACAACAAGGTATCCCACCAACGCACCACCAAGGTAACATTCAAAACAATTTGTCCCAACAAAAAGGTGTACCACCAATGCACTACCAAGGTAACCTTCAAAGATTCCAACAACGTGGATTATTCTTTCACTCAAAAATTTTAAGATATCAATTGTTGCTTGAACCCCATAGCTAGTTCAAGTAAGCTTTTCCACAATGTGCCCTCTAGAAAAGAAAAGTAAAATATGAATCCAAGTTTTTAGTATCTTACACCCTAGGCAAGAGGGTAAAAATCCAAAAAAATAGAAAAAGATAAAATAAAAAAAAAGCAAGAGAAATAGTAAAGAGAAATAAAACATTTCTTTGAGTGAAAACCACTTTGTGGAACACCTAGAACAGGTACCGTAGTGAAAACCTAGTAAATAGGCACTATGTTTGAATAAAACTTGCATCATTATCTATTGGCACCCACCCATCCATTTCATAATAAAATGTGTATCCAACCATGGCTTGTCACTGATTAAGGAACGTTGTTTTGTGTCCAAATGGGGGAAACTTCCTGAAGCTAGTCATGGGTTAGATCTTTTAACATCCTATCATGGTCGTAAAACCACAAAATCAAAAACATCTAAAAACAACAAAAGATCAAAAACATATGAAAACATCAAAACAAAACAACATCGTTGGGTTATTCCTTCACTCAAATAGTCTAAGATTTCAACATTTGCTTGAATCTCACGGCTAGTTCAAGTAGATTTCCCACAACATATCCTCTAGACACAAAAGTGGAATATCAATCTAGATTATCAATGTTGTTTATCCAAAAACAATTTATGCTTTTTGAGTCAAACGGTCGAACTACGTGGTCTCTGTGTGTACAACGTAGGCAAGGATTATTAGCCCCCAAAACCCTAGGTCAGTCCCCTTAGGTTTCCAACATGCTTTATTTTCAACTTAGTCAAAAACAACAAAATTCAAAAACACCTACAACATACAAAATTCAAAAACATTCATAAAACAGAAAAGTTCAAAAACACTCAAACTGTCAAACTACGTGGTCTCTGCGTATACAACGTAGGCAGGGCTTATTAGCCCCCGAGACCCTAGGTTAGTCCCCTTAGGTTTCTAACATGCTTTATTTTAACTTAGTCAAAAATTCAAAATCCAAAAACATCTATAAAATACAAAATCCAAAAACATTCACAAAACAGAAAAGATCAAAAACATTCAAAACAAGTGAACTACGAGCCTCTATGTGTACAACATAGGCAAGGCTTATCTTTAATGAGCCCCCGAGGCCCTAGATTAGTCCCCTGAAAATAATAAAAACAACATCATAAAAAACTTGGAAAATCAAAAAGATCTATCTCGTCATCACAAGCCGCAATAAAACATCATCCATAATAAACAAATCATCACAATCATCCTTTGACAAAACAAACAAACAAACAAAGCAAACATCAACAGCTAGAACTTTCAAGCAAACAATTGAAAAAGCTCTAACTATAAACAGACAGAAACAATGCCAAAGTATCAGCTACCTATCTTTTGACAAGTCCCAACAACATCCTGAGATATGCCTTAACGGATTCGTTCCTACAATAGACATGATCAACATCGGATAATAGTCTCAAAACCTCAAACAGATATGACAATTGATACTACAACTTTGTCTTTTATCTTTTTTTATAGTCTTCTTTTTGTGATTGACTCATTCCTAGGAACTCTCGAGGATGTCCATAAGGATTTAGAGAAGAAGGAATGGGGGCATTTGAGTGTCATTTCGATTTGTTGTTTGTGGATATTTTTGTTATACTACCATGGCAAATACTTGCTTTGTTCTATGTGTGGAATTCGTTTTGGAGCATTTCATGTAGCAGTGACATGTTAGGTTCTTAATACCTCTTGTGTTATTGGTTTGACATGTTTTAAAGCTTCTCACCCATAAACTCTAACAAGGTTTCCATATGTCTGGTATGAGCAAGAATACTCCTTGTTTGTAGAGGCAAAGTCCATGCAATAGATACAAAGTCACTTTGGTCATTAATACCCTGGTGCATCGTATATGTTTGCTACATCAAATAGTATTGTTCAAAACTATGAAGTTTCCAAGAAAGCAAAAGCAACAACATCAACTACTAACAACATCAAATTTCCATCCATCATCATAATATTTCTTCTAAATAACATCCATCTTGCATCCACAGTGTCGTCATTACATATCATGATGATAATAAAGCAATTAAAACATCATGTATCATGTATGGGGCATACATCCATCATATATCAACACCATATAAACATCATATATCACAACAGTACATTTATCATCCATAATAAAACATCATATGATACAAAGTACGATCCATCCATCCATATCATATGCATACATCATCATACATCGTCATCCATGAAGCATAAAATGAAGGTGAATCAAAGAAGGTATATCTCATATATATCATCATCAAAAAAAGGGGAGAATGTCATAGTGCATCATCATCAGTGAAACAAAGTGTGATAGGATAATACAAAATGATACATATATACCAAGCCTCGATTAGGCGAATGAATATATATACAAAAATCATGTCTGTAACATGTCTCTAAACAACAACATAATAAAGATCAAGTACACTGCCCAGTAAAAAGGGAAACACTCTATAGACTAGGTTGTAGACCACCATCTGGACCTGGTTGTCTAACAAAATGACCACCTGCAATCATTTTAACTCACAATGTTAGGGTTTCACTTTGAACATGTAAAGCAACACAAAACGACACAAAACACGATGACAAACAACATTTAGGATGGAAAACAAGCAAATGCAAGGGTTTAAGTCAAGGCCGAGCTTTTAGGGAAAGTGCATGAAACAAGGGTGAGTTTTTAAGTCAAAAGCAAAGATTTAGAACAAGTGCATGAATCAAATGCAAGGGTTTAAAGCAAGGGCGAGGTTCTTTAGCAAGTGCAAGGAAATAGTGAAAACATCAAATAAATGTAAAGGTTTAGAGAAAAAGTGAGGTTTTAGTGCAAGTGCATGAAACAAATGCAAGGTTTTAAGTAAAAGGTGAGGTTTTATAGCAAGGGCAAGGGTTTTAAGGTCAAGTTCTTTGAAATCATCAAAACTTCGCTATTGACTGGTAATCAGGACTTATTTTACCCTATCTTCAAACAACCATATCTTGGTTATACTAAAGTATTTTTCGATGCTTTTTAAAAAAAAAATGGGATAGAATTTCATGATATTTGCAGTGGTGTAGGTGGTTTTCAATTTTTATACACTTAAATTTTTCATTTGTGTTGTGAGCTTGACCTCAAACCTTAATTTTTAGGCCAACCTCTCGAGGGGGCAACATAGAGTCCTACCATCATTCCACTAAATGCCGGGGCACAGTGGGGCATAATTTTTTTCAAAAAAACTTGATCTTAAAAATAGAATCTTTGAAACAAAGCAACTAGTACTTTGTATCAAAGAGGGGGAAAACGTAGACATGTAAAATTTACCTAACAATTATCACACACCCTAAACAACATCGAACAACATCAAACAACATCAAACAACATCAAACAACATCGAACAACATCCTGCAATGTCTTGGAACATCTCGGAATCATCCTGAAACATCTCAAAACATCTCAAAATCATCCTGAAATGTCCTACAACATATTGGAATCATCCCGAAAAGTCTTAGAACATCTCAAAATCACCTCGCAACATCTCAAAATCATCTCGAAATGTCTTGGAACATCTAGGAATCATCCTGCATAATCTCATAATCATCCTGAAACATCTTGAAAACATCACACAATATCAAACAACATCCAAAACACTAATTTCCTCTATTAATTGAATAATACAAAATTATTTAATTAATTCACTTTTTCATCATTTTTGATAAATTAAATAAATTACATTTATTTAATGAAGTCCCCAAAACCCTAACTCTGCTATTAATTAAATAAAACAACATTATTTAATTAATTCACATTTCTATCATTTCAACCAATTAAATAAATTACATTTATTAAAAGAAGTCCTAATCCCACTTTATTTTCATCCTGATTGATTAAATAACACCTATTATTTAATTACGTCACTAAATCACCTTACTCCTCTAAGTTAATTGAATTATTAAATCATAATAATTTAATTACGACACTTTCCCTCCAAAATTTGAATAATTAATTATCAAACTATTCAAATCATTTATCAAAAATCAAATCAAAATAATGCAACTTTATTTGCAAAAATCAAACTTGATTTGCACATTCAACTCCAAAAAGGAATTAATTAATTAAATCAATTAATTCATATTCCTCACCCACTTTCTGACTGAGAAAATTATGATTTTTTGACTGAGCAATATAATTTGTTGACTAATCAATCCTGACTGATCAATCTAAATCCTAACTAATCAATCTAATTCATGACTGATCAATCTAATTCCTGACTAGCCAATCTATTCCTCAATCACACAAATTCTACAATCTACTTTGCACAATATTCTCATGTCTAAATCCTCTCAACAACTTTCGACCATTGATCTGGATATTCTCCAACATGATCTTGATCATCCATTTTGAATCTCATTTTCTATATAACAAACATCTTTCCTCACAAAAAAGGATAAAAGAATCAACATACGTTATGCAATGAAGTACTATCGAGATCACCATTGATAGAGCTTCAACCTTTCTTTGATCAACCAACCATTCAAACATCAAAGCTTTGCACATCAACTATGGAGGCTTCACGGTGATAAGAACAATCCAACATCAGGCGAATACACTCTGATATGAGATGGTAACACTTTGCTTATTGTTTGCATTCAATTTGGTAATCATAGATTTCCTAATGTGTTTTCAATAGCTTAGTTTCATTTTGTATGTGTTGGATTAGATCTTAGATTTGTGTGTTTGATCTTAGCTTAGATTCTCATTTCAAGCACATTTTATCTTGTTTACATATAATTTTCCCCCTCACACAATATTACATTGGCAGGCATCTCAGAAGTAGAATTCAAAACCAAACCTTTTATCCCTCACAATGTCTATAACTGGAAAGTGTTTAAAATGATGATGGTGGTTTGATAAAATTTCTTTAGTGTATAGAGAAATATGAATCCCAAGAGATATATTTTAATACTTTTCTTGAAAAGGTGGATGGTAAAGATACTATCTTTGGTCAAGAGGTTGTACAACTAAAAATTTAAAAAAAATCCCAAAAGGCCTAGTAGCCCTAGATTGAGTTTTTGATGGGAATGATAGATCTATTATAAAGCAAGCAGCAGTCCATCAAGAAGATCTTGAGGAGATAAATCTTGGGACTGAGATTGCTTTGAAGAAGGTATACATAGGTAAGAAAATTAGCCAAAAATTCAAGGAGATGCTCATAACTTTGTTGAGGAAGTATAAGCATGTATTTGAATGGTCATATGATGACCTAAAAGCTTATAAAGAAGACTTTTTTTAACATGAGATCCCCTTAAAACTAGATGTCAAACCCTTTAGACAAAAGCAGAGACCTATAAGCCCTATGTTGGCACCAAAAATGAAAGAATAACTATCAAAACTTAGGGATGGTGGCATAATCAAACCTATCATACATTCATCTTAGGTTTCAAACTTAGTACCAGTAAGAAAGAAGATTGGGGACATAAGTTTGTGTGTAGACTTCCATTATCTAAATATTTCATCACTAAAGGATAATTATTCACTTCCCAATATGGAAGCAATGTTGTAAAGTGTAATAGGATGTGATTTGTTATCCATGATGGATGGATTTTTTGGTTATAACCAAGTCAAGGTCAAGGAATCAGAGCAATATAAAATGGCCTTCACTACACCATGGGGTACTTATGTATATGTGAGAATGCCTTTTGGTCTTACAAATGTTGGTGCTACATTTCAAAGGGTTGTGGATATCACTTTTGCATATCTAATCAACATCATATTGGTTGTTTACCAAGATGATCTAATTGCATACTCAAAGAAGGCATATGATCATTGCATGCACTTAGAGAAGGTGTTTATCAAGGCACTTGAATATGGCATATCCTTGAGCCCTAAGAAGTGTTACTTTGTTGTAACTGAAGGTAAACTACTAGGACACAATTTCTAAAACAAGGGGTAAGGATTGATTCAGAGAGAGTTGCAACCACTAACAAGATTCCTACTCCCAAAAAGATGAAGGCTATTCAATCCTTTTTTGGGAAAATCAACTTTGTTAGAAGGTTTATTTCTAACTTTGTTGAGATTGTGAAACCTATTTCAAAATTTCTAAAGAAAGGGATCAAAGGTGGATTGGACATTTGAGGCCATCAAAGCATTTGTATCAATAAAGAGGGAAATCAAAGAAGCTCCTATGTTGAAATCCCCATATTTTAGCAAACCATTTTAAATCTTCTCTTTTGCATCTTTCCATACTATTGCTATTGTTATGTTGCAAAAGAATGAAAAAGGGTATGAGCAACCAATTTCATTTTTTAGTAAGTCACTTCAAGGAGATGAATTGAAATATGATGCCGCTAAAAAACAAGCTTATGCACTTGTGAAAGCGGTGAAGGAATTTAGGCCTTATTTAGTAGGAGCACAAGTAATTGTTTTTGTACTGAATGCAGCAGTTAAGGATGTCTTTATGAAAACAAAGGTCATAGGAAGATGATGTAGGTGGATAAATAGAATTCAGGAGTTCAATATTGGCATCTAGATCACAAAACTTGTGAGAGGACAAGGATTGGAAAGGTTAATGGCTAAGTCTAATCTAGAAACTGCTCAAGTGTGTAACTTTGAGGTAGAAGAAGGTCTGATATCTAGCATTGAACATACACCTTGGTATACAAATATGGATCATTACCTCAAACACATGAAATGCCCTGATGGTATGAATGATAATCAAAAGAGGAAATTGAAGCTCCAAGCGTCAAGGTATGTCTTTGTGAATGGTGATTTATTTTGGAAGGATAAGGATGGTATCATATTGTTATGTCTTGATGAAGGACAAGTAGAATAGACCTTGACGGTAATGCATGAAGGTGTATGTGGGGGGAATTTCTCAGCCAAGAATGCTACATATAAAATACTTAGTAGGTTATAATTGGCCAAAAGTCTTTTTTGATGCTCACAATTATGTAAGAAAATATGAGGCATGTCAGAAGTTCTCTAGTAAATTGAAATATCAAGGGGCCCTACCTTTGAGGCTTATGTAGATTGAAGCACCCTTTTACTAGTGGGGTATTGACTTCATAGGTGAAATAACAGATAAATCAAGTGGAGGACATAAGTGGATTATTGTTTCTACAAACTACTTCACAAAATGGACTGAAGCAATCCCAAAAAAGCAAACTACTAGAAAAGTGGTGATCAATTTCTTGTTGGAAAACATCATTACTAGGTTTGGGGTTCTTGTCAAGATAATCACATATAATGGGATGTGTTTCAAATCTAATGAGTTCAAGAAATTTTTTGTCTTATGGCTTAGTGATCTTATATGCTTCTCCATATCACCCTCAGGTTAATGATCAAGTTGAATCTAGAAATAAGAGTATTATGAAAATAATTAGAAGAATGCTTGATAGTAACAAAAGGGCTTGGGATTTAAAACTGAGATTAGCATTGTGGGAAGACATGATTATAGTGAAGAAGGCTACTCGGAAATATCCTTTTGAACTAGTTTATGGAGCTCAAGCTAGGGTACCAATGCATAACCTTCTGCTAGTTTACAAAATCATTTTGAAGAAGATATGGACATACCTGAGCCTGTGGAGGAAAGGATGGAGCAACTAGAAAAGTTAGATGAGATTAGAACTTAGGCACAAAAATAGAATGAGAAAATGTAGCAATAAATGAAATATTTGTTTCAAAAGAAGACCAATGACAAAAAGTTTTAGATTGATGATATGGTTCTCATGTGGAATACCTAGAGCCAAGATAAAGGGAAATATGGAAAGTTTGAAGCTATATGGTTGGGCCCATTTTTTATCATAGACAAATGTGGAGAAGACTTATACTATTTGTAGAATATGATGAGTGAAAATCAGGAATTGCCAATGCATGGACAATTCCTGAAACACTTCTTTTCTTAAAGAAGATCAATTCCATGCATAGTAGTTTAGGTCTTTCCCTTTTTTAGTTTTCTTTTTTTTTGGTATGAGTCCCATAGATTTTTTTGGATTCTTGCAATGTCTGATAGCCATTCATCCCCAACTAGAGCCATTGTTGGAACTTGTAAAATTTGCTTGATTATACCACCTTGACAACCCTAAAACCCTAAAATCCATTAGGAAGAACCTTAATCCTCTTGTTTTCCATCAAAAAACTCCATGCTAATATTTTCATTGGGTCACTTTTCTATTATTCCCATGCTACATCCCTATATTTCTACCTAGATTTACATAAAATTCAAATTTTGCACCCCCGCAGTGGTGTGTAGTCTCCCTTGATAGGTTGTGGCAAGCTTGCAGGACATAAGATACATTATAAGCATTCACCGCAATACCACGACAATCAGTGGGGGTATGTGCAGGATGGCGGTAAGGGGTAATCTAACTATTAGGTAACCCACAACCCCATGATAAGTGCACCATAACATGAAATGCTATGTGCGGTATAGCGGGATGCATGAAATGTAAAAGCTATATGGTCCCACTACCCCACAGAGGTCTTAATGTGTTGTGGAGGGACTGTGGTATAGGTTGACATAGCATTTATATCAAGCATAACATTAATTACATGACTTATCTTGGACTCTTTGATCTTCTGAGATCAAGGGTGTATATTCAAACTCGCATACAACAATGGATTATGCAATTTTCAAAATGAGTTGACATTAATGGCGAAGTGGCTAAGTTCAAAGAGTGATATATTTAGAATTAGGTTTCATTTCAATCATTCACAGAAAACCAAAGAGCTTGGAGATGAAGGAATTCGAGGTGTAGGTTCTATAGCTGGTGGTTGAATGAGTAAGTGTGTTTTTTCTTCTCTCCTATCAGGTGTATAAGTGTTTTAATCACTATTTTAAAGTAATTCTACAAGTAAACAGTTTTAAAACCCTAGTGGAAGTGTAATTTCATCATGCCTCCTAAGAAAAGTGAGTCAGTAACTAAGAAAGGAGAATCCTTAGCTCCTAAGAGAAGAAAAAGACCACTTCAACAATCCATTTTGGTTGTATTACCAAAATCAGTAGATAAGGGCTACAAGAAGGTGTTTAGGGATGAATCCCATGGATGCATGGATGCGGTCATTCCCATCTCAGGGTGGGACTTGTTTTGGTACTTCTATGAGAAGAGATGCTAAGGTACCAGTCTCAAACCCTTGGACTCTAAACTTGGCCAAATTAGTGGTCCCCAATGTTTTTGTGGATGTTGAGTTCATTAGACTATTGGCATGACATTATAATTACAGAATGTTTTATGTTAAACAAACAAGCCCTTACTAAAATTGACTTGAAAAAAGGTGATGAAGATTATAACAAATTTTGGAAAACTTATCAGAGTGATGAGCTTCCAATGTACATGAAGAGGGATGCAAATAACAGAAGGATATCTATCTCCCCATCTTCTATTGAACCATTTGCAGTAGATGATTTTTAAGTGTATTTTAAAAGGACATACTTTTCTTTGTGTCAAATACTTGGAATAGATGCTTAGGGCAATACGCCAATCAATCTTATGATGATGGCTATGAGAATTTAGAATTGAGAGGTAAACATTGAGTTTGATTTTTCTTCAGTGATTGAGAAGGGATTGCATGAAGGATTTCTACAAGTAAGATAAAACAAGGCTCCCATAACCTTCAAGCATTGTTCCATATTGTGCTATTTGATTTTGTATTAAAATAGAGATAAATGGACCCGGAGGATGAACTTGGGAATGCTTGATCAATAGGGTAACATGATGCTTGTGCAATGTTGGTGTTACATTTGGGACAACAAGTGTAAAAACAACGATTATGTAGTTTTTCATGATGACTTTGTGGTTGGAGTTATGGCTGCTCTTGGTGGTATTCCACCAAGGATGCCTTTTGAGATAAGGGAATTGTTGAGACCCTTGGCATTGAAACTAGAGAAGGGACACACACATAACTTTGGTGATTGATTTTTTTTATCTGACCATATGGTAATAAGGATCTATAGATGCCCTTAGGCTCCACACATTTTGCCTAAATTTATTTCTCTTCGATTGGAATTTTTAGAATTCATGTGGCAAATGTTGTGGATAGAGAAGCATGTCATGAAGAAAAAAAAGAAGGGTACATTCTTTCCTGACTTGACTATGTGTGGAGAGCTTTCTATTGGTTCTGATACTCTTGAAGAATTACAAGATTATCTAAAGGGAAAGTACTCTTTGAAGTCTAAAATGGAAAGGGTATTTGAACCTGAAGGACACATGAATTTTGTAAGGAAAATTATTCTTACTAAGGCAGGGATATCGATTACCCATGAGATAAAATATGATGAAGATGTGATAAGAAGTTGTGTCACAACTCAAGAAGTGTTCCAAAGGAAGAGGAAATGAGGAATTCTAATGAAATTGGAAGAAAGAAAGAAAAAGGACCTTGATTTTATGGGATTCTATGTGGAAGAGGAAAATCCTCTTAAAAGAACTAATTTAATGATTGAAAATTTTGAAAGGTTATATGGTAAGTCAGTAATGGGACCTAAAAGCCAGTCCCCAAATCTCACCAAACTTCCAATTAAAAAACCAAGAGAAATTGTGATTTCAGAGCCCCCTCTAGATGTAGTTTTAGTACAACATGCTTCACTGGATTCACCTCCATAGCAACTAGGGTCTAAAAGACATAAGATAGATGATTCAACCCCCCTTATATCATATGAAATGACAAACGAAGTAGGGGATATAGAGGAGGTTGCTAGTGTATTGAGGCATCTGAAGGATGATATTGAGGTTGATCAAACTTCCTGAACATGAAATTGAGGCTCATAAGCTTGAAGCAAGGGTGGATGTGCAGAACTTGGTGAGAAGGAATTGCATGAGGATGAGAAAGTAATTTCTTCTCTTAGATTTATGTAGGATGATGAATTTGTCAATACTCTTGAGTTTAAATGTTTTTGGGTCAAGATGAAGATGAGGGAGTTCGAAGACAGAGTCCAAATAAATAAGATGGGAGTTGATGAATCTCAACATGACCAAATTGTGGCTCAAAATTTCAAAGAACTCATAATAAATGAAGTGGATGTTAGCCCACAAGAGGCTAGAGAAATGGTCTTGAAAAGAAACATGCTAATCATCCCAGGAATGGAGCTGAAGAAAGTTTTTTTTCTTGATCGAGTGAGGAATCAAGAAGATTCTATGTTATTTACTAAATTTAATTAAGAAGAAGGAATGAGTGGAATGGGGTATAATCCCACAATAGCACAACATTCAATTAGCGTTGACTTTTGCACCGGATTTTAGTGTATTTGAGTCCATCAATCAAACTCATCTCATGGTGCAAAAGTTGGAGCAATAAGGTTTCTTTTTTTCATCGCTGATTTTTGAGCCGGATTTTGCGCCAATTTTTGCACCAAATTTAGCGCCAGCTATTGTGTCAGAAATGCAGTGCCAACAATAGCATCTCCTTTAGTGCCAGGAATAGTGCCAAAAAATAATGTCAAAAATAGCATCTAAATTAGCGCCCAATTTGATTTCCAGTTTTGCTTCCATATCTGCTCCCATTTTTGCTTCTAGTTTTGCTCCCAATTTTGCTCCCAATTTTGCTTCCCCTTTTGCTTCCAATTTTGCTTCCAATTTTTCTTCCAATTTTTCTTCTGGTTTTGTTTCCAGGTTTGCTTCCGATTGTGCTTCCAATTTTTCTTCTAATTTTGCTTCCAGTTTTGCTTCCAAATTTGCTTCCAGTTTTGCTTCTAGTTTTTCTTCCAAGTTTGCTTCCACTTTTGCTTCCAATTTTTCTTCCACTTTTGCTTCTAGTTTTGCTTCCAGGATTGCTTCCAATTTTTCTTCCAATTTTGCTTCCAATTTTGCTTCCAATTTTGCTTCTAGTTTTGCTTCCAAATTTGCTTCCAATTTTTTTTCCATTTTTTCTTCCAAGTTTGCTTCCACTTTTGCTTCCGGTTTTACTTCCAGTTTTGCTTCCAGTTTTGCTTCCAAGATTGCTTCCAGTTTTGCTTCCAATTTTGCTTCTAGTTTTGGTTCCATTTTTTCTTCTAGGTTTTCTTCCAATTTTGCTTTTGGTTTTTCTTCCAGGTTTGCTTTTGGTTTTGCTTCCAAATTTGCTTCCTGTTTTGCTTCCAATTTTGCTTCCATCTTGGCTTTTGGTTTTTGCTTCCAGGTTTGCTTCCAGTTTTGCTTCCAGTTTTTTTCCAAGATTGCTTCTGGTTTGCTTCTAGTTTTTCTTCCATTGTTGCTTCCTTTTTTGACTCTAAAAATGCTTCTTGTTTTGCTTCCATTTATTAATTTAATATGTTTTATTTCAATTTAATTAGTTAAATATATGATGCCTCTTAAATAACTCATATGATTATAGAGTAAGTAATTTAATTATTTAACTCATATGATTAAATAACAAGATAATTATTATAACATGATCATCATCTATAATTAAAACAAGTGAGTCAAATATCTATAATTTAATTGAATTTGACAACATCCATCCGAGCAGTAAATTAAAATCATCATACTTAATAAATATCCATCCAAAAATCATCGACCACTTTTAATATATATAAATTGACAAGTCAATATTGATAAGATCATCATCATATATAACTAAAACAAGTGAAATTCAAATATGCTAGTAGATCAATAACATGTCAAAATGATACATGTCCAATAGTCGACATAAGTCAAAATGATACATGTACAAATGATATAAGTAAAAATGATAAATCATTTAACTCAAATTGATACAAGTCAAGATGATACATGTCCAAATGATATAAGTGAAAATGATAAATGTCAATATGATACAACTCAATAATATGGTACTGTAGGCCATGAAAATGATACATATGATAGTAACCATGAAAAGAGGCATCATAACGATATATCAACAATGATCCATGATGCAGTCCACCATCGTGATCTTCATCATCATGATCATCATCTCCGTCGTCGTCATCATCATTGTCATCGGCCTTGGTGTCTTCCGTATCTGCACCATCATCATCCTCTACCATATGATCTATACCAGAAGAACCAATATTTTTTGTATCTATATCATGATGAGGATCATTTTGATCTTCTGGAAGACCCGAGTTCTACAAAAAAACACATTTAAAATGAAAATTTATTATTTATTTCATGCAATAATTTATTTTTTTGCTATATATCTAATATTACAACATATAAGAAGAAACCATAATCATATTACATCATATCAAAGTGCACATACCATAATAAAATTTCAAAAAAGTTATAGCTAATATGTGATTCCAATGATGTAAAACATGCAACAATTCTAATAAACATTAGTAAATATCATAAAAAAAATTGTTATACAATTTAACTATCAACTGTAAATTCTATTACATAACCTTAAGTTCCAACCCTCTACAAAAGAATGAGGAGATTGAAAGAAGATTGGCTGCAGGGGGCATTGGTACAGGAGATGGGCATGGCTCTTCCAAGGCATCCATTGAGATGGTTTCATACAAAACTATGGATGATATCCCCATTTCTAGAGAGTTCATGATTTAGGTTGATACGAAAAATGATGTTGTTCTGGTACCCATTTATGGCATCATGGTTCCATTTCATGTAGCCACCATCAAAAGTGTTACAAGCCAACAATATGGAGGGAACTCTTATATAAGGATAATTTTCAATGTTCCAGGTATCGACTTTAATGCCAACTACATGCCAACATTGAAATTCCCTAGCAGTATTTATGTTAAGGAAATTTCCTTTAGATCTAAGGATTCAAAGCACATCAATGATGTGGTACAAATGATTAAATCCCACAAACGATCTGTAGCAATGAAAGAGTCTGAAAAGGTAGAGAGAGCTACATTGGTGACTTAGGAGAAACTTCAGCTTTCAAAAACAAAGGCAATTAGGCTGGCAAACTTGTTGATCAGGGCAGCATTTGGTGGAAGAGGAAGAAAGATGACTAGAACTCTAGAGGCCCACCATAATGGATTTCAATATTCAACCATGAGAGCAGAAGAGAGAGCTGATATCATGTATCAAAACATGAAGCATGCATTCTTCCAGCCAGCAGAGAAGGAGATGATTACTTTGCTTCATTTTCATTTGCATAACCATATCATGGTGTGGGAACCAAGAAGACCAAGGATGTCCAGTTTTATGTGGAGGTAATGGATGTGGTCCAAACTTTAGGAGGGGAAAGAAGGTCAGTGTATGATCCTGATGAAATTGAGGAAGAACGTCAAGAGAGGGATGGGAAAAATAAAATCAATGCAGAGTTTCAAGGATTTTTCAAGCGAGTAAGTGAGCTATGGGAGCAACCTCATGTAAAAGATTTTGAACTAGAGTTTGATATACCATTTAGAGAGCTTGGTTTTCATGAAGTTCCTTTGAAAGCCTCTGCTTTTATTGTTCCTATGGTAAACTATTTGGTAGATTTGGTGGAATTACCTTTCTTAGTAATCACTATTAGTGAGATTAAGATTGTTAATCAATTAGGAACTAATTGCCTATAGCAATGAAAGAGTTTGAAAAGGAAGAAAGAGCTACACTGGTGACTCGGGAGAAACTTAAGCTTTCAAAAACAAAGGCAATTAGGCTAGCAGACTTGTGGATCAGGGCAGCATTTGGTGGAAGAGGAAGAAAGATGACTGGAACTCTGGAGGCCCACCATAATGGATTTCAATATTCAACCATGAGAGAAGAAGAGATAGTTGATATCATGAATCAAAACATTAAGCATGCATTCTTCCAGCCAACGGAGAAGGAGATGATTACTTTGCTTCATTTTCATTTGAATAACCATATCATGGCATGGGAATCAAGAAGACCAAGGATGTCCAGCTTTATGTGGAGGTAATGGATGTGGTCCAAACTTTAGGAGGGGAAAGAAGGTCAATGTATGATCCTGATGAAATTGAGGAAGAACATGAAGAGAGGGATGGGAAAAATAATATCAATGCAAAGTTTCAAGGATTTTTCAAATGAGTAAGAGAGCTATGGGAGTAGCCTCATCTAAAATATTTTGAACTAGAGTTTGATGTACCATTTAGAGAGCTTGGTTTTCATGGAGTTCCTTTCAAAGCCTCTTCTTTTATTGTTCCTATGGTAAACTATTTAGTAGAGTTGGTGGAATTACCTTTCTTAGTAATCACTATTAGTGAGATTAAGATTGTTAATCAATTAGGAACTAATTGCCTGTAGCAATGAAAGAGATTGAAAAGGAAGAAAGAGCTACACTAGTGACTCAAGAGAAACTTTAGCTTTCAAAAACAAAGGCAATTAGGCTAGCAGACTTGTGGATCAGGGCAGCATTTGGTGGAAGAGGAAGAAAGATGACTAGAACTCTAGAGGCCCACCATAATGGATTTCAGTATTCAACCATGAGAGAAGAAGAGAGAGTTGATATCATGAATCAAAACATTAAGCATGCATTCTTCCAGCCAACAGAGAAGGAGATGATTACTTTGCTTCATTTTCATTTGCATAACCATATCATGGCATGGGAACCAAGAAGACCAACGATGTCCAGTTTTATGTGGAGGAAATGGATGTGGTCCAAAATTTAGGAGGGGCAAGAAGGTCAATGTATGATCTTGATGAAATTGAGGAAGAACAACAAGAGAGGGACAGGAGAAATAATATCAATGCAGAGTTTCAAGGATTTTTCAAGCTAGTAAGAGAGTTATGGGAGCAGCCTCATCTAAAATATTTTGAACTAGAGTTTGATGTACCATTTAGAGAGCTTGGTTTTCATGGAGTTCCTTTCAAAGCCTCTGCTTTTATTGTTCCTACGATAAACTGTTTGGTAGAGTTGGTGGAATTACCTTTCTTAGTAATCACTATTAGTGAGATTGAGATTGTTAATCAATTAGGCACTAATTGCCTGTAGAAATGAAAGAGTCTGAAAAGGCATAAAGAGCTACACTGGTGACTTAGGAGAAACTTTAGCTTTCAAAAAAAAAGGAAATTAGGCTAGCAAAATTGTGGATCAGGCCAGCATTTGGTAGAAGAGGAAGAAAGATGACTGGAACTTTGGAGGCCCACCATAATGGATTTCGATATTCAACCATGAGAGCAGAAGAGAGAGTTGATATCATGTATCAAAACATTAAGCATGCATTCTTCTAGCTAGCAAAGAAGGAGATGATTACTTTGCTTCATTTTCATTTGCATAACCATATCATGGCATGGGAACCAAGAAGAACAAGGATGTCCAATTTTATGTGGAGGTAATGGATGTGGTCCAAACTTTAGAAGGGGAAAGAAGGTCAATGTATGATCCTAATGAAATTGAGGAAGAACAACAGGAGAGGGATAGGAAAAATAATATCAATGTAGAGTTTCAAGGATTTTTCAAGTGAGTAAGAGAGCTATGGGAGCAACCTCATCTAAAATATTTTGAACTAGAGTTTGATGTACAATTTAGAGAGCTTGGTTTTCATGGAGTTCCTTTCAAAGCCTTTGCTTTTATTGTTCCTATGGTAAACTATTTGGTAGAGTTGGTGGAATTACCTTTCTTAGTAATCACTATTAGTGAGATTGAGATTGTTAATCAATTAGGCGCTAATTTCCTGTAGCAATGAAAGAGTCTGAAAAGGAAGAGAGAGCTACACTGGCGATTTAGGAGAAACTTCAACTTTCAAAAACAAAGGCAATTAGGTTGGCAAACTTGTGGATCAGGGCAAAATTTGGTGGAAGAGGAAGAAATATGACTAGAACTCTAGAGGCCCACCATAATGGATTTTAGTATTCAACCATGAGAGCATAAGAGAGAGTTGATATCATGTATCAAAACATTAAGCATGCATTCTTCCAGCCAGCGGAGAAGGAGATGATTACTTTGCTTCATTTCCATTTGCTTAACCATAACATGGCGTGGGAACCAAGAAGACCAACGATGTCCAGTTTTATGTGGAGGAAATGGATGTGGTCCAAACTTTAGGAGGGGCAAGAAGTTCAATGTATGATCTTGATGAAATTTAGGAAGAACAACAAGAGAGGGACAAGAGAAATAATATCAATGCAGAGTTTCAAGGATTTGTCAAGCTAGTAAGAGAGCTATGGGAGCAGCCTCATCTAAAATATTTTGAACTATAGTTTGATGTACCATTTAGAGAGCTTGGTTTTCATGGAGTTCCTTTCAAAGCCTCTGCTTTTATTGTTCCTATGATAAACTATTTGGTAGAGTTGGTGGAATTACCTTTCTTAGTAATCACTATTAGTGAGATTGAGATTGTTAACCTTGAGAGAGTAGGACTTGGGAAAAATGCATTTAATATGACTATTGTTTTCAAATACTTCAAGCGGGATGTACTCCACATTGATGCCATTCCTCAATCTTCACTTGATGGCATCAAGGAATGGCTAAACTCCATGGATATAAAGTATTATGAAAGTAGAATGAACTTGAACTAGCGGCCACCTTTGAAGACTATTACAAATGATCTAGATAAATTTATTGAAGATGGTGGTTGGGAATTTTTGAATATGGAAGCTAGTGATTCTAATTTTGATAATTCAGAAGAGTCAAATCAAGGATATGAACCCTCTGATGTAGAAGAGGAATCATAATCAGATGAGGAAGGTTCAGAAGATGAATCTCTTGTGGAGTTAGATGAGGACGACGAAGAAGAAGATTATGAAGGGGAGGAAGGTAAAACATGGGATGAATTAGAAGCCAAAGCCAGAAATGCAGATAAGGAAAAAGGAGACAAGTCTGACAGTGAAGAGGAAAGGTGGCGCTGAAAGGTAAAAGCTACAAGGAAGTCTTAGGCACCTGATATTAGAGATTCAAGAGGAATTTCTACCAAGATACATAAATTTAGATGAATTGAGTTCATCTACATCCTTCTACTATTTATTCATGCACATAAATGGTTTAGTTGTTTATGCAAATGATGCATATATGTTAACTTGATTAGTGTTGTTACTTTGGTAGTTTGACTTCTATGGCAACCAACCATTAGGTCATTTTGTGCGGGAGCATGTTTGTGTTTTTAGTTAGCTTTTTTGGATAGCTCTACTTGGTGTTAAGGAAATTCCATTTATCCTTTGAATGTTAAGAAGTCTAGTACTACATGCTTCTCTATGTTGATCAGATCAGGCTACGGGTTTTTTACTATTGATTTCTTTATTTATGGAGTTTTTTAACTTGGAAGATAGGAATTTACTGTCTTTTTTAAATTAGATGGACAAATTAAGTGGTTGGTTAGCTATTCCAAGTGATGTAGACTATAAGGATGTGTTAGATCTATAGGATGCCTACCAAGATGCATCAAAACATTCTTACATGTTAAGATAATGGCATCATCATGAGGAAGGATGGAAAAGATGCATGTGGATCACTTAATAGAATGACAACATGAATTCAAGGAAGCACTCCTTGAGATACCATGTTTGAGAGAAAAGAAGATAAATCAAATCAACACGGGACTAAGTTACTCAAATGATACAACTCATAACTTAAATGAGGACACTTAAGAGATATTAAAAGACAATGGTCATTAATTAAAAGATGTGATGAAAATAAGGCATGAATGTCACCCACTACCCTTTAAGGAAAACAATATTTATTTCCTCAACATGAAATAATGGGACAATTGAGTGGGATCTAGGGCCAACAAAGAAGCACTTTAGAACTCATCCTACACATCAATAAACAACTCAACACAAGAAATGAAAATTGTCATATTACCACAACAATATCCAACTAAGTTATTGAAAGTCAACTATTCATACCTTGTTCTCCATCCAGATTAAAAAATCGGCCCACTTTTTGCTTTGTAACTTTTCCTTTTCAAATCGCTTTGGATGTCAGCCATATTTATCCTCCTATCAAAACATGGCACATGGACTAGTTAAACTAATTAATATGCAATCATTTACTTTTTCCTAGGAAATTAAAAAAATATTATTTAACATATTAAATATACTTACAGATTTACAGATCAAGGCTTGTAAACCTTTCTGGCCACTATGATGTGTGGCACGAAGTTTTTGAAGCCTAGCCTAGGAGGCCTTGTCTTGAAACATATACTAATTCAATTTAACTATGCACACAAATAAAATTTAAAAATCATTTAATAAATTTGATATAATCTTATGATCAAATTCAAATACTTGCATACTCTCCTCATCGAACTTCCTCCGTGCATCGAACTTCTCATATGCTTTTACAAGCTCTTTCCATACTTTGACACTTACATCAATTGGCCTTTTTTTTAGCCTTAGCTCGAGAGCGATTTTTTTTATCTTCTTTGTTTGGTTGCACCGAAATCTCTTGCAATTTTGAGACATTCATAGCTTTACCTTCTTCACAGACCAACCTATGCCAAATTCAGTCTCCATGTCATTGATAACTACTTTTTGCAGGTGTATGGGTATCTTTGAGAATGGAAAATGTAGATGGTCTTTGAATTGTTGAAGGAATGATTCCTTCAATCTATTCACAAACCCTTTTCTAGCATCTGTCATTCAGACTTCCCCTGAAACCACATCGTATTCTATCTTGGTATTGTAGCTACCAATGCAAGATTGAAAACTTGGCGTGGTGGAAGAATTTTGTGTCCCAGGAGTGGGTGGGACAGTGGAAGCCTCTACTCCATGTTCTACACTCCTAGAGTTTATTGTTACTGACTTCCTCCTGGATCTTTTGATCGATCCAGGACTACTTGGGGAATCAATTGATTCCCTTTGACATGGTTGATTTGGTTGCAATGTTTGAGGAGCTTCACTAGATCAGTTTTCTATGTATCTGGAAAGCATTGTCCAGTGCACATCATCCAAATTGTTGACTGCCTTTGCCCCCAATATGGAAGCCAATGCCTCTTTATCTTTGTCAGTCACATGTCCCTATATATATATAATTTCTTCTTTTAAATTTAAAAATAAAAAAGTAAAAACTAAAAATGAAAGAAATAATGGAAAAATTTACAAATCTATAAATTGACAATGAATTACCTCATTGTGGCTAGATTCTACTCCCTTTGTTCTCTTCCCTCTATTGCTTAACATTTTGAAGTGACCTAGGGAAAATTATTTTTGTCTAGTCTATGGAGCCAAACGAAGTACACACTATAAGGTATGAAAGTTTTCATCTAATTTGTGGTACAAAAGTTTTACCTTGAATGACTCTCTTTCTAGATTTAAACGCCTATGAATCAATTGTTTGTGCACCTATATAGAATATAAATATATTTGAAAGGATATAAATATATGCAAAATGAAACAAATGTATTGTAAAAAAATCAATGCTTGCACACCTATATAGAATGTTAATCTTTGGGGGATAAAATGGCGCGGAGTGTGGTTTTATTGAGAGTTAACACAGATAGGTCCCATGTTTGAGTCACATCCACTGATTAGAAAGAAAATGAATGTGTGCGCACAATCAATTTGAAACCACAAACTCATTGTTCTGTAAAAGAATAAGTGAAAATTAGTAATAGCTAATTTAAGCCTGAAGGTCTCACGAATTTGAGGAAATGATCTATTATTTAGCTATCATCTCAAAATCCCTATCTCCTTGTATTGTCTTGACCAACCTCTATTCCCATGGGACTTGTCTTGAAAGCACTTGACTACTTTTTTAGGAAGGAAGTGAGAAAGTTGTCTTTAGAGAAAGGTATGGAAGGAAGGTCTGAGAAATCAAACCAAAAATTGAAAGCTTGGGATGGGAATGATAAGTGAACCAGGGCATTGGGGTTTCAAAAATGCATTCACTACTCTTGGATGTGGAGGAAATAATGCAATGTCTACAATTTTACCCTCCTCCTTTGCAACCACATGAGACTTGAACGATTTGCATGTAAAAAAAATAATATTCACAACCCTTTCTTCACAATCCTCTCCATTTAATCCAAACAAAAATATTTGTGGGAACGAAAAAAAACAAATTGTAACCTTACCTATGGTGTCGCAAACTAAATCGAATTTCTAATCTACTTGCTTGTAGCCCTCCTTCGCAATGTTTTTCCCTTTTTTCTCCTCTCTTCCTTCGCGTGGATTTTTTCTCCTATCATCTCTTCCTTGACACGAGAAGTTTTAAATTTTTGTTCTTGATTTTGTAGTTGGCGCTATAGTCAACATAGTTAACACCGAATTCAGCACTGACTTTCAGCCCTAAATGTAATCCATTTGGGGTGCAAAGTGCACCTAATTTAGTGCCTAGGAATGCAAAATGATGTATTTTTCTTGGAAGTTGATAAATAAATTGATCCTAAATTGACTTCATCTTCATATGTTCCAAGGGAGCAATCATGGTTCCCTATTTTATCTATTCCTTATACCATGTCAATTTTGTGGGTGCAAAACTAATAGAGGTTAGATTTGTGAACTTAGAAATGACCCCTATACAACTAGATGAGTCATCTAAAGTGTGAAATATATGTCAAATATATGTCTAAAGTGAGGTTTTGTGTTGGATGGCATATTCGTTGAAATGATATAATTGGTGTACTAAAAAATATTTACTATGTTGTGTATTATAGGGGTGAGATGAGGCCATGCAACAGATCGTGTCATGTCAAATGAGGACACAATGGCTGAAGCGGGACATTAGGTACTCAAATTTTGACTAAACTTAGGAAAAAATGATTTGATGGCATTTTGTTATACGTCCATCTTTTTTCACAGAATTATTGAAACTTATAATGTATTATCCAATCTTGACATAAATTAATGCATGTTGTTGATTATTTTACATGGAGATTGGAGAAAATGAAGAGCCTAAGCATTCAACTAGAAAAAGAGGAAGATATGTACATGGACATGGACTTAAAACTATTAAATCGCGTAGACGACAATGGGTGTTCGAGGATATGACAATGGATCTTGCAGACACAACAAATGATTGCATTGAACAAGAGGTTGGTCAAGACTATAGTACATGGGATGAATACTTTGAGAAAATATATGACTAAAGTGAGGTTTTGTGTTGGATAGCATATTCGTTGAAATGATATAATTGGTGTACTAAACATTATTTACTATGTTGTGTATTATAGGGGCGAGACAAGGTCATGGCAAAAAATCATGTCATATCAAATAAGGACAAAATAGATGAAGCGGGACATCAGGTACTCAAATTTTGACTTAACTTAGGAAAAAATGATCTGATGGCATTTTTGGATACGTCCATCTTTTTTCATAGTATTATTGAAATTTATAATGTATTATCCAATCTTGACATAATGCATGTTGTTGATTATTTTAGATGGAGATTGGAGCAAATGCAAAGCCTAAGCGTTCAACTAGAAAAAGAAGAAGATATGTACATGGACGTGGATGTAAAATTGTTAAATCACGTAGACGACAGTGGGTGGAAGAGGATATGACAATGGATCTTCCAGACACAATAGATGAAGATGATTGCATTGAACAAGAGGTTGGTTAGGACTATAGTACATGGGATGAATACTTTGATATAAATAACATGTATACTTCATTTAAACATTGATTTATATTATTTAAATAACTAATTTTTTTCTCAATGGACACTTGCAGGATAAAGTTCTTGGTCTAAAGTTTCTTGGATCACCAACTTCCAGCCTAGAGGGCAATGACCATTTATCAAATGATACATCTAACAAAAATATGTGCCAATATACTAGCTCGGAAGATGAGGAATTGATGAAAACAAGTCACAAAACAAGAACCGGTTTAAAGATGCATAATTTACTTAAAGATGGGGTGAAGGTAGACTACATACCCTATGAGAATGAATGTGATGGAGATGATGACTTTCCCTTGAGTTTGAGATCAATTTACAAAGAGACATTTGATCATCGACTATATTGCATTTGGCCTAGTGATCAACAACTACCTAGAGTTTATGAGGTGTTTCAATTTTGGGGATACAACTACATGATACAACCCTCCAATATTGATGGAGGGAATCTAGGCCTCTTTATTGTGCAAAATGTACATGTGGGATCTAAACATAGAAACAATTTAGAACAAAACACTAGAAGACTAATGCCATATTATGGTCCATCATATTACAGTGGTGAATGGAGAAGGCTAGCAGAATATAAGCCTAGCATGTCAACATATGGTCTAAATTTGAATATGTATACACATTGTCTCCAATTGGAAAGTGGAAAAGAAATTAATAGAGGTCATCTTATGTATATAGATGGACGTGATTACACACACAAAAATATTGTAGGATTTATAAATAGTAGTAAGGGAAGGGACCCTAATGTAAGACCGAATTGTCAATTTGTTGAGGTTATAAATGATAAAGATGGAGATTTGGAAAGAGAGTGATTAAGCTTCCCAAATTAATTTTAATTCCTGGGGATCCCATGAATTTAATCAGCACTTCAAACCCTCATCCGCATGTTTGGATAGGGTTTTTCCTTTGAAAACCCTTAGTCGTTCTAAATTCATGTTGACTTGCCCTGTCGGTCTCCTATTCTTTAAGTCATCACTTGAGCCATCATATGCGTCCATCCACCAGCCCCTCTGGCTTAGAACGCCGGTCACCCGGGTGGCCATCGACTTTAATGTTTTCCTAAGGTCGAGTTTTAATATTTCCTAAATGACTTAAGCTTAAGTCATTCATTTGCAAGGGTCAAATCACCATCGGCCTAACAATGGCCCCTTATTTAATGCTAACCTTGTCGTGTGTGTAGGTTTTGAGATTTGAGACCATAGGAAAGGATCCTGGCCGTACCCCGCCAATTCATGGATGTAAAGTGTTAGCCAGTTATGCAATGCGAGGACAGCAAGATGAAGACGTGTGTCCTTATATGGACGTGGGGCTCGTTCTTCATTGTCTGGCTTACCACCTGTGGTTGTAAACCGACGAAAAAGATTAAACATTGGGAATAATCTTCGTTGTTCCCTGCTGGCTCGCAGGTAAAAAGTGAATGCTTGTTAAAGGCTGTGAGATCAGTGAGATCCTGACACGTGGATTAATCCACCAAGTCATGAGACGGGAAAAACATGCCAATGGAGGATTTGCCATTTGATTTGGATCAACGCCATTGGCCGAAGACAAATGGATGAAGCACTATTGGAATTCAAATCCAGTAAACCCAAAGTGAGCCATTTGATCTATCACCTCATAAAGAGATTAATGGTTGACATTCAAAATTTGATAAACAGGCACGTGATAACCGTTTCATTATGCAACCAGTGGGCATTAATGATCTACTCTCTACAGGTGCAATCAAATTGATCTTCGTGCATGTGGAGACTTAATTTCTGATAATCATGAACTATGATATGCATATTTCCATGCACTTGGGAAATAAACGATGACAATACACATGCCAATGAATTGTCCAGTTTGCGCGTGTGTTTTCATTGAGCATTGATGATTGTTGTCATCACATTGTTCAATAAATAGAAGTTGAGAGTTGCTATTTTTTCCATTGCAATTAGTTGTCAAGTCTTTTGAGTTTGTGCAGAGAGCCAAGGTTACGAGTGTAGATTTTTCTAGTGGCAGGATGAACAAGTCTGGCACTTCATTTGTTCCAGTATGGAGGTCTTCTCGACTCAATTTACAGAGGTCCCATGATGAAGACCTCGAGCAAGAACAAAGTGCTCATAAGGATATTTGTGGCAAGGGATCTGCACCTATCGTTACCAGATGTAGCCACCGACTGAAGGGCCAAGCTGTGAGCTCAGAGGCAATGGGAGAAAAAGGAGAAGAATCTATTGGGCCCTCCAGTAGAATTCAATAGAAAATTTGATATGGTCGTGATTCTTTTGGATGGAAAAACTCACCCATTGACATCACGAATAGCTCATCTAAAACTAAAATGGAGACAGACTCTGGCTACCGCTAGTATCTCACAAATCTAGGCCGAGTTCCATCTCCTGGAGTGGAGGTATTGTCAGTCCCACATTTAGCTGTCAAGACTCCTAGCGGGCGAGATGGTGTTGTGTTGAAACAAGATACGAACAAAGAGGGGGTTGAAGTATCTTCTCCACCTCTTGCGATGACACGAAGTGGGCACGTGTATCATGGATTGTGTGCTGGTGGCAATAAGTCTTCTGGTTGTTGAAAAGGTCGCATGTGGTGGTTGCTTTCTCTCTGCATTCGTGGCTAGTAATTTTGAGGTGTTGGATGTTGACTGTGCACTCTCGCGGCAATGTGAACATCGGATTTGTCGTTTACCTAGTGGCTGAGAGAAATTTTTGGCAGAATTTTACTTTTCCCTTTTTGGTGGTTGTTGCAATTGTGGTTTCCCTGTTTCAACATGCTATTATAGAATCAACATGTGGGGAATTTTGAAATACAGTTGAAATTTGTAGAGAAATGAAATTTTGTAATGTGGTATGCATTTCAAGCTGGAAGCTTGTTCACTCCCTTACACTATAAAAGGGAATGCATGGCTCATTTTCAGGGGTTCTAGTCTTTTGAGTATTTAGGTATAGTATGCGAAAAGAGTAGAAATTAGAAGAATACCAAAAAATAGATTGGTGAAATTGTCTTGGTCTTTGAACTGTGCATATGAAAATCTGAAATAGTTTTGTAGAAATTACTGATATCAAAACATATTTCATGCATAATTCATATACTTTTCTATGTACTTCATCTTGAAAATCTTGAATACAATATCAAGTATATTATGTTCATCTTCAAATGCTTCATTTGAATGCATGCCTTTATTTCTACTTTGGTTCAAAGAATCGATTAAATGCTTAAATGAGGTCATGAATTTGTGAGTTTATAGAGAATTTGGTAGGAAGTGATGTGTTATGTGCAGTGAGTTTTCATAATGCAAGGCCTTATGAAAATAGTCCAAAATTATCAGATTTAAAGAATTTCTATATGACTAATTGTAAGATACATGACTCCATTGCCCAATAGATGAAGACACTAGTCTATTTGTTATGGTATTTGTCACTTGAATGATAATAATACTATATCAGGCCATGGACTTAGGGTTAGAATACAAATTTCTTAAAATTCATTTACTATGAGGCATGTATGTGAGATATTTTCCTTGTTCTTGGTGAATTGATAGTTATTTGATTAAAGATTAGCCAACCTTTGAGTGAATTACGTTATTTACCCTTGATAAGAAGCAATTTGGGATTTGCTATGTCATTCATTGGGATAGTCAAATGAAATGTTAAAAGGAATACCCTCCTAGGTCCCTCAGAGCCTAAAGTGTAGAAGAGTTCAATCTTTGAGTGAATCTTGTCATTTGGCCATTCATTTTAAGGGTCTTGAGTATAGGAGTTGGCTACTCTTTAGAGATTCCTTAGGTGTACTGGAAAAACACCAACAAAATGGTGACTCTGCTGGGGAAATTCTCATTCTCCAAATGTTGATAAAATGTAGAGTTAAGTGATGAATTAAATTTGAACGTCTTGTTTAGATGTTGACTCTTGAACCTGGTACACAATTTGAAGTGTAGCAAAGATTGAAGGATCCAAATGTGACCCTGTTGTGGAAGATAGCCCAAAATGTGCACTATTTGTAAAGAAACTTCATCTCATTTGAAGTTCAATCCTCTATAAAGGAGGTGGTGACTTTGACTCAAATAACCTAACAAAGCATACATCGATTGGTCGAATATGCAGTCTAAGAGACAAAGGATAGTCAATCACTAAAAATTACCAGGTACTTTCATAGAATTTAAAGAAATTAGAGCATATTATGGGTAAATCAAGATAAATTTCCCATGTTTGAGATGTAAATGATTCCCTAATAAGTGAATTAGCACTAGATAAGGGAATACATGTAAAAATTTAGCATGCTTTTGTGTATAAGTTGAAATTCATGCATTATGATAAAAGAAGCATGTTAAATTGTTAGATCTTAGGCAACATTTGTAGGGAATATACATACTAAGAGCCATAGGATCATATTTGTAAAAGGAATTGATGTAATATTGTATAATTACATGGTATATTCTAGATTCCTTTTAAAGAATAAAGGTGAGTTGTCAATTTTTACCATTTGGTGTAAACATGGACACAAGCATACAAGGTGAACAATCATTGTCCCACCAAGGCAGTTTTAGTACTGATAGGTACAAAGCATTCAACTTTGACAATATTTGTGGATATCCAAATATTGTACCACCCAAGATTAGGGAAAAAATACCAAAGTTCAGTGGTGACAAGTCAAAATCAGCAAGAAAGCATGTGCAAGAATTTGTTGATGTGATGGGTGACTACGAGATAGATTTTGAAGATGTGGCTATGAATTTATTTGTTCAATCACTGAAAGGAGATGCAAGATACTAGTTCTCTTTCTTACCAGTGTCTTTGGTACATTGTTGGAATGAACTTAAGGTAGTTTTCATACAACAGTTTGGTGAAAGGATAAATCCAAATGTTGCATGGAAGAACTTCATGGAGATTTCCAGGGATAAGGAAGAATTGATCCTTGCCTTTAACCGTAGATTTGCAAAGGTCATAAGGGAAATCCCTGAACATATAAGACCAAATGACGTTGAATGTTTGGTTGTATATTTGGGAGCATTTGATAGTAGGATGAGCTTCTTACTAAGGGATAAAGACCCTACTACCTTACAACAAGCTTACCAAGAGGCTGTGAACATCGAGAACAAATTGAAGTACTCAATCATGAGGGGACTTGTGATTGCTAGCATGACTAGCTCTAATAGAATTCAGGCTATTGAGCCAAGTCAATCAAGAAATAAAAGTGTTTTTCAAGAAAGGGAGCCCATAGATGTTATATCTGCATTACTCCCAAGAGATGCACAACAAGAGCAAGCATCAACCTCACATCAACCAATGTTAGGAAGGGCTGATTTAATTCTCTCTGTTAGAAAGTTATATGAGATAGAGAGACATGCAAATGAGTCACAATATGACTTGTTTTCAATATTATTAGATGTTCTGATGGAGATACCCAAGAGTTTTAGGCCTAATGATTTAATGTGCATTACTTTTTTTTGTGAAGCATACAAATTAGGAGCAAGCCAATGGCCTGAGAGTCTAAAGCCTCATAGCCTTGATCAAGTAGTGGATTGGATAAACACTATGGAGGATATTGAGCATAGTTATATGCCCCTAGTTGTTTCCCAAAATGGGGTTAATAATTTCCATAGTGAGAAGAATCAAAGGCTAAGATTGATAGATTAAGGAGAAGTATCAAAGTTTGAACAACTAACTGTTGAATGTTGTCAGTTTACAAGCAACATAGAAGTTGACTCATGTAGTAGTGATGAGAATGAAGACACAGAGTGTGAGGATAAGGAAATAATACCTAATTATCTTCCTTGGGATGTCATAGGCTATGAGAAAACACAAGAGGTATATGGTGAAGCCTCAAAAATTGATTTAGCCAGGAGTAATGATGCATCAATCAGTGATGGGAATGCACTTGGGCTCAATTATATGGCACAAATGAGGAAACAAAGGGATGAGATTAAACTTGGTCAATCTTCTATTGAATATGATTCTTCTTATGAAATCAAGATGGAGTCCCTTGCTTCTAGTAGGGGATACGTTAATAGCCTTAAAGGGGTGTGTTTCCTAGGCAATGAGCAATTCTCTTCATGTGAAGAATTTTTTGAATGTGGATCAATTGTTATGAGTGCAAATGATGAAGAGGATATTGAAAGTGTTTCTCTTTGTTCTTCAGGTGATTACACTGATTTTGAATGCACTGATGATCAAAATGATTGGGATCCCAACACTGAGGAAGACGAGGTACATGTGACCATCATGAAGGTATGGAAAAATCCTTTATTTGATGAACCTGCATTGGACAGTGAGATCATAAATGATGATTCTTATTGGTGTAGAAGCAATCCTACTTTTGAATAAAATCCAGATGAGTACTTAGCAAGTACTACTAGTCAATGTGTTATGGATGGTACAAATAAGAGGCAAGTTGATGCTGAGGTAGATGACTTTGATTTTGAAGATGTCAACCCTAACCTAACAGTTTCCCAACTGAATGAAAAATGTGGCGACATAAGCACTGATGAATTGGTTTACCAACATGTGATTGAATAAATTATACTTGACAAGCATCAAGAGAATGAGTTAGACTCACTGACATCTAAATGTGATAATGGCTCACATGACAAAGAATTTCAGGATGGTAATGGTAGTTTTGAATGTAATATTACTATCAAGGGGGATGTAAATGATTATGTTGATTTCCCTATGGTAACTGGCCATGTGCTTGAAATGATGGTTGAAGTGTCAACTACTCAGGTTCCACATGTGAATATGTGCCTTGACATTAAAGGAAATCCACTCTTGGATGACCAAAAGGCAAATTAGGATGAATACACGAATGCTCAGGAAACATCATTTTATGCTGAGAAGAAGGAATTATTTGATGATTCTACAGGATATGTTAATATTGTAGGATTATTTCAGCCATGTGAAGGGCTATTCAAAGGTATGGACAACCGGAGGAATGATGGTGGTTAGTATGAAGCTGCATTGCAATTTTTTGCAGATGCACCCTACCTTATGGATCTTATTATGGGACTTCTTTCATCCCATGAGGACAACTTTTGTGACTGGTAGATGGAAGGTATGCCTAAGTATGTGTTCCTTTTCCCTGATCTTGTAAAAGATTGGCCAAGTATGATCCAAAGTGTCTATGAAGTTTTCAAATTTGATGAACAAATGAAATGGGATCCCCCACTTCATGATTGTGTGGAACATGAGGGTTTTTTTTTCTCATTTCAATTTGATGAGCCTATGGTGGAGAAGGTCGATGAATGGGGCAAAATTGCATTAATAAATGGTCATAATCATGGTCATGTTAATTGCCAAGAATTGCATAATGTCCATGTGGACCCACTGCCAATAGAACAGGACAAAGTCTTTGACAGAGGAAAGAATTATCCCTGAATTTTGGGGGGCCAAGGGCCTCCAGTTTATGGATCAAAGCCAAGTGTTTAAAAGTGGCTTCTCATGGAAATGAATGGCAATGTATATTCTATGAATAGTGTACATAGGTTGGTTGGGTGTGTTTGGTTTTTGTTGGGTTTGCTTGCCTTGTTTGGGCAGGCTCCTGGGTTTTGGTTTGCTTCAACCCGAGATCTGGATTCTTGCTATACCCACTGGGGGTATACATCCCCGAGCATGAGCCACTGATGGAGCTTCCCAAAAAAAATGTAATTCTTGGGGATCCCATGAATTTAATCAGCACTTTAAACCCTCATCCCCATGTTTGGATAGGGTTTTTCCTTTGAAAACCCTTAGTCGTTCTAATTTCATGTTGACTTGACTTGTTGGTCTCCTATTCTTTAAGCCATCACTTGAGCCATCATATGCGTCTGTCCACTAGCCCCGCTGGCTTAGAACGTCGATCACCTAGGTGGCCATCAACTTTAATGTTTTCCTAAGGCCAAGTTTTAATATTTCCTAAATGACTTAAGCTTAATTCATTCATTTGCAAGGGTCAAATCACCATTGGCCTAACAATGGCCCCTTATTTAATGCTAACCTTGTCGTGTGGGCAAGTTTTGAGATTCGAGACCATAGGAAAGGATCTTGGCCATACCTCGCCAGTTCACGGATGTAAAGTGCCAGCTGATTATGTAGTGCGAGGATAGCGAGATGAAGACACGTGTCCTTATATGGACGTGGGGCTCATTCTAAATTTTTTGGCTTACTACCCATGGTTCTAAACCGATGACAAAGATTAAACATTGGGAACAATCTTTGTCATTCCCCGTTGGCTCGCAGGGAAAGAGTGAATGCTCATTAAACATTGTGAGATCAGTGAGATCCCGACACATGGATTAATCCACCAAGTCATGAGACGAGCAAAACTTGTCAATGGAGGAGTTGCCATTTGATTTGGATCAATGCCATTGGCCAGAGACAAATGGACGAAGAACTATTGGAATTCAAATCTAGTTAGCCCAAAGTGAACTGTTTGATCTACCACCTCATCAAGAGATTAACAATAGACAATCAAAAATTGATAAACAAGCACGTGATAGTCATTTCATTCTGCAACCAGCGGGCATTAATGATCTACTCTTTGCAGGTGCAATTAAATTGATCTTCATGCATGTGGAGACTTAATTGTTGGTAATAATGAAGTGTAATATGCATATTTCCATGCACTTGGGAAATAAATGGTGACAATACACATGCCAACGAATTTCCCAGTTTGCGCAAGTTTTCATTGAGCATTGATGATTGTTGTCATCACATTGTTCAATAAATAGAAGTTGAGTTGTTATTTTCACGATTACAAGTAGTTGTCAAGTCTTTTGAGTTCATGTAGAGAGCTGAGGTTATGAGTGTAGATTTTTCTAGTGGCAGGATGAACATGTTTGGTGCTTCATTTGTTCTAGTGCAGAGGTCTTCTTGACTCAATTTACAGAGGTCCCATGATGAAGACCTGGAGTAAGAACAAAGTGCTCATAAGGATATCTGTCACAATGGATCTTCACATTTCATTACCAGATGTAGCCACCAACTGAAGGGCCAAGCTGTGAGCTCAGAGGCAATGGGAGAAAAAGGAGAAGAATCTGTTGGGCCCTCTAGCAGAATTCAACAAAAAATTTGATATGGTTGTGGTTCTTTTGGATGGAAAAACTCACCCATTGACATCATGGACAACTCGTCTGAAATGGAGACGAACTCTGGCTATTGCCAATATCTTGCAACTCTAGGCTGAGTTCCATCTCCTAGAGTAGAGGTATTGTCTGTCCCACCTTTAGCTATCAAGACTCCTAGCGGACGAGATGGTGTTGTGCTTAAACAAGACAAGAAAGAAGAGGGGGTTGAAGTATCTTCTCCACCTCTTGCGATGACGTGAAGTGGGAACGCGTATCGTGGATTGTGTGCTGGTGGAAATAAGTCTTTTGGTTGCTGAAAAGGTGGCATGTGGAATGAAAATTTTGTGTTGTTTGATAATTCTTGTGGTGGTTGCTTTCTCTCTGCGTGCGTGGCTAGTAATTTTGAGGTGTTGGATGCTGACTATGCACTCTTGTGGCAATGTGAACATCAGATTTTTCATTTACCTGGTGGCTGAGGGAAATTTTTGGTGGCATTTTACTTTTCCCTTTTTGGTGGTTGTTGCAATTGTGGTTTCCCTGTTTCAATGTGCTACTGTAGAATCAACATGTGGGGAATTTTGAAATGCAGTTGAAATTTGCAGTGAAATGAAATTTTGTAATGTGGTATGAATTTTGAGTTGGAAGCTTGTTCGATCCCTTACACTATAAAAGGGAATTCAGGGCTCGTTTGTAGGGGGTTCTAGTCTTTTGAGTCTTTAGGTCTAATATGCGAAAAGGGTAGAAATTAGAAGAATACTAGAAAATATATTGGTCGAATTGTCTTGGTCTTTGAACTATGAATATGAAAATCTTAAATAGTTTTGTAGAAATTACTGATATCGAAACAAATTTCATGCATAATTCATATGCTCTTATCTATACTTCATCTTGCAAATCTTGAATACAATATCAATTATATTCTATTCATCTTCAAATGCTTCATTTGAATGCATGCCTTTATTTTTGCTTTGGTTCAAAGAATCGATTAAATGCTTAAATGAGGTCATGAATTTGTGAGAGTTTATAGAGAATTTGGTAAGAAGTGATGTGTTATGTGCAGTGAGTTTTCATAATGCAATGCCTTATGAAAATAGTCCAAAATTACCAGATTTTAAGAATTTATATCTGACTGATTGTAAGATGCATGAATCCATTGCCCAATAGATGAAGACACTAGTCTATTTGTTATGGTATTTGTCACTTGAATGATAATAATAGTATATCAGGTCATGGAATCAGGGTTAGAATACAAATTTCTTAAAATTCATTTACTATGAGGCATGTATGTGAGACATTTTCCTTATTTCTGGTGAATTGATAGTTATTTTCTTAAAGATTAGCCAACCTTTGAATGAATTAAGTTATTTACCCTTGATAGGAACCGATCTGTGATTTGCTATGTCATTCATTGAGATGGTCAAATGAAATGTTAAAAGGAATACCCTCCTAGGTCCCACAGAGCCTAAAGTGTAGAAGATTTCAGTCTTCGACTAAATCTTGTCAGTTGGCCATTCATTTTAAGGGTCTTGAGTATAGGAGTTGGCTACTCTTTAGAGATTCCTTAGGTGTATTGGAAAAACACCAACAAAGAGGTTGATAGATTGATGACGATTGAGGCTATTAAGGACCTTACCATTGGGGATGAGTTATTGATTGATTACCCCTTCTTAAAACACACTCCTGTGCGAAAGAAAAGGGAAGAACAAGGTCTACCTAAGGATGTTCTTAAGGGAAAAAAACCAAAGAATAATAAATGAGTGTGGATTGATGTTTTATAAACTATGTTGTCAAAATTATGTTTTATTTAAATTATTGTATAAAAAAGGTAGTCTATAAAATAATGTTGCATTATTCAATTGATGTATATATGTTCATACAACTTTTATTTTTATTTTTTAAGCCATATTTGATTATATTTCTTTGAAATTGATACATCTATGATTTATCCAATTGTTGGCAAACATTAAATAATGCTTGCGTTTGTTGAAAGGTAGAAGATGTTGATGAAACACATACTAATACCCATGATCCAACTGGGTTATTCAGATTTGGACGGGATGATCCAAACCATCCTTTAAATAATACCAAGGTGAAAAGAGCAAGTTTGAAGAGATTACTACCACCTGAGAAATTTGAAGAGCTGATGAAATCTGCATACACTAATGGCATGCCACCTAGCCTTAATAATGATGATCATGATAGTGAAAATGCAGTGCATGAAAAAGGATTGAATGAAATGCTTACAGGTTTCTTCGGGGATGGAAACAATGATGACAATAATGATCATATGGTTGACAGTAATGATGATAGCAGGGGTAATTACGGCCACCAATGTAATTTTGATGATAACAACCTGAAAGACTCCATCAAGCAAGCAACGAAGACACCCGTGTTCAAATTGGGTGCAAGTAGAACCTCAAAACTAGCATGCACATTAATATTATTAGAAATCAAGTCACTATTTGGTTGGTCAAACAAAGGATTCACTACCCTATTGAAGTGAGTTGAAATCTATTCTTAATTTTCATTGTCAATTGGTGTACACAATTTGTTAACATTCATCGACTTCATTTATATTTCTTTAAGGGGATTTTAAAACCACATATTGTATATAAACAGTCCTAGTACAGATTGACATATCAAACATGTTCATCATAAGTCAAACATTCAATTGATTTAATCTCTGGCAATCTTACAAGGCACTAAAAACTAAAATATTCCCTGAAGAGAATGTGTTGCCATCAACTTGCAGAGAGGCACATCTATTGTTGGTTGAGTTGGGGATTGAATATAAGAAAATTCATTCATATAAAAATGATTGCATTTTATATAGAGATGAATATCAAAACAAGGTAGAATGCCCTGTATGCAAAGAGAAGAGATATCATACAAATGTACAAGGTCTTATAGTTCCAAAGAAGGTTTTACGTCACCTGCCAATTATACCTAGACTTCAATGAATGTTTCGTTGCAAGTCACTTGCATAATTGATGGATTGGCATGCAAAGAATATGAGTAAAGATGGATTCATGTGAATTCCATCCGACTCCAAAGCAATGAAACACATAGAGGAAAAATGGCCAAGAAAATTCAAAGATGAACCCCATAGTATCAGGTTTGGTCTTGCAATTGATGGAGTGTGCCCATTCTCTTTCCTGAGCTCAAATTATAGTTTTTGTCCAGTCAGATTGATAGTATACAATATTCCCCCATGGATGAGTGTTAGAAAGGAGCACCTTATGCTAACTCTCATTGTTCCAGGAAAACATCAAGTTAAAAACATGGATGTTTATCTTGTGCCTTTTATTAATGAGATGCAAATGCTATGGAAAGGCATAATAATGTATAACATATCACGTCCTCCATCAAATAGGTCCTTCATGTTGTATGGTGTGTTATGTTGTACTATTCATGATTTCCCAGGACTTGGTGTTTGTTCTGGTAAGATAAAATATTTACGTATTTACACTCATAATTTATTTTCATCCCAACTTTCATACTTAGTTTTATACTTTTTCTTGATGTTATTATTACTTATTGAATTGAAGGGCTTCAAACAAAGGGGATATTTGCATGTCCAAGATGTGCAAAACAATTTCAAGGCCGGTATTCTAAAGATCTACATAAATTTATTTACGCAAACAACAAGGTTTTTCTACCACTAGATCATAAGTTTAGAAATCGCCTAAAGAATCAATTTGATGGAAAAGTTAAAAATAGAGGCCCTCTCATGATTATGGGTCTAGGTCATTGGCTTAAGAAGTATGAAGATGTTGAATTGAAAGCTTGGAAGTATTTTTTGATTGGGGTGATTCAATTGAAGAACCATAACAAGTTGTAGTTAATATACCAGAAGGAATGAAAAGGAAATCCATATTTTATGAGCTCCCTTACTAGAAGGATCTATTAATATCTCACCAATTAGATCCTATGCACATCTTCAAAAATGTCCCAGATTCTACATTTCGACATATATCAGGCAAAGAGAAGGACATCTTGCCTTCGAGGAGCTATATTGCTCTTTCGCATATCAAATTTGATAGAAAACATTTGTGGCCAAAGAGGGAAAATGAAACATATGCAGAAGCTCCATGAATTTTGAAAAAAAGAGAGATATAGCAACTAAAAAATGTCATTCGTTCAATAAGGATGCCTACTAGCTATGGGTCATCATTGGCTAAAGCTTTTACAATTGATGGACATATCATAGAATTTAAAACACATAATTTTCATAATTTTATGAAGGTATTATATATCATCATTTAACATTTACTGGTAACATTGATTAAGTACTAAATATATTTTCATATTTCATTGTGTGAGAAAAAATTACTAATGACCTTTTCATAAATGTGTTTGATAGCATATCATGCCATTGGCAATTAGGGGGGATTCTTGTCTTATAGTTGACTTAAGGAATGCCATAGGTCGATTGTCAGCATTTACAAGGTATGTGGTTATATGAAATGTTCATGTGTGAGAGACATAGAGATATTATATTGCATTTTAATTTTTGACTAAAGGTTCATACTAATTTACTATTCTTATATTAGGTGGATGACCTCCAAGGAGATCCATGAATGTGACGTGTTAAAGTGGAAGAAGGAAATTACAGAAATTGTATGTGTATTTGAGAAGGAGCTCCCTACAAGTTTCATGGGCCTACAAGTCCATTTACTTATACACCTAGTCGATGGCATTGAATTGGCGGGTGTCGTATCAATGAGGTGGATGTTTTTCTTTGAGAGGTATATGAAAACTCTAAAAATATGTCTGACAAAAGGAACATCTAGAGGGTTGCATGACTGAAGGGTATGTATTGAATGAAGTATTTTTCTTCATGTGTGAATTCCTTGGTAAGGATTTTGAAGTTGGTCCACGTGTCTCGGATGAAGAATGAGCATCAAATATTATTGATGGAGAAAAACCACAATCTAATGGTGTTCAAGTAGAAATTAGTAAGTAAATTCATGATCAGTATGGTTGTTTTTCTTGCAATCATTAATTTACTCTATAATTTATTTTTCAAATTAACAGCATGATATTTGGAGTTTGAAATAAACATGTTGACATGCAATAGGTGTAGATGAAAGTGTAATACTCGACAAGCTCATTCTGTACCACTTGGACTTTATGAACAAATGGATTGATCTATATGATAAAAAGAGAAAATAAGTGTTAGAAGCAAGGAGACAGTTTAGGAGATTGAACCCAAGGAATACTCCACTTCCCACTTATTTACTTGGGGAACGGGGAAAAGATTGCACACTAGAATGGGTTACTGAACAAATTCAAAATCAAATAGAAGATGCAAGTATAGATTCAAACATAACATAAGATGAAATCAACATGTCTAGAGGATGTGAAAGAAAGGTACAGTTGGAATTTTACAAAATGTCATTTCCTTACAGTTTTGACACTATTAACTATTTTAATATTCATCATTATATTTTTTTTCACTGAAATAAATGGTCTTTTACAGGTGAGGAAATATCCAGCAATGTGGGCATATGGTCGACATTATCATGTAGAAAATGTAGATGTAAAGAGATGATCCTTCGATTGTGGTATCATGATTGACTTCAAGCAATCCAGTCAATCAAGCTCAAAAGATAAGAATATAATTGAAGGGAATCTACAATATGTTGGGAAAATACAAGAAATTATTGAGTTGGATTACCGCTCTTTTAAATGTTGTATTTTTAAGTGTAGATGGTATGAAGAATTTGAGAGGACACGAAGACATGATACCCATAGTGGATTATTTTTTATAGATTCCTCATGCTTCTTACCAGAGGATAAGGAGCCTTATGTTCTACCAATTCATTATGAGCAGGTATTTCTTTAAATCAAACAAGAAGCGGTAGTGATCATTAATCTAATAATTCCTAGTTTATTGCAAATATATACATGTGTTTATTAATCAATAAAATTGTTATAACATACGTCTAATATATGTGTGTTGTTCATGTGTAGGTATTTTTCTATGAAGATATTTTGGACCTGAAATGGATGTTTGTCATACATTATGATCCAAGATTAAGGCATGTATTTCACCAAACATTGGTGGATATTGAGAAAAACAATGATGGCAAACAAAATGAGAGAGAGGGATTAGAGAAAATCGAAGAAATTGACATCCATGATGATGTTGAAGATGGTTATATTTAGGCACAAGAAGACAAAAATCTAGAGTTAGATGATGTTATGGAAGACAACAATATGGATGGTATAGAAAATGAAGACCCAAATACATCTGGGAACAATATAGATGGTCTACAATCAAATTTCAATGATGATGAAGATGATGCAGGTCAATATGAGGATGATGATAATATGAAATACTTGAAAGAACATATGAACATTAACAATGATACATTGGATGACATTGTAGCAGACAATAATGTTAATGACCAAGAATTCTAAATTTTCGGAATGATTTGCAATCAATGTTTAAAAAAGGATGATTCTTATGGCCTAAACTTTGAAATGCTTCAGTAATATTAATTCAAGTGTTAAACTATAGAACTGCCACTCTCCATTTTGATGGTGTATAACTTGTTTATTAGAGATATTTTATTAACTATAGATTTAGCTTGATATGTATTTCTCAATTTCTTTAAAATAAGTTCTATAATGGTCTCTTCATGTACATTTAACAATATTGAACTAGCATACCTATATTTAGAAAAATCTATGTAAAATAAGCCGAGAGATATCCTTCCTGAGACCCTATTGTATTTCTATGGTGGAAATTTAATTTAATTTAATTTAACTTTAAACTTCATAAAATTTCTGAAAAATAAATCAAAATGAATATTGTATTGGCAGGGCTTACATTTTTTTCGAGGTGCCTATTTTAAATTTCATGATCAAACTTCATAATGAATTTTTCCTATTTTACATGTTTCCTATTTTACATGTAGCAAACAATAATGTTAATGACCAAGACTTTTAAATTTTTAGAATTATTTGCAATCCATGTTTAAAAAAGGATGATTCTTATGGCCTAAACTTTGAAATGCTTCAGTAATATTAATTCAAGTGTTAAACTATAGAACTACCACTCTCCATTTTGATGTTATATAACTTGTTTATTAGAAATATTTTATTAACTATAGATTTAGCTTGATATGTATCTCCCAATTTCTTTAAAATAAGTGATATAATGGTCTCTTCATGTACATTCAACAATATTGAATTAGCCAAATAGAATCTAATGAGACTCTTATCTTTTTTTCCATTTTTCCTACCTTATTATGACATTCTAATAGGTTTTCATCTAGATACTAACAAATTAAATCTCAAGTATCATATAAATATTAGTAGTGATTACAAAACCATGATCTAAAACCACCAAAAAAAGTGGCACCCAAAAACCTAGTTAGAAAATAAACACCCAAATCCCAAGATGGCAATAACATTGTAAATACTACTTATCAATATCCTAGCACCTAATTTTCATAAGTTAATAATCTCATCCAAGCATTTACATTAATTAATTGAATCAATAAGCAGGAATGAAATCAAACATCCACTGATGAACAATAGAGACAAGTAAAAGAAATCCTGGATTACTTTCATTCATAACTCATAAAATGAGCACAAGGAGAGATAATAGCCATGAAATTGGTATTTCTCTGTATATATATTGCTATATTGTTATCCAAATCACATACATAACAATGAGCTCTAAAACTTAAGACCAAAAACTCTAAAACATGCTTAGTATTCTCCTTACAATTCTTAGTGTTAATTGCAAAACAACGAACCCCTACTTTTTGGCCCTGAATTCCTTCATATAGAAGCGAAGGAGAAAAACAAGCCTTAGGCCATAAAGTACACATGTCAAAACCCTATTGGACCGCTACATCAAAGATTCTCTCATTCAGTTACAATGCATTCCCAAGAGGTGGAAGACATGTGAGAAAATGAAAGTAGTCTTCATTCGTTGTTAGAGATCTGGTCCAATTTTCAAAATGGGCATAACTAAATAGTTACCTCAAAACTTGTGCCCACGCACACAAAATGAAATGAAGAAAAAGCATGAAGAAAACATAAAAGGAAAAGATAAGAGGAAAAACCATGTTTGCAGCCTTGTCATCAATTCAACTTTGAATAAAATGCACTATATTTCTCCATACTTTATCAAAAGCCTAATTTGTACTAAATCCAAGCCATGTAGTGCATTCCCATCTATTCGTTATTCATCATGGTTGCATACTTCAAAATTTCAAATCATTGGCCCGCCACTCTTAATGCTAGACCTCCCACTCCTTCCAAGTACTTGCCTTTCCATGCTAGGAATTCTTCTTCAATAGGCTAGTGAAAGTTCATTACTTCATCGGCCCTCTATCTATAAGCTACATACTTGGTGACAATCTAATTAGCTTTTTTATTAAATTCTAGTAGGACAGTCTCAGCATGAACTAACATATCCATATTTACCTTTAATGTCTCCATATCAAACTTTTGAAAAAAATTCATAGCTTGATCTGAAATAACCTGATTTGCTTCGTTTTTCCACTCCTGTAGAGTCTCAATGCTACCATCATCCCTTAAAATGGATGGAAGAAGGCCATGATGAGATTCATGGAAGGATTTTACCAACTCCTTTATCTTGTTCTCCAATGGCTCAATATTTCCTCTGTATCCCTCAATCTTATTTACAAGAATCATAGGCTTAAATTTTTTAGGTGGGTTGGGGTCCTGCTTAACCCCAATTCCTATCAATATCAATTCATGCTTCCTAGGGATCCAAACTTCCATGAGTGGAATAACTCTTTCTTTGTCAATTTCAAACATTCTGATAGCATCAACCATGGATGAATAACTGTAGTGAATACTATTTAATTTGCTATTCAATCTTCTATTCAGATGTTCTAGCATTGTTGTGACAATCCTCATATTACTCTTAAAATCATCTTCATCATGACTGTTTCATTTTTCTTTGTATTCATTTAATTTCCTAAGTAATTCTTCCCTATTGATATCCCCTTCCACTTGTGGCCCTTTTGATGTACTGGGTTCTACTATTGAAATGGGCACACCTCCCATATTATATGGCACAATTTCCCATGAAGAATTTACATCAGCAGTAAACTTTGGGGATACATCCTCTTGTGCAGTGGTGGGAGAGTCAACATCATTCTGCTTGGGCTTTCTGGGTTGTAACCTTTGCAACACATCCTCCAATAATGCTACCTTTGTCTGTAATTGCATATTATCTCTCTCAAGATCTCCATACTTAACCAACAAGTTATTTAATTCTATTATGAGTTTATCTTTTTCAGTAGTCACAGACTTCACAGTGGCCCTTGTGAACTATGCAACATGAACTTACATATTTGCAGCTTCTAAGGTTGATGTTTGTGACACTCTTTTTATTATTAGGCCTCCATTGTAGTTAGGTGCAAGCTCAACAGTTTTTGGCTTTCTTGTGCTTGGGGCTAAAGACCATATAGCCAAGGCTTCCCATTCCTCTCTAAAAGTAGACCCCTGTAGTGCAAGTGTAGCTTCTTCTTCTATATCATAGAGAGGTCTGTCACATTTCTTGATTGTGTCAAAATCCATGGCTGAAGCTAGATCCCATTTTGGTAGCAACAAGATGCCACTATTTCTCACCAATTCCTAACCCTCCTTTGCAATCATGTTTTAGAATTTGGCTCTCATTTCATTTAACACCTTTTTCTAAATGAGAGCATCAGGAAGTTCTGGATGAAGGCTCCTTTCTATAGCCAAACTTTTTACATACTCATCCCTTTTAGCCCTGTATGCAAATTCCATAAAAGCTTGAGTCTTTACAAATGATTCATCATCCAAGAATTTGGCACATCCTCAACCCACATATCATCACTTCCATTGAGCCCTCTAAGATCAACATTACTCAATATTTTTCCCAATTGATTTGTTGAACTTACTACAGATGTAGTGGGCACTCCTTCTTGCATTTCTTATTCTGACACCCAAATTTCATCATCAAAACCTTCATCATCATAGTCCACTAAATTAGTGGCCTCAATCTTTTGTCTTTTCAATGGTGGCTCTTTGGGTGGTATTTCACTAGGTGATGGGGAATCAATATTCATAATTTCAGGCTTTACCAACCTTGGTGGAGATGGGGGTGGTATTTGTGGCACAGGAGAAGGAGGCTTGTGCTCCTCTTGCTGAGTGGGAATGTAGGCTTCATTAGATTTCTTTGCCTTACTCTTTCTCCTTATAAAGAACTTTCTTTTCTTTTCCTTCCCTTTATCTTTACTAATTACCCCTTTAGTTTCAAGGTAGCCTATTATTGAATCAAAATTCCTTTTTACATGCTCCACCTTTTGTAATATATCCTCAACCTCTTGGAGGACCTTGAAATCAGGTTCTTCCTGCTTTATTTTCATTTGTATCTTATTGAATGCAATCCACCTTGCTAACTACTTTTCCTATTCCTTAGTGTTTGATATATTTCTTATTACATCTTCTGGATACTGGAAAATGTGGATATATTTGTAGCTCTTGTTTCTCTCATTCAACCAAGCCATAAAACCTTCAGGATCATATCTGACCCTCTCAACTATCCTCTACATGTGGTATGTTTTGAGTATTTCAAGGATGTTATTCCAACCTCCTTTGGTCATTACAAAATCAGAGAAAAAAGTGTATGAAGGAAAGAAAGTTCCTTTTCCCTTATTCAACAAATGCTCATTTTCAACATTTCCTAGTTGTCACATAACCTTAAGGAAACCAATTATTTCTAGAACAAACCTTGGCAACAAGTGAGGTGTTACTTTGGAACCATATACTCTTAAGATAGTGTAATCAGGGAGTGAGATAACATCTCCCCAATTATGATCAACTCCTATCTAAGGCCTTCTCTCCCTGGGTCATAAGAAATCATGTAGAGCAATGGGAATTCTAGGGAACTTCACAATCAAAGCTCTCTTTAGTTTAGAAGCAAACAAATTCTGGAATGTGACATAATCATATGTCCTATCATCTTTGTCCAAGACTGTGGTCCAACAATGAATGGGAAGATCCAAGTCACCCCTTTTTCTTTCCAAGTCAATATTGTGTCCAAAGTAAATTGAACCCTTGTACAAAAACATATGCATTAGCAATGAGTATCAGTTGAACCTTACCCCAAATTCACCTTTCTTTAATCTCACCAATCCCTCGTGCATTCTTTCATAAAGAAATCATGCATAATCATACACTACACAATATTGGGGATGCTAGATATGGGTATCCATATGTATCCATGCCATTGGAATTACAGAGGCAGGATCATAACCAATTATATGGAAAATTGAATAGAAGGTTCTTTTGAAATAGGGAACAAAATAGTTAATAGGGAAAGGTTCCTTATCATGTGATCCTATTACAATCTTCCAACCTACAATTTCTGCTATAAATCTTGGCAAGATGTGGACTCTGAATGAAATCTTGGTTTTATCATACTCTTTCCTAAGGCCATATTCATTTATCTTATGCATTTCATCACTCCATTTAGTAAGCTTGAAAATAAGACAAAATTCTTCTTTAGTGATCTTAACCATTTCTTTTCCATCATATGTTCTAATAGTCCTCATGATTGGGTCATAATTAGCAGCTATTGCCCTAAGCAAGTTGACATCCATATAGACATTTGGCACAATTAACTTTCCCAGGTCATAGTTCCAAGGGTTTCCTATTGGGATACCCATAATTTTGTTCTTGAGCCAATTATAAAATAGTTCCCACCCAATATAAGGCAATTTAGCATCCCTGATAGAACATCGTCTGTCGAACAGACCCTCTGCTATTTGAGGACCTTTGGGAATCAATTGGCCTTTAGGTTTGTCATTGGTTGAGGGTGGAAATTGATCCATAAGATCTTTATTTAGAGGTCTTTTGGGAGCAGAAGCTTCCCCTTTAGATGAAGATACTCTTACTTTAGGAGCCATAATGTAGGAAGTACTACAAGGCAAGGTTTTTTGGTTTAACTGAACAAGGCCTACGACTTTTGTGAGGGTTTGGCATGAATTATGCAAATGCAGAATTAACAAAGTATTTTTTATGAACGTCAAACCTTAAAAATCCAAACCAAGAAAATCCTAACAGACTTAAGTTTGAGAAATCACAACTTATCAATAATGCTAGAATGAAAGCAACAATTGGCTTACTAGTTTTCTCACAAGTTGACAACCTTGGTTCTAATGTCAGAAAATGTTGAGAAACCACCGCATGAGCTCCTTGAGTGTATTGAGTATACTTTTAATACTTAATTATTCCTTTGAGATAAACATTAATAATTATGCAATTCCTTACTTCGATAGCTCAATGTCCTTTCAGTTATTAAGGCTCACTCGCGTGAACTAGAACGGCTTGCTTGCCTTCAACTAAATTTTGAATACCAGACGATGATCTTTTTGGAGAGTTAATTGATGCACGATCTAGATTTGACCAAATTATTACGAAAGATCCGACTGTGCACAACCGCAACACTTATCAAATGACTAGAGGCCACATGGAAACACTTGCTTGTAGTACGCGGGCTCCACCATCTCTTTGTCTTTATAGCCATGATCCACGTGTCCTTTTCCCCTTGCCCCCATGAGCCATAACTCATGTGCAACTTTCATCAATGGGGGAACGGGGAGAGGCTGAGATTAGATCTCTCGGCCTCGTCATACACACTCCTTACCTAGCAGCAACTGTATCCTTCATACATCTACAACTCATATTAAAAGATCTTTTAAGCATGTGCAATATATGCATATTAGTAATGCACATTTTACTTCCTATGCCCCATGTTGAAATTTCAATTAAAAATTCTCCCACATATCTATGCTTCGATGTTCTTAGGATTACTCCATGTAGCAGACACCGCTTCCCCGTTGGGAATCTGGCAAGTAGGATGGGCCCACACGGGATGGTGGGGAGTGGTCAAGATTACTCCACGTCACCTACTATTGACCATTGATTTAGTTGAACCTCAACAATACTAATCCTCTGGACCATCATCAGTGAAGACAAGTGTTAATCGCTCGCTAGCCCGTGTGATTATTTTAATAATCAAGAAAAGTAAACGGGCACGCGGGGAACAATCCAGATGCGGCCACCTCACTTATCTCCCACCGTTGATTTTCTTCAACGACCAATTACATGCTTTATCAATGATGCTTGGCCCACCAATCAACAGGGACACATGGCCTTCGCTTGTGAGCCCGAATGGATAAAATAATGAGAGACAAAATGGAACAGGCATGCAAGCTATGGTCTAGATTTTCTACATTTGATCAAACAACATTTAGGGGTTCTTATATCTGCACATGTCAAAAAATGTTAATCCTAAAAGGGACACAAATAGCTCGATAAATCCACACCCACGACATAAAAGACTTAAGAGTTTTTAGTGGGAAATATTCAACCCGACTTAGGAAAATTTCAAAAATAATGATCCAACAAGATCAATCAGTAAAACAGGACCAGAGGGTCGGTCACTCAATGGGTTTCAATGTCAAGAGTCATGACTTAAAGGATTTGTGACCGACACAAGGAGTCAACCAAAAATTAAAACCTTGAAACCAGAAAATCTTGAAACCAGAACTACAATCAAACAAGGATTTATTGTCTTTACTAATTACATCATCTTCTACCATGATTGGTGTATTAACTGAAAATCTTACCTCTGGAGTAGGTTGAGGTGACAAATTGTCTAATGGTGCTACATTTTTTGCTTGCCTTGAAGAGCCAACATTTCTTCTTCTCTCAAATGCCACCAGAGGTACATCGTTTATTATCTCTTCTTCATGCAGAATCAACTGTTCAACTCTATCCATGGGGTCTTGAATTTCATAAAAAGCTTCTACATAAGATGTGTTAGTTTTCAATCTCCAGGCCTCATCCATAACAATCCTATTGTACGTATTTTCTCTCATGATCGCTTGACTATCCTCACAATTCCTGAGAACATCATCAACATCAAACTTATGCTCATATGCTTTCAGTTTCTGAGAAATTTTGGCATCACTTTATAAGGTGCTCGGGGTCAAAATTCTTCCTCTTATTTCCAACCGACAAGCCATAATAATTTAACTTGCTTCCAACCAAGTCATACCCTGATTCGGCAATAATGGTGAAATCACCAAAGCACAAAGTAGAAGGCATGAATCTCTACCTTCCAAAGCTTTTCAAATGCATAAAGGTTGACTAAGACAATTGTCTTATAATCTCAAGATAAGAAACTCTATTCGGCACAGTCTTAGGCATCAAATATGGTTTTGCCTCAAATCCATACACCCTAATGACAGTACAATTTGAAAAAGCGTACCAATCTCCCAATTGTGGTTTATCTTTCCATCATGGCCTTTCTCCTTTGGTTGAAGAAACCTCTGTACTTTGGGGGATAGATTATAATCACATTTACAACCAAGCAATTTATACAAGGGTTTGACAAAATGCTCCTCAAAGTACAAGTAGTGGGATTTCCCACATCTACTATCCCAGACTGATGTCCACATTTGCACTAGTCTTGAATTACCATCACTATCCAGATATTGTACTCTTAATTATTCTTCCAAGAGTCCCATCACCTATCCCTTGTACAATATCATATGCATAAGAAGTCAATAGTGCTTGAAATTGATAGCTTCACTAGTATTCTTAATAGCATTAAGATCACTATTAATGGCCTTTGACGGATACCCTGCATAATCATAGGGCCTGGCATCTTGACTCTGAATGTTTGTGGCTAGAACCATGGGAGCTATACTCATGTTGGCAGGGCCCTCAATTCCCAACACTTGGCTAGCCGAATAGTATGTGTACTGATAATATTCTTCAAACAATTCTACAGAAAATGGGGGCTTTTCATTGCTAGAAAACCTCATAGGTTGATTTCCTGGACCCTTGGGTCTATGTAGAGGCAGCTTTCACCTCTTGTATCTCATATCCATAGAGCGATGCTCCTCCAGCAAGTCTCCCAGCTGCAATTTCTTTTCCAAAGAAGTGTCCAATTGGAAAACCATGCAAATATAATCCATCGTTATGACCATAAACTGTGACCCATCAGGCAAATGAATTTCCCTTGTTTTGGGATTATAATTCTTTTCTAGTGCTCTAATTAAATCTACGTTCACAAAAACATTTAGCATTACTAGCTTCCCTAAATTCAAATTCCATGGGTTCGAGACTGGGCTATATCTATATTTCTTCCTATAATGATATATGAACAAATCATAGCCTCTATGTGGAGTCCATACATCTCCCAAATTCTTATGCTTGTCTACTAGGGTCTCACATGATGGGTTTAACCGAGCAATTCTTCGTGCTTTAGGCCAAGACCTAGGAGACTAATCTATTAAGTCTTGACTAAGAGGTCTAGTTTTAGTTTTTTTCCTTTTTGCTCTTGTCTTTTCTGGGGTTTTATCCATTCTAACCCTAAAAATGTTGTACTTCAAGCTATATTCAAAAATTTACGTTCAGCTGAGCCAAGGTGTACTTACTTGAGTGAATGCCAAAATTTCTGAGTTGCTTGCTTTCATCCAACTTTGTCCTTTGGATGCTTAGCCACATCGTGCAATGAATTTTTGTTTCTCATAGGTTGTTTTTATCAAATTTTAGCACGCTTAAACCAACTCTAGTTCATAAATGGCACTCACGCCACCTTCCTATAAAACTTGTGTATAAATGGCAGTTGTCTCTTTGATGACTTAATCTGTCAAATCAATCCGATGACAATTATTTCATATTTTGTTGATGAGACTTTGATCACAACATCCATATCTCTCTTTGATATCCTTGGCCATCTTTTGAGAAATGTCGAAGAGACATCCGGGCTTCTCTCATTGATATCGCAATGTATCTTCGATATTTACTTCTTAATTTGCTCCTTGATGATTTTCTTTTTTGTCGATGAGACTGGTGGATTTCTCTTACCCACAAGCTTATGTCTCCTCGATATGTCTTTATTTTTTTCCTCAACGGTAATAGTTGTTGATGATGTCTATGTGACTTTGTTATGTCGGGGAGACCCGAGGTCACCTCTGTCCGATGTCACTTAGTCTCATCAATATTTTGTGCCAAAATGTCAGGGAGACTTTTGATAATGTCTTTTCAATATCTTTGTCTCCTCGACACATCATTTTTAGGATGTTGATGAGACCTCATCCAATGTCTGTTCGATATTTTTGTGTCTTACCGATACTTTGCTCCTTGAGTGTCGAAGAGACTTCTTTGCTTCTCTCCTCGACATGCCAATGTCTCTTTGACATTGTTGTTTCATGAGTGCTTGTTCCACCAGTGATTTATTGTTTATTTTATGATAACCTCTCAGTGTCTGAGAGATGTTTTTTTGTTTCCTAAATGTTGACACTCGTATGATTTTTTCAGTGAGACATGTTAGATTCTCTCCTTGACATGCCCAAGTCTCTTAGACTTGATGCTCTTTAGGATGGAAGGAAGGCATTTGAATACGTATTTTATACATTCAGGAGTCTCATCTACATTTCTCATCAGCCCTTTTTGCTTGTGTCAAAGAGACTATGGTGAGGCTCTCTTCGATAAGGCATTGTCTTGGCAACATGCCATGAGCTGCTAGGAGAACATTTCAGGAAGGGACTTCATTTTATTGTAATGATCAAGGGTCTTATTTTGGTACTTTATACTAATGTCAATTATTATGAAATGGAAATGGAGCATATGGTGGCTATGGGAGGATAAGTGAAAATGGAGGTGTGTGAGACAACCAATGTGGATTTTTTAGCTCCAACAACATCAACACATACTCTTCTAGGATATGGGAATTTCTATGGAAATTTTATCTCCTATGGCTCCAGCGATGTCGTCCTGGATACCCAACTTCGTATGCTAAGCCATCGTTAAAATTCGAGCTCAAACTACCCTTCATTAATGCTCACACTTATAAAAAAAGCCCTTATTTTATTTTATTTAATTCATTTGTAATTTGAAAAAAATAATTTCAAATAAAATTATAATGTAAAATAAATAATGTACATTATAATTCCCAATTACGGGAAAAACAATTCTCATAATTAAACAGTTTAAAAATAAACTTAAAAGCTCAACTAATATAATATAAATAAAAATTATACTTACTAATTCTAAAGTTTAAAATGGAAAAGAAAATAAAAATAATACAAATCCTTATAATTAATTAAATACTAAACAAAAACACGATCGAACGTCACCCTCATTTATACCAAGGGGTATGACATTCCTGGCTGGTGGTATTGACATGACTTTCAAAAGCTCAAAGGGTGGCATGTACGTGTGGTACAACACGTCATGAAAGGGTGGCATTCATTTTAATCTACCAAAGGTGGTGATCTTTGCATTCTGCATTTGCTAGAGTTTTCATTCCAGAGGCTTCGCTTGGGTGAGAAAGAATAATGGAGGAGGACGTGAAGTATGTAGTGTTTAAATCAACCGAGGTGTTATTCGACTTTGGGCATGACACTCTAATTTTCCTGGATTGCGGTGTGAGGCAGGCGGGTTTCAAAAAACTCACGGACTAGAGGCTCAAACGGATTCTTCTAGAGTTTTATCCCTTGACGGTGGCTACGGTGAAAATGGTTTTGGGATGAGAGCATGTGGCCTACAGTGAAATAGTTTGATCTTTCTGGTATCTTTGCTTGATCAAAGCACCCCAAAAACTTGGTTCGGGCAATGATGAGCAAGCTATTCAAGCCTAATCTCCTGGGTAGCATGGATGAGGTTATTTTGGCCTCTATTCTCGACTCTAGAGTTCCGCATCCAAAAGACTTGGAAATGCTCAAAACTCCTGGTACGATGGTCCAATTTTTTCTGCTTCTATTGGAGTTGAAAGGATCGACACTAGTCAGGCATTGGATGGTGGTTGTAGTTGGGGTGGAGTATCTGAAAAAATCTCTTAAGGTGGTGGACACTGAGGGTTTGGAGTGGGTGGAGGAATTCAATGACTTTTCCCATCTCAATGGCTTCCTATGACCTTGGGCTCGTGGTGGGATGGTGCTAATTTTTTGGCTTCTACGATCGTTGGTGGCTCCTGGTGGTGGTTCGGTTAGTTTTTTGGTGATGTTTTGTTGGTTGTCTTGGCCTCTCATGAGGCTCAAAATGGGTGGTTTGGGTAGCCTAAAATTCTAAAGCATAGTTCTAGCTTGTTTGCTCAGGTTTTTGGCTGGTTGGGAAATCTATTGCTAGGGTTTCATGAATATTCCTGCAATGGCAAATGATCTATAATTTTTTGAATTTTGATTAATACAGTCTCCTACTTACATACCAAAAAAAAATTAAATACTAAACAAAGAAAATATGTATATGCAAAAAGAATGTACATTATAATTCCCATTCTCATTATTTAAACAGTTTTAAAATTTTAAAAAAACTCAACTAATATTATCTAAAAAAATATATAATTACTAAATGTTCAGTTTACTTGTTCAAAATTTTAAAATGGAAAAGAAAATAAAAAGAAGACAAATCCTTATAATTAAATACCAAAAAAATAGTACAATCCTTATAATTAAATACTTAAAAAAAGCAATATGTATATGCATAGAGTATTTTGTTAACCAAGTGGTTTGTAAATTACCAAGCAAGGAGTAAAACGATAGAACAGTCAATTTAGTAGAATAAAAAGTAATTTCGTCTAGCGCTTGCTAATTTAGGGCTCGCAAAACAAATAATATTTACATGCCTATAAAAAAGTAGAATAAAAAATACTTTAACCACACATGGTAGCATATATTATGCAGCACGTGTAAAAATAAATTATATGCAATCCGTATAAGATATTATGCAATGTGGGGCAGACTTTTGCAGGTAAAGTATTATTATAATGTGATAAAATCAAGAAAAGGGTATCAATGGACTAGACAATTTCAAGGGTCGGCAGTCTGATATTAACCGTCGATTGGCAGTTTCATCTTTGTCTTCTTCAAATAGGATACGCCTTCGGCGTAAAATATATAGTGCCATCCCGATAAATAGTGCCAAATTTTTCAAAAAATTAGAGAAAAATACATTAAACCCTTAATTAACCCTCAACCCTCTACCCTCTACCCTCAACCCTAGTTAAACCCTAATCCCTCATAACCCCTATACCCTCTACCCTATACATTGGACCCTCAACCCTAATCCCTCAACCATATACGTACCCTCAACCCCTAAACCCTCTACCAACCTATACAATATTGGACCCTCAAACCTAATCCATCAACCATATACCCTCAACCCTCTACCCTTAACCTTAAACCCTCAAGCCTCAACCCTTAAATACTCTACCCTCTACCCTTTGATCTACCCTATACATTAAACCCTCAACCCTCAATTCTCAACCCTCAATCCTTAATCCCTCAATCCTCAACCCTTAAACCCTAAACCCTCAACCCCTATACCCTCTGCCCTCTACATTGGAACCTCAACCCTAATCGAACTTCAACCATATTATACCCTCAAACATCCTATCTATACTCTAAACCCTCTTCCCTCAACCCTTAATAACATCCCTCAACCCTAAACCCTTAACCCTAAGCTGGCCTTAAACCTTCTACCCTCTTATACCCTAAACTGATGTTAAACCCTCCATGTCCCTCTACCCTCAACCCAATACCCTCTTATACCCTCAACCCAATACCCTCTTATACCCTCAACCCTAATCCCTCAACCCTCAACCCTTAATCCTTCAACCCTTAAACCATTGACCCTCTACCCTCTACCTCAACCCTCTATGAGTACCCTTAAACCCTAATCCCTCAATCCCTCAACCCCTATACCCTCTACCCTATACATTAATGGACCCTCAACCCTAATCCTTGAACCATATACCCTCAACCCTCTACTCTCAACCTTAAACCCTCAACCCTTAAACCCTAAAGTACCCTTACACCCTCTACCCTATATATACATTGGACCCTAATATATTAACCCTAATCCTTGAACCATATTATACCCTCTACCCTCGACCCTAATCCCTCAACCCTAATCCCTCAACCCTAGTCCCTCAACCCTAGTTAAACCCTTAAACCCAATTACTAAACTCTCTACCCTCAACCCTTAATTAAACCTCAACCCTCAACCCTCAACCCTAATCTGGCCTCAACCCCTATACCCTCTACCCTATACATTGGACCCTCAACCTACATATACCCTCAACCCTCTACCCTCAACCTTAAACCCTCTACCTCTACCCTCTGATCTACCCTATACATTAAACCCTCAACCCTCAATTCTCAACCCTCAACCCTTAATCCCTCAACCCTCAACCCTTAAACCCTAAACCCTAAACCCCTATACCCTCTACCCTCTACATTGGAACCTCAACCCTAATCGATCTTCAACCATATACCCTCAAATGTCCTAGCTATACCCTAAACCCTCTACCCTCAACCCTAATCCCTCAACTGACCTATACCCTCAACCCAATACCCTAAACCCTAAACTGTTAAACCCTCTACATCCCTCTACCCTCAACTGGCCAATACCCTCTTATACCCTCGACCCTAATCCCTCGACCCTTAAACCCTTAAACCCAAGTAAATTACTCTCTACCCTAATGACTCAACCCTCAACCCTTAAACCCTCGACCCTCGACCCTCTACCCTCTACCCTCTACCCTCAAATACCCATAATTAACCCTAATCCCTCAACCCCTATACCCTCTACCCTATACATTGGACCCTCAACCCTAATCCTTGAACCATATACCCTCAACCCTCTACCCTCAACCTTAAACCCTCAACCCTCAACCCTTAATCCCTCAACGCTCAACCCTTAATTTGCACAAAGTAGTACGGTAAAGGTGAAATTTGCTTTGTTTATGATTATATGGAGGAATAAATGGGTATATACAAAGGGAATGCTGGTGACAGTATGGATCTTGTCACACAAATTGTTGCATTTCATGTTAAATATAATGAAAAATCAAAGGCAGTAGATCTTTTGATGCAAGTGAAATGTAGGCAAGCAATTGAAGGCTAGTGAATATTGGGGAAGGATTTTTTGTTCTAACACCCTTAATCCTTGCTAGATGAGAACAATTAGGTGCTAAATTAGGTGATCAATTAGGTGCCAAAATAGGCTCTAAAGAAGACGCTAAAATAGGCGTTACATCAGGTGTTGATATGGGCACTAACATAGATGCTAATCTGGTTGCTAATTTAGGAGCTAATATGGGCGTTACCATAGGTTCAATTTTTGGTGCTAATCTTGGCGTTAATCTAGGCGTTAATATGGGTGCTACATTAGGCATTAATATTGAAGCTAATATTGGCACTAATTTTGACGCCAATTTGTGCCTGAATTAGTGCCAACTTGTTCTGGTTGGCACAAAAAATGCCAAAAATAGTGCCAAATTTTCCCAAAAATGGAGAAAAATACATTAAAACAGTGGGTGGAAGCAAAAAATGGAGCAAAAAAGGGGGCCAATCATAGGGATTTTTTGTAGTGTCCCAAGATTGAAACTCTGGCCTTTTGGGAAAATCAGATGAATACAAAGAAACCAAGGTTGTTGGAGGTTGTGCAGGAAATGAGAGGGGTTGTCATGGTTAAAACACTCAATGATACCTCAAAATTAGAAGCAACTACCATGCCAATGCACTCAACCATGTTTACTCAAGTTGTTGTCAAGAGTATGGAGCTCAAGTTGATGAAGTATGAGAAGGCTCAAACTGACATGAATGATGAGGTGAATAGATTGTTCATGGAAAATGTAAAAAATAAGAAACAATTGAGAGGAGCCAGCTCTTCTCAAAGCAAAGAGATTGTAGTTTATCAACATCCCACAACTCAAAAATTTGGTACTGATATAGTTTCCATTGATCAAGTAAATGCATTAAAACAAGGCTTGGAACAAGAAATTGAAGACTTGAAAAAATTCAATAAGGATACTAAAGAAGGGGTGAGAAGTCAAATACTTGGTACATTGGAAAAGGTTTTGGAACATAGGGTTTAAGCTATTATGGAAAAAATAGAAAGTGTACATGAGTGCTATATTGCTTTATCCCAAGCACTGGAGTAGATGAAGGCTCATGTCCTGGTCTTAGACCCTTTGTTTAAAAAATGGCAGCCTATTCATCATACTTTGATAAAATTATGAATTTTTTTATAAAGAAGTGTGGATGCTCCTGCAACCTTGAAGCCTACTGAAAAAATGGTGAAAATGGTTATTGATGAATTTCAATATATACCTAGGGGAAGCCAGAAGATCAAAACAAGAATGGAATATTTTCATACACTCAAGCATTGGTTTGTGGCAGAGATTTTGGGGAACAATTAGCTTCTCAAAGGTTTGGATGACTAGAAAAAGGAGTTCAACCAAATGGTTCCTAATTGTCTCACTCATTTGCAAAAAGATTAGGGGGTAAATATTTGAAGTTTCAATTTAATTCTAGATGGGATAATTGCATCTGACTTAGGTTATTCAAAGTTTATCATAGAAGCCAGAGGGTTGTTGGAAAATAGGTGGAAGAGTCATTTGGAAAATGTGCCACAAATTCAGGAATACAAATGGCCTAAGATTATACAGTGTTCCAAAGGGAGCAAGAATTTTTGGCTCCTCTTGAGGATTAGGCCCTGTATTAGAGTAGTGCAAAGTGTTAATCCTTGTGTTCATTATCAAGAAGAGGGGACCTTGCCAGATCCATTGATCACAGGTACATTATGATTATTAACAGACTTTGGATGTGCTTCAAGTGCTTTGACCTTTAGTGTTAAGATGTTTTTTATTCTTATGCTTTCTCCTAAATCAATTGTACTTATGTAATATTTTGGACAAACAAAAGATAATCTATATAATACTTTTTTAGTTTATACATTTGGGTAGGTAGTTGAAAGGTTGTTTGAAATTGTAATGGTTTGAAGCTTGTCGCTTCCCTCATTCACCTATAAGAGGGAAACCAAGACCGTGGAAAAGAGTAATTGGGGGAAAAAAGAGCCACATATTGTAAGAACTTTTTGAAGCGAAGTAATGGAAACACAGCTATTATTTGGTGACCGAATTTTAGTTTCAATTGTTTGTTGAGTTTGTTGATAATGATTATCTTGTTGTCTCTAGTTTGATGTTTTCCTTGTTATTTCAATTAGCATATCAAGTGTATATTTGGTTTATCAAAATAAATTTACTATTTTGTGTGGTTTATTTGATTGGTTTCTTCAAGCAAGAATTAAATTCATTTGAATAAGTCATAGTAATCTAGAAAATTCATTTGGATTAATAAGAAGAGCTTGGTAATTAACTTCCTTCAAGCACATTTATACAAGTTATAAACATTTAAGTTCCAAACAATTTGAGTTATAACCATCTAAGGAGGACACATATCATTCTATATTTTGATTTTGTTACCCAGTGGAAGAAAGGCACTAATCATCTCCATCCCCAAAATAATCTCTTGTAAAAACCTTTTCTATGGATCTTAATTTTTTGTTGTAGGAGTAGGGGTAGTAGTTAATTTTGTATTTTAATTGTCTATTTCAAACCCTCATGCCAGTGTGAAATAGATTGAGAGAGGATTATTTAATTGAAAAAATTGTGATCATAAAAACCCTACAAATCTGTATGAGGTTTTTTTTATTCATAAAAGATTATATTAGATATAAAAAAAATTACAATTCATCTGCAATGCAGGGTGGAAGATTTAGAATTCCCCTTCAAACTGTCATGTCCATCTACCCCTAGAAGGCCACAAGCAGCCATCGCAAAATTTGCAGAATCAAAATATCAAAACAAAGGGCTACCACCTGAACTTAAACTACTAGACCAGCCATTATCGAACATCAGCAAAGAAACCAACATAAACTTAAACTATAAAATAGCTATGGCATATACAGACACATAATATCATACCCACTTCCCCAAACATGATCACACTTGACACTACAAGCATTGGCTAGAAGCCATTCAATTTGGCAAACTGGTCGAATTCCACCATCCAATCAAAACCTTCAACCAGCTCCATTGAGAGCACCTTCTTCAAGAAACTAACACCATAGGTTGCAATCTAATGATGTCAAACCAGAGCCATACCTTTGAGCTCCAATAAAAGAGGGTAGACATGAATGACCTCACTCGCCACCTTTACCAATGGAAAATCATGGGCTCAGGGTGCGCCACGACCCAAAAGTGTGGATTTCAGTAACTTGTCCAAACCACCTAGAATCTCGCTTTTGAAGAGCTTGCAAATAATTGCCTTTGCTTCAGCCTTAGGAGTCCTCACATCCAACACCGACGTCAGGAACTGGGAAGCAATGTGGGTATTGACCCTGAAGGTTTCTCGATTTTTCAAGATATCCTTTCCCAAGATCATTTTGATGACAACCACCACATGGGGATCAATCCTTCGAAGAATCCGCTTCAACTGCTGGTCAGTTATGTGCTTGAAAGTCATCTACCACACCTTACAATCGAGCTGAATGGGGGTATCTTGGCCAATGCTAACCATGACCTTAAACGAAATCTCCACAATAAATTTGGAGTGTTCAACCATGGCTAGACAGAGCAAACCACTACGCTAACAAGGATGACAATAAACAACCCGACCAAAACTATTTAATAAGAGTGTCTCCATCAAGTTTATTACGATGTACATAAACCAACATGCTAAGCCAAAATGCCTATACGCCATCCATCTGTCCCAGATCGAGTTGTAGATCCATTGTCCTTTGCCAACTGGGGTTACGACCGTGATAAGCCTAGATCATCGGGTTGGTAATCATGATTACCAAGTCCGCCAAAAATTGAGGCACGACAATCAATTATCCTTTATAATTATCAACCTTCAAGCAACCACAAAGGACATGAGCTCGGTACGAATCCTCCAAGTTTGAAGCCACCTCAGGCACCACGTAAACTCTAACTCATCAATTCTCTTTTAAACCCAAATGGTTCTAAAGGTTGGCGGCCACCCCCATAATTAACATCAATAGACGCAATCTCTCCACAACCTTGTTGTGGAGAGACGCCCGCCCAACTGCCCACATCTGTATGAGGTTTTTAATTTGCTTGATTATCATCAATTAATCCTAGAGAGTTAATATTCATTAGTGATAAAGGTACACCTGTCTAGGCATAGAAGAACCTAAAGAGCATGGAATTCTAACCCTCCTAATTAGTTCCATTTGTTGGCCAGATCACTTGCTAAACCTGATCATAAAGCTTAGCATACTTTTAGGGTTTAACAATATGTTGATTTGGGAACCAACACCCATATCGTATGAATGTAATTTCAAAATACATGTCCAACATGTCCTTAAGATTCCAATTATACCTTCTAAGGAACATGGAGATACATGAAAATGACTTAGGATTGCAAGGTAAATATCACCTTATCCTAACAAAACTATCATGCTAACCTTTTACTATTATTTTTATGAGCTAATAATCTAATCATGCTCTTATATTGTCAAAATAATAATGTGTTTACAAGGAGCATCCACTTTCATCTATTAGATTTTATCCAAAACCAACAATGAAGGTATAAATATTATTGTTTCTTATTATTAGATTGCATTGTTGTTAGTTACCTTTGTTGGTTTATGCTAAGATCATTGTCTATCTTTTATTGAAGCTTTGGATTGTTCTATGTTGTTAATCCATTTTGTTGAGCTTATTTTGAAGGTGCACATGCACATCATACTCACTAAAAGGGAGATGATGGGGTGATGATAAATAGCTAATTAATACTTAAAAGTGGGAAGGATTGATGTTGTGAGGGGTCTTTGACTCTTTTCAAATGTTATTTAATACTTCCTTATGGAAACTCAATGTTTTGAGGATATCTATGATATATATGCAAGAGCCTTCTCAAATTATTCAAAGAGATTGTCCTATTCATTAAGAGTAGGAAGGCGATTCCCTTAAACGATGACTCTACCATGTCGTGTGGTCACAACACAATTAAGGGTTTTGATCTAGATAGCATTGACTTGGGTATGAGCTTGCTGGATAGTATCAACAATGGAGTCATAATTATGTAAGGTTATATGATAATAGATATTGTGAGTGTGAGTATCTTGATTTTGATTTGGCTTAGATGAGGTTCACAATTGGTCATGCTCCAAAGAGGGATCTTGATAAATCCCCATTTGGGAATTTAGTGAGGATGAGGGTTGCCCTTTAAATTCAATGTCTCCCTTATCAATCGAATATTGTTCAAATGTATTTTTTAATCTTCATGTACATTTTCTAATGGCACAAAACTTGATTTTATGATATTCACAGTACTCATTTTCCTCACATCGATTTGATTTATCAAATGGATTGGTTAGTGGGAAGGTTATATGTTTTATTTGAGTAATTTGTAAAACACAACATCCATGGGTTCTCCTAAGGAGGTAAAGTTGAATTTTTTAGTTTCTTGTTTTCTCTCGGTATGGTAACACTTAGATAGTTTTACATAGCCTAAATATTCTTTGAATTTGTAATTTTGTCATTGACCATATTATTGAATCATTTTTGTTGATAATTTTAGGTTTATCATTGGAGCTTTGGTATTTTGTGAACACTTTACAAGTACTTTATTGATCAAGACTTTTTTTTTTATGTGTACCCCCTTTTCAATAATTTCATCTAAGGAAGCCATTAAATGAACTTACAAATAGAAAAGGGTAATTTAGGATTAAGGTTGGTAATAAAAATATAAACTAATTATTTTCTAGGTATGAGCCATGGGAACGTACTTACAAGGATCCTCCATTATTGTAATAAGGAAGAGTAACTCTCCCTATTTCTTTGTTTTGTATTACACAAATTCATCAAGGTGAGTTCATGTTCTTCATTGTAAGAAAAAAATTCATTAAATTTTCTATCAAGTCAAAATGAAATAATTAAACCTTTAAGAAAATGGAGGAATCATTCAAGGTTCTATCCACCTAGGCTTCTTGAAAAAATAGATTGGGAAATCATTGTTGTAAGTGACTTCATGGCAATGCCATATAAAATTATTTAACTTGGTCATGCAAGTCCATCTTTCCTATATATTTATCAAATATATTAATTTTAAAATGAGAAAGGAAGGGTGTTTGAGAGAGTAACTTGTGAAGAGGGTAGGGACACAAATACTTAGATTTATATTCTTTATGTTGGTTGGAGGATGGACATGAAGCCATTTAATGGAATCTTTCATTACCATTCATTCTTGATCAATTAATATTTTAAGGTTTTGGAAGGATGGGTTGTTATAATTGGATGCTCATTGATAATTTTAATGGGAATTCCCTCTACCATGAGTGTTATATTGTGTGGCTTTTATATTATTTGTTGCATCATTTTCCTCCCTATCATTGAGCTTTATTTTGTTCAAGGAGTCATTATATGGATTGGTATGATCATTAGTATGGTCATGACAAAGAGAGTTTGTTTAATATGGAGGGTCTTAGTTCATGATGTTGATCGATTAAAAGTTTATAGTGAACCTAATTCTTGATTCCAATACATACCTAAGTAGATTGTCTTTATTTTGAAAGAGAGGTTGGTCTAATATGGCATGCCCTAGCTCAAAGAAAAAATGTCTTGGTTAGATGTATATTTAGTATAACTATGAAAGCTCTCATTATCATTATCACAAGTAGCTTGGTTATTATTAGAACTGTTGGAGGCATTTCCCATGTGTACTATAAAATTTGAAAAGATATTTTCTTTCACAAACTCCATGTTGGTTTTGGTTCTATAGTTTGCTCCTAGTTACAATGGGTAACATACAAAGGTCTGACTTAAATTGGGTAAAAATATTTGGAATTAGAAGATGAATTTTTGTCTATTTTAGGATATTTAGAAGATTTTAATATGGTTTTACCCAATGAGGAAACACAAGGAAAACACAGTAAGAATCTTATTTTATTCCAAGTGGGAATGTTTGATTCAATATGCTCATAAATATAGTTGGACTTAGTTGTGAATAGTATGGCCTATCGATTCCAAGTCATTGATCATGTTTGATCCTTGAGATCAAACCAAGGTGTGAGAGGAGACTAACTGCTTATTGGTGCACTATAAAGACTAAACAATTAAAAGCTTCACTATGTTATGTTTGTACATGATAGTTTACTAGGGGAGTCCTCAATATGCTCAAAGGTACATGAGGCCTAAATTCATGAAATCAAGGCATATGTCTAATGGATTCGTGTGAGAGAGTAACCCACTCTCCTCCTTCACTTAGCAAGATATAAAATTTCTTGCTAGCTTAGCTAAATGACAAACATACTCTTAAGGGGGGAGTCTTTGAATTCTCCTCACAATTTATATACTCCACTATAACATATGGATTTGGGTCATTTATTGGTGATGAAATCCAAGCTATTCCCACTTGTAAAACAAAAAAATGAATTTCTTTTGCTTTCCATGATTACCCTAAGGCATAAGGAGAGAGAATACACAAGGCCCCTTTAGGATATGTAAGTGAAAAGGTTACTTTTGATACTCAATATCATCTTTTAATGCAAGAGAAGAACATACACAACCTATTCCAAGAACACACAGAACATATGAAAAAAAGCACAACAATAAAAAGGATTTATTCCTCAACTAAACATGTGTGAAAAAAGTTTCAAATTTTAGTTTTCTACAAACAAACCTACAATCATGATGGTTTATTAGTTTAAAAGATTACCTTGGACTTATGATTTTACTACACAAATGGGGTTAGTACATAAATAAAAATTCAAACCAAGGTTAGGAAAATGCCATTTAACATTATAACTACGAAAAAAATAGTAAATTCATTGAAATATGATAAAAAGTGTCATGACAAACAATGCATGTGCTTAATGATAAAAAATATACACCATAGGTAGGATAGAACACTAAAATAGAAAAAAATATTGGTAAAATTGCATCATTGTGAGACATGTGTACTAAAAGTAAGCATAAGTAATCCAAAACCCAAACAAATATGTTGATTTGTTCTGAAAATGGATATTGGGATAAAAATCCTACAAAACCAACATGATGAGGAACCTACACAACACTATTATAGGAAGTAAACTAAGTAGAACTAGTTAGGGGTAGAGAGATTAGACCCACCCAATCACCAATAGGTTTAAAATGGATAAAAAAAACCTATAATAGATTTGAGAAAAAGAAAAAAGGAACTATTATACAAAACAAAAATATTGTGTTGTTATTCTTGAATTCAACTACACTCAATTCATGGGATAACCCCTACAAAACTTATCTATTTTGTAGCTCACAAACTCTAAGAATGCAAAATGAGGTGTTCATCAGTCCTTGTGTGTGGTCCCCTAGCCTCAGAAAGTCATTCCAAGCATCTTCCCCTTTTTGTTTCATCGAAATTCGCCTTTTGGTGCAAAATGTGAAAATTCAATTTTTGGGAGTTAGAAATTTTTTAGCACATGCAAGAGCTCCAAAATTTAGAGCCTTTGCATATTTTCCATGCCTTAGCCATTTTCTTGCACATGCAATGTCGGGGAATTTTTGAGCCTCTGCATATTTCCATCATGTAGTGTCACTAATTTTTTTCGCTCTTGCACATGCAATGTCGAGGAATTTTTGAGCCTTTACATATTTTCCATGCCTTAGTCATTTTCTGGCACATGCAAGAGCTCAATTTTTCACCGCCTTTACATATTTTCATGTAAAAGCTCAAATTTTCACCACCTTTACATATTTTCATGTAAAAGCTCAGTTTTTCACCGCCTTTACATATTTTCATGTAAAAGCTCAGTTTTTCACTACCTTTACATATTTTCATGTAAAAGCTCAGTTTTTCACTACCTTTACATATTTTCATGTAAGAGCTCAGTTTTTCAACACCTTTACATATTTTCATGTAAGAGCTCAGTTTTTCAATGCCTTTACATATTTTCATGTAAAAGCTCAGTTTTTCTCCACATTTGCATTTGCATTGCCAAAGCATATGCAATTGCTTAGAATTTTCCCATTAGTGCATAAAACCTTGTTTTTTCTCTAACACTAGAAAATATAAAAATTTTGCAGCTACTCTTCTATGCCAATATGATCTTTTGTGTCTAGATTCCTGATTGATTTTGATTGATTTCTTGTTGTTCCTCAAATGTTGATCCATCACCAAGCAAGAAAGTCATGAAATACAACTAGAAAGTTCTTCCCACCAATTCAAGTGTCTAGGAATATACATCCATGTTCTAGAAGTAATTTGAAGACAAAGCTCTCTCAATAGCTTCAATGGACAAAATAATGGATATTCAGTTGATTCTAGATAATTTGAAAGTTGTTAGGCACAAGAAAGCATGTAACACTATCAAGGGCTCAGTCACATGAGTTCTTGCTATCTCCAAACATACCACAAGTCCCAATGATAAAGAAGTTCGAGCAATTCTGAAGAAATATGAAGACTTCTTGGAGAAGGATGGTGGAGAAAGTTGAACGTGCCTTGATTTTCACTTAGTTTATCAATATTTTTCTCATGCTTTATGTAAATAGGTTTTGACATTTTTACATGTCATTTTGTAAAATGTAGTTACATGTAAAAATGAAGATGTCCTCCTACATTCATGGACATCACCTTTGAATAAGTCAATAGTTAGTTAGGGTTTTTCCTAGATTAGCTCTCCTCTCTCATCTATAAATATGAGAGGATTCTATTGTATTATTGACCTTTGGTTTTATGTTACAAAGTGTTGCCCAATTGTGAAGCAATTTTGAAACTTTGAGTTCTAATTGTGAAATCATTTTCAAATCAATAAAGAAGGATAAATTGCATACCAAACTTTGAGTTGGGTCAATTTAAATGCATGTGAATGTTCTTGTGTCATTCTCATAAGTTTATCTTATTATTGGATTGAATTCACAGTGTTTTATAAATTGAGATTGAAAGACATTCAAGATAATTTGTGTAGACTTTGTGCTGCGCCTTTTACTTGGAATCGTGTAATTACTGATAATATTGGTGAGTTATCTTTAAGGCTTTGTACTTGAAATTGTTCATGTTGCTCGTGGGTCTATTTGTGAAGTATATTGAAGACTTTGTGCTTCTTTTACGTTTTTGGTTACTTTATTATGAAATTCAACATTGAAGACTATAAAACGACTTTGTACCTCTGTGAGCCTTTTGGTTACGTATCTTATCACATCGGTACTCCTAGACTATGATTTGCAAGTTAGAAGTATTGGGATTATTGCTTAGATTTTATTTAGAGTTGTATTACATCCAGAAATATAAAATTGTGGAACATTGTAAACATATTCTCTGAAAAAAGAGAGAATCATGAATGTGACACACCCCCATATGATTAGTATAGTGTATATATTAGAATAGTTTACAAGTTTTAGTTTTGTAAGCAGTAAGAAGGGCACCTCCCCTTTTCGAGAGGAGAGATTTCATCTCACATAACTGTGGCTGAAATTCAAGTTTTGTAATCTATAAAGGGATTACAAAATTTTCACTCAACATGTGCATTGGTGTATGTTCAAGACATAATAAACCTTCAAAATTTGACATAAGAGATGATTTTGATAGAAATAGAAACATCGTAGGACTAACATATGTGTTGAATTAGATAGATGCACTACATGAAGGGATGAATATGCACAAGGAAAACACATGCACTGACATAGGTGGTATATGGGTTTGTTTTGTAGAAAGCACAAGTTGGGAGCTCAAAAACATGTAAAAAAATGTCAAATAGACATGCAAGCATAAAAATTAGTTTGGATAACATGTCCCACCAGACATGCCTATTTGTAGAAGAGGGAAAATGAAGGAAAAAATATGGAAACACAAACAACATTTAATCCAAATTTTAATCATACCACTACCTCTAATTGAGAAAATACAAATTCCAATTTAAATGAAAATGAAAAACAATGCTAACCTAGGGTGAGTGGATATACTTGTGATCTGTTTGATGCTGGGTTTCTCTTGGGATTTCTCAACGTGGCAACATGTACTTGTTCCAATGGATTCTTCTTCATAATTTTGTTGAAGATGGGGCTGATTTATATATGTGAGATGAGAGGAATGGGGGGTTGAGATTTATTTGAAACCAATTTAGCTAGGATTAAATGAGAATATTTTTAAATTAGAATTTGGAAGGTGTAAGGAAGCTAAGGTAGTGGAACAACTTCCTACACTAATCTTGAGAGGAGAATAATGCAAAACCTTTTACATATCTTTAACAGTTACAAAAAATTAAACAAAAATAAACACAAATATCATGCATACCATAACTCAATGATTTACGTGGGGAAAACCCTTTTGGGGGAAAAACCTCACACTCCAAAAGTTGCCCAATATATTATTCAGAAATCACAAATATTACAATATACTTGCAAAGCAAGCTTCCAATAGGAGTATCACCACTTAGAGATCCAGAGACAACACAACCGCCATCAGACTCTCAAAATACATCGCAATGTATAGCCGTAATACAATGCCCTCATAAAATAGGGTTTCCTTCTAGGGCAAGTCAAGCTAAGAAAATATCAGCTGTCAGATTATCAGATATGAGACATGATGATGAATGGTCCAAATTTACAATAGTAAAGTGTATATAAATTTTTGCCTCTGGGGGCGCTGCCCTTGAGCCCCTGGAGGGGTGTGCTACCCCCGGACCCCTAACCGGGGGGATGGTCCCCCCGGACCCCTTGTGGGGGGGATTCCCCCACGCCCCCCATCATCGTCGACTAAACAATACCTTATGTATCAACAATACCTTATGTAATTGCAAGGTTGAGACACATTTTCTCAACAAAAGGGAGGTGGGAATAAATGTTGGTAGTTGGTGTATGGAGGGCTAAGATTGAATTTTTAAAGTGGATGGTTAATATTTAGATTTGATTTGATTTTGGATGGATGATAGTTGGGTATGAATGGCTAGGATTTACTTGATTAAATTGGTGGCTAAGATTGAGGATTTTTTGCATTTAGGTTTTGATGATTTGAATTAAAAATGTTATTTAATGGGTTGGTAGTTGGAGATGGATGATTAGGATTTATTTGATGAATTGTATGGCTAGGATCAAGGTTAGTTTCATTTAGGATTTTAGGTATTAGAAAAATCAATGGTGTGGATTTTATATTTTATGGTGAAGGATAAATGTTTTATTTTCAAATTGTGAAGGCGGATGATGGATAATAACATTGTTAATTAAACAAAATAATTTATTTAGTTAACTAATATTATTTATGATCTAATCAAACAAATAAATCTATTTAATTAGTTGGTGATGAAAGGTATCCTAATTAATTAAATAGTTTATCTAATTAATTAGTGCTAGAGGAGGTGTGAGATTCATAATAGAAATAAGATTTAAATTTGATTTGATTTTGGATAGATGGTAGTTCAAAATGAATGGCTAAGATTTAGTTGATTAAATTGATGGCTAAGGTTGAAGATTTTCTTTAGTTAGGGTTTTCTAATTTGGATCAAAAGTTATTACTTAATTGGTTGGTAGCTGGAGTTGGATGGTTAGGAATGATTTGGTGAATTATATTTTTAGGATTAATTTGATGAATTGAATAACTACAATTAAATGTTAGTTTCATTTGGTATTTTAGGAAATTTAAATTAGGAAAATAGATAGCATGGATTTTAGATTTTGTGGTGTAGGGTAAATATTTTATTTTCTAAATGTAGAGGGGGATTATGGATATTTTTTAAAAACTAATAAAATGATCTACTTAATTAACTAATAGAATGATCTATTTAAATAAATAAAATTATTTAATTAGTTGATGGATGAAAGGTAACCTAATTAATTAAATTTTTTATTTAATTAATTAATGCTAGAGGTGGTATGTGATTAATGACAAATTAATTAAAATGCAAGGATGATTTTTAGGTGTTTACAATATGGATACAACCAATTGCCAATGGGTGGGTGTGTGTATAGGGGCATATATTCTAGTACCAATATTTCCATGTTTAGATATGTAAATAATCATAGGAGCTTATAGAGACTCATCTTATGTAAAATACATACATAAAAGGTGAACACCTGGTCATCCTCATAGGATCCAAATATAATCTATATAGAACCCTTAGTGATATCCTTTAAATATTTGAATATTTACTTTACATGAATGTTTGTGAATCCCACATACTCTGGACACATGATCATGTTAGGATTCATATGCATGTCAATGTGGAGGTAAAATATAATGGTAAAATTTGTATATTCATACCATTTTCATTTAGTTTTATGCCTATTTTGAGGAAATACCTTGATATAAGCATAGATTGACAAATGACATTGTCTTGCATAAAGTTAGGCTCATTCCCCTAGAACTATATCCATTCATACACACACATATATCTATATGCTTAGTCCTACCTAATCCAAATTACACACACAATATTATACATTCACCTTACCCACTCACTTATCTCACTTATTTATTCACCTACCTCCATTTAGTTGTTTGCTACTTGGATTTGGTCATTAGCCCATTCTATGTCAAGTGCACAATTGCAAGGGTGATCTTGTGATCATGAACTTGTCCCTATCATTTCAAAATTAAAAATTCAAAGTTGGTCAACTAACCCCATTCACCCTCTTGCTCTAAGTTGACTAAACACATGTTTGGTGCAATTTGATGCTATGTGCTAGTATTTAAAGACTTTTAATGCATTCATTCTAATTATTTGAACACTCAAATAATCATTCATTCTAGAGAGCAATCAATACCAACACATTTTGATTTGGTACAATAAAAGGAACTACAAATTTGAATACTAAGGTGCTTGCTCTACTATTTTTTTTATTGTTATTCAATTTTTAGGGGTTGATCTAAGAGAACTTGAGTCCCTATGACATAAAAATGATGTTAAAGACATTTCTAAATACCAATAAGTCCCCTAGATATACAAAAAAAAATGGAGCAAACTATCATCCATTCAATGAACACAACAATGATTGCTAGGACGAATATGAATGAACCCAGGGTATAGATCCGTGACGGTAACTTTGTCCCAAATTTTTAGACTTGGCCTCTAACAAAATATATATCCATTATAAACTTCAAGACACTTCACTACTAAAGAAACATTGTTTCTAAATTAGACATCAAACAAATTTTAGAGTCCTCCTCACTTAACACTCACTCTTCAACCATCAAACTAAATACTATTTTTCATTATATTTACTTTCATAATTTAATAAATACAAACTTATCAATTACCTTAAATTGATTATACTCCATTTGATCACATTTATTTAAAGAAACTAAATTAAGCCCAAAGGAAACATTATTTTCCTTTACACACACCCTTACACATATTATTTTAAAACTCTTAGATGGAAGGTGGTGATGTGTTTTTGACAATACGTTTTCCAACTGAATTAAATGGTATTATTTTTTTAATTTATTCAGAAAAAGTGCCACCTCTCACCTATTTTGAGAAGATAAACATGAACTAAATCAGTATGTGGGGAACACAATTTGTTTGTGGGGTGTATAAAAAATTAGAGTTGGACCACCCTCCACATGATTGACAAGATACAAGGTGGTAGAGGGAGACAGCCGAGAAAGCAAAATGGCAAAAAAGTAAAGGAAACAAATGAGATGCCTAAAGAGCGCATCTCACGGAAGCGTTTTATAGTAAAAAGAAAATTAAAAGATTCTTAATACAAGAGATTAAGTCGGCGATTCGCTTTCCGTTCCGTTTCCGCGTTTTAGTATTGCTAACCAGTAAGACGTTGAAATTTGAGGCTGACGTGTTACGCGACGACCACTGGACGTCGACCCCTGCTTAGCATCAAGAAAATATGTGCGCAAATACCTAGTATAAATAAGTCGTCGGACAGTTGGAGGCTGGCTGGCTGGCTGGCTGTGGTAATCGGATGCCTCCTGTCAGAAATATACAGTAGAGCAGTGAAAACAGGAGTGGAAAACGATAATTTTTTATTTTGCGGATTGACTATTTTGAGGCAACGGCTCATAGTAAAATGAGGCGCGCAGATCTGGCAAAACCGGAGCTATATCTGTAGTAACAAGCTCAAACGCGGCGGATTTGGTGGAGGCTTTGAAAGTGTAAGCACCGCTCTCAAAACGTGAAATCTTGAGCTTTAAATGCTGGACCTTTGGACTGAAATGCCAACGTTTAGATGAGCGGGATCCGAATGACGTTCCTTCGACTTGACGACAGCCTGGCAGTACGTCTCTAGCTGAGCTGGCAGCATTGCATGTGAACAGTCCCCGATTGAGCAGTCAGCTGAGCGCCCGGGCATTTTCGTTTTCGTTTTACGGGGGAATAAACAATAGGTGATTAAGGCTGTGGCATTATTCTTTGCTTATATTGTATGTAAATGTGGAAGCGGCGATCTGGTTTAGTTTAGCAATGCGAGTGAAGTCTGGGAGTGGGAGCGGAGTTCGTTTTCTTCAGCTTCAGCCGGACATTGTTATATTTGTGCAGGAAACAAGAGCGGGCTGAGCTGTTTGGAGTTGTTATTTATTGAAGGAAGCCCTGCGAAATGGCACAGGGCACTTTGCAGCGCTTGTTTCTGATTGCGGCCATTTTGGTGGCGATCACTGGGAGATTATACGGGTCTACTGATCAGCAAGACGGTATCTTGTTTTATTCCCTTTCTTATGTTGTCACGCATAATACTTATACCTGTTAGCGCACAGACATGAAACATTGTTGATATTAAAGATTTTAGATTTTCGCAATAAAATAAAGTCACGTATCTGCACAACACTGTCTAGCGTTGTTAATTCCGAGATCACTCTTCGGGGAACTTACAGGATCAATAATGTGCTTTTCCAGATCCCTCTTCAGGGAAATTAAAAGATCAATAATGTGATAATTTAGGGAAATTAGTGTAAACACAAAGCTTATATTACAATCGTGAACTGAAACAATGTACAATTGTGATATTTTTGATTGTTGTGGCGTTTGGCTCCGTAATTTCCGGATTAAAACTTTTTTTCTTTTGGCTTCTTTTAAGACCAACGAACTAGTTTTACCCAATAAAGGCCAGAGCCTTGTTTCTTCTGCTGTAGCCCGTGAGCGCATCAATTAGCTGTAGTCTATAAGTTCAACAATTATGCAAGTCCTGAATAACATGTCAATTGAAATCATGGTAGTACTGTTTCAGAATCCCAGAAAGTCTATAATGCGATAAATATGACAATAATGTGATAATTTGGGGAAATTTCTGTTAACACAAAGCTTATATTACAACCGTGAACTGAAACGATGTATAAATGTGACAGCTTTGATTGTTGTGGTGTTTGGCTCCGCAATTCCAGGATTAAAACGTTTCCTTTGCTTCTTTACAACTGACGAACTAGTGTTACCGAATAAAGGCCAGAGCCTTGTTTCTTCTGCTGTAGCCTGCGAGCGCAACAATTATCTGTAGTCTATAAGCTCAACAATTATGGAAATCCTGAATAGCATCTCAATTGCAATCATGGTAGTACTGTTTCAGAATCTCGGAAAATCTATGGGACACATACTGTGAATGCAGATTTGAGCGTGTTATAGTTCAAGCAAAACAAACAACAAAAAGAATGCAGAGAAAACGTACATTCAGTTACACGTGAAGAGCACATTCTGATGGTGGCTGGCGCATCATACTTCTTGTTGTGTTGACATCTTTGACCCGTTGTTGTTTAGAGAGGAGGAGGGCACAAAGGTCCCTGCTCCTCCACTTAAGAATTGGAACAGGGTAAGTATTAGTAGATTCAGTCAAGGCTGTGTACTGAATAGCAGTGGTATGTGGTACGTCTTGTTTTAATTTGCCCCATTAATCGCCAACCCTCTTCAAAACAACACAGAACCTTAGTAGTAACATTTCACTTTCAATTTTCTAAACATTCTGTAGAAAGGTGAATTTTGGTTTCTCAGTAGATCACCAGAGGTTTGTTAGAAATAAAATCTATTTGCTTCTATGGCAGTTGATTTTATTGCAAGATTAGCCTTCTGAAATAACTGCATTACTGCATTTAGCTGATTTTTGTTGAACATTATGTTTTCTATTAAACATATTATATTTAATTAGACAAACAAGAATCACTGATTTATGAGCAGTTTATTTAAAACAAGAGGTTAGAACTGGAATCTATCATGTTAAAGAGAGAAATGTCATTGGAAATCCTTAAATCAAATCTTCAATGAGATAAAACACACCATGAATGAACTGGTTTTCTCAGACCTGAATACTACAGATTAACAAAGGTTGTAAAAGACGCAAGGAATTATAAGAAATCTACAACCATTAAGTTTTTAGTTCTGTAAATTGCATATTGTTATTTGTGTGAGGCAAAAATAAATTATTGCCATTTAATTTTAGTAGTTAACCATATCTGATATCTCATTTAGTGTGTGATCTTTCCAGTTAGTGCACTTCAAGGCATCTATACCAATCTACAAAATCCACAGCAACTTACTGGATGGAGTGCAAATGGAGCTGATCCATGTGGCCAGTCATGGAAAGGGGTTTCTTGCTCTGGATCTTCTGTGACTTCAATGTATTAATTTTTATTAATCCTGCTCTATGGTTGTCCTCTATGTGGGTTCTCAAGTTTAACGTAAATTCTGACAGAATTTCTCCTTTCTTTTTGTAAATGAACAGAAATTTGTCTGGCTTAGGATTGACGGGATCATTATATTACCAGCTTTCAAGCCTTTCATCATTGACAACTCTGTAAGAAGATCACATTTTCCTGATCAATTATCTCTTTCCTTACAGTCAGTACAATATAAATCCACCTATATTCTTCCTTCTTAATTTCTTCTTTCATAGGAAGTTAATTGCATTTATCTAAATTACCCAAGAATTGAGATATATTCTTATATACCTGCTGTATCATGTTCGACTCTGATGAAGGGATTTGAGCAACAACAACATTCATGGCAACATCCCTTATTCAATTCCACCAAAACTTCAGAATCTGTGAGTTAAAGAAATATTGGTAAAATGTTTTGTTTGATTGCTTAGGTTTAGTTCATTCTAGCTAGCTCATGTTTTCCCTTTGATTGAAATAACTTTGGCAATTTGATGTTGTCTGGCAGAAACCTTGCTAACAATAATCTCGAGGGTAATATACCTTATTCCATTAAAGATTTGACTGCACTGAATTCTGTGTAAGTTCTAGCTCGATGATTATCTGATTCCATTGGTTATAACATATTTGAATTGCTATAGTTGACATAACCCTCCTAATCACAGATGAGGTTGACTGCAGGGATTTGAGTCACAATCAGCTTTCAGGCCAGATTGTAGATGCATTTCAACAGCTTTCAAGTCTCTCAACCCTGTAAGATTCTTTTTGTATAATTACATAATCAGATGATGCTGTTACAAAGCACATTGTAAAATATGATTTTCATTTTCCTGATTGTACATAGTGGTTCCATAAGATGTTCCATACTTGTCTCTAAAATGCAGACAGCCAATATTTCATGCTTATGGACAATAATATTCATATAAATGGGTTGTCTTAAAAGTAGTCAACATATGATACAGGCCACCAAACTTTGGATCATATCCAGTAAGGTGGATGCGTTTCATCCACTGTAGTGCAATGGAGATGAAGTTAAATCTCTGCCACTTGCAAAAGGGCCATCTAGACCTTGAATTAGACAGTCTAAATTATCTTTGCAACTTCAAAGAGTCAACTTCCATAAGGAAAATTTGCAGGACTAACTCGGAATGATTAAGAAAAGATGATGGGTGTGTCTTTTGTCACCCCATTGGTGCGAAAATGTGAAATTGTTCCAGCATGATAATAGATATTATAGGATATGCTAAGAATATTAGGTGATTAATATTATTCAATATTAACACTTACAGTATGCCAAAAGGTGTGGACTGTTTCAACCGCTAAGAGCATATTGTCATTTGTTATGCAGTTGCCTGATTATATATACAGGCACTATTTTAATGGTTAGAGTGGCCTTTGCATTAAAGCTTACATGGTGTTATAGCCATTTGATTGTTTTTGTGCTTAATGTTTGCTTCAGTTGCAAGGAAACAAGTACCTAATTCTGGCTGGTGAAGGTCTTTGGGACATTGCATCCAATCTGATACCACAACTCTGTAAAATTATATATTAGCTTCATTTACTGATGGAATGCATCAGTATGGGAACAACATTCTCCGTGGTTGGAATTGTGTTGTACTGTGTTGTTTGTTTGCATATCTCAAGTGATGTTAAACGTAAAGGCTGTATGGAGGTTACACATTGGTAAGTAATATCTCTAGCTGGGCAGCAGCAAATCTGAATCATCTAATATGAAGACATGTTCTTCTTCATGTAAAGCATTGTTTTCTTTTATACTTGAACAAATGATCAACTTAAGCAGAGTTACCTAGCTGGAAGTGTAAAGGGGTTTTAACAGATTTCTGTTGAAATAGAAGGAATGCAAATGGAGAACCAGAGCTGACAACCATTTGATACTTGTAAAGCATGGCATGCCAAAAGAGTCAGCAGTAGTTTGCCCGTACTCAGAAAATGTCTCTTGACATTCTAGCTTTCAATGGCTCTTCAATTTCTTCAATATTTCAAATTTCCAATAGTTTTGTAACATTCTAGTGTTTAGCAAGGCTGTGGGATTGTAAGAGAGATTGTTGAAGTCTTAGAGGTAGGGAACGAGTGAGTTGTTACTATCATTTAGGTCTAGGAAGCTTAGTCCCAATTGTGAGTACTAGTGGAGTGATTTCTAAGTGAGATATATCGGTGCTGCTTTTGTGTGCTGCTCATTATTCTCTCATTTTTCCAACATTTTGGTGTTTATTCTTCCTATTAAATTCAATCAAACGTTTGTTCTTTAATAAAATCCATGTGTTGACAACTTGAGAATGGTATAACCATCTGCGTTTACATATCAAGGGGTATTAAAGCAAGTTTCTTCTTTCGGGAAAGTTGTGAGTGTTTGCAGGTTCATGCCCACAACAAGAATGAGTGAAAAATAAGTTTTACCTTTGCAAAGAGACATTGATTCCCATAAGTGGAGAAGTGAATTGAGAAGCATGGTTTGAGAAGAGGAGTTTGATGCTGAAGCAAGATTCTTTGAGATGAAAGTTGACATCGCAAGCCTTTCTCAACCCGTGGAGAGCATGAAAAGCTTGATGGAGGCATTCTTGGAAGGGTTGGACAAAGGCAAGGACGATTCCAACAAAGGAGAGTCTTCAAAGAGTGAGAAGAGTATGTCAAGTAAATCTCTATTTAAAGTAGAGGCTAAGATTGAGGTTTCGCCATTCGAAGGTGATGTAGATGCAAAGAAGCTTTTCAATTGGTTGGCACAGTTAGAACTATATTTTAGCATGTACTTCCTCTCCTTGGAACAAAAAATTTCATTTGTTCGGTTGAGATTAGCCAAGCATGTTTTAACCTGGTTTGAGAATCTCTTGTATTTTGTGGCATTAAAGAAACAAGCTCCAATAAATTCATGGTATCAATTTAAACAATTGATTAAAAATGAATTTTATCCTATTATTATAGAGGAAAATTGTATTATCTTTGTATACATTTCTTTCATTAACAATTACTCTAGAATGTCTTGGGTGTTCTTTCTCAAACATAAATGAAGTTTTTATTAGGTTTAAAGAGTTAAAGTCTCTCGTTGAGAATCAAATGGGGAGAAAGGTGAAAATCTTGAGTACAAACAATGGAGGAGAGTTTCGCTAAGCTGGTTTGAGATGTTTTGCAAGAATGATTGGATAAGAAGGCCAAAAACCACTCCATACACACTTCCACAAAATGGAGTGGCTGAAAGGATGAACATTGATGGAGAAGGCTAGAAGCATGCTATGTAGTGTTGGTTTGGAGGAAAAGTTTTGGGCAAAAGTGGTAAGCATTGTTTGTTATCTTATCAATTGGTCTCCTACTTTATCACTTATTGATAAGACTTTGGATGAGTTTTGTAGCTATGTTCCACAGTGTTCTTGTGACAGGGACAACAAAGGATGGTGGGATGCATTTCTGAGATGGTAGGGGATGGGATATCTTTTAAGAGGGGACAATAGGGGATGACAAATAAAAATATAGGGAAAATTTATAAAGAACAAGAAATTTCAATTAATCACATATAAGGGAGTCATCATATACATTATAGAACCATACTAAATGACATTAGAGCTGAATTGGGAATTCACATGAGAGTCCACAAACAAATTCATAAAATTTAATTGCTTTCATAGTAAACATGCATATATATTATATAATAATTACAACAAAATGTCCAAAGGCTACAAGTTACAACTAGGAATGTGAAAAGTCATGACTTGGGTGCTATTCTCTAGGTGGAGCTATTTGGTCTTGGAAGGTTAAAGGTCACTAGGGGTATGTGAATGGTCACAAAGGCACATGAAGGGTCACACGTGGAGTGCTCTTGTGTGATGGGAACTCATATGTTTGGGTTTATGTTTTTAGAAACCATTGATGGTTTAAAATAAGGAGGTGCTGTAGAAATGCTGCTGGAATTCTGTTAGGTTTGGAGCATAGAGTGGAGACACTCAAATCAACTTTCTTATTTTATCGTAATACTATTTTAGTGATAGTATAGTGAGTAGTACCAATTTGATGGATTTCCCATGTTAATTTTAAATTTTGGTGTTATGTGAACTCTATGTGTTCTTGTTTCTATTTGCATTGTTGCTGATTTACATATATACTTCAGATTTTGTGGTGACTATAAGTCTGATATAAATATGATATAAAACAACAAGTTAACTTCTAAATCAGATTATACATTCATTTTTCTCAACAATTCTTACTTCAGTAGGATATCATTTTCTGCTGCTTCGTTCCTTTAGTAGACTGTCATTTTATGCTGCAGGGATTTATCTTTCAACAATCTGAGTGAAAATCTACCACAGAGTTTCAGCGCATTGTCAAATCTTAATTCTCTGTGAGTGAATTTGCCTTATTAAGTCGGACAAAAATCTAATTATATTTTGTGAACATATCTTTGTTACTTTAGTGACATGAATTTTATCACCCTTGCAGTCAGCTGCAAAATAATCAGCTTACAGGGACTGTTAATGTACTTGTTGATCTTCAACCTGGAGATTTGTAAGTTAAAGTTAAAATTTGTTGACTTATTGATTCTTTGGAATTATCCAGACAGAAGAAAAATAAAATTAATTTACAATTTTATGACTTACTCTTTGTTGGTTTCAGGAACATTGAAAATAACCATTTTAATGGCTGGATTCCTAACCAGTGGAAGTCCAAACAAAATTTTCAGTAAGTTTTCAATTTGCATTTTGGATTTTGTTTATTAATTTTCTGATCTTAATAGAAATTGCTGCCATAACTTACTTGTTATATTATATTAAGTTTTAAAGTATGCACCCTTGTATTTTAGATAGAGGCACACCTTTATCGAAGAGGCATTAAATGCACTGGTTGCACATGAATTTTCCTTGCAGATATGGTGGCAACAATTTCTCTACAGGTCCTGCTCCCCCCCCTCCACCATATACTTCACCCCCTAGCAGGCAAACAAACAGGTCCCCTAGCAAAGGTTCGTCTGATATGTCAGGCAATCAAGGCAGCGATAAGAAATCTGGAAGTGCTGGGAAAATAGTGGGTATAGTGATAGGAGTTTTGATTGCTGTTGGTGCTGTACTTGGAATTATTGTTTTTGCACGGAAGAAGTCTAAAAATTCAGACGATGAAGAAAAACTACACATTGATTCATCTTTCAGCCCGCTTGAACCGCTCACCCCTAAAGGTACCACTTACACTCATCTGCCAATAATCTTATTGTATCAGAGTCAGTCTTGGTTGTTTGTTTGTACATGGTATAACTAAGGTGGATTATGTGTTTACATTCTTAGAGCCTTATGAGGCCTGGGATAACTTCTATATTTTGAAGAAAACCTCCTCAGATTCCATGTTCAAATATTGAATTTCATTTGTGTCCTTTTCTTCTATGATGTTTATGGATTTCCCAATGTCTTTCCTTCCATTGGTTCTGTTCATTGCATGGTCTGTCCTTAATGCATTTATAAGAATTTGAGATGGATGGTTGAAGTTTGCAACAATGGTTATATGGTTTTATCAACTGAATCTTTTACAAGGACTTAAGTCTTTAAATCATTGTACTTCTAAGAAGCTGTCTTGTAATTTTTCTACTAACTTTGTCCAACAACACTGTCCTAACTAAATATTTTACAAGAAGGTGTCAGCTTCATTACTTCCGAGTAACATCTTTGATAAAACAGTCATCGTGCCATTTTGTTGTGCTCTGAAGACAGTCCACAAGGACTGTAAAATTTAATGTGATTCCAAATGTGTGCTCAGCCAGCATAACATTCAGAAGGCATGTCCCTCATCCTTTAAGCTACTTCTCAAGAATGTAGGCAGCGTTAGTTTTCTTCTAGAACTAGGTTTCCATAGTGCACTAACTTTAGTTATTATGTTCAATCAAAGCTCAATTCTAACGTGTGAGTATATCTAGTTTGGACAAAGTAGGGTGTATTTAGGAGTTTGTGAGGTACTCTCCAATCAATTGGGATTCAATTCTTGTCATTATATAACTTGCATAATAAAATTCTTGTGTGCTATAGCCTTTTATTATATTTCCGCATTAGTTTTAGGCAAAATAATCTTGGAGTTTGTGACCATCTAGGTAATGGTTTAAAAACAATTTGTAGGAGGTAGGACTTGATTTCATCTCAAGCGCTTTAAGCTGGTTACAACCTGAGCTTAAGAAATTGATACATCAAATCATGGAAATATATCACCAACTGCATAACGGAAGTATTTGGTTGCAGCCCAAGAATGGTAAGATCTAATACATGGCATTTTCAATTTGACCAAGAATAAAGGCTTTGCTTCCACGGGTACATCTTTAGATACCATCAGTATAAATGAAAGAGGACTACCAGTCAAGCAGTGACAATGATCTCTATGTCAGAATGTTAAGGGTTATTTATTACTATTTAAAAATTATAATTGAAGATATGTTGGTGTTACAATTTGCACCTTTGGAGTGCGTATTGGCAACAAACATCTATGCACAGTTGAACTGCTCTTCAAATTAGGAGGAGAAGCTCCCTCTTTTGCTGATATGCTTAAAAGGTAAAATATTCTAAATCCTATCTTTTTGACTCAGCTGGAAGAGGCACAAGGTTAAGAAAACCAATACATTGCAGCTAAGGTTTTTCTCTGGTTTCCGTAGATCTTAACTACAACTAAGCTAATGCTAAAACTATCCTATCTCCTCTAGATAAACAGAGCAAGAGGAATTAGGAGCAGATAATTGTTATATGATAATCTTTACGTCAGGATTTCCAAGGAGGCGGGACACCTATCCAAGGTGTAGGCTGAAATGAAGGTTATTGGAAACAACATCAAACGGTAAGTTAGTTCTTAGGATTCCTAAGGACGTGGGACACCTATCTGAAGTGTAGGCTGAAAGTAACTTACTGGAAACAACACTTAAACGACAATCTCTATTTCTAAATTCTCAAGGAGGAGGGACTCCTATCTGAGGTGTTGTTATGAAACAAAGATTATTAATAACAACATCACATGATAAACTTTATTTCTAAATTCCCAAGGAGGAGGGACTCCTATCCAAGGTGTAGATATGAAACAAGCTTATTAGAAACAAATATGACCCAGGACAACAAATTGTATGAAGGACCTATCACACAAATGAACGATCAACCAACTTTATATTAGCAAAGTGAACAAGTATAGAATAACAATATTGCACAGCAAGGCGGCTCAACAATTTATTATTGCAGCAAGAGTTCTAATTACAATGTGAACAAATACTGAACAACAGTATTGCACGGCAAGGTGGAACAACAATTTGCTATCACGAGCAAAAGTTAAAGTACAATTGAGCAAAGGTGCTCTTATTTATAGAAGCTCGAAGGAGTAGGGAACCCTAAAACCTCCTCGAGTTAACATGAGTCTTGCAAACATGCAAGATTTATTCTTAAACCTAAACGTATGCAACTTAACAGTTAACTGGAAAAACTACCTCAGTTAACTGATTCTAAACTAAACTAATTGGATTGTGCAACATGCAAGTCCTTATTGATATGAGAGTTAACTGACAACTAATTTTAGTTAACTGAAACTGAAACTAAATGAGAACTCCAGCTATACATAGATGATTCCCAAATAGACATGCCATGATATGTGGGACAGCGAGTTAACTTGGAAAGAGGCGTCAAGTTAACTCCCGTGTTTAATATCTATTCTGAAAAGGTGGGACGTCCTGATCTGTAGTTCACTGGCCATGATCTCGAGCAATTAACCCCTCCACGAGGATGTTGATCGCATCACCATTTGGAGATCATCACATGTCTTAATTGTCAATTCACTGCTTGTCAGCAACTTGAGCAATTCTGGAAATATCTGCACACTTCAACTAGCAGTTCATTGATTGGTAGCTTTGGTGGTTTCGCAACTGGAGTGGCCTCTGTTTCCTTTGTAGTTTTACGCTTCTGATGCTTTTGACACTTTTCTCATTTTTCTCAATGGAAGAGTGTTGCATGATGAAACTGCAAAGTTTGACCGCAAACACTTTGGTTGTGAGATATGCACACGAACTCGCTGCACATGCAGAATTCCATCAGTATCAACACTCTAAACTGGCCTTTGGAAGGCAATCGACTATACGAGGTATGAAGCCATGTGGACTTTGAGCGACTATGCCTGTCAAATTGTTTGAATCAACCCTCCGGATGCGCTTGATGCAAATCGGTGTTAACTTTTCTTATGAAATTGTGAATCAAGACCAATTTGGTCTTGAATTCAGTCTGAGTGAACTTCATTATAAAAACTAGTCTGTTGACTGTAAACATGGCTATATTCTGACAACTTTTTTCGAAAAGCTAAAATAGCTTTAATGAGGCTAAAAATACCCTATAGAGGGGCAAATTTTACGAAAAAATCCGAGATATGGGTTTTGTAGAAAATGTATTTCTGAGCAAACCCACAACATCAAAAATCCGAAAAAATGACTTTTGCTTTGGCATGCAAAGACTTTTTAGTAACAGAAGCTGCAAGGGCACCAAGGGCAATTTTTAGCCTCAAAAAAGTACTTCAAAAAGTGAGACGTATCGGGGCAATTTTCTCGAAAAATTCTAGAACATGGGTTTTGTCACCAACGTTGTGTTGAGCAAACCCAAATGGCCAGATTTGTGAAAACTGTCGTTTACTTGGACATGCGAGAGAAAACCTAAGACAAGGATAGAAGAAATATGAGGTGAGAAGATAGAAGTTATATTCTACGTCTATAAATCTTCAAGAAATTCGCCTTGTTGTCTCAATCTGATGGAATCTGCCAAGAATTTGCTGGAAAAATGAAGCATGCAAAACTATCCTGCTGAACAATCTAGACCTGTAGATGCCAAGAACACTAAAAAATTCTTCCTGTAGCACCTTTAGATCTTGCTTGCATGAGGAAAAATGTGTTTTACCTTCAACTTGTGATGAATGAAATGGACGCCTTAATGCATATTTAAAGAATTTTTGAGGGTTAAGGCGTCACAAGCATGTAAAAACACTATTTCTAGAACAGAGCATTTTGATTGGACCTCCTTCAGTTAACAAAAATGGAGACTGAACCTTCAAGTAGGCACCACTTTAACATGCAAAGAGAAATACGTCACATGCAAAGAATAATGGAGTATTTTATTATTATTTAATTCAGTTCAAAAATCCCTCCATTATAGGGCGTCCATTTGCACTTTAGTTCAAAAAGTCAAAGTCTGACTTTAGGTGCCATTACTCTCAGACTTAGATTTTTTTTTGAACTTTCCAACTTTTAGCTTTTGCAAACATTATTAACACCTCTGTTTGACCTTGAATTCCAGATGCTAGTTGATCCTGATGTTGAGCTGACAAATTCATCGCATAGCTGGATCAAGTCTGATGAGATGTTGCTGGGAGCTGCAAGTGCTAAAAATTGAATTTGATGCCTTGAATTCAAGGGCGCCTTTTCCCAAAAGGGTGCATATTTCACTAGACTTAGCCATTTTTGGATTTTGACTATCCGTGCTTTAATTTGCCACTGTTGGTGACTGATGATTCCCGTCGACTCGATGTTGAATCCAACGCATAGCTGAAAGAATTCCGTGCAGGATGACCATATGTGCAACTTTTGAAAATTGGATTAAGACCCTCAAATGCAAGGGCGCCCTTGGCCTGCAGGGGTGCAATTGAGCTTTTGAGTTTGATTTTACACTTTGCATACTTCAACGAAATGCTCTACTTTGACCCTTGCTACTGGGAGCTGGATTGCTCCGATGTTCGCACTGACGGTCTTATTGCGGAGATCGAACAACTTGGAAGAGATGTTCATGGGAATCACCAGGCCAAAAAACTACATCTGAGGCCTCTAGTAGAAGGGTGCCTTTCTCAGAAAAGATGCATTTTTCCATACTTAGCCAAATTTTCAACTTGGTTTTATCCTTCAACATTTTCTATTGATTCTTCATTTACGAGCGTTTGACGGATTTTGATGACTGACGGTTGGATTCACTGTGTAGCTAGGAGGATTCTAAACAGATCTTGTGAAGATGACAACTGCCGAAAACCTCAACTAGCTGGCCAAAAAGCTAGGCGCCCCTGGCTTGTAGAGGTACAATTTGATATTTTCACTTTTATTTTCCCTTCGTTTTACATGTTCGCAAGATCAACTACCACGGTTGCTTAGTATGTCTTATGAATTGTCAAATGGATTCATCGCGGAGCTGGGCTGAATTTGAAGAGATCCCTCGGAAACGGTTTCTGCAAATTCTAACATCTGACAAGCCTAATTCAAGGGCGCCCCTAGGCTACAGGGGCACAAATTTTGAATTTTGACTGCGGTCGTTGATGCGTAAATTTTCAGTTTCTTCTGCTTCCACAATCGTTTGCTGGAGTTTCACAAATCTGATGGATTCGCTTGATGACTCATTGGAAAGCTGGCAGAATTTTGGAGACGATGATTGTATTCACAAGCACCAACAATTGGATCTGAGCCTTCAATTTCAAGGGAACCCTTGGCTTGTAGGGGTGCAAATTTGCTCCAAAATTGACGATTTTTACCATTTTGCGCTTCGCGAACATCGAGACACTTGTTGAGTTGACTGTGTTGAAGTATCACTATTGCTGATGCATGTACGTGACTGCATTTCACCATTTTTACGTGAATGGACACTGCAAAGTTGACGTAGGAGTTGACTGTGCACGCGTCTCCCACGCAGCAAGGTGTAGTGTTTCCAGACTTAGAATTTTTTTGCATTTTTCGCCATTTGAAAATCCCCTTTGTCACGAAGCATCTTTTTCGGCATCTTTCGCCGCATAAACCTCTGTGATGAGTTTGAGGCTTAGATTTCAATACCTGGTATTGGCCAATTGCCATTGATGACCTCAAAGGTCCTAACTTTTCTCCTGAAAAAGTGAAAACTAGCCACCAGGCTTAAACTGACTTTTTCTTGATTTTGACTTCACCACTGTGATTGTGATGTGAAATAGGCCAATCATAATTAATTTCAGCCAATTCTGGTGAGATCCTATTTTTTAGGGTTTTTCCTAAAAATAGGGGCCCAGAAACCCTAATTTTCAAAATTTTCAAATTTTGCCAGTCTCTTATAGACATTAAACCCACAAAAAGCCCATGCTTGATTTGCCCAAAAACTGAGTTTTGACGACACTTTTACAGGATTTAGACCATTTTAATCAAAATGCCTTAATGAAGCAAAAAATTTGTTTTGGGTACAACAAGATAGATGAAGAACAAGTATTGGATTTCTCTAGAAACTTATTCGAAATGTTAAAACTGTATTGTTGAAATTGAGTAGGCTATGTGCTAGCCATAAATTTATCTTTTCCTAAAAGAGACAGTATGGTCATATGACAGCAAATGAGAGCTGGTTCAATGCAAGGCATTTGGTAATTGATTTTTTGTAAGGGAAATTACTTGTCTATTGTTAGGTACTTTTATATCAAAGAGAAAGTCTGCTAAAATGTGAAGTTGTTTCTCTTATCATGTTGTAGTGCACTCTTGAAAGTGCAAAGTATAAGGACGTATGGATACAAGGAAGATTTCTCAGTATTGACAAGAGATAATATACTAAAGCACAGTTCTAGTTGTATGCATTAATTCCATTGCTTATGTCTAAACATTCAAGGGTCGGTTGTTGGATGCCTGTATAATTTTCTAATAGAGAAAATGGTGCTATTATTTGACATCACAAAAGATGAAGAATGTGAAGATGGGCATCTCGGTAAGTCATTCAGACATATATTATAAATCAAGTTTCACAAACCCTGTTTATGGTAGTTATGGCCATACTCAATGACTGCTGATAAAGTAGTGCAAGAGTTTATTGAAACTTCAGGATGACCAAAGATTTTAATGGAATAATGATTTTTGTCAATTATGAAGAGAAAATGTTAGGACTCATGTTATTCTCTTATG